>CM044008.1:82592810-83192810 GCA_024085815.1 Flaveria linearis | reverse complement strand
ATGTGACACCCCGTATTTTTAGGTTACGTCCCTTGATACTACTAAATAAAGTTTTAAGGGATGTAACGGTATTTTTTTTATCTTTATTATTACCGTTATTAATTTTATGATTATTATTACTAGTATAATAATTACTATTATGATTAATTAGTTTTTTTTTTTGTCTAAACTAGAACTTACTAAAGTTAATCAAACCTTAAAACACAAACTAAATATCTCGTAAAGTTGAGGGACCTAGGTGTAAATTTGCAAAACTCAACACTATTATACAACTTAACCAAGAACTTTCTCACTTTGCAAACCGTTTCCCGTCAAACAACCTTTCTCCAGAAACCCTAATCCCATGTCATCTTTGTGACGGCAGCCAGCCGATCTTCGAAAGCCTGGTGTTCCAACGACGGATATAATCTGCAACGGTACGCCCCGATCGACAACTATTTGTGCTCCGAGCAAGCAGCGTCCGACAAGCAAGTAGAAACGACAACATCCTATCAAGATCCGCACCGACCTCTTCTCCCCTGTCCTGCAGACCAGCAACCAAGCAGCCCGGTCGTTTCAACCGGCGGCTTCTTGACGGCAGCCGTCCGACTTCAACAACGACTTTTGGAAGACCGACGCTCCTTCGGTGAACTCCCTCATCTTGGGCCATTACCTTTCGGCAAGTTTCGCCGACTAGAACAACTCCGGGCAGCCGCGGTAGCCGTTTCTAGAACCCATTCGGTACAGTTCTTTCCGTTGTCTTATTCGCGTTCGTTTTCCATTGCGGTTTCGTTCTTTATTCGTTGGGTACGTTACGGTTCGCGATGGTTGGTTTCGTGTTCATCCGGGTTCATGGGCGGGTTATTGCAGCTAGTTTGGGTTAGCCGAGGGTTGCTTGTATTGTGAGTATGTGTTCTGTGCATGTGGCCGTGTATGCATTGTGTGGATATGAATGTGTTGTGGGGTTTCATGCGTGTGTTTCTATGTGTGGTATATGCCGATGTGTATAGTTGTTCTGTGTATGAGTTGTTCAACAATGGATGTTCCTGTGAATGTATATATACACACATGCACCTAGGCAGTGTGTGTTTCTCCTATCGCATGTATGTATGATTCCAAGTGAGTGCCATTATTAATAGTTATGTATGTTAAGCAATGTGCATTCTTAGATGATTTAATGCATGAAGGGGTATGTGATATGCATGAGTTTATGTGTGTTATTGTGAGTAGTGCAAATATATATATATATATATATGGGTGTTTGATCTATTTATGATATACACCTAGGTAGTGGTTGTGTGTTATTCTTGTTATTACACACCTATGCATATACGTGGGAATGAATAGGTATATACGTATATATGGGTGTTCAATTAATAAATGCATGTCACAAGATAAGTGGATAGATGTATGAGTATGGGTGTTCTTGTGTTGGGTGGGTTAATCTTAAATGTTCATAATATGTGTGTCACATGACTATGGGATGTGAGTATATATTATTGCATGCATAAGCTTGAGTTGGGAATAAGTGTTAGTGCATGTATATGAGTTGGTGTTGATATGAATTGGCTATGGACTATTTAAGAGTATGGGTATTATTAAAAACAGGTCGGGTAATTGAATTGTACTTTAACACGTAATAACCAGGTACCTTTTATTAATTGTGAGTTGTGCTTGACTGTGTTCTTGTGAATGTGGGAGATATCGATCACCGACACCGTAACCGAACCATGAACGCGAAACCGTACGATTCATTGTTAATAATTAATATTTAATATTAATTATATATACATATATTGAATGATGTTCAGGTTAACCGGAAACTCTAATCTGTGTGCTTTCATTTACTGTTGCTACGCATTAAGGTGAGTTCTCAGCCCCGCTTTTAACTGTTTTCTTGGGGTGAAAGAAACGTGTGAACAAATTCATTTTCGTTGATCAGTATTACTGTAATATCACTTGTTTACTAGTGTGATACCACTTAAGTCCTCTCTTTCGAACCGTTAATGTATGTAGTATAGCGAGGTAATTTTGAGTAGATCTACTGGGTTTGACAAACCCCACCCGGGCTAGTCGCGCTAGCACAACGTTCGTCAAACGGGTGTTTAATTGACCTAATTTCTGTTGCTGTGACCTGGTATACACAGCCGAGGCGTTCATTTACATTGTCAGCTTCGGTTGCGAACTTCATACACTTAGTAACTGGTTAAGTAGACTAGCTATCTACTGATATTACTTTGTTTACTGTATCGGTTTACTTTATGTTCTGTTTATCAAAACCTGTGAACTCACCAACCTTGTGTTGACACTTTAGCATGTTTCTTTCAGGTTCACAAGACGCGCACGCTTAGGAGCATTTCATTCATGCATTTATCATCTCACGTGACTTATTTAGCATTTTTCGATAAATTTCATTTATTCGGTTTGCGCGTGTTGCGCCATTTAAACAATTAAGATTTACTATGCTTCCGCAACTTTTGTTATGTTTATGTTAAAAACTTAGTCTTTGGTAATTTCAAACTTTAAAATTAAATTATGTTTTATAAATAACGTGTCGTTTGGTGTAACTAGTGGCTGAGATCCTGGAAGTCACACGCCTAAAGGGTAATACCCCGTTTGTGGAAATTGAGGGTGTGACATTAGCATTGTCACAGGTGAAAAAGTTTCATCATAATCAACCCCTTGAGTTTGAGTGAAACCTTTTGCTACAAGTCTAGCTTTATAAGTATCCAAGTTTCCATGCATATTGGTTTTCTTCATGAAAACCCACTTACTTCCAACTACCTTGGATTTAATAGGTGGTGTAACCAATTCCCAAACTTAGTTATCATACATGGAGTGCATCTCAACATTCATGGCTTCTTGCCATTTGTCAAAATCAGGTTTTAACATTGTATCACGGTATGTGGTTGGTTCATCTGAATCTACCACATAGCATCCATCCATGAAAAATCCATATCTCTGAGGAGGAACACTAGTTCTACCAGATCTGTGAATGTTTTGTGTATCTTGATCATCCACATGATCATTCTCAACATCCTCATGTTGATTGCTAGTATCAACCAAGTGTGTATTGTCTTGTGAATCTTGAACCTCTTCAAGTTCCACTGTTCTTCCACTAGTTCCTTCCGAAAGGAACTTAGTTTCCAAGAACTCTGTCTTTCGAGCAATAAACACTTTCTGCTCTGTTGGATCATAGAAATAATATCCAATACAATCTCTAGGATATCCAATAAAGATACACTTTGTGGATCGGGCTTCCAGTTTGTTTTGAGCGTATTGCTTAGGATAAGCCTCACACCCCTAAAATTTTAAATATGATAATGATGGAACCCTTCCATGCCATACCTCAAAAGGTGTCCTTTCCACTTTCTTGGTTAGGGCCATATTTAAAATACGGGCCGCGGAGAGCAAAGCGAAACCCTAAAATGATAGAGGTAGTGTACTTCTAGCCATCATAGATCGAACCATATCCAATAGAGTCCGGTTCCTCCTCTCAGACACACCATTATGTTGTGGTGTTCCAGGTGGAGTAAGTTGTGAGACTATCCCACAACTTCTAAGATACTCTTGAAAGTCACTATTTAGGTATTCACCTCCTCTATCGGTACGAAGAATCTTGATCGTTTTGTTGAGTTGATTTTCTACTTCATTTTTGAAGATTTTGAACATTTCAAAAGATTCATGTTTGTGTCTTAACAAGTACACATACCCATAACGACTATAGTCATCGGTAAAGGTAATGAAGTATCTTTCACCATTCCTAGTTATTGGTTTAAAAGGTCCATATACATCCGAATGTATGAACCCTAATAAATCTTTTGCCCTTTCATTAGTCCCACTAAAAGGGGCCTTTGTCATTTTTCCTTGTAAACAAGGCTCGCATACATCAAATGAATCATTTTCATTAGTTTTCAAAAGACCATTATTTTGAAGTTTTTGCATACGATTCTTGTTTATATGACCAAGGCGACAATGCCAAAGATAGGAATCACTCAAATCTAATTTGAGCTTTTTGGTGGTTGCTTGGTACATTGAGCTATCATATGTTGTGTTATCATGAACCAATTCATAAATACCATTACAAGGCATAGCCTTAAAATAAAACACATGATTCAAACAAACATGGATATCATTGTCAACAAATTTGAAATCATAACCACATTGTCTTAAAACAGAAACTGAAATAATATTCCTAGTCAAACTAGGAGCATACAAAACATTTTTCAAAATAAGTTTCAAACCACTTGAAAGTTGCAAAACATTTAGCTCAACCACTTTCAAACCCTTAAAATAAAACACATGATTCAAACAAACATGGATATCCTTGGGCTTCAACTTCAACTTTTGCTCCATTGCCCATAAAGAGACTATCATCGCCCTTTCTGTAATGCTTATTTCTTATGAACCCCTGCATCAAATTGCAAATATGAGTTCCACATCCGGTATCTAATACCCATGTGTTAGAAGAAATAACAATTAGCTCAACATGTATCATAAAAGTCATACCTGAGGTTTGCCCCGCATCCCTCTTGGCTCTCAACTCTTTGAGATAGACCGGACAGTTTCGTTTCCAATGGCCTACCTCACCACACTCAAAACACGAATCATCTTTAGCAACCTTTTGCTTCTTTTCTTTGGGTTCCACTTTAGCCTTACCCTTCCCTTTCCCCTTAACGTGTCCCTTCCCTTTGGCAACACTTGCCCTAGGGTCGGGGAGGTTCCTTTTCTTACTACCTCCCTCATTGATCGTAAGGACAGGTAGAACCTTTCTACCCATGCCCGCCTCAGCCGTTTTGAGCATTGAATGAAGCTGACCAATGCTCTTATCCCATCTATTCATGTTATAGTTCATAACAAAGCTTTCAAACTTCTTGGATAGGGAGTTGAGGATCAAATCCGTTGCCAACTTATTGGAGACATGACAGTTAAGCCTTTCAAGGCGATCAATGTGGCTCTTCATCTTAAGAACGTAAGATGATACTGATTGGGTCTTGTCCATCCGACATGCATGGAGTGCTCGAACCGTTTCGAAGCGTTCCACCTTTGATTGTTGTTGGAACATTTCCTTCAACTGGGTGATCATGTCATAGGCATTGTGGTTCTCAAAGTCCTTTTGTAAATCGGGAATCATACTCACTAGTATGAGACATGAGACTTGCACAGAGTCCTCGATGTACTTGACCCACTCGTTAAAGGCCTCTACGTCATTCTCATCGGGTTGATCGGGAATGGTATCGTCTAACACATAGGACTTCTTTTCTTGCTTGAGAACGATTCTCAAGTTTTGGTACCAATCCATGAAGTTCCTATGGTTGAGACGTTCCTTCTCGAGAATGGTTCTTAGTGATAGGTTATGGACGGTCGGGATTGAGTTGTTGTTGTTTGCCATCTACAATTTTACAAAGTTTAATTTTTAGTATTTTTAATATCAAAGTATTTTAATTATTAACACCCTTTTATGTCTCATAGACAATTAATAATTAAAATTCTAGAATCCAACATTACATTTAAATATCGGTTAGGTGACTTTTATCCCTTTATTTAAATTAACAAGGTAGTCAACGTTTGACAGTTGTAACCTATTACAATTTCTAGTGTATGGGATCGGTTTAAACATCTTATGTTTAGTTTGGCATGTTTATCCCATCAACACCTTTTGTACGTCATGCTTCGGTGATCCTAATGCATGAGTTCCAAATCAAGTCGTCCTACTTAGACACACGTGTGATTTTACAACTATAAGTGGTTAGGTGACCTTTATCCCACAAATACAGTAATTTCACCTCAACTTCACAAGTATCTACATTTATGGTTAGATGACCTTTATCCCATAAACGAGTTGCAAGTGAATCGAGTGTTGTTTAAGAGGATGGTATTAAACTTGTTTTGAAAAGGGTTTTTATAGTTTCTAAAATTCTAGTTTTTAGAAAATCCTTTTATACCATACAATTTGTATGCATTCAAATGCATGGCATTTTATGAAAAACTATTTTCATGGTTCCTTTTAATAAAACTCATTTTTATTAAATCATTAACCCTTAATAAACACATTTTATTAATTCCTTTAATGAGACGTGCTCAATGAAACAAATAAATTACATGCCTTTATTACATACCTAATGAAACATTTTTCTAGAAAAATAAAGTTCAAACTAATCTATTTATTACATACCTAATGAAACAAATAAATTACATGCCTTTATAACAACAAATGAAATCACAACCACAATCATCCAAACACAAGGTCATGGCTAGGTTATATGCACCAAAATACATCCAAATATGTATACTACAAAAAACGACAATGACACCCTTTTTAAACCCCAAAATTTCAGCCAACATTAACTAAATATAAGGGTTTTTTGTCAAAACAAACAAGCCATCTTATGGCATTAATTTTTCAAGATTATTACTATGCATATAAAAGTATTATCTTGAAAAACAAAGGGTTTGCCATGGATGAAATTTCCAGCCCACTTTTTATACAAAAAGGACCCGAAAATTTCATTTTTTGAAGCATGCATCCATATAACCGGCTCTTGATGCCATTGTTGGATTTTGTAGATCTTTATCAAAGTCATATTAACCATTAATATGTCAAAAACGCAGCGGAGTTATAATCAAAAACCCATTTTGATATTAGTTAGTTTATGCATCAAATACATATGTTAAAACAAAACCCATGAACAAAGGATCTTTATATGAAAGAACATGCTATCAAACAACCATTCAAACATCATATACTACTTCTTATAACTCGTAGATGAGGGGGAAGATGATGATTGAAAGCTAAAACTCCAATGTAGAAGCCCTCAAGAGATGATACCCACAAGCCCTTCCAAGACACCTATTTTCTAGGTAGTAGAACACCAACTTCCTTCTCTTCTTGTAGATCCGAATCTATCCACGTTAGGCTGAATTTTCAGCTCACCAATCTGATTTTTCAGCCAAGTCTTGCTCTAAAATCAGCCCCAAAATTCGAAATTTAGAGAGAAGCTAGAGAGAAAAATCAACTTTTGCATGTAGGAGAGAGAGTGTGTATGATGGAAGAGTGCAAGAGTGATTCAAGTCTTGCACTTGCCAATACTAAATGGTGGAGTGTCCAAGGCATGGGGGGCAGCTGAAAATTTGACCCACAAAGTGGGTTTCCCTCCCATTTTAATTTTATAAAAATGTTACACTCTTACCCTTTTGTTTAATAAAATTAAAACCCATTTTAATTTTATAACACTAACACTCTTTTATTTGTCATTGTTTAACTAACTTAAATAATGAAACAAATAATTTCTCATGAACAAATTATCCACATAATGTTGTTCATTTACAAAAGCAATGATTTAGAAAACCTATTTTCTAAATTGGTATGAATATTTATTTGTATGATCTTATCAACGAATAAATATTTATTGGTGTTTGTTTGGCTTGTTATTGGGTATGACCCGACTTGGATCATATCACACTAGCCACATCAATTTAATATGTATCTTGGGCAGACCAAATCCTTCAGGAAGATCAAGAACTACATACAAGGATTGTCAGCTGACGTCCGCAGGCATTTGATCGCTGCCCGACCGGGTACATTTCGATCGGTGGTAGACCTGGCGGGTAGGTTGTATGTGAGAGGGAAGTGGCGGTAGTCGAGGTGAAGAAGACGGGTGATGGTGATAAGAGCTAGGGCAGGAAAAGGTTTGGACGTGGTGGTTTCACTCCAAACAACAGACGGAGGAAACTGGATGACCGAGGGTCGTGTCATCTAGTTCGGGGATGATGAAGTGTAGTAAGTATGGGAGAGAGCACTCCGATGAGTGTAAATGGGGATTCAGTGTGTGCTTCATGTGTGGGAAGCCCGGTCATGTGGCAAAGATGTGCGGAGCCATACGGTGTTAAAACTGTGGCGAGGAGGGCCATGTGAGCAGGGACTGTAAGAAGCCACGGGCCAAAAGTTCTAGGATGAAGAAGAAGCCAAAGGAAGGAGGACAGAGGGAACTTGCTTTCATGATGACACGAGAGGAGGCCAGAGAGGATCCCGATGTCGTGTCAGGTATGTTTCTACTAAACCAAACTTGTGCCTCTGTATTATTTGATTCTGGTGCTAGTAAGAGTTTCATTTTTGGCACTTTCTATGCTAAGTTGCATGTTAGTAGTTGAAGTATTGATGATCCATTCGACGTAGAAACGGCTATTGGTAAGTCTACTAGAATTTCAAATATGATAGAAGATTGTGTCATAGAACTAGAAGGTCATAGGTTTCCTTCTAAATTACATGTGATGCCCCTAGGCGGATACGATGTAGTACTAGGGATGGATTGGTTAGCAACCTATGAGGAAAACATCATGTGTCGCATGAAGTTGATTCGATTAATTGCACCCGATAGGAGTTGGGTGACGGTTTATGGTGATCGCGTCTCTACAGTTCCAAAGGTGATTTCGATGGCGGTGGCAGAAAAGTGTATGAGGCATGGATGTACTGCCTAACTGGCCTACGTAAAAGATGTAGTTGCGTCAGTACCAGAACTGTCTGATGTGCCGGTTGTGCATGACTTTTCAGACGTGTTTCCAGAAGACTTACCGGGTGTGCCACCGGATCCTGAGATTGAGTTTCAGATTGATCTGATACCCGGTGCTCAACTCGTTGCCAAAGCATCGTGTCGATTAGCTCCTTCCGAGATGAAGGAACTAATGAATCAACTGTAGAAGTTGATGGATAAAGGATTCATTCGACCGAGCATCTCTCCTTAGGGTGTTCCGGTATTGTTTGTGAAGAAGAAGGACGGTAGTATCAGATGTGCATCGACTATCAAGAGCTGAATAAGTTGACGGTGAAGAATCGATATCCGCTACCATGGATTGATGACTTGTTTGATCAGCTGCAAGGTGTCAGTTGGTTCTCGAGGATAGATCTTCAATCTGGTTAGCATCAGTTGAAGGTGGAGGAGCGGGACATTCCTAAGACAGCTTTTCGCATGCATTACGGACACTATGAGTTTCTCGTTATGTCTTTCGGTTTGACTAACGCGCCAGCTGCTTTTATGGATTTGATGAACCGAGTGTGTCGGCCAATGTTAGATAAATCAGTGATTGTGTTTATTGATGATATCGTGATTTATACAAAGAGAGAGGAAGAACATGCTAGCCACATACATGCAACATTGGAGACACTTAGGAGAGAAAAGTTGTATGTTAAATTCTCTAAGTGTGCATTTTGGTTGCGCGAGGAGCAATTTTTGGGTCATGTTATTAATGCTGAAGGAATTATGGTAGACACGGCAAAGGTTGAGGCAGTAATGGAATGGAAATTTTGAAAGACGCTGTCACACCCCCGGGCCCAGGTAGGGTGGGACGTCACAGATTAGCAACAACATACATGGCAGCGGAAACAAACCAATATAAGAGCTAAAAAGGAGAGAACATCACATGGCATTTCAAGTTTTTAAAAGACACCGGGCTGGAAACAGATCCAGCCCCTAAATGTTTACATGTTTCAACATAAATTAAATAGTCATTGTATCAAATTGTTCAAGTCACAAATTGGTCACACAAACAATGCCATGGTCTCGGGGTTGAGTCTAAGTCTTCCATAATAGCTAAGAGTCTTCATGGGTTACCTGAAACATGCTCTAAAGAAAATAGTGTCAACTAAAAAGCTGGTGAATTCAAGTGCTTAAAGTTTCAAAAACAATAAAATGAACTCTTAAAGTCCACAGTAAAGGTCTTAGAATCAAGTGTGAAAGCTCGTGAAAAATCTCATTTGATTTTAAAAGCATCATTTTTAGTATCAGTCATCGTGGGGTATCACAATCAACCCTGCACTTGGTCCCCGGTTGGCCTCTTCTAAACTTGTGTTTAACCGGATATTCCCGAATGAAGGAACCAAGCCTCAAATCAGTGAACCATACCTGCTAGGATGGTTCACCATAGTTTCTTAATCAAAACTTGTTACATGCCACATACGATCACTCAGGATCTCAGTGGCGTACCTCCCTGTAGCGGGAGCCACTGTGTGTGGGGGATTACCCAAATAGATCTATCCATATAAAGCAAGCGGTTCACAAAAGAATTAATGATCATGATATAAGTATCAGCAGATATCCAAAAGTCCCATATATAAGCCTCAAGTAAAGCACAATCATAGTTCATAAAACAAAAGAGCATGTTTCATCCCAAAAACAGTAAGTAAAAAGGGATCACTAGAACTCACCTTAGATATTAAGCAAAGAAATCCTTCGTGTGCCGGGAATATCTCAAGTCTAGCACCCTAACATGAATATATTAAGTGATTAGCTACTGCTCTAAACCTATTTAAGGTGCAACAAGAGTGTGTAAGTCTTAGTCGGTCGGATTCGGCTTTGATTCGGTTAGGGTTTGTATGAAAAGTTTCCTTTTATGGAAAGACAAGGTTTCTCATACAATCAAGGGTTTCTACATTAATAACTCAAGAATATATGGTAAATATGCTATTCAAGTGACTAAAGTTCTTATCGGAGTCGATTATGAAGTTTAACCAAATTTTACACTTTAGCCCCTGTAGTTTCATAATTGACAGTTTCTACCCTTAAGTTTGGTTTCTTGTATTAGATGACCTTTATAACCAAAAATCAGGTTCAAGACCTTAATCTAACATAATTTTAAGATCATATACTCAAATTTTTAGTTTATAGACTCGGTTTATAAATTACGCATTTAACGTTGCCGGTTACGGTAAAACCGAAGGGTTTAAGATGATTACCTATGAGTTTTCATGTTTTTGAGTCTAGGACCAGTAGCTAACTTTTTAAACTCATTTTTATAATTTCCAACTTTTTAAATCACAAAATTTGCCTCTAGTAGTTGAAAGTCTCGTTTTTACGTTTAAACCGTTAAAACGCGTTTTTAACCGGGTTTGCCCATTTTAAAAGCTTGTTTGACCAACCTTTCTACTTTATAAGTTATTTTATTATTATCCTACTGGAATAACATGATTTTTATAATTTCTAACCTTAAACCCATTTTTATTAGATTTTCCCCAAAACGTCTCTCGGTTAGCACCCGTTTTCACTTAAAAATCCATTTAAATTACCTTTTGACCACTAAAAATTCCCATTGAATCAAGAACGCTTTATTAATCCTTAATGAACCTGGAATTATCTTTAAAAAGTTTATAGCCCAAGTTTTCTTGTTTTTAAGTAATTTTAACATGTTTTCGGGTCCCGAAAGTGACTAGAATGGGTCTAAACACAACATGTCCTTTATTCCAGAGATTAATCATTATTAACACTCTTAATTTTCATCAAAAACTACTGAAATAATAGTCCCAAATCATGGCCTAGTTGTTCTACACATCCATAGCCTTCAAATACATAGAAAATGTCCTAACCGACCATTACACTTGTGTAAATCATTGTAACTTGAGTTTAACCATTACCAAAACTTCATCAAACTTAAAAATCAGATTGTTGGGGTGTATAAAAATTATTTTTGAGCAGGTTATGATCCCTGTTTGAGAGGGTTTTCAAGAAAGTGTTTAAGGTGTGTTGTAACTTGTAGAAAGAGAGGTTTTTCATAGTGTTCTTGTGCTAATACCTACCATTCATGGTGTACAACCATTTGTAACATTCAAAAAAGATTATTAGGAGTTTAATGAGCCATTAGAAAGCAAGTTACAAGGTTAGTTCTCAAAGGTTACAAGATGCACAATTTGGATGGTGAGAATCACCCAAAAAGAGGGTTTTCTAGGTGTAACTCTTGTTACACCTATAGATTGACGTGTTATACTTGTAGGATACCATCAAGAACGTGGAAAGATCTCCAAGAACAAGGTAGTAGTGCGAAGTTTCTGCTACAACAAGAAAGAATAGGGTTTTTAGGTGAAAAATGAAGACAAACTTGAGAAATGACCAAAACCGACATATTGAGCATACACTCAATGTAACTCACGGTTTAGAAGGTGTGGATGGTCGTGAATGGTCTGGAACTCCTTGGATAAGGCTGGAGAATCTCGAGATAAGGCTAGAACTCTCGGTTTTGAAAGATTCAAGCTTCAATACTTCACCAAATGGACACCTTCTTGCGGTTTTGATGTTGGCCGATGTATGCAAGCTTGTTCTTCACGATTTTTGCTGCTGAAAGGGACTTGGAACCATGGTGTAAGTGTGTGTTTTCTGGAAATGGAATCCAAGAGAGAGTAAGGGAAGAGAGATTGAGTGAAGTGTGTGCTTAGAAAGGAATTGCATGGATTAAGAGTGGGTAGAAGAAAAGTGGTGTAGAGGGGAGAGGGTTGGAGGAGGGGGGGGCCGATTCCTTTGTCCTCTAGTGGAGTTTTTAATTTAATTTTTATCTCACAATAATTATTATGTGGTGGTAATTTGTAGTATATTAGTTGGTAGATGTTGTTAGTTGTGGTGTCTTGTGCATGTCCATGCATGCATGAACTGAAAATTACAAGTATGTGTGTGTGTGCACACATTTTTATGTTTTAATTAAGACTAAGTGATTTCTACTTAGGGTGACTAATTGATATTCCCGGGTACTAATTTTCTAAAAAGACAAGACTTAAAATAACTAAATTCACAAAAATCACATAGAATCATAAAAATAGATCAAATAACAAATGGTGATTCTAACATTCTTGATATAATTAAATTGTTTCTATTATTAGTACTCATAAGATGGGATATGATGCAATTAAATTAGGGTTTAGAATAGTGACCTTGGAACCGGTTGTCACATTCTCCCATCGTTTAGGAAATTTCGTCCCAAAATTTTAGCTTTGATTAGTATCTGAACGGGTGGGTTTGAAGAGATGCGGGTAATTCTTCCTCATCTCGTCTTCACGTTCCCAAGTGAATTCCGGCCCTCGTCTCGAGTTCCATCTAACCTTGACCTTGGGTATGCGGCTTCACCTGAGTTGCTTAACCAAGCGGTCCGTGATCTCTATGGGTTGTTCCACGAAGTTCAGCTTATCATTGATTCTTGTCTCCTTCAATGGTAGCTCCAAGGTTTTGTCTACCAGACACTTCTTCAAGTTTGACACATGGAAGGTGTCGTGTATATAACTCAATTTCTGAGGTAGTTTCAACTTGTAAGCCACAGGACCAATTCTTACAAGTATTTCGAATGGTCCAATGTATCATGGGCTTAACTTGCCTCTTTTTCCGAACCTCACCGTTCCATTCCATGGTGCTACCTTCAGCATTACTCTATCACATATCTGAAACTCTAATGGTTTGCGTCTCCTGTCAGCGTATTTCTTCCGACGGTCCCTTGCTGCACCTAGACGCTCCTAGATTTTGAAAATCTTATCGGTGGTTTCCAATACGATGTCGGGTCCCAGCACTTGGCTATCACCAATTTCGTTCCATCTCAAGGGTGACCGACATTTTGAAAATCTACCAGACATGATACGGAGCTGCATTGATGCTTGTATGGTAGCTGTTATTATAGGAGAACTCCACCAATGGAAGATGGTTATCCCAGTTCCCACCAAAGTCAATCACGCAAGCTCTCAGCATATCTTCCAAAGTTTGAATAGTCCTTTTGCTTTGACCGTCAGTTTGCGGGTTGTAAGTTGTGCTTAAGTCCAGCCGGGTTCCTAAAGTTTGTTGGAGTGATTTCCAGAAACGCGAAGTGAAACGACTATCACGGTCGGAGATTATTGATAGTGGCACACCATGCCTAGCCACTATTTCATTGATATACAGTTGAGCTAGTCTTGACATGTCATAGTCTTCCCGAATTGGTAAGAAGAGAGCTGATTTGGTTAGTCTATCCACTATTACCCAAATAGCATCATGTCCTCTAGACGTTCCGGGTAACTTAGTAACAAAATCCATCGTGATGTTATCCCATTTCCATTCTGGGATTTCTGGCTGCTGCAACGTCCCTGATGGTTTTTGGTTTTCACCTTTTACCATGGCACAATTTAGACATTTTCCGACATAAACAGCGATTGATTTCTTGATTCCAGGCCACCAGAAAAGTGCCTTCAAATCCTGGTACATTTTATCACTTCCAGGGTGAACTGAATACCTAGATTTGTGAGCTTTGTCGAGGATTACCTCTCGAATTCCCCCATGCTTTGGCACCCAAGTTCTCCCTTCGCACTTATATGTACCATCATTTCCTGTTTCAAATCGCTTTTCCATTCCAGCTAATCCTTCTCCCACCAAATTTTCCTCCTTTAACGCTTCACTTTGAGCTTCTTTCAGCCTTGTAATTAGGTCGGTGTACACACTTATCCTTAAGGCTCGTACACGGAGAGGTTTTTCTCTCTCCTTTCTGCTCAAAGCATCTACCACCACATTGGCCTTACTGGGATGATAACGGATTTCACACTCGTAGTCCTTTAACAACTCAACCCATCTTCTCTGACGCATGTTTAGCATCTTATGGTCGAGAATGTGTTGCAAACTTCGATGGTTAGTGTAAATGACGCACTTCGTGCCATAGAGATAGTGCCTCCACATTTTGAGAGCAAACACCACGGCACCTAATTCCAAATCGTGCGTAGTATAGTTCTTCTCGTGATCGTTTAGCAGTCTAGATGCATAGGCAATGACCTTGTTGCGTTGCATTAGCACACATCCTAACCCCTGACGCGAGGCGTCATAATAGACTACGAAGTCTTCGACTCCTTCTGGGAGGGCCAGAACAGGTGCACTGCATAACTTTTCCTTCAGCGTCTCAAAGGCTTCATCTTGCTCTGGTTCCCACACAAAAGGTTTTGTTCTTCTTAGTCAGTGCGGTCATTGGTTGCACAATGCGCGAGAAGTCCTTTATGAATCGTCGGTAATATCCGGCCAATCCTAGTAATTGCCTAATCTCAGTGGGAGTTTCCGGAATCTTCCAATTCTTTCTAGCTTCAATCTTGGATGGGTCAACTTGAATCCCATTCTTATTCACTACATGCCCTAGAAATTGGATCTCTCGCATTCAAAATCACATTTAGAAAATTTGGCATATAGCTGCTCATTCTTGAGTAGCTCAAGGATTAGTCTGAGATGCTTCTCGTGCTCTTCCTTATTACTGGAGTAGATCAGAATGTCGTCGTTGAACACAATCACAAACTTGTCGAGATATGGGCGGCATACACGGTTCATGAGATCCATGAATGCTGCTGGTGCATTAGTCAGCCCGAAGGACATGACTAAGTACTCATAGTGCCCATACCTAGTTCCGAAAGCCGTCTTGGGTATGTCTTCTTCTCTTATCTTCAGTTGGTGGTAACCGGATCTCAAATCTATCTTGGAGAAGTAGCTTGCTCCTTGAAGTTGATCGAATAGGTCGTCTATCCTCGGAAGAGGGTAGCGGTTCTTTATGGTCAACTTATTTAACTCCCGGTAGTCAATGCACATGCGTAAGGTTCCATCCTTCTTTTTCACAAATAACACCGGGGCACCCCATGGAGAGACACTCGGACGTATGAATCCTTTGTCCAATAGTTCTTGAATTTGCATCATCAGTTCCTTCATTTCAGGAGGGGCGAGTCGATACGGCGCTTTGGCTACCGGTGCAGCGCCAGGCAGCAAATCTATTTGGAACTCAGCTTGTCGATTCGATGGAAGTCCCGGTAGATCTTCCGGAAACACTTCAGGGTATTCAGAAACTACTGGGATATCTGCAATCTTCTTCTCCTCTTTGGTCTTCATCACGTAGACTATGAAAGCTGAGCATCCCTTCCTTAAGCTCTTGGTAGCTTTTAAATGGGATATCATAGGGCATAAAGTGTTACTTCTTTCTCCTTGCACCACTAACACTTCCTTGTCGTTTAACGGTATCTTGAGTAGGCGTTCATCACATACAATTTCAACTCTATTCTTAGCTAGCCAGTCCATGCCAACAACCACATCGAATCCTCCTAACTTAATGGGCATCAGATCTATTTTAAATGTATTTCCATTTAGATTCATTGAACAATCCTTGACGATTTCATTAGTTTCTAAAATGTTGCCATCAGCTAATTCGACGGTAAACGTATTGGCTAAGGTACACGTAGCTAGGTCAATCAAGGATCTAAAAGCACTAGAGATAAAACTATCAGTTGCTCCAGTATCAAACAAAATGGTAGCAGGATGATTGTTTACAAGAAATGTACCATTAACCACATCAGGTTCCTTTCGGGCTCCAGCTGGGTCCATCACCAAAGCTCTTCCCTTAGGCTTATTGGGCTTGGCATCCTTATCTCTACCCAGCTTAGGACACTTGCTCCTCATGTGTCCTGGATCCCCGCATTCATTGCATTGCTTCCCTGGTATGAAAGTACAATCCTTGATCATGTGCCCAGTCCTTTTACACCTAAAGGAGGGCATTAAGTTGCACTCCCCTTGATGGTGTAGCTAGCACTTGTTGCAAAATGGGCTTGTTCCCGTATACAGCCTCCGGGTCTTGCTTCCCTGATCATCATGTCTCGCACATTCGAAACTTTTCCTTCCTGACCCGCTACTACTCCCAACTGCTTTCTTTGCTTCAAACCACCTTCTTTTCTCTGCAATAAACTTCTTCTTCTCATCATTCCTAATTTGCTCAGTCCACCCAGCCCTAACTAGGTCATCGGTCAACCTGCTGGTGAGGTCAACTGCGGATTGTAGAGTCAAGGGCTTGGAGGATCGGACCATTCCTCTAACTCTGGGATGTAGCCCCCAGATGAATCGTGCTACGCCTTTGGATTCGGTTGTCACCAGATGTGGCACCAGCCGGGATAGGGCTAAGAAACGATTGATGTACTCCGTGTAATTGGGACCTTTCATCTCCAGGCTCAGGAACTCCGATTCTAGCTTCTCAAGTAAATTGACGGGGCAATACTTGTTGGTTATCAGCTCTCTGAATTCGTTCTAGCTCATTGCATTGCAGTATTCCTTCACCGAGCTTGTGTGATCATCTTCCACCACTCTAATGCCGATCCTTTCAGTGATTGAGAAGCAAATCTCACCATGTGGTCCAGTTTGCATTCGCTGATGTCCAGTACAGCCTCCATCTCGTCAATCCATCTGTAAGCCTCTATAGCACCCTCAATGCCATAGAAGTCCTTAGGTTTGCATGCCATAAAGGTCTTATAGGAGCATCCATTCCTTAACACCTCAGATTCCTCATTGTTTTCAGTCCCGTTACTTCCTTCGGCATCGTTCCGGTCAGCATTGATCTGAGCGATGACGGTTGGTATCGCGCGAGTAATTTGTTGTGCTACGAGATTTGCTATCCTCTCGTCATTCCCTAGGTTAGCATTCCCCCTGATAGGAGTCTCTGGAGGAGTAGGAGGTTGATTTCTGGTTCGCCCTGTTCCTTCATGACGACCTCGGTAGGCTCCTTGTCTCCCAATACGTGTTCCTCTTCTTGTAGGCATTCTGATAGTATCACAGATAAAGTCGTTTTAGCGTCTCATAATTTGTTTCAAACAATCTATGCATCACTTCCCTACCAGGCTTCCTCTATATGAGGAGAGAATACAGTGTATAATTGTACATAACCTTCCAATATCCCATAGATTACTAATTTAAACAATTTAAATAGTCATTAAAAATGGCATGGCCCAACACCATGAAATACACAACACATGATAGATAGTCATAAATGTTTCAACAACATTATATCGTAGAAATCAGTTCCAAAATAAGACAAAGTCAATAGTATCAGAGTCTAGCTCTTACAAAGTGGAAGGTGCCATCACCCCCATGAATAATATTAATAATAATAATAATAATGTCAGATAACGATAAGATTGTTTCCTTCAACTGTTCAAAGACAGATACCCTTCCTTTT
Organism: Flaveria linearis; assembly: GCA_024085815.1. NCBI lineage: Eukaryota > Viridiplantae > Streptophyta > Magnoliopsida > Asterales > Asteraceae > Flaveria > Flaveria linearis. Next base: position 83,175,098 of record CM044008.1, on the reverse strand, counting down.
TCCACATGTCACCTTCACATCCACTTTTTCTTTAGCCATCTCATCCATCCAGAGCTCTTCTTCCTCTGCTCCTGCTCCAACCTCTGCATCCCGTGTAACGCCATCATAGCTTGGAATTGAGCAGACTGGGAGGTCCGGGTAGCGTGCTGAAGAGTCAGCTCGTGGCGACGGACGATCCTCAAAAGCTCCTCCAATGCTGCATCAGTGGGTCCTACGTCACTTGCCCGACGGCTGGATTAGGAGTACCTATCCCCTGCCAGTACGCTAGGGCCGTCGTACATGTTGTGCCTCGGAGGCATCCAGGGTTCCTCCTGTGGGTGGCGTCGGTGTGGCTCGAACGACAATGGTGCGGGTATAGGAGTCCTAACCGGTGGTGGAGGAGGAGGTGGCATCCTAAATGAGACCGAAGGTCCAGGTCTACCACTCTTACGTGGACGAGTGATGGTGCGTGCTTCCCTATTCCCAATAGGCGGGATAGGTGAGTGGGACGGAGCGGTAACATGCAGCGAGTGGGAGCGCGTCCGGCTCCTGGAAGGTGTCGTTGAAGAAGAGTCCTCGGATTCTTCAGTGTCCTCTGACGTGACGGATATCCAACCCGGGTGTCCACACCTGCTAAGGTATTCCTCATACTCAGTGCGGTTTTGCCTTCTTGGTGTCCCCCGTTGGTGCACTGCTCTCAGTAGGGTAACAGGTGCCTTTCCCTTGTTAGCCATAGTTTGTTTCCTGTAAAAAGACATCATGAGTAATTTGGTTTCTCATAGCTCATGATAGTCTTACAAATAATAATATACTCATAGTACTAGTGATGGCATTAGTATCAAGAATCTCTATGTATTCCTCATCAATGATATTAGAATCAATTGTTTCTCAAAATAATGTCAGACAAAACAGTTCATCTTTAAAAATCCATTTCAAATATCCAGTCAAAATAAGTTTCAAAGTTAATCAGCATTAAATAGAAAAGTACAAACATAACTTAGAGGTTCGTGATGGAAATTACGCATCCGATAAATTCATGATTATGTTGATCAAGTGTAATCATCAATTTACCCAACCCGATCATTCCAACACTTTCCCCACAAGAACAGTCCTAGGGTATCAGGGTTGTAGCCTAGGGTCTACTATGGTATTCTAGACTTCTCTACAACCTTTGGCTCTGATACCAATCTGTCACACCCCCGGGCCCAGGTAGAGTGGGACGTCACAGATTAGCAACAACATACATGGCAGCGGAAACAAACCAATATAAGAGCTCAAAGGGAGAGAACATCACATGGCATTTCAAGTTTTTAAAAGACACCGGGCTGGAAACAGATCTAGCCCCTAAATGTTTACATGTTTCGACATAAATTAAATAGTCATTGTATCAAATTGTTCAAGTCACAAATTGGTCACACAAACAATGCCATGGTCTTGGGGTTGAGTCTAAGTCTTCCATAATAGCTATGAGTCTTCACGGGTTACCTAAAACATGCTCAAAAGAAAATAGTGTCAACTAAAAAGTTGGTGAATTCAAGTGCTTAAAGTTTCAAAAACAATAAAAGGAACTCTTAAAGTCCACAGTAAAGGTTTTAGAATCAAGTGTAAAAGCTCATGAAAAATCTCATTTGATTTTAAAAGCATCATTTTTAGTATCAGTCATCGTGGGGTATCACAATCAACCGTGCACTTGGTCCCCGGTTGGCCTCTTCTAAACTTGTGTTAACTGGATATTCCCGAAGGAAGGAACCAAGCATCAAATCAGTGAACCATACATGCTAGGATGGTTCACCATAGTTTCTTAATCAAAACTTGTTACATGCCACATACGATCACTCAGGATCTCAGTGGGGTACCTCCCTGTAGCGGGAGCCACTGTGTGTGGGGGATTCTCCAAATAGATCTATCCATATAAAGAAAGCGGTTCATAAAAGAATTAAAGATCATGATATAAGTGTCAGTAGGTATCCAAAAGTTCCACATACAAGCGTCAAGTAAAGCACAATCATAGTTCATAAAACAAAAGAGCATGTTTCATGTCAAAAATAGTAAGTATAAAGGGATCACTAGAACTCACCTTAGATATTAAGCAAAGAAATCCTTCGTGTGCTGGGAATATCTCAAGTATAGCACCCTAACATGAATATATTAAGTGATTAGCTACTGCTCTAAACCTATTTATGGTGCAACAAGAGTGTCTAAGTCGTAGTTGGTCAGATTTGGCTTTGATTCGGTTAGGGTTTGTATGAAAAGTTTCCTTTTATGGAAAGTCAAGGTTTCTCATACAATCAAGGGTTTCTAGATTACTAACTCAAGAATATATGGTAAATATGCTATTCAAGTGACTAAAATGCTTATTGGAGTCGATTATGAAGTTTAACAAAATTTTACAGTTTAGCCCCTGTAGTTTCAAAATTGACAGTTTCTACCCTTAAGTTTGGTTTCTTGTATTAGATGACCTTTATAACCAAAAATCATGTTCAAGACATTAATATAACTTAATTTTAAGAACATATACTCAAATTTTTAGTTTATGGACTCGGTTTATAAATTATGCGTTTAACGTTGCCGGTTACGGTAAAACCGAAGGGTTTAAGATGATTACCTATGAGTTTTCATGTTTTTGAGTCTAGGACCAGTAGCTTACTTTTTCAAGTCATTTTTATATGTGTCCAACCTTTTAAATCATAAAATTTTCTTCTAGTAGTGGAAAGTCTCGTTTTTACGTTTAAATCGTTAAAACGCGTTTTTAACCGGGTTTGCCCATTTTAAAAGCTTGTTTGACCAACCTTTCCACTTTATAAGTTATTTTATTATTTATCCTACTGGAATAACACGATTTTTATAATTTCTAATCTTAAACCCATTTTTCCTAGATTTTCCTCAAAATGTCTCTCGGTTAGCACCCGTTTTCACTTAAAAATCCATTTAAATTACTTTTTGACCACTAAAAATTTTCATTGACTCAAGAATGATTTACTAATCCTTAATGAACCTGGAATTATCTTAAAATGTTTATAGCCCCAGTTTTCTTGTTTTTAAGTAATTTTATCATGTTTTCGGGCCCCGAAAGTGACTAGAATGGGTCTAAACACAACATGTCCTTTATTCCAGAGATTAATCATTATTAACACTCTTAATATTCATCAAAACCTACTGAAATAACAGTCACAAATCGTGGCCTAGTTGTTCTACACATCCATAGCCTTCAAATACATAGAAAATGTCATTACCGACCATTACACTTGTGTAAATCATTGTAACTTGAGTTTAACCATTACCAAAAATTCATCTAACTTAAAAATCAGATTTTTGGGGTGTCTAAAACTTATTTTTGAGCAGGTTATGACCCCTGTTTGAGAGGGTTTTCAAGAAATTGTCTATGGTGTGTTGTAACTTGTAGAAAGAGAGGTTTTTCATGGTGTTCTTGTGCTAATACCTACCATTCATGGTGTACAACCATTTGTGACATTCAAAACAGATTATTAGGAGTTTAAGGAGCCATTAGAAAGCAGGTTACAAGGTTAGTTCTCAAATGTTACAAGATGCACAAGTTGGATGGTGAGAATCACCCAAAAAGAGGGTTTTCTAGGTGTAACTCTTGTTACACCTATAGATTGATGTGTTATACTTGTAGGATACCTTCAAGAACATGGAAAGCTCTCCAAGGACAAGGTAGTAGTGAGAAGTTTCTGCTACAACAAGAAAGAATAGGGTTTTTAGGTGAAAAATGAAGACAAACTTGAGAAATGACCAAAACCGACATATAGAGCTTACACTCGATGTAACTCATGGTTTAGAAGGTGTGGATGGTCGTGAATGGTCTGGAACTCCTTGGATAAGGCTGGAGAATCTCGAGCTAAGGCTGGAACTCTCGGTTTTGCAAGATTCAAGCTTCAATACTTCACCAAATGGACACCTTCTTGTGGTTTTGATGTTGGCCGATGGATGCAAGCTTGTTCTTCATGATTTTTGCTGCTGAAATGGACTTGGAACCATGGTGTAAGTGTGTGTTTTCTGGAGAGGGAATCCGAGAGAGAGTAAGGGAAGAGAGATTGAGTGAAGTGTGTGCTTAGAAAGGAATTGCATGGATTAAGAGTGGGTAGAAGAAAGGTGGTGTAGAGGGGAGAGGATTGGAGGAGGGGGGCGGCTGATTCCTTTGTCCTCTAGTGGAGTTTTTAGTTTAATTTTTATCTCACAATAATTATTATGTGGTGGTAATTTGTAGTATATTAGTTGGTAGATGTTGTTAGTTGTGGTGTCTTGTGCATGTCCATGCATGCATGAACCGAAAATTACAAGTATGTGTGTGTGTGTGCACACATTTTATATGTTTCAATTAAGACTAAGTGATTTCTACTTAGGGTGACTAATTGATATTCCCGGGCACTAATTTTCTAAAAAGACAAGACTTAAAATAACTAAATTCACAAAAATCACATAGAATCATAAAAATAGATCAAATAACAAATGGTGATTCTAACATTCTTGATATAATTAAATTGTTTCTATTATTAGTACTCATAAGATGGGATATAATGCAATAAAATTAGGGTTTAGAATAGTGACATTGGGACCGGTTGTCACAGACGCTATCTGAGATCCGTAGTTTCTTGGGTTTGGCGGGTTACTACAATAGATTCATCCAAGACTTTTCCAAGATAGTCTCACCTTTGACGAAGTTGACTCACAAGGATTTGAAGTAAGAATGGGGTCGAAAATAGGAGGATGCTTTCGAGGAGTTTAAGACGAGATTGACTCAAGCTCCTATTTTAACATTACCCAAAGGTAGTGAGGACTTAGTGGTATATTCGGATGCTTCATATTCGGGACTAGGTTGCATGTTGATGCAACATGGGAGGGTAATAGCCTACGCATCCCGGCAGCTGAAAACCCATGAAGTCAATTATCCCACCCATGATTTGGAGTTAGCGGTTGTGGTCTTCGTGTTGAAGATTTGGAGGCACTACCTGTACGGGACGAAGTGCACAATCTTCACGGATCACAAGAGCCTGAAGTATTTCTTCGAGCAAAAGGATCTCAACATGAAAAGGATCTCAAGATGAGACATAAGAGATGGTTAGAGCTCATCAAAGATTATGATTGTGAGATCCATTACCATCCAGGTAAAGCCAACGTTGTGGCCGAAGCCCTCAGTCGAAAGGAGAGACCCGAGCCGATTCGGGTGAAGGCGTATCAGTTGGTTATGACCGCTGATGTGATGACACAAGTGAAAGACTTTCAAGAAGAGGAGTTGAAAGAAGATCTCCTAAATGCTGAACGAATGAGAGGACTAGTCACATAATTGGGTGAGAACACTCTCGGTGTTATGACCCAAAACGAACGGATATGGATCCCTCGTTACGCAGACCTACGGGGCGGATTATGGATAAAGCTCATAAGAGTCGATACTTGATTCATCCCGGTGCCACAAAAATGTATCAAGATATGAAGAAAGATTATTGGTGGCCGGGTATGAAGCGCGATGTAGTAGACTATGTGAGCAAGTGCCTTACTTGTTTGCAAGTGAAGGAAGAACATCAGAGACCATATAGGAAGATCTGACTGTTTGATATACCTGAGTGGAAGTGGGAGCACATCACCATGGATTTTATTACTAAGCTGCCTAGTACGGCGAGGGGATGCGATACCATATGGGTGATTGTTGATCGACTGACGGAGAGTGGTCATTTCCTACCGATTCGCGAGACGTATTCATTAGAAAGATTGGTGGATCTGTTCACTAAAGAGATTGTAGCTTATCATGGTGTGCCAATGTCTATCGTGTCGGATCGTGACACCCGATTTACATCGAAGTTTTGGAAGAGATTCCATGATGCGATGGGGACGAGGCTACACATTAGCACTGGTTATCATCCTCAGATAGACGGTCAGTCGGTGAGGACAATCCAGACACTTGAGGATATGCTTCGAGCGTGCGTGATGGATTTTGGAGGAAGTTGGGATGATCACTTACGTTAACAAAATTCTCCTATAATAACAGTATCATGCCAGCATTTGCATGCCACATTACGAGATGCTATACGGTAGGAGGTGTAGGACGCCCGTGTGTTGGAGTGACATAGGGCAGAAAGAGTTGGGAAGCCTTGAGGTGATCGAGGCTACAACTGAAAGTTAGAGAAGACCAAGGCTTTCATGAAAGCGGTGAAAGATAGACAAAAGTCGTACGCCGACAAGAGGCGTAGACCGATTGAATTCAAGGTAAGCGACCGAGTAATGTTGAAGGTCTCACCTTGGAAAGGAATCTTTCGGTTCCTGAAGAGGGGCATGCTAAGCCCGACGTACATAGGGCTTTTCCGAATCATCACACGAGTTGGAGAGGTGGCCTATCGGTTAGATTTGCTAGATGAGTTAAGTGGAATTCATCCCACATTCCATGTATCTCATCTGAGAAAGTGTTTAGCCGATAAAGATATGATTGTACCACTAGATGATATTGAAGATGATGAATGGCTCAATTACATAGAGCAACCAGTGGCAATTATTGATCGAAAAGAAAACAGGTTGTGGAATAAACTGGTTCCACTGGTACATGTGTGGTGGAAACACAGAAAGGGTTTGGAGTCTACGTGGGAGATAGAAGAAGAGATGAGACAACATTACCCATGGTTATTCGAAGAGTGACGAGTTTCAGGGACAAAACCTCTTTAAGGGGGTGGACTTGTAACACCAGGAAAATTTTTGTCAAAATGATGAAGAAAAGAAATGAGAAATAAAAGAAATATATTTTGTAAGAAAGAGATAGAACCCAAAGTGGAGGGGTGCAAAGTGTAAAAAGGACAAAATAATAATATTATTTTGTTTAAAGTGGGCATGGCCACCCACACCTTCTGCATTTGCAACAGCTCGATATTTTTAGTGAGAGAAAGCAGAAGAATCTTCGGTTTAGAGAGAAAGAGAAGCTAAATTCAGCCAAGGTAAGTAAATTTTAGCATAATTGGGTTCGGTTTTAAGGATTTTTTACCATGTAACCGAATTCTACATGTTCTTACGTGTGTGTATGTGTTCGGGTTATTTGTTTTGACAAGTCTTGGTGTTAGAAACATCTAAAAAGTTCAAGTTGAAAGGATTTAGCCTGAAAGCAGCTAAGGTGAGTTCTAGACCTCGTATTTTATAGGTTTATATAGTTTTTGGGGCTGTAAATGCATGTAAAAGTTTTGATCAAAAGTTGTATGTGTAACCGTATGTATTATCGTATGTATGTTAGTGTTTTGTGGTTGTACATACTAAGTTAAGGCTTAGAATGGTAGTATGAAGTTTAGAATATGTTTAAGATAAGATTGAGACTGAAAAATATGTTAGAAACATATATGTTGATGTTCATGCGCCCAAACAGGGCCCATGCGCCTGAAAATTTAACCTAGAAAGTTAAGTGTATGATGATGCGCCCAAACAGTAGCTCATGCGCCTGGAAATGCCTTAGAAATTGTTAAGTGTAGGCTGATGCGCCTAAACAGTGCATCATGCGCCTAAGTTTTGGCTGAAATGCCTAAGTGCAGGGTCATGCGCCCAAATAGTGTTGGTACACATGTCCCTAGTTCTAGTTCTAGTGAGCTTAAATGTAATTGACTTTCATTTTGTTACTTTGATGAAATGTTTGATATATGTAATGAAAACTCTTCATTGAATGTTTATTGGTTATTGAATGTTATATCTATTCATATGATTGATAATTACACGCTTATGTGAGCATGTTATATAGGATTACATTTGTTAGACATAGTTACGTATCGTTAAAGGCTCAGGAATATGTTTAACTAAGTCTCATGTTTCAGTCGCACGATTAGACCATGCGAATAGGCCAGTCGCACGGCTGAACCAGGTGATTGAGCCATACGCATGATTGAGTCATAAGACTGACTCAGTCATACGAATGAATCAATCGTACGACTCAGTCGCACGACTGAGCCATACGCATGGCTCAGTCGTAAGAATAAAAACAAACAAAACAAACAAACAAACAAACATACCCAGTGTCTCCCGCTGAAGGGCAGGGTCTGGAATTCCTATAAATACCATTTAATTTGTGGAAAAATGTAACACTTCGAGAATTCCTAACCCTAGCCATCCTTGTTTGTCCAGAGAGTCCCTTCCAACTTCATAGAACGTTTCTGATCACTTCTAATCAATTCTTAACGTATTCTAATCGTTAGTTTTGATCGGATTAACGTTCTCCCTTATTGGATCACCAATCAAATAGGATTCCGCACTATTTGATCTGGTTTCACGTTGAATCAGTTAGTACACCGTACGTACACGGTCCTAACAAGTGGTATCATAGCTTTGGCTCTTGATTCTACGTGGATTCAATCGCGTTTTTGCAAAAGTCAATGTTTTCAATCAAAAGATCCGTTCTTTTTGCATTATAATTCAGTTTTACGAGTGCATGTGTTCAAAAGAGTTTCAGCCGATTAGGGTTTTCAAAATTGTGTTTTTAGGTCAAATTGCGTGAAAATTTTGAAAAATTTCGAATTCAGCAGTCTCAGTCGCCCGATTGACCAAATTGCACGATTGAACTTCATTCGCACAGCACAATCGCAAGGTTGGCCCAGTCGTTTGTTCAATCGCACGATTGGCCCAGTTGTTTGTTCATTCACATGATTGTCCTAGTCGTTTGCTCATTCGTACGACTAAGCTTAATCGCACGGTTGAGTCTCAGTTGCACCCCAGTCGCATCCCCAGTCGCATACCCAGTCGGTTTGTCAAGTTTTCAGACTAGTTCATTATGGATACACAGAACTTTGCTCTCTCAGCCAGGAAGGACTCCAGAATTCAGAATCTCTTGCTCTTGGAGAATGAGATCGGGAATCACAACAAACCACCAAAGCTTTTGTCTCTTGACGAATATCTTCAATGGAAGCAACGGTTTGAAATTCATCTGAATGGAGTGGACACAAACTTATGGAGCACTATTGAGACTGGCTACACTATGCCATTTGGAGCTGATGGCATTCCACTACTCTAAGTGGTTTGAGTGACGTACAAAAAATTTCATATAATTCTGAGAAGAAGGCCTATGCGCTGTTGACACAGTCCATTCCGAAAGATATTTTCCATCAGTTCTCAGAACACAAGCAGTGCAAAAAGTTATGGAAGGCTCTTGAGAAACGTTATGAAGGAAATTCAACTCTTAAGTCTCTAAAGGCTAAAGCTTTGAAGAAGGAATTTGATAACTTCTCGTCAATTGGGAATGAATGTTCGGATGATGTGATCGACCGCTTCTATCATTTGATGAGTGAATTGCACACTCATGGGGTTAAAACATCCATGGAAGATAAAGTGTCGAGTTTGGCTGATGGGTTACCTGATAAGTGGGATTCATTTGTTTCCACTTTAAGACATAATGCTGTGCTGGAGACATTGGACATAAATGATTTTATTCTGAAATTGAGGGAGGAAGAGGTACGACATAAGTACAAGTCTAAGAAATTAACCTACACTCAGAATGCTTCTCTCTACAATGTGACTCCTACTACAGCGTCTTCTAGTGCACCCTTGCACACTGCTTTCGTGTCTAACACATCAGCAAACATTCAAAGTGTATCTTCAGGTGGTGAGTCAATTGTTTCATCAGGGGTTCAACACAGTTCTGCAGAAGCTCAATTGATGAAGTTAATGACAGAGCATCTGGGCAACGTGACTGTGGAAGTGGCCAAGGAGCATATGGATCTACTTGCTGTTGTGGTACATTCTTATGACGGTTAGTAGCAGAAAAGATTGGTAATTGCCACTTGGCCGATGAAGATTATGAACAAGTGGATGAAACTGAGCTGGAGCGGATGGATATCATGTGGGCTCTCCCTAGTGCTGTGCGTAGAGCAAAGAAGTTTGTTAAAAAGACGGGAGAGAACTTGGTGGCTACAAAGTGTACAACTTTTGGATTTGACAAGTCAAAAGTCACTTGTTTCAACTGCGGTGAAAAAGGCCATTTCAAGAGAGAGTGTGTCAAACCTAAGAAGATAGGAAATGGCAACCCGTTTTCATCATTTAACAGGCAGGATAAGGACAAAAAGGCAACGTCAACCAACCATGACTCCAAAGCGATGGTAGCACAGGGTGATGAAGGACAAGACTGGTTCTTCTGTTTCTTATCTGATGGTGAAGCTAACATTGCATTGGTTGATGATCTGAACGCCGACTCATCGAGTGAGGGGGAGAACTCAGTTGAGCTTGATACTACTGATGTGAATGAGACAATGGCTGCTGTTGATCAACTAGTGGAGGATGAACTAAATGCAGAATCTGCAGCACACCAGGAACCCCAGGCTGCTTTCATGGCTGGCACCTCTACATCTGCACAGGTAGAATCGAAAGACGATCTCTTTGATAAACATGCTTGTGTTGAATGTAATAAGTTTAGCGAATGCACCGATCTGAAATTTGATAGGTTATTAGAACATAATGATAACTTAGTAAATGACTTAAAACTTTTCACTGAGGCTAATAGAGTATTAAAGCAAAATGAAAACAGTTTTAAAGAGAAAATTGAATTGTTGAGAAAACAATTAAAAGAAACTGAGATTGTTGCTTTTAACAAAGAAAATGACATAAATTTTTACATAAAAACAATTGAGGAAACTAAAACAGACAGAGCTGTTTTACAAGTTGAAAATGAATCCTTAAAGTAAAAACTACATAGTTTAGCTAGTTCCTCTCACATCTTGAAAAACTAGGTTAAAAAAAGAAACAATGCGGAAGGGCTGGGTTATAAAGTTGTGCCTCCACCACATGAGATCCTCCTGAACACCAAACAGAGACCTGTTAACAAGAATCCCATCAAGGACCATGTGGTGACTACTCCTCTGGTCAGTGATCCGGACACTACAGTTAAACCTGCTCCTCCGGATGCCGATCAGCAGACTTCAACATTAGGCACAAAGGATAAAACCGTCATTGAGGACCGGGTGGAAAAGGATGATAATGTACCTCTTGGGTCGGGTTCACAATCTGCTGTAACACAACCTAAGACTTCAAAACCTACTTAGTCGAAATCGGTTAAGCAAGATCTCAATCATTTTAAAAGACAAAGTAATCATAATGTTAAACAAATCAAATTTGTCAAAGAAGGTGAAAAACCTAAAGTTGAGACCAAAAGACCCATGCATGAAGTGTACTCCCCACCCCACAAAAGACCCATGAATGAAGTGTACTCCCCACCCCATAAGAGATCTCCTAGTCCTGTTGAGAGGAGATCATGCTATACTTGTGGACAAAGATGTCACATTTCTTCACACTGTCCTCACTATCAGACACCTAGGTTAAAAGTTGAACTAGATCAGGAAGTTAACCTGGTTTCATCAAAACAGAGATCTAAGACACATGCTAGGTCTAAAACACCTGCTAGGTCTTATGCATCTCCCTAACACCACAGACAACAGAGATAAGTCACTGGCAAGTCTGTGATGCCTGAGGTTAAACCCTCTTTTGAAAATAAATCTAAAGTTCAAACTGTAAATCAGTCATCGGTTTACCACAGACAAGCCTTACACAAGGATGGTCTGTGGAAAGCTAAAACATCTGATGTGTCTAACAGTGTTGATAAGCAGAAGAATGAGGTTTCTCCTACTCCAAAAGGATAGAGGGTTGAGTTTGTGATGTGCGATGCCTCTCGGAAACCCAAGCCAGTAAAGGCTTGGGTCCCCCTCCTTAACTAATAATTTTCTATTATGTGCAGGTTGTCCGCTATAGTGCTTCTACCAACACATGGATGGTAGATAGCGGAGCATCCAGGCACATGACGAGAAATCAGTCTCTCATTTTCCACATCAAACAAATTAAAGGGGGACATGTTTCTTTCGCTGGAAACAAAGGAGGATACATTACCACACAAGGAGAAGTAGGTAATGGAAAGGTAAAGTTTGATAAAATAAATTATGTTCAACAGTTAGAAAACAATTTGCTTTCAGTTTCTCAGATATGTGATAAAGGCTTCAATGTAATGTTTGACAATAGGAAGTGTTACATTCTGAAGAAGGAGACGGAGATTCCTGAGGAGCAGGTATTAATGTCAGCGTCAAGGTACAACGATTTGTACGCCTTGGATATGTCAAATGCTTCTACTACTGAGTCCACTGTTTAGTGCTTTTTATCAAAGGCAACAGAGAAGGGTCCATCTCATGGCACAGGAGAATGGGACACATAAATCACAGGAAGATGAATCATCTGATTCATAACAACCTAGTTGAGGGAGTTACTGTAAAGAAGTTCAAACTTTCAGATTTTTATGTCTCGTGCAAGAAGGGAAAGCAGATCAGGAAGTCTCACAAGACCAGGCACGTTAACTCTATCGAGATGCCCCTAGAGCTACTGCATATGGATCTTTTTGGTCCTGTCAGCACAAAGAGTATCGCTGGAGACTGGTACAGCTTTGTAGTCACAGATGACTACTCACGTTTCACCTGGGTGATGTTTCCAAAAGCTAAGTCTGAAACATTTGAATCGTTCAAGGTGCTCGTCACTATACTGGAGTCTCTCTACAATCTGAAGGTCAGGAAGGTTCGTTCAGACAATAGAACTGAATTGAAGAATCAGTGGATGGATGCTTTCTGCAAGGAAAAGGGAATCGTTCATCAGTTTACCTCTGCATACATGCCACAGATGAATGGAGTTGCTGAACGCAAGAATAGGAGCCTCATCGAGACTGCAAGGACTATGTTGGCAGATATAAAACTGCCAGTATAGTTTTGGAATGAAGCTGTTGTCAATGCGTGCTACACGCTTAATCATGTGTTAGTAGTCAAGCGGCATGGGAAGACTTGCTATGAGTTGCTTCAGAAGCGCAAACCTAACCTGGAGTATCTGGAACCATTCGGAGCTGCATGCACGTTACTAAAGAAAATTCCGGAGTGCTAGTTCAGCGAGAAAGCAGATCAGGGGATCTTTCTTGGATACAGCATACCAGACAAATGAGTTTATAACAACTCGTCAGGTCAGATAGAAGTGTGGTGCAGCGTTGATGTGCAACGATACACCATCCCCCCTCCTGGAAAAGGTCCGTCGTCATTCTTCGACTACGATGGCTTTCAAATCATTCAACCTTTCTCAGATACATTCAGATGAAGAGATTGCTGTTCAGATGATGTACGATGTCCTAAATACACCAAATCTGGATATCAGCAATATGGCACCGGCTAGTGGTGCTTCGGGATCGTCAGTAGTTGCTCAAGACGAGAGTGATAAATCATCAGACAATGAAGAAGCAGTTGCTCAGGACGAGAGTGATGAATCATCAGACGATGAAGAAGCAGTTGAGACAAGCAATGAGCATAACCTTAATCAAGATGGAAGCTCAACAGATGCTGAACATGCAACAGGGAATCCGGATACTAAACCTGTCATCACAAATCTTGATACTGAAGTTGTCGTTCCTACGACACCTGTGACTAGGATCAGTGTAAATCATCCCCCGGAGACTATCATCGGGGATCTTCAATCCGGTGCGCAGACGAGAAATCAGCTCTACTCTGCTGATTATGCTGCATTATGGAAAAGGGCAACGTGAATGACGGGGCTTTCAAATGTTTTGTATCTCAAGTCGAGCCCAAATACGTCAGTGATGCCCTGAAGGATAAGGCCTGGGTCAACGCTATGCAGGAGGAGCTGCTACAGTTCAAGAAGCTTGGAATGGACACTCGTTGACAGGCCCAAAGGAGTGAAAGTGATTGGCACCAAATGGGTGCTACGCTGTAAGAAGGACGGCCAAGGTGTCATAATTAGAAACAAGGCAAGATTGGTTGTTCAAGGCTTCAGACAAGTCCAGGGAGCCGACTACAATGAAGTGTTTGCACTAGTGGCATGAATGGAAGCTATTCGCATCTTTCTGGCCTATGCATCCTACGTGAAGATCAAGGTTTATCAGCAGGATGTTAAAAGTGCATTCCTTCATGGGGAAATCAGTGAAGAAGTCTATGTCAGTCAACCCGAGGGATTCGAAGATCCTTATCATCGGGACAGAGTCTATAAGTTGGACAAGGCTCTGTACGGGCTACATCAGGCTCCTCGAGCTTGGTTCGCAGAGGTGTGATTGACTGCACATTGTTTATCAAAGAGAGAGATGGAGATTTACTAATGGTGCAGATTTATATGGATGACATCATCTTCGGTTCCCGAAACGAATAATTATGTAAAGAATTTGAATCTGTCATGAAGGCAGAATTTGAAATGAGTGCCATGGGAGAGATGAAGTTCTTCCTGGGATTTCAGGTGGATCAAACACCTACCGGTATTTTTCTGCATCAGAATAAGTATGTTGGAGACATTCTGAGTCGATTTGATATGGAAAATGTCACTGTTGCCGGTACCCCACTTGCCACAAACCATGATGTGGCACCTGATGAGGATGGGGATTTAGTGGATGCCACAATGTATCGTGGGATGATCGGATCTCTTATGTATCCTGCCTCGCATCCAGATATCATGTACGCCACATGCCCGTGCTCAAGATATCAAGCAAAACCTAAAGTAAATCATCTGATCGGGGTGAAAAGATTTTTCATTATCTGAAGGGTACTCCAACACTGGGGTTGTGGTATCCTCATGATGATGACTTTGAGCTAACTGCGTATAGTGATTCAGACTACGGCGGCTGCAAGATGAACTTCAAGTCAACATTAGCTAGGTGTCAGTTCTTTGGAAGGCAACTAGTCACCTGGCAATGCAAGAAGCAGACATCTGTTGTCTTGTCAACATGTGAAGCTGAATATGTTGCTGCTGCAAGTTGCTGCTCACAGATCATTTGGATCCAACAGCAAATGCGGGACTACGGTTTGCAATTTTATAATACCCTCATATTTGTTGATAACTCTACTACAATAGCTGTAACTAAAAATCCTATTCAACACCCTAAAACAAAACGCATCGGCATAAAGTATCATTTCATACGTGATTGCTATGAAAAACAATTAATTGGTATGGTTAAAATAAACACGGATTTTCAACGCGCCGACCTCTACACTAAACAGTTTGATAAACCCAAATTTTTCTATCTATTAGAGGTCAACAACGTGAAAAAGAAAAGTGACGTCATTCTAGAAGAGCCAAATGCTTAGTCCGACACTTGTTTAAATTTTTTTTCTTTATCTTTTTTTTCTTTTATTTATCTTATTTAAATTTCCTATCTTAAAAATAAAAAACACAAAAATATTTTTGGTTTTAGAATTTTAGGGACACCAAAAATATTTTCAATTTTTGCAATTTCAGTTTATTTAAATAACAGAAAATTGTTAGTCACAGAATTCTAAGTCTAACAAATTGGGAAAATGATAGTACGCTTGTCTGTTACTGTAATTACACGGAGAAATTCGATCTAGGGAGGTGCTAGTTCATTATACGATGTGTCGGTAGATTCAACACAATAGACCAGTAGACACCATTGGTGATTCAACTTAAAATTAAATCAATCAACAAGGTGTGGGTTCCCATGGTATCCCTGGTTTGCACAATCAATCAATTTCCAATAAGGGGTGAGGAGCAATTGAATGCCACAAGTGTGTGCAAAGACCCGAAAAACATAGAGTAAAAAGATGACAAACGTCACTCAAAAAATGTACATTATAATATATTGCTCTAAGAAGAAGATAGGTATTGCGCCTCTCTGCTGTGCGATGGCACTGACCTGAGGCTTGGCATAACCTATCCGTTCTAAGAATTCATTGTTGTTGGCGCCTCTCTACTGTTCGATGGCACTGACCTGAGGCTTAGCATCTCTTTGATAGTTCTTAGAACCAAATCTTCTTATTCCCTGGACCGCTCAAAAATCTTCTGAGGAAGATTGATTATCATATACCTGTGGGACACACAAATACTTGTTGATCTAATTCACCTAATTAATCACCGGTGTATGTCAAAATTCTATGTATGGATTTAAGTGGACAAGTATACTGACAATCGTCGTGGCTGCACTGCCTGATGTTCAAAATCAATGTGTGTTACATAACAGATCAAGCATGATTTCCAGTTAATGGTTAGAAGTCTTAGATGAATGAGAAACTGTGATATGTAAATATGTTAGTTTCCATTTCAATATATATATAAAAGTTCCAAGTAATTGTGTTTATGCCTGTCTGATTCCATATGAATCTGTCTTAGAAATGATGTTAGTTTTAATAGGTTATTCTACCCTACCCTAACAAAATCACAAAAACATGTTTATTTTGTTACTTAATTTAGTTTTCAAGTTATTTGTAAATTGTGTCAGTGTCGGACTGTGCTATGTTATTCTTCTCTTTGAATGTCATAAAATGATTTTAAAGTTAATCTTGATAACCTGTTTCTGAAAAAATAAATGGATCACGTCTGAGGTGATCAGTTGGATAAATGGATCACGTCTGAGGTGATCAGTTGGATAAATGGATCACGTCTGAGGTGATCAGGTGGATAAATGGATCACGTCTGAGGTGATCAGTTAGATAATTGGATTACCTATAAGGTGATCGAAGGTTCTTTAATTTAAAATGGTCATGTCTGAGATGATCAACTGCTCAAAATGTTTTATCTACTGTTATAAGGGGCTAAGTGTCAAATGGTCAAAAAGTCAAAATTTGGACCCATTCGCATGACTGGACCATGAGTATGGACCTGTCGTACGATTGGACCATATGAATGAACCCAATCGCACGATTGGAGGTGACCGACTGTGACAGTCACACAAATAACCCTCAATCGTACAATTGGACCATACGAATGAACCCAATCGCACAATTGGAGGTGACCGACTATGATAGTCGTATGAATAACCCTGAATCGTACGATTGGAGGTGACCGTATGGGCGAGTCGCACGACTGAAGCTCAGTCGCATGAATCAATCATGTGACTAGGCTCAGTCGCACGACTGAAGGTTGCCCTAGTATAAATAGAGGGGGAGTCGGTAACAGTCGTTTAATTCACCTAAATCGCCTCTCAGACGCACGACACAAACCCTTATTGCCAAAAAAATTCATTTGATCTCTATAGACCATTGTTTGACGCTCTCTAAAAGATCAAAATTATGACCTAACATTATCCGAACCTAAAAGTGACTAATAAACCACTAAAACTAAGCATTTTTATCAATTTAAAGTTATTAGGGGTTTAGTCGGTCATCTGCGAACCTAATGAGTCTCCACAACATTTAACATCAAGTATTGCTCAAAAAACTGAATTTGAATGAATAAACAGTCAGACATGCGATTGGACACCCTGATGAACTTTAATCACATGACTAAGCTATGCGAATGGCTCAACCGCACGACTGAGATGGATGAATGGTTCAATTGCACGACTGAACCATGCGTAAGAGCTCAATCGCACGACTGAGGTAAACGCATGGGAGAACATACGACTAAGTCCAGTCATATGACTCAGTCGTACGTATGAGATCATTCGCACGACTAGAACTTAGTCGCACAGCTCATTCGCACGACTAGATCTCAGTCGCACAGCTCATTCGCACGACTAGATCTCAGTCGCTCAGCTCAGTCACACGACTGACCAAAATTTTCAAGTGCATGGAACAAAACTGAATTTCTTTGACACGTACTAATGTTTATTTACTTTGTGTCACAGTTGGCGAGTCGGTGGACGATGAGCACTAAGCACAACATCTGTGCTGATCTTGATCTCTCATCCCGCAATGCTGCGGAGTTTGTCGGCGTTATCTCTTTTCTATGTCGTTCGAGGATATTTCGAGCTATCTCGATACAGTGCACACCTTACAGATCAGTACAACAGGATTTCTGGGAAAGCGTTGTAGTTGACAGGTCCTTTGAGCCCCATCGTATCAGGAGTTCCATATTTGGGGAGGCTATAGAGATTTCAGAGGAAGATATCAGGACAGTGTTAGAGTTCGGGGATGATGCTGACTGCCCCACTCCATTACATCCCCTTACTGTTTGAGGTTGCTTCATGAGGGCTAAGTACTCGAGGGACATCAATGCAAGTATGCTCAACAAGAGCAACTTGTGCCCCCAGTTCAAATACTTAGCCCATGTACTACTGAGATGCGTCGCCTCAAGGAAGGGTGGCTTCGACGAGCTCTCCGATCAGATGCAGAACGCCTACGTGGCGTTGGTGCTGAATCATCCATTCAGCTTTTTAGGGATGATCTTCACCTACATGGTGGAGAACATTGAGGCGAAGGGGAAAGAAAGCTTCTACATGTACAAAAGCTTTCTGCAGATGATTATAGATCAGAAGCTCCCCTCGCTGCCCAAGGAGAAGGAGGATGCTATTGTCCTCGAATTGATGGATGACACAACACTAGGGCGTATGAAGGTGGACCGTGGCAAGCAAGTGAAGCCCCCGGGAGGACTATGTGGCGCCAGCTAGGGAAAAGTGGTGCCACGATGACAGTGAGTCTGATATAGAGCAGATAGTTTTACCTGATGATGACTCTAATGATGATGATAGTGGTGATGGTGGAGATACAGGTCCTTCTCATACTCAGACCACTACTACTGATGTTACATCTCCACCACCTCCACAAGGTGATTTAGAGACGGCGGGGTTCCATCAGGACTTCCAGCCTGATGAAGTGGAGGAGTAGGACGAGGAGTCGCTGCCTCGGACGGTGGGCTGCCGGGTGGTTGCCACCGAGAGGTGGATTAGGACGGTTGGTGGACGTCCGGGCGGGTCTGGGGAGGCTATTTCAGATCCATCATACACCCCAGACCAGCCCAATAGCCTAGGGGGAGCCTCTGGGTCCAAGGGGACTCGGAAGAAGAGGATGGCTCAGCCCTACGGTAAGAAGGGGAGGCGGCCGAGATTCACACTTCATACCACCACCTCTACCACTACACCACCCACTACCACTACACCTCCTATCACTACTACTCCACCTTCCACAACCACACCTCATACCTCTCCACCCGTCCATTCACCACCACCCATGCATTCACCACCACCCATATTCACCACAGCCACTGCTACAACCACCAGCCACCAAGCCGGCCCATCCACATATCCCACCGGATCTACTCTACCCCCCATTGGGGTAGAGGAACAGCTGTCAGCACTGAACAGGATGGTGCTGAAGCTGTTAGCCGCTAATGAGGAGAACACTGCACAGCTACATCAGCTGGTGGAGCTCAATGCTTCCCAAGCTCAGCAGATCTCACAGTAGGCACAACAGATTGCTCAACTCCAAGAGCATAAGGAGGAGTCTGCCAAGAAGCTAGAGGAGTTGGAGGCTGCAAACAAGAAGATAATGCTCTAACTCAAAGGATCTATGGATGAGCCTCTAAAGGTCGATGAAGGAGATGATGAGGGAGATGATGATGAAGATGATGATGAAGATGATGACAGTGATGATGATGATGTGAATGGTGATGGAGAAGAAAGAGGTAGGCAGGATGATGGTGACGACGATGAAGGAGATGCAGCTGCGTCTGCCTCTGCTCATGGTCAAGAGCAAAGAACGAAGAAGAGACAAGACCAAGGAGCATCGTCGTCTGCCCCACCTACCACCCCATCTGCAGAAGACCTAGCCATGATTCAAGGAAAAATTAAAGCTTAGATGTCTATATGTTATTAAACTTTTGTTCTTGAAATCATGTATCAATGTTTATTTAAATATATAAATGAAAAGTTGAACTGTCATTTGTCATATGCATCATGTATACTAACTCTTATTGTGTTTGTTTATTTCTTTAACATGTTCAACTAAACAGGCTGACGAGCATGATGTGGTACCCCTTTGACAAATCAAGACTCAATTGACAATGATTCTTGATTTGCAAGGGATTGTACATCGCTCGGTCTGCTACACACCTGAAGAGGGAGAGATAATCCATGATATGACAGATGAATAGATTGCCGAACTGTTCAGTCTAAATCCAGATGAATTGGTTAAGTATGCTCCCGAAGTCGACGTAGTCAGTGATGAGGAACTACTAGATGTCGATGAGGTGGAGATCGAGGATGTAACTGCTGACTATTATCCCCAGTATACTAACGCCAAAGGCGAAGTACTACCAGATCTGGGAGAAACATTTGGCAGCAGTGCATTCAATAAAGTTGAAGAAAAGATAGCTGGAAAAAAGCTACAGAAGAAGTTCCTCAGGCGGATAATGCTGATCTAGCAACCAAAAAGGCTGAGTGGGCAGCCTGCCTGGAGGAAATAAAGAAACAGCGAGAGCCTGTAAAGTCAAACGCCTACACCAAGCTCTACAAGGTAAAGAAGCATCAGAAGGTGTCTTGCAAGATCATAAGGTGGGCGTATTTTGAGGACCTCAATGTATATGCTGTCAAGAGAGAGAAGGGCATAGAGTATTTCAGATTCCCACACGATCTGAAAACTCTCCCTGGATTTGAGCTTAACCGTCTTGCCAACTTGAACCTCCTTTATGCTATTCGTGGAAAGATATCGGGATGGTTCGAGAAAGCAATGAAAAGGGAATACCATACGAGGTGGGTCAACTTCAAACCTCAACAGCCCAAAAGGTTCATTCATAAGACAGAGGTTGACCCTACCTCAGGAAGACCAAAGGTAGTCTTGAAATGGCACCCTCCGCGCACAATGTCTCATATTCCATTGAGGGAGATGCCACAAGACTTTACACCCCATTTCAAATGGTGGTATTATCACTGGCGCACTGGAGAAGCGGTCATAGTTTTGGATCGGGAGGGGACGGTAGAGACAATAAGGGTATTTGACCAAATGTGGCTCAAAACTTGTCTGCAGCTGATGTTTACACATTGTACAAGTGGCCACTATTTCTTGATACGCAGGACATCGTGCAAGCACTTCAGTTTCAACATGTTATGCGTTTATGCTTCGCACTTGATATTCATGCTGGGGTTTTAAGAGAAGAACGAGTTAAGAGATACGAAGAGTTTACCAAGGAAGTCAAAGAATAGATAGAACTAGGTTCAAGGGGCAGTTTGTTGGTACACATGTCCCTAGTTCTAGTTCTAGTGAGCTTAAATGTCATTGACTTTCATTTTGTTGCTCCGATGAAATGTTTGATATATGTAATGAAAACTCTTCGTTGAATGCTTATTGGTTATTGAATGTTATATCTATTCATATGATTGATTATTACACACTTCTGTGAACATGTTATATAGGTTTACAGTTGTTAGACATTGTTCAGTATTATTAAAGGCTCAGGAATATGTTTAACTAAGTCTCATGATTCAGTCTCACCATTGGACCATGCGAATGGGCCAGTCGCACGACTGAACCAGGTGATTGAGCCATACGCACGATTGAGTCATAAGACTGAATCAGTCGTACGAATGAATCAATCGTACGACTCAGTCGCACGACTGAGCCATACCCATGTGTCACACCCCCGGGCCCAGGTAGGGTGGGACGTCACAGATTAGCAACAACATACATGGCAGCGGAAACAAACCAATATAAGAGCTCAAAGGGAGGGAACATCACATGGCATTTCAAGTTTTTAAAAGACACCTGGCTGGAAACAGATCCAGCCCCCAAATGTTTACATGTTTCAACATAAATTAAATAGTCATTGTATCAAATTGTTCAAGTCACAAATTGGTCACAGAAACAATGCCATGGTCTCGGGGTTGAGTCTAAGTCTTCCATAACTAAAGGTTTTAGAATCAAGTGTGAAAGCTCGTGAAAAATCTCATTTGATTTTAAAAGCATCAGTTTTAGTATCAGTCATCGTGGGGTATCACAATCAACCCTGCACATGGTCCCTGGTTGGCCTCTTCTAAACTTGTGTTTAACCGGATATTCCCGAAGGAAGGAACCAAGCCTCAAATCAGTGAACCATACCAGCTAGGATGGTTCACCGTAGTTTCTTAATCAAAACTTGTTACATGCCACATACGATCACTCAGGATCTCAGTGGGGTACCTCCCTGTAGCGGGAGCCACTGTGTGTGGGGATTCTCTAAATAGATCTATCCATATAAAGCAAGCGGTTCACATAAGAATTAATGATCATGATATAAGTGTCAGCAGGTATCCAAAAGTCCCACATACAAGCATCAAGTAAAGCACAATCATAGTTCATAAAAAATGCATGTTTCATCCCAAAAACAGTAAGTAAAAAGGGATCACTAGAACTCACCTTAGATATTAAGCAAAGAAATCCTTCGTGTGCCGGGAATATCTCAAGTCTAGCACCCTAAAATGAATATATTAAGTGATTAGCTACTGCTCTAAACCTATTTAAGGTGCAACAAGAGTGTCTAAGTCTTAGTTGGTTGGATTCGGCTTTGATTCGGTTAGGGTTTGTATGAAAAGTTTCCTTTTATGGAAAGTCAAGGTTTCTCATACAATCAAGGGTTTCTACATTGCTAAGTCAAGAATATATGGTAAATATGCTATTCAAGTGACTAAAGTGCTTATTGGAGTCGATTATGAAGTTTAACAAAATTTTACAGTTTAGCCCCTGTAGTTTCAAAATTGACAGTTTCTACCCTTAAGTTTGGTTTCTTATATTAGATGACCTTTATTACCAAAAATCAGGTTCAAGACCTTAATATAACTTAATTTCAAGAACATATACTCAAATTTTTAGTTTATGGACTCGGTTTATAAATTACGCGTTTAACGTTGCCGGTTACGGTAAAACCGAAGGGTTTAAGATGATTACCTATGAGTTTTCATGTTTTTGTGTGTAGGACCAGTAGATTACTTTTTAAAGTCATTTTTATATATTTCCAACCTTTTAAATCACAAAATTTGCCTCTAGTAGTGGAAAGTCTTGTTTTTACGTTTAAATCGTTAAAACGCGTTTTTAACCGGGTTTGCCCATTTTAAAAGCTTGTTTGACCAACCTTTCTACTTTATAAGTTATTTTATTATTCATACTACTGGAATAAAATGATTTTTATAATTTCTAACCTTAAACCCATTTTTCTTAGATTTTCCTCAAAAATTCTCTCGGTTAGCACCCGTTTTCACTTAAAAATCCATTTAAATTACTTTTGACCACTAAAAATTTCCATTGACTCCAGAACACTTTATTAATCCTTAATGAACCTGGAATTATCTTTAAAATGTTTATAGCCCAAGTTTTCTTGTTTTTATGTAATTTTAACATGTTTTCGGGTCCCGAAAGTGACTAGAATGGGTCTAAACACAACATGTCCTTTATTTCAGAGATTAAACATTATTAATACTCTTAATATTCATAAAAAATACTGAAATAACAGTCCCAAATCGTGGCCTAGTTGTTCTACACATCCATAGCCTTCAAATACATAGAAAATGTCCTAACCGACCATTACACTTGTGTAAATCATTGTAACTTGAGTTTAACCATTACCAAAACTTCATCTAACTTAAAAATCAGATTGTTGGGGTGTCTAAAACTTATTTTTAAGCAGGTTATGTCACTTGTTTGAGAGGGTTTTCAAGAAAGTGTTTAAGGTGTGTTGTAACTTGTAGAAAGAGAGGTTTTTCATGATGTTCTTGTGCTAATACCTACCATTCATGGTGTACAACCATTTGTGACATTCAAAACAGATTATTAGGAGTTTATTGAGCCATTACAAATCAGGTTACAAAGTTAGTTCTCAAAGGTTACAAGATGCACAAGTTGGAGGGTGAGAATCACCCAAAAAGACGGTTTTCTAGGTGTAACTCTAGTTACACCTATAGATTGACGTGTTATACTTGTAGGATACCTTCAAGAACGTGGAAAGCTCTCCAAGAAAAAGGTAGTAGTGAGAATTTTCTGCTACAACAAGAAAGAATAGGGTTTTTAGGTGAAAAATGAAGACAAACTTGAGAAATGACCAAAACCGACATATAGAGCTTACACTCGATGTAACTCATGGTTTAGAAGGTGTGGATGGTCGTGAATCATCTGGAACTCCTTGGATAAGGCTGGAGAATCTTGAGCTAAGGCTGTAACTCTCGGTTTTGCAAGATTCAAGCTTCAATACTTCACCAAATGGACACCTTCTTGCGGTTTTGATGTTGGCCGATGGATGTAAGCTTGTTCTTCACGATTTTTGCTGCTGAAATGGACTTGGAACCATGGTGTAAGTGTGTGTTTTCTGGAGAGGGAATCCGAGAGAGAGTAAGGGAAGAGAGATTGAGTGAAGTGTATTCTTAGAAAGGAATTGCATGGATTAAGAGTTGGTAGAAGAGAAGTGGTGTAGAGGGGAGAGGATTGGAGGAGGGGGGCGGCCGATTCCTTTGTCCTCTGGTGGAGTTTTTCGTTTAATTTTTATCTCACAATAATTATTATATGGTGGTATTTTGTAGTATATTAGTTGGTAGATGTTGTTAGTTGTGGTGTCTTGTGCATGTCCATGCATGCATGAACCAAAAATTACAAGTATGTGTGTGTACACATATTTTATATGTTTCAATTAAGACTAAGTGATTTCTACTTAGGGTGACTAATTGATATTCCCGGACACTAGTTTTCTAAAAAGACAAGACTTAAAATAACTAAATTCACAAAAATCACATAAAATCATAAAAATAGATCAAAAAACAAATGGTGATTCTAACATTCTTGATATAATTAAATTGTTTCTATTATTAGTACTCATATGATAGGATATGATGCAATTAAATTAGGGTTTAGAATAGTGACCTTGGGACCGGTTGTCACATTCTCCCACCGTTTAGGAAATTTCGTCCCGAAATTTTAGCTTCGATTAGTATCTGAACGGGTGGGTTTGAAGAGATGTGGGTAATTCTTCCTCATCTCGTCTGCACGTTCCCAAGTGAATTCCGGCCCTCGTCTCGAGTTCTATCTAACCTTGACCTTGGGTATGCGGCTTTGCCTGAGTTGCTCAACCAAGCGGTCCGTGATCTCTATGGGTTCTTCCACGAAGTTCAGCTTATCATTGATTCTTGTCTCCTTCAACGGTAGCTCTAAGGTTTTGTCTATAAGACACTTCTTAAAGTTTGACACATGGAAGGTGTCATGTATATAACTCAATTTCTGAGGTAGTTTCAACTTGTAAGCCACAGGACCAATTCTTGCAAGTATTTCGAATGGTCCAATGTATCTTAGGCTTAACTTGCCTCTTTCTCCAAACCTCACGGTTCCTTTCCATGGTGCTACCTTCAACATTACTCTATCACCTATCTGAAACTCTAATGGTTTGCGTCTCCTGTCAGCGTATTTCTTCTGACGGTCCTTTGCTGCCCGTAGACGCTCCTTGATTTTGAAAATCTTATTGGTGGTTTCCAATACGATGTCGGGTCCCAGCACTTGGCTATCACCAATTTCGTTCCAACTCAAGGGTGACCGACATCTCCTACCATAGAGAGCCTCATACGGAGCTGCATTGATGCTTATTATAGGAGAACTCCACCAATAGAAGATGGTTATCCTAGTTCCCACCAAATTCAATCACGCAAGCTCCTAGCATATCTTCCAAAGTTTGAATAGTCCTTTCGCTTTGACCGTCAGTTTGTGGGTGGTAAGCTGTGCTTAAGTCCAGCCGGGTTCCTAAAGTTCATTGGAGTGATTTCTAGAAACGCGAAGTGAAACAACTATCACGGTCGGAGATTATTGATAGTGGCACACCATGCCTAGCCACTATTCATTGATATACAGTTGAGCTAGTCTTGACATGTCATAGTCTTCCCAAATTGGTAAGAAGTGAGCTGATTTGGTAGTCTATCCACTATTACCCAAATAGCATCATGTCCTCTAGACGTTCTGGGTAACTTAGTAACAAAATCCATCGTGACGTTATCCCATTTCCATTCTGGGATTTCTGGCTGCTGCAACGTCCCTGATGGTTTTTGGTTTTCATCTTTTACCATGGCACAAGTTAGACATTTTCCGACATAAACAGCGATTGATTTCTTGATTCCAGGCCACCAGAAAAGTGCCTTCAAATCCTGGTACATTTTATCACTTCCAGGGTGAATTGAATACCTAGATTTGGTAGCTTCATCGAGGATTACCTCTCAAATTCCCCCATGCTTTGGCACCCAAGTTCTCCCTTCGTACATATATGTACCATCATTTCCTGTTCCAAATCGCTTTTCCATTCCAGTTAATCCTTCTCCCACTAAATTTTCCTCCTTTAACGCTTCACTTTGAGCTTCTTTCAGCCTTGCAATTAGGTCGGCGTACACACTTATCCTTAAAGCTCGTACACGAAGAGGTTTTTCTCTCTCCTTTCCGCTCAAAGCATCTGCCACCACATTGGCCTTACCGGGATGATAACGGATTTCACACTCGTAGTCGTTTAACAACTCAACCCATCTTCTCTGACGCATGTTTAGCATCTTCTGGTCGAGAATGTGTTGCAAACTTCGATGGTCAGTGTAAATGACGCACTTCGTGCCATAGAGATAGTGCCTCCACATTTTGAGAGCAAATACCACGGCACCTAATTCCAAATCGTGCGTAGTATAGTTCTTCTCGTGATCGTTTAGCAGTCTACATGCATAGGCAATGACCTTGTTGCGTTGCATTAGCACACATCCTAACCCCTGACGCGAGGCGTCACAATACACTACGAAGTCTTCGACTCCATCTGGGAGGGCCAGAACAGGTGCACTGCATAACTTTTCCTAAAGCGTCTCAAAGGCTTCATCTTGCTCTGGTTCCCACACAAAGGTTTTGTTCTTCTTAGTCAGTGCGGTCAATGGTTGCACAATACGCGAGAAGCCCTTCATGAATCGTCGGTAATATCCGGCCAATCCTAGGAATTGCCTAATCTCAGTGGGAGTTTCATGAATCTTCCAATTCTTTATGGCTTCAATCTTGGAATGGTCAACTTAAATCCCATTCTTATTCAGTACATGCCCTAAAAATTGGATCTCTCGCATCCAAAATTCACATTTAGAAAATTTGGCATATAGCTGCTCATTCTTGAGGAGCTCAAGAATTAGTCTGAGATACTTCTCGTCCTCTTCCTTATTACTGGAGTAGATCAGAATGTCATCGATGAACACAATCACAAACTTGTCGAGATATGGGCGGCATACACGGTTCATGAGATCCATGAATGCTGTTGGTGCATTAGTCAGCCCGAAGGGCATGACTAAGTACTCATAGTGCCCATACCTAGTTCGGAAAGCCGTCTTGGGTATGTCTTCTTCTCTTATCTTCAATTGGTGGTAACCGGATCTCAAATCTATCTTGGAGAAGTAGCTTGCTCCTTAAAGTTGATGGAATAGGTCGTCTATCCTCGGAAGAGGGTAGCGGTTCTTTATGGTCAACTTATTTAACTCCCGGTAGTCAATGCACATGCGTAAGGTTCCATCCTTCTTTTTCACAAATAACACCGGGGCACCCCATGGAGAGACACTTGGACGTATGAATCCTTTGTCCAATACTTCTTGAATTTGATCATCAGTTCCTTCATTTCAGGAGGGGCGAGTCGATACGGCGCTTTGGCTACCGGTGCATCGCCAGGCAGCAAATCTATTTGGAACTCAACTTGTCGATTCGGGGGAAGTCCCGGTAGATCTTCCGGAAACACTTCAGGGTATTCAGAAACTACTAGGATATGTGCAATCTTCTTCTCCTCTTTGGTCTTCATCACGTAGACTATGAAAGCTGAGCATCCCTTCCTTAAGCTCCTGGTTGCTTTTAAATGGGATATCTGATGGGTTTGTTAGAACATAAAATCATAGTTTAACCATTTAAACTTTCTGAAAACGTAGCGGAAGTATAGCTTTAAAACCATGTTTATAAGCAGAAAATTATGTTCTTTAAGTGACCATTCAAGTGTATAAAACAAACCCATAAATCAAAGGATCATTTATGTGAATTAACAAGCTATGAACATATGTAAATACACATATAATCACAGCTTCAGTGAGCTGTGAAATACCTTACTGCAGCAGCAAAATTCAATCAAAATAAGATGTTTGATGAAGATGGAGATGCCCAAAATATAGCCAAGACTTCAAGGATAGAAGTCCTCAAGCTAGTATACCCCAAGCTCTATGCAAACACCTCTTCTTGTTAGGTAGAAAACACCAAAATTCAGCTCAAAAATCAGCTACAAAACCCACTTTTCTTGCTGTCAAAACCGTAGGAAGAAAGAGAGAATGAGCTGAGTTTTTGCTTCTTGCATATGATGAGAATCATGATCTTGGAATGCAAGAACCTTTCTTGTCATTAGAACACTTCAAGAACAACACAAGAACACATCAAGAAGAACACATAATCAGCTCCAAATCCTGCATATGTTGCTGAAAAAAACCGTGAGGTTTTTTAGAGAGGGAGAGTGTTGTTTTGTCTTGTGTGTCTTGCATGTGTTGTTGTCATGATCAAGAATGAAAATGAAAGGAGAGCTGATATAATCTAGTTAGTGGAGGAGACAAGAGGGCATGTGTGTTGAGTCTTCAAGAGAATATGTTGGTGGAAAACATGAAAGGCATGCATGCATGAGTGTTTTTCTCAAGACAACAAGCAATGCACTAACATGCACATGCATGCTACTTTGAACGGCCTCAAGGGCTAAAATTTGGTGGTTTCCCTTTTCTTTTAATCAATATTTGAGTTTTTATAAAATAGGTGATCATATTTTATAAAAGCCAAATACTAACACACACATATATTGTCTACTCTTTTAACTAGTTTATACAATTAACCATTTAATTGTATAAGTAGTATACTCTCATTATTATTTGATGTTATACAACTAATTTGTATAATACTTCAAATAATGTTATTGAACAAAATATCCTCATAAATTGTTCCATCTCATATGCAACTTATTTAGAAAACCCATTTTCTAAATTGGTGTAAATATTTAATTGCATGATCATATCATCAATTAAATATTAATTGGTGTTTGCTAAGCTTGTTATTGGGTATAACCCGACTTGGATCATGACGTACTAACCACATCAATATTCTAAGTGTCTTGGGCACATAGAATCCTACAATCTCCCACTTGCCCAAGATTCATAAAAAATTGATGCAAGCAGTAAATGACGCCTAACAACGGTTTACTACCCTTAATACGCATGACTTATGGCCATTAAATAACATCATCCCATTCAAGTACCCTACTTGAAATGATTTAGGTGAATCAATCATCTATCCTTTTGTTACAGATGTCATGTTAAATCCAAGGACACAGAATGATCATCCCTTGTTGATTTAACTTAATCAGGCCTTAGACATCTAACTCTTAACGAATAAGAGGAACAAATCCCATCTTGACTACATACGTTTCTCACAATCACCTTATGTCATACCTGAACATAGCCTTATGTACTGACAATTATTTCATATCAGTGAAGAACTAGTTCAAGGTGTAACACTTGGTGAATATCAAAACCCAATATGTATCTCAGGTCAAAGGATACCAAATGATATTCGCCTTTACTCAAATTTACTTATGATCAATCAATAAGATTCCATGTAGTAAGATTTGAGATGCGGGTTAGTCCAATATTTGTATCCCACAAATAGCTATGAACCTTGGTAGCAACCTATTGCTCTATATTCATCCTTATGAATATCAACCAATCCAAGTTCATAATAGTCTTACCCTCACACTTGTTCCCACAAGTATGAACGACTACGGACATTTAGAGTAAATAATTTACTCATGGATTAAACATGGTAAATCGGAACATTAATTGAGACATTATAACCAAATAATTTTACTCAAATAATAAAGAGTTCCACATATTCAAATACAAAATTTGATCAAGTCCAATCACTAGAATATCGAAGTCCTAAGGCATAGGTATGACTTTCATGCTTTGCCCTTTCAAGGAGCTTCGTGAGTGGATCCGCAATGTTTTGATCAAAGTGAACTTTGCGAATACATATATTTCCTTTTTCAACTTCATTCCTTATGTAGTTGAATCTCCGCTCATTGTGCCTAATCTTTTGATGTGCACGGGGTTCCTTGATCTGAACAATCGCACCCTCGTCATCATAAAGATTTCTAAGGGGTCTTGAATAGTAGAGACCATCCTTAGATTGGTGATAAACCTTTTATCCAAGCAGCTCCCCAAGCTACTAATGAGGCGGCTATGTATTCGAATTCTGTAGTGGACAATGCTACCCTATTCATAATGGAGACGTACCCCGATTGTGATCGAGGATCATCTCGATCAGTTTGGAAACTAGCATTCGTGTAACCCTTTACAACTAGTTCCTCTTCATCAGATCCGTATATTAGAAATATATCCTTAGTCCTCCTAAGGTATTCCAATATACTTTCAACAACCATCCAATGGGTGTTACATGGATTCTGCTGATATCTACTTGTCATGCTTAACGCGCATGACATGTCCAGTCTAGTGCATATCATCGCATTCATGATGGATCCTATAGCAGACGCATATGGGATGTCCTTCATGCGATCTTGCTCATCCTTTGAGCTTGGACATTGAGATGCACTCAATATTGTCCCTCTTTGAATAGGTACTATACATTTCTTAGAGTTTACCATCTTGAACCTTTTTCAAGATTTCATCAATGTATGCACTTTGGTTTAGACCTATCAACCGCCTCGATCTATCCCTATAGATCTTTATTCCCAAAATATAGGCGGCTTCACCGAGATCTTTTATGGAAAAACAATTTCCAAGCCAGGTTTTAACACCTTCCATGGTTGGAATGTCCTTTCCATATAGTATTATGTCATCAACATACAATACTAGGAATATGATTACACTCCCACTAGCCTTTTTATACACACAAGCCTTGTCAGTGTCCAAGTTTCCATGCATATTTGTTTTCTTCTTGAAAACCCACTTGCATCCAACCGGTTTGGAGTTAAGTGGAGGGTCAACCAATTCCTAAAATTGTTTGTCATACATGGATTGCATCTCTACGTTCATGGCTTCCAGCCATTTGTCACAATCCTAATTGGACATAGCATTATGGTATGTACTTGGCTCATCGGAGTCAATCTCATAGCATCCATCATGAAAGATCCATATATTTCAGGTGGAATGCTAACTCTACCAGATCTATGAACGTTTTGTGTGTATCGATCAACCTCTTGATCATTATCAACAACCTCTTGTTGATAGCTAGTGTCAACCAAACGTGTATCGGCTTGTGGATCTTGATCCTCATCAAATTCCACTGTTCTATGCGTCATTCCTTCCATAAGGAACTTGGCTTCCAAGAACTATGCCTTTTGAGCAATAAATACCTTTTGCTTTGTTGGATCAAAGAAGTAGTATCCTATACAGTCCTTTTGGATATCCAACAAATATACACTTAGTGAATCGACTTTCAGTTGGTTTGGGTGTTAAGCTTAACATAAGCTTCATAACCCATACTTTTAAATATGATGGCGATGGAACTATTCCATTTCATATTTCAAAAGGCGTCGAATCCACTTTCTTGGTTTGGGCCATATTCAAAATCACAGCTTCAGTGAGCTGTGAAATACCTTACTGCAGCAGCAAAATTCAATCAAAATAAGATGTTTGATGAAGATGGAGATGCCCAAAATATAGCCAAGACTTCAAGGATAGAAGTCCTCAAGCTAGTATACCCCAAGCTCTATGCAAACACCTCTTCTTGTTAGGTAGAAAACACCAAAATTCAGCTCAAAAATCAGCTAGAAAACCCACTTTTCTTGCTATCAAAACCGTAGGAAGAAAGAGAGAATGAGCTGAGTTTTTGCTTCTTGCATATGATGAGAATCATGATCTTGGAATGCAAGAACCTTTCTTGTCATTAGAACACTTCAAGAACAACACAAGAACACATCAAGAAGAACACATAATTAGCTCCAAATCCTGCATATGTTGCTGACAAAAACCGTGAGGTTTTTTAGAGAGGGAGAGTGTTGTTTTGTCTTGTGTGTCTTGCATGTGTTGTTGTCATGATCAAGAATGAAAATGAAAGGAGAGCTGATATAATCTAGTTAGTGGAGGAGACAAGAGGGCATGTGTGTTGAGTCTTCAAGAGAATATGTTGGTGGAAAACATGAAAGGCATGCATTCATGAGTGTTTTTCTCAAGACAACAAGCAATGCACTAACATGCACATGCATGCTACTTTGAACGGCCTCAAGGGCTAAAATTTGGTGGTTCCCTTTTCTTTTAATCAATATTTGAGTTTTTATAAAATAGGTGATCATATTTTATAAAAGCCAAATACTAACACACACATATATTGTCTACTCTTTTAACTAGTTTATACAATTAACCATTTAATTGTATAAGTAGTATACTCTCATTATTATTTGATGTTATACAACTAATTTGTATAATACTTCAAATAATATTATTGAACAAAATATCCTCATAAATTGTTCCATCTCATATGCAACTTATTTAGAAAACCCATTTTCTAAATTGGTGTAAATATTTAATTGCATGATCATATCATCAATTAAATATTAATTGGTGTTTGCTAAGCTTGTTATTGGGTATAACCCGACTTGGATCATGACGTACTAACCACATCAATATTCTAAGTGTCTTGGGCACATAGAATCCTACAATATCATGGGGCATAAAATGTTACTTCTTTCTCCTTGCACCACTAACACTTCCTTGTCGTTTAACGGATCTTGAGCAGGCGTTCATCACATACAATTTCGACTCTATTCTTAGCTAGCCAGTCCATGCCAACAACCACATCGAATCCTCCTAACTTAATGGGCATCAGATCTATTTTAAATGTATTTCGGTTTAGATTCATTGAACAATCCTTGACGATTTCATTAGTTTCGAAAATGTTGCCATCAGCTAATTTGATGGTAAACGTATTGGCTAAGGTACACGTAGCTAGGTCAATCAAGAATCTAAAAGCACTAGAGATAAAACTAGCAATCGCTCCAGTATCAAACAAAACAGTAGCAGGATGATTGTTTACAAGAAACGTACCGTTAACCACATCAGGTTTCTTTCGGGCTCCAGCTGGGTCCATCATAAAAGCTCTTCCCTTAGGCTTATTGGCCTTGGCACCCTTATCTCTACCCAGCTTAGGACATTTGCTCCTCATGTGTCCTGGATCCCCGCATTCATAACATTGCTTCCCTGGTATGAAAGTACAATACTTGATCAGGTGCCCAGTCCTTTTACACCTAAAGCAGGGCATTGGGTTGCACTCCCCTTGATGGTGTAGCTTGCTCTTGTTGCAAAATGGGCTTGTTCCCGTATACAGCCTTCGGGTCTTGCTTCCCTGATCATCACATCTCGCACCTTCGATACTTCTCCTTCCTGACCCGCTACTACTTCCAACTGCTTTCTTTGCTTCAAACTACCTTCTTTTCTCTCCAATAAACTTCTTCTTCTCATCACTCCTAATTTGCTCAGTCCACCCTGCCCTAACTAGGTCATCGGTCAAACTGCTGGTGAGGTCAACTGCGGATTGTAGAGTCAAGGGCTTGGAGGATCGGACCATTCCTCTAACTTTGGGATGTAGCCCCCAGATGAATCGTGCTACGCCTTTGGATTCGGGTGTCACCAGATGTGGCACCAGCCGGGATAGGGCTAAGAAACGATTGATGTACTCAGTGTAATTGGGACCTTTCATCTCCAGGCTCAGGAACTCTAATTCTAGCTTCTCAAGTAAATTGACAGGGCAATACTTGTTGGTTATCAGCTCTCTGAATTTGTTCCAGCTCATTTGCATTGCAGTATTCCTTCCCTGAGCTTGTGTGATCGTCTTCCACCACTCCAATGCCGATCCTTTCAGTGATTGAGAAGCAAATCTCACCATGTGGTCCAGTTTGCATTCGCTGATGTCCAGTACAGCCTCCATCTCGTAAATCCATCTGTAAGTCTCTATAGCACCCTCAGTGCCATAGAAGTCTTTAGGTTTGCATGACATAAAGGTCTTATAGGAGCATCCATTCCTTAACGCATCAGATTCCTCGTTGTTTTCAGTCCCGTTACTTCCTCCGACATCTTTCCGGTCAGCATTGATCTGAGCGATGATGGTTGGTATCGCATGAGCAGTTTGTTGTGCTACGAGATTTGCTATCCTCTCGTCATTTCCTGGGTTAGCATTCCCCCCGATGGGAGTCTCTGGAGGAGTAGGAGGTTGATTTCTGGTTCGCCCTGTTCCTTCATGATGACCTCGGTAGGCTCCTTGTCTCCCGATACGTGTTCCTCTTATGGTAGGCATTCTGATAGTATCACAGATAAAGTCGTTTTAGCGTCTCATAATTTGTTTCAAACAATCTATGCATCACTTCCCTACAAGGCTTCCTCTATATGAGGAGAGAATACGGTGTATAATTGTACATAACCTTCCAATATCCCACAGATTACTAATTTAAACAATTTAAATAGTCATAAAAAATGGCATAGCCCAACACCATGTAATACACAACACATGATAGATAATCATAAATGTTTCAACAACATTGTATCGTAGAAATCAGATCAAAATAAGACAAAGTCGATAGTATCAGAGTCTAGCTCTTACAAAGTGGAAGGTGCCATCACCCCCATGAATAATAATAATAATAATAATAATAATGTCAAATAATGATAAGATTGTTTCCTTCAACTGTTCAAAGACAGATACCCTTCCTTTTTCCACATGTCACCTTCACATCCACTTTTTCTTTAGCCATCCCATCCATCCAGACCTCTTCTTCCTCTGCTACTACTCTAACCTCTGCACCCCGTGTGACGCCATCATAGCTTGGAATTGAGCAGACTGGGAGGTCCGGGTAGCGTGCTGAAGAGTCAGCTCGTGGCGACGGACTGTCCTCAAAAGCTCCTCCAATGCTGCATCAGTGGGTCCTACGTCACTTTCCTGGCGGATGGATTGGGAGTACCTATCCCCTGCCAGTACGCTAGGGCCGTCATACATGCCGCGCCTCGGAAGCATCCAGGGTTCCTCCTTGGGTGGCGTCGTTGTGGCTCGAACGGCAGTGGTGCGGGTATAGGAGTCCTAACCGGTGGTGGAGGAGGAGGTGGCATCCTAAATGAGACCGAAGGTCCAGGTCTAGCACTATTACATGGACGAGTGATGGTGCGTGCTCCCCTATTCCCAATAGGCGGGATAGGTGAGTGGGATGGAGCGGCAACATGCGGCGAGTGGGAGCGCGTCCGGCTCCTGAAAGGTGTCATCGAAGAAGAGTCCTCGGAAGCTTCAGTGTCCTCTGACGTGACGGGTTTTGCCTCATACTCAGTGCGCGGTTTTGCCTTCTTGGTGTCCCCCGTTGGTGCACTGCTCTCAGTAGGGTAAGCAGGTGCCTTTCCCTTGTCAGCCATAGTTTGTTTTCTGTAAAAAGACATCATGAGTAATTTGGTTTCTCATAGCTCATGATAGTCTTACTAATAATAATATACTCATAGTACTAGTGATGGCATTAGTATCAGGAATCTCTATGTATTCCTCATCAATGATATTAGAATCAATTGTTTCTCAAAATAATGTCAGGCAAAATAGTTCATCTTTAAAAATCCATTTCAAATATCCAGTCAAAATAAGTTTCAAAGTTAATCAGCATTAAACAGAAAAGTCCAAACATAACTTAGAGGTTCATGATGGAAATTACGCGTCCGGTAAATTCATGATTACGTTGATCAAGTGTAATCATCAATTTACCCAACCCGATCGTTCCAACACTTTCCCCACAAGGACAGTCCTAGGGTATCAGGGTTGTAGCCTAGGGTCTACTATGGTATTCCTGACTTCTCTACAACCTTTGCCTCTGATACCAATCTGTCACACCCCCGGGCCCAGGTAGGGTGGGACGTCACAGATTAGCAACAACATACATGGCAGCGGAAACAAACCAATATAAGAGCTCAAAGGGAGGGAACATCACATGGCATTTCAAGTTTTTAAAAGACACCTGGCTGGAAACAGATCCAGCCCCCAAATGTTTACATGTTTCAACATAAATTAAATAGTCATTGTATCAAATTGTTCAAGTCACAAATTGGTCACATAAACAATGCCATGGTCTCGGGGTTGAGTCTAAGTCTTCTATAATAGCTAAGAGTCTTCACGGGTTACCTGAAACATGCTCAAAAGAAAATAGTGTCAACTAAAAAGTTAGTGAATTCAAGTTCTTAAAGTTTCAAAAACAATAAAACAAACTCTTAAAGTCCACATTAAAGGTTTTAGAATCAAGTTTGAAAGTTCGTGAAAATCTCATTTGATTTTAAAAGCATCATTTTTAGTATCAGTCATCGTGGGGTATCACAATCAACCCTGCACTTGGTCCCCGGTTGGCCTCTTCTAAACTTGTGTTTAACCGGATATTCCTGAAGGAAAGAACCAAGCCTCAAATCAGTGAACCATACCTGCTAGGATGGTTCACCATAGTTTCTTAATCAAAACTTGTTACATGCCACATACGATCACTCAGGATCTCAGTGGGGTACCTCCCTGTAGCGGGAGCCACTGTGTGTGGGGGATTCCCCAAATAGATCTATCCATATAAAGCAAACGGTTCATAAAAGAATTAATGATCATGATATAAGTGTCAGCAGGTATCCAAAAGTCCCACATACAAGCATCAAGTAAAGCACAATCATAATTCATAGAAAAAGAGCATGTTTCATCCCAAAAACAGTAAGTAAAAAGGGATCACTAGAACTCACCTTAGATATTAAGCAAAGAATTCCTTCGTGTGCCGGAATATCTGAAGTCTAGCACCCTAACATGAATATATTAAGTTATTAGCTACTGCTCTAAACCTATTTAAGGTGCAACAAGAGTGTCTAAGTCTTACTTGGTCGGATTCGGCTTGGATTCGGTTAGGGTTTGTATGAAAAGTTTCCTTTTATGGAAAGTCAAGGTTTCTCATACAATCAAGGGTTTCTACATTACTAACTCAAGAATATATGGTAAATATGCTATTCAAGTGACTAAAGTGCTTATTGGAGTCGATTATGAAGATTAACAAAATTTTACAGTTTAGCCCCTGTAGTTTCAAAATTGATAGTTTCTACCCTTAAGTTTAGTTTCTTGTATTAGATGACCTTTATAACCAAAAATCAGGTTCAAGACCTTTATCTAACTTAATTTTAAGAACATATACTCAAATTTTTAGTTTATGGACTCGGTTTATAAATTACGCGTTTAACGTTGACGGGTACGGTAAAACCGAAGGGTTTATGATGATTACCTATGAGTTTTCATGTTTTTGAGTCTAGGACTAGTAGCTAACTTTTTAAAGTCATTTTTATAAGTTTCCAACCTTTTAAATCTCAAAATTTGCCTCTAGTAGTGGAAAGTCTCGTTTTTACGTTTAAACTGTTAAAACGCGTTTTTAACCGGGTTTGCCCATTTTAAAAGCTTGTTTGACCAACCTTTCTACTTTATAAGTTATTTTATTATTTATCCTACTGGATAACATGATTTTTATAATTTCTAACCTTAAACCCATTTTTCTTAGATTTTCCTCAATACGTCTCTCGGTTAGCATCGGTTTTCACTTAAAAATCCATTTAAATTACCTTTTGACCACTAAAAATTCCCATGGACTCCAGAACACTTTATTAATACTTAATGAACCTGGAATTCTCTTTAAAACGTTTATAGCCCAAATTTTCTTGTTTTTAAGTAATTTTAACATGTTTTCGGGTCCCGAAAGTGACTAGAATGGGTCTAAACACAACATGTCCTTTATTCCAGAGATTAATCATCATTAACACTCTTAATATTCATCAAAACCTACTGAAATAACAGTCCCAAATCGTGGCCTAGTTGTTCTACACATCCATAGCCATCAAATACATAGAAAATGTCCTAACCGACCATTACACTTGTGTAAATCATTGTAACTTGAGTTTAACCATTACCAAAACTTCATCTAACTTAAAAATCAGATTGTTGGGGTGTCTAAAACTTATTTTTGAGCAGGTTATGACCCTTGTTTGAGAGGGTTTTCAAGAAAGTGTTTAAGGTGTGTTGTAACTTGTAGAAAGAGAGGTTTTTCATGGTGTTCTTGTGCTAATACCTACCATTGATGGTGTACAACCATTTGTGACATTCAAAAGATTATTAAGATTTTAATGATCCATTAGAAAGCAGGTTAAAAGGTTAGTTCTCAAAGGTTACAAGATGCACAAGTTGGATGGTGAGAATCACCCAAAAAGAGGGTTTTCTAGGTATAACTCTTGTTACACCTATAGATTGACGTGTTATACTTGTAGGATACCTTCAAGAACGTGGAAATCTCTCCAAGAACAAGGTAGTAGTGAGTAGTTTCTATTACAACAAGAAAGAATAGGGTTTTTAGGTGAAAAATGAAGACAAACTTGAGAAATTACCAAAACCGACATATAGAGCTTACACTTGATGTAACTCACGGTTTAGAAGGTGTGGATGGTCGTGAATGGTCTGGAACTCCTTGGATAAGGCTGGAACTCTCGGTTTTGCAAGACTCAAGCTTCAATACTTCAACAAATGGACACCTTCTTGCGGTTTTGATGTTGGCCGATGGATGCAAGCTTGTTCGTCACGATTTTTGCTGCTGAAATGGACTTGCAACCGTGGTGAAGGTGTGTGTTTTCTGGAGAGGGAA
Organism: Flaveria linearis; assembly: GCA_024085815.1. Taxonomy (NCBI): domain Eukaryota; kingdom Viridiplantae; phylum Streptophyta; class Magnoliopsida; order Asterales; family Asteraceae; genus Flaveria; species Flaveria linearis. The sequence continues at coordinate 83,136,770 of CM044008.1, read as the reverse complement.
TCCGAGAGAGAGTAAGGGAAGAGAGATTGAGTGAAGTGTGTGCTTAGAAAGAAATTGCATGGATTAAGAGTGGTCATAAGAAAAGTGGTGTAGAGGGGAGAGGATTGGAGGAGGGGGGCGGTCGATTCCTTTGTCCTCTAGTGGAGTCTTTAATTTAATTTTTATCTCACAATAATTATTATGTGGTGGTAATTTGTAGTATATTAGTTGGTAGATGTTGTTAGTTGTGGTGTCTTGTGCATGTCCATGCATGCATGAACCGAAAATTACAAGTATGTGTGTGTGTGTGTCCACATTTTATATGTTTCAATTAAGACTAAGTGATTTCTACTAAGGGTGACTAATTGATATTTTCGGGCACTAATTTTCTAAAAAGACAAGACTTAAAATAACTAAATTCACAAAACTCACATAGAATCATAAAAATAGATCAAATAACAAATGCTGATTCTAACATTCTTGATATAATTAAATTGTTTCTATTATTAGTACTCATAAGATGGGATATAATGCAATTAAATTAGGGTTTAGAATAGTGACCTTGGGACCGGTTGTCACACCATGGCTCAGTCCTACGAATGAAAACTGTAACCTATAAATACCACTTAATTCGTGGAAAAACGTAACACTTCGAGAATTCTTAACCCTAGCCGTCCCCGTTCGTCCAGAGAGTCCCTTCCAACTTCATAGAATGTTTCTGATCACTTCTAATTAATTCTTAACGTATTCCAATCTTTAGTTTCGAATTAACATTCTCTCTGATTGGATCGCCAATCAAATAGGATTCAGCACTATCTAATCTGGTTTCTCGTTGAATTCGTTAGTACTCCGTACGTACACGGTCCTAACAAATAGTGCTCATGCGCCTGAACAGTTCAGGCGCCCAAAATTACTGGAAAACCAGTTAAGTATAGGGACATGCGCCCGCATAGTGTTAGTGCACCTAAGCAGGGCTCATGCGTCTGCATAGTTCCCATACGCCCAACACTTAGAAAAATTTTCTGAATTTTTGAGGAAAAACAGGATTTTAGCGTTTGACCCTAGTTTGACTTATGGACTTTGTTGGATATTGTTCATCCGCATTTGTTTTCCCTCAGCCGCATTTCCTAAACATGGCTGAAATCATCATATAAACTTGGTTGAATATTTATATGATCACAAATTAGAAGTGTGCTCACACTCTTCTATCATCGTGGCTGAAGTTCAAGAACTGCGGACAACTTTGTTGTTCATCCGCATTTTTCGAAGTAAATACGGAACAAATGTTCAACATTTGCTACAGTACAAATGTGTATGTAAGTTCAAACCATCCGCATTTACTACAGTGTTCAAGTGTCTGAACTTAAAACATCCGTATTTGCTACAATAACCAAATGCGAACAAGTCTTACTCATCCGCATTTGCTATAGTAAACCAATGTTGACTATTTTACTCTTCCGCATTTGCTACAGTAGTCGATGAAAAGCTCATTAAAAGGACTATTTAAACAGATCTTTACAGTGCATTTAATACTTTTCAAATTTTGAGTGACATTAAAGTGCGACGAGCGAAACCTTACTACCGTTCTTCATCCATCATCATAATCATCAACAACATTCTGATTTCTGTGTTCCATAAACATCATATTGCCTCTATTTCGATTCTAAAAAACGTAGTATCGAAACAAGGTGATTATTTGCAAAATCAACGATGCACCCATCGAACACTTTTTGAACTCAGAACCTTAAAACAAGATTTAATCTCATAATCAACAATAAAACAATGATTGATATACATTTTCGAGCACAATGACACAAATAATCATGAAAATTAACACAAACAAGTGATTTTCAAAACCCTAAATTTGCAATATGAACAGGGGATCATCAAAATGAAAAATTTTAACTTTTAAACTTGTGGTTGAATGTAAAAAAGGATTTTAAACTGCAAAACAACATCAAAATGAAAGACAATTCAAAATAAAATGATTCATACATTGAAAATTTAACTTAGGTCAAAAAATTCTATGTAACAGTACATATGAATGTTCAATTTTGACCAAATCAAGTCAAAGTTCAAATAATCAGCTTGATTATATCAATGTAATAAATAATTTGATGTCAAAAACTAACTCATTTGCATATTATATAAAAGCTAATGGCAAACCTCACTTGGAGCAAGGTCCACAATGTTAGTGGATTTCTTGACCCTAAAGTCCCTGAAGCGGAAGGACTTAAAGACATGATTCGTTTCATATCCACTACAAGGGTTGCTCATGCTATCTTAGTGAGACCAGTCATTTATGGGAACTTCATAAGATCATTCTGGAGCATAGCTGAAGTAGCAGAGATTGATGGTGTCAAGACACTATCTGGAAGAATTTCTACGGATCATACCCTTACTATCACTGAACAAACTGTGAGACAGTGTCTATAGCTTAGTGATGACGCAAACACTTCTCAAGAACTAGAAGATGAGGAAATTATGACCTTCTTTCCCAACATTGGTTATGAAGGAGGACATGAAGGAAAGCAAATTGTCAAGGGTTTGGTAGATCTATAATGGAGATTTTCACATCTATATATTCCAGCACTGTTTGTCCAAAAGAAAGATAGGGTGGAATGATATTCACCTGACTACCTCTTCAGCTATCTGTGCTATATGCACCAACAGACCATTCAATATGTCTACTTATGTATTCAATGGTCTGGTGTCAAATGTTTAAGAAGGAAGAAGAAACATGTTCCTTATGTACCCTAGATTCCTTCAATGCCTCATCAATGAAACATTTCCACAACTTACACCTGTAGGACCTGTAATGAACATCCCTCATTACAATGCCAAGTCCAACATGTACATAAAGAAGAGGGATCCTAGGAACTTGTATAGTGGGACATTCTTTCCACTACTTCCTTGTATGTTAGAGCAAATCCACCAACAACAAGAACAACAGGATATAGCTCATGATGAACAAGCTCAAGAAGAAGAAGAAGAAGCAGCTCATGATCAACAACATGTTGATGAGCATGCTGAAGAAGAAGTAAAGGAACAAAGGCCTGAGTCACCACATGTTGATGAGCATGCTGAAGAAGAAGTAGAGGAACAAAGGCCTGAGTCACCACATGTTGATATAGGTGGTGATCTTCACTCAGGACCTTCTGTTCAAGAAGGAAAAATGGCATCACCACATGTTCCATCATCTATTCAGTCTCCTTGCATGTCTCCAGTTCATTTTTCTCCACCTCACATCTCACCCACAGCTGCTAACCATCTCCGGATGAGGAGGGTGGCACAGTAAGGATGCCTGCAAGACAAGTACAATCAGAAGCAGTGCCTTTTGAAAGCTCTGCTGAATCAGGAATTAATCTACCTAATGAGAAATATGAAATGATTACAGAGCTCATGTTGAAAGTGTAAAGGATGGAAATGTTGTTGAATAGAAGATCAAGAATAATTCAAGACAGAATTCAAGAACTGAATGAGAAAGAAGTAGAAATCAAAGATATGAAAGTGAGATATAAGGCTGAAACATCAAAGAAAGACAAAGAATAGATGATCTTAAGGCTGCTCTCCATCAAGCTAAAGAAGAAATTAGTGGGCATGTTGACACTGTGACCATTAAAACCATTGCCATGGAAGAGCAAGAAAGCCTAATTGAGAGCCAATCTGATCTAATCACTTATCTGAATAATCAGAATAAGATCTTACTCAAAAGGATCTCAGAACTAGAAATGCTAATCAAGATCAAGGAGGAATTGGCTGAAGATCAAGAAACAAAAGGTGATAAAGTGAAACAAAGAGAAGATGAACCAGAACCAGAACTAGAACAAGAAACAAAAATAGAGAGAGAGCCAAGTCTAGCTATGGTTGTCTATTCAAGTGATCCTTCTAAAGAAACCACTAATCAAAACTTTGAGCTCAGAGATCTCATCAGAGAGCTAGATAGCTACTCTACTGGAAGCTTTATCATTAATGATGAGTTTTGGGATTTTGTTAAAGACCCAAGACCTCTAGTAGAACACTCAGTGGTGATTCCTCAAACTCCAGTACCCTTGGAAAGAGAGTTGAGCTTGCAGATTGTTCGTGCAGTCACCCTGTCTGATGAGCAAAAAGAGCTCATAAGAAAACTAAGTGAAGAGATCAAAGAAAGAGAAGAAGCTACTGAAAAGAAAGCTAAAGAACCAAGGCAAACAGCTGCTAAAACATCTATGCCATCCTCATCCAGACCATTAGTACGCACCTACTCAAGAAAGAGGAAGTACTTGGCTGAGAAAGCTAAGGGAAAAAGGCCTGCAGAGGAAGAAGAGCCTGTAAAGAAAAAGCAAAAAGATGATCCAAGGAGTTTAGCTACAATAGATAAATTTCTTGATGAGCATGAAAAGGCCGAGGCACAGTTAAAAGAAATGACTGACATCATTGACTTGGAAGATGGAGAGATTGAAGGAGGATACCAGGTTGATGAACCTGTGATGAAAGATAGTCCTGTGATGGTTGAAACCTCGGTTGAGAAGATGGTAGAAAAGGCTCAAGCTGATGACTTGATAATCAATGCAATGTTTTTGATCAATTATAGTTATGATGCCGATAAGGTGTTTGGGATGACCTGTGAGTCAACGGTTGAAGAAGTGAGAAAGATGAACCAACTTCTTGACCCAACATATGTGACTGAGCATGAGAGAAGATTATGTTGGACCCTGAAAGGATCATACATGCCAATTCAAGTAGTGGATGATGGTTGTCCTACTGAAATCTCCCCAACGCCAAGAACCAATGCGGATGAAGAATCTGCATCAACAAAAGAAGACCAAGTGTCGGCTATCCGTATTAACAAATGCAGACAGCCGAACAAATGCTGATAAGAATGTGTACATCCGCATTAGTTAATGCGGATGCTCAGCAACAAATGCGCCAAGTGTTTGTTCATCCGCATTTCTTAATGTTGATGACCAAACACTAACGCGATTGAAGAAAAACCAATACCGATGAAGATCATCACATCCGCATTAGTTAGTACGGATGAACAACAAAAAATGCTGATGAAGACCTTTTGTACTTGGACTAGATTATGTATAGGGGTAATTTAGTCTTTTGTAAATGCTTCTTGTCAGCCTATAAATAGAATAAAAAACCTCGTATGTGAGGTGACTTTTGACTAACGTTAGACAATCAGAATATTCAGTCTTTTGTCCACAAGGTGTTCTGTTACTGTATCATGCTCAAACCTTAGCATTTATTATAACTGTTCATCTGAATCAATACAAAGTGCATTTATGAGTATTTCTTGCATTCAATGTTCTTTGATTGTATGATTTCGAAATATAATCACTGACTCAATCATCATATTCGGTCCTTATTGTTTCACAACAACAAAGAACATCATTCTCACACCCAGTCAATTGGTATAAGAGCTTTGGCTCTCGGTTCTTCATCAGATCTGCTTAGATCTAAGCTGAACTTGATTGATCTGGTGATTGAGTTGCCGGTAGAGTGTTCGACTACCTCTATTCAGTATACAAGTTGAATATCTGTTGAAATAGTTCGCTAGTCACTGTTCATCCATAATCAACCTCAAAAAAACAAATCTGTGAACAGTTGCTTTAACATAAAATCATACCAGAAACATACTCAGGAACTTAACAAAAGAAGTTCTAACAAATTTCATCTCTACACTCAACAGATCTGGTTATATAAGCCTGTTTTGGACTTACTGGACTAGGTGGACTTAAGAATCAATCTAATTTGTATTTAAACAAGTTAAAAACAACTTATTAAAATGGATTCACATAATTTCTCTAAACTTGGTCATACTCCTAAAACTCCTATGCTTAAACACAAATCTGAGTTTAAGCAATGGAAGATTAGGTTCATGAATTACATTACAGGTGTAGATCCGGACTATTGGATTTCCATATGTAAAGGGCCTCACATTCCAGTGACACTTTCTGCTGACCAAGCTGCTCTGTACGAAACCTCAAGGATACCCATAGATGATCTCACTCTTGATAATGATGACTACAAAAAGATAAAAATTGATCTCAAAGCTTATTTCATTCTAACTCAAGCATTGAAAATGGATGTGCTAAAAAGGCTTGAGAAGTATGGAACAGCTAAAGCTATGTGGGATGCACTACTGATTACGTGTGAAGGCAGCAGTGAAGTAGCTTAAATTAACAAAGATAAACTTATTAATCAATATGAAACCTTTCATCACTCCAAGGGGGAGTCAATCTTAAAACAATTGCATAGATTTGTGCAGTTGGTGAATGATTTAGAGATTATGGGGGTTACATATAAAGTCAAAGAGTTGAACAAAAAGATGCTTCACATCCTTCCTGAAAGCTAGAAACAAAATGTTACCATGCTAAAAAACACTATTGATCTAGAGAGTACCACCTTGGACATAATGATAGCCAAAATTGAGGCTCTTGAACTTGATGAAAGGAGCAGGAACCTTGGTGGACCTAGAGTTATTGAAGCATATAAATTTCCATCAGACACTCACTTAGTGGAAAATGCTTTCATTATTGAAGATGATGATTTTCTCTCCTCAAGAGATCAAGAGAATACAACTGGTTTCATTGCTGCTTTATCAACAAAGAAGCCATCAGCATCATCTCAACCAACAGGGTTCACTACCACTCCCACAGGTCAGTCTGAAGACCAAAGGTCTGAAGAGCAAAAGGCTACTTACAATGCCTTTGTTGCAAGCTTTAAATCCTACTTGGGAGGAAGACTCACTTCTGCCCACCTGATTCAAGAAGACTTGAAAGAAATCAATCCAGATGATGTGGAAGAAATGGATCTGCAATGGCAAATGGCTATGATAGCAATGAGAGCCAAAAAGTTCTTTAGAAAATGGAGAAAGCTTAGTTTGAATGAAAATACAAGACTTGGATATGAGAAATGCACGGTCAAATGCTTCAATTGTGGTCTGACTCGCCATTTTTCAAGAGAATGTAATGCTTCTAGAAGAAACAACAATAGCTTCCAAAGGAATTCTCAGGGCAAATCAACCTCACAACCAAACACAAGTTATCAGCCTAACAATCATCAACAACAATAGTATCATCATCAACAACAACATCAACATCCATACCAGAGTCAGCCACAACTGACAAATCAATCTCATGGAACAAACAAATCTACTTCAAATGCTCTTGTCATCAGACAAGATGGAGTATGTGACTGAAGCTTATATGCTGAGGAAGTGAAGCCTCAATTTCAAAATCATGCTCTCATGGTTCACATCAACGATGGCCCAACTCCAATGCCATCTGAGGTAAAATCTAATCTTTGTAGTGATAAATGTATTGCTGAACTACAGGGTTACCGTGAGCATAATCACAACTTGGTAGCTAAAATCACAGAAGAAAAAGTAAAATCTGAGATGTATAAAAGAGAAATCAAATACTTTGAAATAAAAATCAAATCTCTCATCTTAGTTATAGAAAACCTGCATGGAGAAAAGTACACTCTTGCAGCTGAAAATGAAAAACTAACTGAAAAGCTAGCCCAATCCAAAGTTGAGCAATCAGTTACTGAAGTGAAACTTGAAAAGTTTCAACTGTCTTCAGCTAAGCTGCAAGAGTTGCTTGATTCACATAAGGAGCATAATGATATGACTGGAATTGGACACAATGTCCCCCACCATATAATGACAATTACACTGTCATGCCTGAGTCTATCACTCTGATTGATAAAATTGAATCTAAAACTATTGAACCTAAGTCAATAGTAACTCAAATCACTAATCCTCAGAATAAACCAAGTGTTTACATTGAAACAAATGAGGAGAAAATTAAGTTAGGTCATCCTATCAAAATGAAAGAGTACTGAGACAAAACATTGAATATCATTAAACCAACAAGTCCTGTCAATCCATAGTGCCTTTTATGAAATTTGTTCCTGCAATTTCCAAAGAAAAGAAGATAACTCATGATTCTGTGACACCATCTGCTGAAAGCAGATTTGATTGTGAGATCAAATCTCCAAAGAATTCAATCAAATAAGATAACGTTTCACCAAAAATCAAAAGCAAAATCTCACTAGTTTCAAAAACAAAGATCAAATCAGATCCTCAACATCAAAACCAAAGCAAGGAGTTGGCTTTGATATTTTTAATAAAGATCATGTAAATCAACCAGAAAAGGAGGATAGGAAAAGTTTAAGAAAGCAAAATCAGTCTAAGAAAATCAAAACTAGTAGTGTTGTGAAACAAACTACTAAAAGATTGAGGCCCAGTTCAAAACTGGTAAAGATACTGAGGCATCAACACGAGGATCAGTGTCTAGAAACAAACACATGCATTGTGACGTGTGTGAAATGTCAAATCACAGAACAGATAAGTGCTATTTTAATCAATATTGATCAACCTGTGAAATGAACAATTATTCCACCAAAAAATGTTATTTTTACAAATATTGTTCTGTTTGTGATATGACCAACCACAACATATCCGATTGTTTCTTCAAACAAAAGGGACTGAGAATTCCCCAAAACAAGCCCATTTCACCAATCACATCTACAAAACCCAAAATCAACAGTCATTTTAACCATAAACTGTTGAAGACTTCCAGTTCTGATGATGATTTGAGTAATCTGAAAGAGTTAAAGAGAGTTCAAAGAAATCTAAAATACAACTTCAGACAAACTCATGATTTTCATAATTCAAAAACAAAGTTTGATAATAAAAAACGCGTTCAATTTTTGAATAGAAAAAAGGATTAAAGGTTTGAATACTCTTCTGACTCTTCAGTTGATGTGGATGTGATGAACCAACCAAGATATAAATAGAAATTAACCATATCCCCCAAGTCACAGTTTAGAGGAATGTACCAAAAAGTTACTATCATGGATAGGAATGGGAAACCCAAGACTATCATGACTTGGGTTCCACACTCTAATTAGTTCTTTTTGATAGAGTGAACTACCGTGAACAACTAAATTTCAATCTGCTCAGCGTATCTCAGATCTGTGACAAGAAATATTCAACTCATTTCACTAACATTCATTGCTACATTCTGAAACCAGGTTTCCAAATTCCTGAAGAACAGGTTGTCTTGAAGACCCCGAGGAAGAATAACACCTATGTCTTAAACCTCAATTCTGCTTTACCAAAAGAAGAAACATGTCTTCTGTCAAAGCATCTTTTGATGAGTCACAGCTTTGGCACAGACGTATGGGACACACAAATTTCAAAAACATGAACAGATTGGTCAAGGGAAATCATGTCATTGGTTTACCCTAAAAAGAATTTCACTTTATTGATCACTGTTCAACGTGTCTCAAAGGAAAACAACATAAGTCTTCCCACAAGCCTAAACTAGTGAACATAAACGATTCTCCATTAAAGCTACTTCATATGGATCTTTTTGGACCAACTCATGTTATGAGTATTGGAAAGAAATAGTATTGTTTGGTGATCATAGATGACTTTTCCAGATTTACATGGGTCTTCTTCTTACTTTATAAAAACAAAGCATCCCTACTAATAAAAGATTTTATCATGAAAATTGAAAACCAACTTGATCATAAAGTTAAAACAATTAGAAGTTATAATGGGACATAATTTAAGAATGAAGACATGAGTTCATTTTGTACAACCAAAGGCATCGCTCATCAGTTTAGTGCAGCTAGAACTCCTTAACAAAATGGGGTAGCTGAAAGGCGAAATAGAACACTAATTGAAGCAGCATGAACCATGCTAGCCGATGCTAAACTGCCAATTACCTTTTGGGTAGAAGCAGTTAAAACATCATGCTTTGTACAAAATAGAACTTTGATTGTAAAAGAAAGCAACAAGACTCCTTATGAACTTATCTTTCAAAGAAAACCATTTATTGGATTTCTTAAGTCATTTGGGTATCTTGTCTCAATAGTAAACACCCGACATCATTTGGGAAAATTTTCATCCAAGTCTGATGAAGGATTCTTTGTAGGTTATTCTTCTGTCTCAAAGGCTTATAGAGTGTTTAGTCCTAGATAAACATAATTGATGAATCAACAAATGTTCAATTTAAGGAACATTCTTTTCCCAAATCTACAAATGGTCCTGACTGTTTGTTTGATATTGATTCCTTTACAAAATCTTTTAATTAATTTCACTTGTCTGATGCAGGAAACCTACAATCAGCTGAATCTTCATCATTAGTAGAAAGAATGAATGACTTTCCAATGATTCCTCTGGCTTTTACTGAGCAACTTAATAAAGATGTCCCACTGCAAGCTGATCCTGCCAGACAATCATTTCAAAATCAAAGTGTTTCAACTGAGGATGGTCCAAGCATACTACGATCTCCTTCAGAACAACCATCCACTGAAGTCAGAACTCAAGATCATGTTATACCTCTAGTTGAAACTGGAAGGACTTCGAATGATGAAAGTAATCAAAGTGCTGCTGATGCTGAAGTAAGAACTGAAACAGTCTTTGATTATTTTCATAACTCCCCTGTAGTACAAGATGATGTTTCCTCTCACCAAGATGATCTGAATGTCTCTAATCTTGATGTAACCATTACTGGTGACTCAATTCCAACCATTAGAATACACAAGAATCATCCAGTAGACAACATCATTGGTGAAATTAATGAACGGGTGACAAGAAGCAAATCAAGCATAGCAAACATCTGTTTGTTCTCCTGCTTTCTTTGTCAAACAGTACCCAAAAATATCAAAGAGGCTCTTCAAGACAATAGTTGGATTAAGGCAATGCAGGAAGAGTTGCTACAATTCAAGAAACAAGAAGTTTGGCAACTGGTAGATCTTCCTGAAGGACAAAACTAATGACAGGGGAATCGTCATTAGAAACAAAGCAAGACTAGTGGCTCAGGGGTATACGCAAGAAGAAGGAATTGATTATGATGAAGTGTTTGCTCCTGTAGCCAGACTAGAAGCAATAAAACTCTTTCTAGCATATTCAGCATTCATGAAATTCACTGTTTATCAAATGGATGTGAAATGTGCTTTTCTATATGGAAAGATTTCTAAAGAAGTCTATATGAGTCAACCTCCTAGATTTGAAGACCTGGATTTTCCACACAGGGTATACAAGCTTGACAAAGCCTTGTATGGTCTTCATCAAGCTCCAAGGAAATGGGACGAGACTCTATCATATTTTCTTCTTAAAAATGGATATGAAAGAGGGAAGACTGATCAAACTCTCTTCAGAAAGAGAAAAGGAAAAGACATGTTGCTGGTTTAGGTATATGTGGATGATATCATCTTTGGCTCGACAAACAAGTTACTCTGCAAAGACTTTGAAGACCTCATGCATTCAAAATTTCTAATGAGTGCTATGGGGGAACTCACATTCTTTCTAGGAGCGCAAGTCCAACAGACAGCAGATGAAATCTTCATTAATTAATCAAAATATGTGGAAACAATGTTGAAGAAGTTTAAGTTTGCTGATTGTCAGTCCATTAGAACTCCTGTTGACACTAAAGTGAATATTGGTGCAGATCCTAAAGGCAAACCATTGGATCAGACTCACTATCATTCTTTGATAGGTTCACTTATGTATCTAACAGCCAGTAGGCCTGACATTATGTCTGGTGTTTGTGTGTGTGGCAGATATCAAGCAGATCCCAAGGAATCACATGTGAATGCAGTCAAGAGGATATTCAGATATCTTAAGGGCAAGCCTGCTCTTGTATTATGGTATCCCGAGGAAGGAGACTTCAATCTCTATGCATATACTGATAGTGATTATTGGGAATGCAATTTCAACAGAAAATCCACTTCTGGCGGTTGTCAATTTCGTGGTCCCAAACTGGTCTCCTGGCAGTGCAAGAAGCAGACAAATGTATCTGTTTCAACCGGAGAAGCTGAGTATATAGCAGTATCAGCATGATGTTCTCAAGTTCTCTAGATTCAAAACCAGATGCTTGATTATGGTTTTAACTTCTTGCACACTCCAATTCACATTGACAACACAACAGCTATGTTCATAACAAATAATCCAGTTCAACACTCAAAAACTAAACACATTGAAATTAGATTTTATTTTTTGAGAGATTATGCTGAAAAAGGGTTAATCAAGTTTATACAGGTTCACACTGATAACCAATTAGCTGATTTATTCACTAAGGCATTTGATCCAACCGGATTTGAATTCCTAGTTCAATTGATTGGCATGATTAACCTTGATTAAAAATCAAAATCAAGAAAACATTCAAATATTTCAAAAATACAAAAAGAAATTAGAAGAAGAAGTATGTGGTTTATACAATCGGGAAATGATATAATTACAGTCGTTATATCAATCACCGTGCTTACTTATAAATCCCAAATGACTGAAATGACTTATCTGATATGCGGGTAGCCTCAACTTGGAAAAGAAGACACATGCAGTGATGAACCAAGGTTATATTCAACTGTGAAGCTTTCATCTTACAGTGTGTGTAAGTATTGGCTTATCCAAATTTGTGTGCGTGTAGCAACCTAAACACACCAGGTAATGATATCATATGAATCTCTTTTACTAACATCAGTTCCTCTTCTGTTTTGTTGAGCAAAGACCTAGAGAAACAACCACATAGTGCTGATGTCATGATCCATCAAGATTCCTAATGAGGAACACATCCAAATTGGATGAAACAAAAGAATAAAATACATTCCAAGTGAATGAAACAAAAGAATCCTAAGAGATCACCTTCCAAAGTAAAGTTAAAAGAATCCCAATGTGGATCAAACTGATAAAAGGATCAAAATAAAAGAATCCCAATGAGGATCAAGCAAAATGAGATTTCATATTTTAAGTAACCTGGTCAAGTAAGATGTTAAAAGTTCTACCATACATTGCATACAGAAGGTTGACGTTGCCATGCTTTTAAGTGTGAGGTACATGTTGAATACCCAATCAACTCAAAACATGATACGATCTTTTACATCAAAATATTAACCAAGTATGAGTTTAAGAGGATAAACATACCTTCAATCAATATGTTCAAGAACATTTCTATTTTACTAACAACTGCTTGCACTTGTGAAAGGTAAGATTGATATGATCCCAAAGAAAAGTATATCTCAACTTCTTGTCCAGATAAGAAAGCAAAAATCAAAAAAATTTTACTCTTCAAAATTTTCAAATCTTTAAAGTTTCTATCTAAAATAGATATAAACTTTAGGGGAGTAATTAAAATTTTGATCATCATTGTACAGATGTTTCCTTTCTTAAAATACAAAAATCAAAAACAGTTTAAAAAAATCAGAAAATCTGACTGTGTTGGAGCTGAAGTTATATCATAGTATCTCAGTTTTAGCAAACATCTTGAAGCACAAAAGTCCAAGATCAGTCAACACTGGGAAACGTGTATCACTTCTGATGTACAAGTCAATCCAAGCAAGAATTGACAACTCAAGAAACAGTCAAAACTTCATAAGAAACAAGCAAAAGACACAGCTTCATAAAGGTCAAGCATCATAGCAAAAACAACCACAACTATCCACATTAGAAACATTAAGTGTTGACTAGTTAAAAACTTAATGAAGGTAAGAGCACTGGTTAATGCGGGTGAAGGTAACCCAAGCACATAACCCGGGTAATAATTTTTGAGTCCTGAAAAACACAAGTGAAAGTAATATGGATAAGTTAACTCTACTGCATTAGTCTCACCACAAATATCAACAAAGTTTTCAAGTATGAAAACCAATGCGAACGGAAATTTGTTCATCCGCATTTGTTTTCCTTTACCGCATTTCTCAAAATTGAATGAAATTCAATACTTAAACTTGGTTTTATATTTGTATCATCATAAAGTAGAAGCGTGCTTATACTCTTCTATCATTGTGTATAAAGTTCAAGAAATGCGGACAACTCAGTTGCTCATCCACATTTGTTGAAGTAAATTCAAGAAGACAAATTTTTTTCAGTATTAACTACAGTGTACAAATGCTGCCAAAGTTAAAACTTCCGCATTTGCTACAATGCAAAAACGTATGAAAACTTAAAACATCCGCATTTGCTACAGTGTTAAAATGTCTGAACTTAAATCTTTCGCGTTTGCTACAGTAAACAAATGCTGACAGACTTTACTCTTCTGCATTTGCTACAACAAACAAATGCTGATTCTTTTGATCTTCCACATTTACTACAGTAGTCAACCTCGTTTGTTTTTAATACTCGCATTTACTACAGTAGTCGACCGCATTTGTTTTTAACACTTGTAAAATTTAAAAAGGACATTAAAAGGGCTATTCAAACATATCGTTGTAGTTCATTTAATACTTTTCAAATTTGAGAGACTCTATAGTATGATGAGCGAAAAACACCATTCCTATTGTTCTTCATCCATTATCAAATTCATCACCATCATCAGATTTCAGTGTTCATCAAACTTCATAGTGCCTACATTTCGATTCTATACCGTTGTAGTATCGAAAACAAGGTGATTCTCAGATGCATTCGATGAACACATTACAAAGTTTAGAACCCTAGAACTTAAATGATCTCAGAACAGACATTTCCGAGTTCAATGACACAAATGATCTTGAAAATCAACACAAACAAGTCATTTTCAAAAACCTAATTAACCTTCGGATGAACAGGGGATCATCGAAACTGAAAATGTTCACTTCAAAACTTATGGTTGAAAGAAAAATGGACTTTAATAAGAAAACAAACATCAAATAATAGATAAAGCATAATAAAACTGGTCATACATTGTAAAATAAAGATTAGGTCAAATTTCCATGAAACAGTACCTTTGATTGCTTAGTTTTGACCATTCAAAAGTCAAAACTGAAATAATCAACTTGATTTCACCAATGTAATTGATAATTCATGATCAATATCTAACTCATATGCATCTTGTGTAGAATCTAATGGCTAACCTTACATGGAGCAAGCACCATAATGTTAGTGGTTTTCTTGACCCTGATGCTCCTAAGGCAGAAGGTTTAACAGACATGATCATATTCATCTTGACTAGTAGAGTGGCACATGCTATTACTGTCAGACCAATTATCTATGAGGACTTCATAAGATCTTCCTAGGGAACTGCTGAAGTAACAGACATAGATGATGTAAGGACTCTGTCAGGAAGAATCACTGAAGATCACACTCCAGTCATCACTGAGCAAACTATGAGACAGTGTCTACAGTTTGGTGATGATGCTGACACTCCATTAGAGTTGGATGATGATGAGATCATGACCTTCTTTTCAAACATTGGCTATGAAGTAAGATATGAGGGAAAGCAGATTGTTAAAGGGTTGGTGGACTTGTAATGGAGGTTCCTGATTCACATCTTCTAACACTGCTTGTTAAAAAGGAAGACTGGTTGGAATGACATCCCTGTCACTACATCATCTGCCATATGTGCTCTGTGCACAAACCAACCATTCAACATGTCAGCCTATGTTTTCAATGGTTTGGTCTCTAACATCCAAGAGGGTAGAAGACACATGTTCCTGATGTATCCAAATTTCTTCAATGCTTTATCAATGAAGCATTTCCTGACATAGTGCCTGTACGACCAGTGATGGATATTTCTCACTATAATGCTAAGTCCTACAAGTACTTGAATAAGAGAGATCTAAGGAATTTTTACAGTGGGACATTCTTTGATGGTCGTTGATACTCCACCTTAACCTTAGAACAGGTTAAACATCTGCTTACATAGGTGGCGATATCAGCTTTCATGTTTGGCCACCAGTAAAGAACCTTCAGATCGTGATACATCTTGTCTGAACCTAGATGGATAGAGTACCGTGATTTGTGAGCTTCGTCCATTACTAGCTCTCGTAGGTCTCCACACAAGGGAACCCATGTTCAGTCCACGAAGTAGCGGATTACATCAGACTTAGTTTCCAGTTGCTTCTCCATGCCTCGTAGCGATTCGGCTTTCAGGTTCTCATCTTTTAATGCCACAAGTTGAGCATTGCGGATCTGATCGGGTAAACCGGTGTGAATGGTGAGTTGTAATGCTCGAACTCGTCTTGGCTTAGGTGTCTCCTTTCGACTTAAGGCATCTGCTACTATATTAGCCTTGCCCGGATGATACTTGATCGCACAATCGTAGTCGTTCAACAATTCGACCCAACGACGTTGTCTCATGTTCAGCTCCTTCTCTTCAAAGATGTGCTGGAGACTCTTGTGATCGGTGTAAATGGTGTACTTGGTACCGTACAAGTAGTGTCTCCATATCTTGAGGGCAAACACGACTGCTCCCAGCTCTAGGTCATGTGTCGTGTAGTTTTTCTCGTGAACCTTCAATTGTCGGGATGCATAAGCAATCACCTTCTTGTGTTGCATTAGCACGCAACCGAGGCCTTGAATAGAAGCATCACAGTAAACTACAAAATCATCCGTTCCCTCAGGCAGGGACAGAATCGGTGCCGTACAGAGCTTCTACTTCAGAACCTGAAATGCGGATTCTTGTTTGTCACCCCAATTGTACACAGTGCCTTTATGAGTTAACGCGGTGAGAGGTTGAGCAATCTTTGAAAACCCTTCGATGAACCATCGGTAATAGGCAGCCAACCCGAGAAACTGTCGTACCTCAGTTGGAGTCTTAGGCGTAGCCCAGTTCTTGATGGCTTCTACTTTTTCCGGGTCAACATGTATCCCATTCTCATTGACCATATGACCCAAGAAGTGGACCTCTCGTATCCAGAAGTCGCGCTTTGAAAATTTAGCGTACAATTGTTCTCGTTTCAGCAGCTCCATAATCAGTCTAAGGTGCTCTCCGTGTTCTCCCCTATTCCTTGAGTAAATAAGGATGTCATCGATGAAGACAATGACGAATTTGTCCAAATAGGGTTTGCACACTCGTTCATGAGGTCCATGAAAAACGCTGGTGCATTGGTCAGCCCGAATGGCGTAACAAAAAACTCGTAGTGGCCATACCTTGTTCTGAACGCAGACTTTGAAACGTCTTCATGTCGAATCCTTAGTTGATGATAACCCGATCTCAGATCTATCTTGGAATAGAAACTCGACCCTTGTAGTTGATCGAACAAATCATCGATGCGTGGGAGAGGATAACAATTCTTAACCGTTGCTTTTTTCAATTCCGTATAATCAATACACATACGAAAGGTTCCGTCCTTCTTCTTGACAAATAGGACTAGGGCTCCCCATGGTGATGAGCTAGGTCTGATAAACCCTTTATCCAATAATTCCTGCAATTGCGTAGACCGCTCTTGCAGTTCTTTTAGGGCTAATCTGTATGGTGCTTTCGCGATAGGGGTGGCTCCAGGCACCAAGTCAATCTGGAACTCGACTTGGCAATGCGATGGGAGACCAGGTAGGTCTTCAGGGAAAACCTTGGGATAATCACGTACAACAGGGATATCTTCAATCTTCTTTTCCTCAGTTTCTTTTTCAGTGATTAGAGCAAGGAAAGCTGTATGACCCTTACGTAAGCACTTCTGGGCCTTCATGTAGGTGATAATTCCTGATACTATACCACTCATTTCACCCTGAACTGACAAAAGTTCACCACTAGGAAGTGGTACTCGAATGATTTTCTCACCACATATGATCTCAACTTGTTTCTTGGACAACCAGTCCATTCCAACAACTACATCGAAGCTACCAAGTGTGACAGACATCAGATCTATATCTAACTCATGACCACATAATCCTAGCTTGCATCCCTTAATGATGTGAGTTGCCTCAATTAATTTCCCGTCAGCTAATTCTACAGTGTAACTATGCTCCACATCAGCTAAGGTTACATCTAAGAACTTAATGAACTTGTTGGAAACAAAACTCTTGTCAGCTCCGGCATCAAATAGTATAGAAGCAAAACAACCATTCAGGGGAAACGTACCAGTAACCATATTCTGATCATTCCTTGCCTCGCCAAAACCAATCACAAATGCATGACCCTTAGCATTGCTTTCATTATTGCCCTTATTTCCACCCTTCAGCTGTGGGCAATCCCTCCTGTAATGGCCCTCCTTACCACACTCATAACAGCCTCTAGTCGCTCCGCCCTGGCGTTGTTGTTGAGGTTGTTGCTGAGTCATCAGTTCACCCCTGCAGTCTTTAGCAGCATGACCCATCTTTCCACACCTTTGACAATGGATGCGATACACTGGCCATGATGGTGAAAGTTGCACTGGTTACACTTCGGATACTTGCCTTCATAGTTGCTCGATCCCTGACCATTGTTGTTGTTGTTATTGTTGTTACTGTTCTGATTGTTGTTGGTGAAGCTTCTTGATGAATCAAACTTTCTGGTCTGTTATTGTTGGGTGTTGTTGGAGCTTGAAGGCTTGCTGTTGTTACCATCCCATTTTCTTTTATGATCAGATGAACCAGATGCACCACCATGTTTAGGCAAGGTACCCTGTGCCACTGCCTCATCAGTGAGCTTGTGAGCTAATCGGATAGCGTGCTGAATAGTGACAGGATCAGCTGCCATAACCCTAGCTTGGATTTGAGGAGCTAGACCATCAATGTACTTCTCAATCCGTTTGTAGGCCGGGGTCACCATCTGAGGACATAAATCAGCCAACTCATGTGAACAAGTCGTATATTCCTCAATGTCAGAACCAATCATCTTAAGATTCCAAAACTCTGCTTCTAGTTTCTGGACTTCGTTTCTGGGGCAATATTCTTCTTTCATCAAAATCTTGAAATCATCCCATGGTAAACCATTAGCAGCACCAAGCCCTAAGGTCTGGACTTGTGAGTTCCACCATGTTAGAGCTGGTCCTTCCAGTGTGTCGGAGGCGTACCTGACACGACTCCCTGTAGGACAGTTGCATAACCATAGCGACTGTAATCATCGGTAAAGGTAATGAAGTATCTTTCACCATTGCTTGTCATTGTCTTAAAAGGACCACATACATCCGAGCGTATGATTCCTAATAAGTCTTTTGCCCTCTCGTTAGTACCACTGAAGGGCGACTTGGTCATCTTACCTTGTAAACAAGATTCACACTTATCAAATGAACCATTATCATTTGTTTTCATAAGACCATTCTTTTGAAGTGTTTGAATCCGATACGTTACGTGTCATCAAGTACACATAACCATAGCGACTGTAATCGTCGGTAAAGGTAATGAAGTATCTTTCACCATTCCTTGTCATTGTCTTAAAAGGACCACATACATCCGAATGTATGATTCCTAATAAGTCTTTTGCCCTCTCGTTAGTACCACTGAAGGGCGACTTGGTCATCTTACCTTGTAAACAAGATTCACACTTATCAAATGAACCATTTTCATTTGTTTTCAAAAGACCATTCTTTTGAAGTGTTTGAATCTGATTCTTGATTATGTGACCAAGACGACAATGCCAAAGATAAGAATCATTTAAACTCATTTTAAGTTTCTTGGTGCTTGATTGGTATAATGTGTTATTATAGGATGAATCATCATGAACCAATTCATAAATACCATTAAAAGGCATAGCCTTGAAATAAAATACATCATCCATTTAAACATAAATACCGTCGTTTACAAACTTTAAATCATAACCATATTGTTTTAAAGGGGAAACTGAAATTATGTTCCTAGTCAAACTAGGAGCATACAAAATGTTTTTAAGAACAACTTCCAAACCATTTGAAAGTTTCAAAAGATAGTCTCCTTGGGCTTCGACATCAACTTTTGCTCCGTTGCCCATGTAGAGACTTGTGTCTCCCTTCTTAAAGTGCTTATTTCTTTTGAACCCCTGCAACAGATTCCAAATGTGAGTTCCACACCCGGTATCCAATACCCATGTGTTTGAAGAAATAACATTTAAGTCAATATGGATGATGAAAGTTGTACCCGAGGTCTGCCAAGCATTCCTCTTGTTTCTCAACTCTTTGAGATAGGTTGGACAATTCGTTTTCCAATGTCCTATCTCACCACACTCAAACCATGGACCGTTTTCCATTACCTTAGGCTTCATAATCTTAGGTTTTGGAGGTTCCGCTTTAACCTTCCCTTTCCCTTTGCCTTTGATGTGCCCCTTTCCTATGGCAACATTTGCCTTGGGATCGGGGAATGGCCTTTTCCTATTGCCTCCCTCATTGATCGAGAGAACAGGTAGAACCTTTCTACCCATCCCCGCCTCAGCTGTTTTGAGCATTGCGTGAAGCTCACCAGTGCTCTTGTCTCCTTCGTTCATATTGTAATTCATTATGAATGTCTCAAACCTTTTAGTTAGGCCATTAAGGATCAAATCCGTGGCCAACTCCTTTGAGATAGGACAGTTAAGCCTCTCGAGGCGATCAATGTGGCTTTTCATCTTAAGTACCGATTGGGTTTCTTCCATGCGACACGCATGAAGCGCTCGAACCGTTTCGAAGCGCTCTACCCTAGCTTGTTGAAGGAACATTTCCTTCAATTGGGTAATCATGTCATATGCCCCATGATGCCCTAAGTCCTTTTGGAGTTCGGGAATCATAGTTCCCAACATGAGGCAGTATAGCTGCATGGAATCCTTAGTATACTGAAGCCAATCGTTATAGGCCTCAACATCGTCGGGGTCGGGTTGGTCAGGAATAGGATCGTCAAGGACATAGCCTTTTTCTCTTGCTTGAGAACAATTCTCAAGTTTCGAAACCAGTCCATAAAGTTGTTATGGTTCAGAAGATCCCTCTCTAAAATAGTTCTCAGTGATAGGGTATGGACGGTTGGGGTGGTAGCATTATTGTTTGCGGCCATTCTACAAAATTTACAAAGTTCTTATTAGTATTTCTGAAAAATTACATTTTAATCATTAATACCCTTTTATGTCTCATAGACAATTAATAATTAAAATCTAGAATCCAATGTTACATTCAAATAATGGTTAGGTGACCTTTATCCCATTATTTAAATTAACAAGGTAGTCAACATTAGACAACTGCAACGTTTTGCAACATCTAGCCTTTATGGGATCGGTTAAACATCTTATGCTTGGTTGGCATGTTTAATCTCATCAACACCATTGTATGCCATGCTTCGGTGACCCTATGCACATGGTTTCCAATTCAAGTCGTCCTACTTACACACACGTGTGAGTTTACGCATACAAGTGGTTAGGTGACCTTTATCCCACAAATACGTTAAGCCAACCTCAACACACAAGTTCCCTAAAAGTGGTTAGGTGACCTTTATCCCACAAATAGTTCTCAAGTGATTCGAGTGTCGTGTAAAAGGATGGTGTTAAACTTGTTTCCAAAGGGATTTTAGTTTTCATTAATTCTAGTTTTGAAAACGCTATGTACCTTGTATTTGCATGCTTTCAAAAACATGGTACCCTATGGTTCTCCTTTTTAATAAAAACCCATTTATTAAAATTATTAATACTTTTAATAACCTTTTATTAACCACTTAATGATTAGGAACCATAAATTTTCAGCTTGTTAAGTTTGCTAATGAGTTTGTTATGCATATCCAAATATCAAACCACAATCATACAACAAACAACCAAACAAGCATAATCATACAAACATATGTGCATAACCATAGCCACTAAGTTGAGTACACTTGTTTGCCATCACAAGTGTTGTCATAAGGTCTTTCCTAAGGGTCAATAGTGACACATCATATGTGTCCATGAACTCCCACTTGAATCCACATCCAAAAGCTTCAAGTGTCCACGTCTTTTGTGTCCTTCCTTTTGGGTCTTCATCTTGTGCATCTTCCTTTACAAAATCATATCCTAATACAATTTTCTAATAAAAGAAATGCACCTATTCTATTTATTACATAACCAAATGAATAAATAAATTACAACCCAAAATACGAACACAAAAGAAATTATTACAACCCTTTGAATGAATACAACCAACATGACAAAATCATAATCAACCAAATCCAAACTCATATGGTCAAGGCTATGTTATGCACCAAAATATGTATCCACATACAACATTTCCAGAACAAAATGAACCCCTTTTATAACCTTAAAGTTCTGGCCAACATGAACCAAAACATTAGGGTTATTTCCAAACAACATAATCAACCATTTGATATCATCCTTTCAAGATTTAATCATAAGCATGCAAGATATAACCTTGAAAGGTTGGGGTTTCATCATATCATCACAAAACAGCCCTATTAGGTTGTTTAAGTCCCATAAAACCTATTTTTTAAGGACAAAAGAGGCTAGTCATCCACATATCCGGCTCTAGATGCCAATGTTTTGTTTAACCATTTAAACATGAAAATACAGCGGATTAAAGCCTTAATATTATGATTCATAATCTGAAAATTAAGGTTAATAACTTAACATCAACAAACCAAAGAACATAGGATCGTTTATATGTGTTTGAACTAGCTATCAAGATGAAACAACAACCAAAAGCAACACAAGATACAACCTTTGTAGAGCTGCTGAAAATCGGGACTTTTGATTAAGATGATGATGTTCTTGAACAACCAAAACACCAAGGAGAGGTTTCCTCAAGCTAGCATACCCACAAGTATGAAGCAAACACCCTTTTGCTTGGATTTTTGACACCAAATCGAACCAAGAATGCTGAAATCCGAATTTTTCAGCTTGTTTTCTTCAAGGAAGTTGAGAGAAAAAGTCTTGGACTTTTTTTGCATGTATGAGAGAGATAGGAGGTTGAGTGTAAGTCATAAAGTGTGTATCTAGTACCAAGGGAAACATTAAATCCACCCATGAATGGGGGGGGGGGCGAATTTGGGGAATTAAAAAGGGTTTTCCCCCCAAAACATTTGTTCAATATTTTAAAACAAGTCACTAGATAACTTATAAAATTAAACCATTTAATTTTATAACTCTTACACACTTTATTACTTTATGTTATTCAACTAATTTAAATAACATTTCAAATAATACCCTTGAAAAAAATATCCCTATAAGTTGTTCTATCTCATATGCAACTTATTTAGAAAACCCATTTTATAAATTGGTGTTGATATTTAATTGCATGATCATATCATCAATTAAATATTAATTGGTGTTTGCTAAACTTGTTATTGGGTATGACCCGACTTGGATCATGACGTATTAACCACATCAATATTCTATGTGTCTTGGGCATAAAGAATCTAATAGTAGTGATAGTAGTAGTAGTGATAGTAGTAGTTGTGATAGTAGTAGTGGTGATAGTAGTACCAGTGATAGTAGTAGTAGTGATAGTAGTAGTAGTGATAGTAGTAGTAGTGATAGTAGTAATGATAGTAGTAGTAGTGATAGTAGTAGTGATAGTAGTAGTAGTGATAGTAGTAGTAGTGATAGTAGTAGTAGTGATAGTAGTAGTAGTGATAGTGGTAGTAGTGATAGTAGTAGTAGTGATAGTAGTAGTGGTGATACTAGTAGTAGTGGTGGTGATAGTAGTAGTGGTGATAGTAGTGGTGGTGATAGTAGTAGCTGTGATAGTAGTAGTGGTGATAGTAGTGGTGGTGATAGTAGTGGTGGTGATAGTAGTAGTGGTGATAGTAGTGGTGGTCATACTAGTAGTGGTGATAGTAGTAGTGGTGATAGTAGTGGTGGTGATAGTAGTAGTGGTGATAGTAGTAATGGTAATACTAGTAGTGGTGATAATAGTAGTGGTGATAGTAGTGGTGGTGATAGTAGTGGTGGTGATAGTAGTGGCGGTGATAGTAGTAGTGGTGACAGTAGTAGTGGTGACAGTAGTAGTGGTGACAGTAGTCGTGGTGATAGTAGTAGTGGTGATAGTAGTAGTGGTGATAGTAGTAGTGGTGATAGTAGTAGTGGTGATAGTAGTAGTTGTGACAGTAGTAGTGGTGACAGTAGTAGTGGTGAGAGTACTAGTGGTGAGAGTACTAGTGGTGAGAGTAGTAGTGGTGACAGTAGTAGTGGTGACAGTAGTAGTGGTGACAGTAGTAGTTGCGACAGTAGTGGTAGTGACAGTAGTTGTAGTAGTGGTGAGAGTAATAGTGGTGAGAGTAGTAGTAGTAGTGAGAGTAGTAGTCGTGACAGTAGTAGTGGTGACTGAAGTAGTGGTGACAGTAGTAGTTGTGACAGTAGTGGTAGTGATAGTAGTGGTAGTAACAGCAGTAGTAGTAGTGACAGCAGTAGTAGTAGTGACAATAGTAGTAGTAGTGACAGTAGTAGTAGTGACAGTAGTAGTAGTGACAGTAGTAGTAGTGACAGTAGTAGTAGTGACAGTGGTAGTAGTGACAATGGTAGTAGTGAGGGTGGAATAGTGAGGGTAGTAGTAGTGATGGTAGTAGTAGTGATGGTAGTAGTGGTGATGGTAGTAGTGGTGATGGTAGTAGTGGTGATGGTAGTAGTAGTGATGGTAGTAGTAGTGATGGTAGTAGTAGTGATGGTGATAGTAATGATGGTGGTAGTAGTGATAGTAGTAGTGATAGTAGTAGTAGTGATAGTAGTAGTAGTGATAGTAGTAGTAGTGATAGTAGTAGTAGTAGTTATAGTAGTAGTAGTTATAGTAGTAGTAGTAGTGATAGTACTATAGTGGTGATAGTAGTAGTGGTTATAATAGTAGTAGTGGTGATAATAGTAGTGGTGATAGTAGTAGTGGTGATAGTAGTAGTGGTGATAGTAGTAGTGGTGATAGTAGTAGTGGTGATAGTAGTAGTGGTGATAGTAGTAGTGGTGATATTAGTAGTGGTGATAGTAGTAGTGGTTATAGTAGTAGTGGTGAAAGCAGTAGTGGTGAAAGCAGTAGTGGTGATAGCAGTAGTGTTGATAGAAGTAGCGGTGATAGAAGTAGCGGTGATAGAAGTAGCGGTGATAGCAGTAGTGGTGATAGCAGTAGTGGTGATAGCAGTAGTGGTGATAGCAGTAGTGGTGATAGCAGTAGTGGTGATAGCCGTAGTGGTGATAGCAGTAGTGGTGATAGCAGTAGTGGTGATAGAAGTAGTGGTGATAGCAGTAGTGGTGATAGCAGTAGTGGTGATAACATTAGTGGTGATAACAGTAGTGATGATAGTAATAGTGGTGATAGTAGAAGTGGTGATAGTAGTAGTAGTGATAGTAGCTAGTTGTGATAGTAGTAGTTGTAGTGATAGTAGTAGTAGTGATATTAGTAGTAGTAATAGTAGTAGTAGTGATAGTAGTCGTAGTGATAGTAGTCGTAGTGATAGTAGTAGTAGTGATAGTATGTGATAGTAGTAGTGGTGATAGTAGTAGTAGTGATAGTAGTTGTCACACCCCGGCCCAGGTAGGGTGGGCCGTCACAGGGCTCATCATGTGGGTGGCCTCGGAGTGGGTCAAATGGCGGTGGTGCGGTATAGGTGTCCTAACAGGTGGTGGAGGAGGAAGTGGCATCCTGAACGAGACTGAAGGTCCAGGCCTAGCACTCTTCCGTGGACGAGTGACAATACATGCTCCCCTATTCCTGATAGGTGGGATAGGAGAGTGAGAAGAAGCAGCAACGTGTGGAGAGTGGGAGCGTGTCCGCTCCTGGAAGGTGTCGTTGAGGAAGAATCCTCAGAAGCTTCGGTGTCGTCCGATGTGACGGATATCTATCCTGGGTGTCCGCATCTCCGGAGGTATGCCTCGTACTCAATCTGAGGCTTCGTTCTTCTAAGGGTTCCAGTAGGGGTAGTCTCATTTTCTGGGTGTGCGGGCGCCTTACCTTTGTCTGCCATAGTCCTTGTGCCCTGTATAGAAACATCATGAGTAATTTGGTTTTCTCATAGCCCATGATTATAATATTAATAGTACTAGAAATAGTAGTAATGGTAGTAGTATCGGACATTTCAATATATCATTTGTCATGATATAAGAATCAATAGTCTCTTTAAATAGTATCACACAACACGGTTTACCAAAAAAAATCATTTAAATCTCCTTTTTTTTTTTAAAATAAGTTTCAAAGTCATCAATGTGAATCAGAAAAGTCCAAACATTACCTAAAGGTTCGTGTTGGAAATTACACGTCCGATAAATTCATAATTACGTTGATCAAGTGTAATCATCAATTTACCCAACCCGATCATTCCAACACTTCCCACAAGGACAGTCCTAGGGTATCAGGGTTGTAGCCTAAGGCCTACTATGGTATTCCCGATTTCTCTACAACCTTTGGCTCTGATACTAATCTGTCACACCCCCGGCCCAGGTAGGGTGGGACATCACAGACTAGCGACAATATATGGCAGCGGAAAACAAACCAACAAGAGCTCAAAGGAGAGAACAAACCAATACACTATTAAGTTAAGAATATAGGGTAAATATGCTGTTCAGGTGATTATTGGGCTCATTTGAGTCGGTTATAAAGTTTGGCAAAATTTTTACAGTTTAGCCCCTAAAGTTTCAAAATTGACAGTTTCTAACCCTCAAGTTTGGTTTTCTTGTATTAGATGACTTTTATAACCAAAAATCAGGTTCATGACCTTAAACTAACTTATTCTTAAGAAAATGTACACAAATTTTCAGATTACAGGTTCGGTTTATTACTTACGTGTTTAACGTTCCCAGTTACGGTAAAACCGAAGGGTTTTAACGGTTACCTATGAACTTTCATGTTTTGAGTCTTAGACCAGTAGATAACATTTTAAAGAAATTTTCCTAAGTTTCAAGTCATTTGATTATTAAATTTTTGCCTCTAGTAGTTGAAAGTCTCGTTTTGTGTTTAACCGTTTAAAAAGCGTTTTTAACCGAATTTGACCATTTAAAAGCTAGTTTGACCAACTTTTCTAATTTATAGGTTATTTTCACCCTTAAACTACTGAAATAACATGGTTTTTATAATTTTTAGCTCTATACCCATATTTCTTAGATTTTTCTCAAAAACGTCACCCGGTTAGTAGCCGTTTTACTTAAAAAACCATTTAAATTATCCATTGACCACTAAAATTTCCCATTGACTCCAGAACACTTTATTAACCCTTAAAGAACCTGGAATTCTCTTTAAAAAGTTTATAGCCTAAGTTTTCTTGTTTTAAGTTGTTTCCATGTTTTCGGGTCCTGAAAGTGACTAAAATAGGTCTAATCTTAACATGTCTTTCATTTCCAGAGATTAACCATTAATAACACACTTAACATTCATCAAAACTTTCTGAAATTCCAGTCCCAAATCGTGGCCTAGTTGTTCTACACATCCATAGACTACAAATATGGTGAAAATGCCATAACCGACCATTACACATGTGTAAATCATTGTAACTTGAGTTTAAATATTGCCAAAACATCATTTAACTTAAAACTCCAATTATTAGGGTGTTTAAAAGTTGTTCTTGAGCAGGTTATGACCCTTTTTTGAGAGGGTTTTCAAACAAGTGCCTAAATGGGCTGTTACATGTAGAAAGAAGGATTTTCAAGGTGTACTTATGCTATAACCTCACATTCAAGGTGTACACCCATTTGTAACATTCAAAACAGGTTATTAGAAGTCTTATGAACCATTAGAAAGCAGGTTACAAGTTTTTTTTCCAAAGGTTACAAGGTTTACAAGTTGAATGGTGCAAAACACCCAAAATGAGGTTTTTTAAGAGGTAAATCGGGTTCTAACCGTTAGAATAGATATCATATCAAGTGATATACATTCAAGAACGTTAAGAAATCCTCAAGAACAAGATGATGGTGTCGGGTTTCTGCTACAACAAGGAAAGGAGAGGTTTTCAAGTGAAAAATGAATAAAACATGAGAAATGACCAAAACCGGCAACATGAAGCTTACACTTGATGTAACTCACGGTTTGAAGGGTGTTGTTGGTTGTGGATGGCCTGAAACTCCTTGAACTAAGCTGTAAAATCTCTAACAAGAGTCGGAAACCACGAGTTTGCAAGTTACAAGCACCAAAAGCTCACACAATGGACACCTTCTTGCGGTTTTGAGGTTGGCCGATGTTAGTGGTGTTGTTGTTCGTGATTTTGGAGCTGCAATGGAGTTGGAATTGTGGGGTGTGTGTGTGTGTGTTTCTGGAGAGAACCGAGAGAGAGAGGAGGAGAAATGAGAGGAGTGTGAAGTGAGGTTGGAATCTTGCATGTATTGGTAGTTGGGGGGTGATGTTGGTGGTGTAGTAGGAAGGTGATGGTGGAGGGGGGCGGAGAGGGGGGGGGGCGAGATTTGGACTCTAGTGGAGTGTTTTAATTTTAAGTTTTAATAGAAATTAGTATTATCTGTAGTATTATTTTTGTAGTGTATAATTATTATTAGTAGATATTGTTAAATGTTGTCATGTGCATGATTAATCATGCATGAATCCAAAAATTACAAGTATGTGTGCATATGCACACATTTTAATTGTTCCAATTAGGATTTTGAATTCTACTTAGGGTGACTAATTAACATTCTCGGGCACTAAGTTTCTAAAAGGTAAGACTTGAAATAACTAAAATTCACAAAATCACATAAAATTATAAAATGTAAATAATAACAATTGATGATTCTAAACTATTGACATAGTTAAATTGTTTCTTATTATTAGTCATGAGATGGGTGATGATGCAAGTGGATTAGGGTTTAGAATAGTGACCTTGATGCCGGTTGTCACAATAGTACTAGTGATTGTAGTAGTAGTGGGAGTAGTAGTAGTGAGAGTAGTAGTAGTAATAGTAGTAGTGATAGTAGTAGTAGTGATAATAGTAATAGTGATAGTAGTAATAGTGACAGTAGTAGTAGTAGTGATAGTAGTAGTAGTGATAGTAGTTGTGATAGTAGTATAGTGTAGTAGTAGTAGTGATAGTAGTAGTAGTGATAGTAGTAGTAGTGATAGTAGTACTAGTGATAGTAGCAGTATTGATGTGGTAGTAGCAGTATGTAGTTAGTACTGATAGTAGTAGTAGAGATGTAGTAGTGATAGTAGTAGTGGTGATAGTAGTGGTGGTGATAGTAGTGGTGGTGATAGTAGTAGTGGATATACTAGTACTAGTGATAGTAGTGGTGGTGATAGTAGTGGTGGTGATAGTAGTTGTTGTGATAGTAGTAGTGGTGATAGTAGTGGTGGTGATAGTAGTAGTGGTGATAGTAGTAGTGGTGATAGTAGTCGTTGTGATAGTAGTAGTGGTGATAGTAGTAGTGGTGATAGTAGTAGTGGTGACAGTAGTAGTGGTAGTAGTAGTGGTGACAGTAGTAGTGGTGATAGTAGTAGTGGTGATAGTAGTAGTGGTGATAGTAGTAGTGGTGACAGTAGTAGTGGTGACAGTAGTAGTGGTGACAGTAGTAGTGGTGACTGTAGTAGTGGTGACTGTAGTAGTAGTGACAGTAGGAGTAGTGACAGTAGTAGTAGTGACAGTAGTAGTAGTGATAGTAGTAGTAGTGACACTAGTAGTAGTTACAGTAGTAGTAGTGATAGTAGTAGTAGTAGACAATAGTAGTAGTGACAATAGTAGTAGTGACAGTAGTAGTGACAGTAGTAGTAGTGACAGTAGTAGTAGTGACTGTAGTAGTAGTGACAGTAGTAGTAGTGATAGTGATAGTAGTGACAGTAGTAGTAGTGATGGTAGTAATAGTGATGGTAGTAGTAGTGATGGTAGTAGTATTGATCATAGTAGTGGTGATAGTAGTAGTGATAGTTGTAGTGATGGTAGTAGTAGGGATGGTAGTAGTAGTGATGCTAGTAGTAGTGATGCTAGTAGTAGTGATGGTAGTAGTGGTGGTGGTAGTGGTAGTGATGGTAGTGGTAGTGATGGTAATAGTAGTGATGGTTGTAGTAGTGATGGTAGTAGTTGTGATGGTAGTAGTAGTGATGATAGTAGTAGTGATGGTAGTAGTAGTGATGGTAGAAGTAGTGTTGGTAGTAGTAGTGATGGTAGTATTAGTGATGGTGGTATTAGTGATGGTGGTAGTAGTGATGGTGGTGGTGGTGATGGTGGTGGCGGTGATGGTGGTGGCGGGTGATAGCAGTTGGTGGCGGTGATAGCAGCAGGTGGTGGGGGTGATAGCAGAGTGGTGGCGGTGATAGCAGTCAGGTGGTGGTGATAGCAGTGGTGGTGATAGCAGTGGTGGTGATAGCAGTGGTGGTGATAGCAGTGGTGGTGATAGCAGTGTGTGGTGATAGCAGTGGTGGTGATAGCAGTGGTGGTGATAGCAGTGGTGGTGATAGCAGTGGTGGTGATAGCAGTGGTGGTGTGGGATAGCAGTGGTGGTGATAGCAGTGGTGGTGATAGCAGTGGTGGTGATAGCAGTGGTGGTGATAGCAGTGGTGGTGATAGCATTGGTGGTGATAGCAGTGGTGGTGATAGCAGTGGTGGTGATAGCAGTGGTGGTGATAGCAGTGGTGGTGATAGCAGTGGTGGTGATAGCAGTGGTGGTGATAGCAGTGGTGGTGATAGCAGTGGTGGTGATAGCAGTGGTGGTGATAGCAGTCGTGGTGATAGCCGTCGTGTTGATAGCAGTAGTGGTGTGATAGCAGTAGGGGTGATAGCAGTAGCGGTGATAGCAGTAGCAGGTAGCGGTGATAGCAGTAGCGGTGGTGATAGCAGTAGCGGTGATAGCAGTAGCGGTGATAGCAGTGGGGTGATAGCAGTAGTGGTGATAGCAGTAGTTGTGGTAGCAGTAGTGGTGAGCAGTAGTGGTGGTAGAGTAGTAGTAGTGGTGGTAGTAGTAGTCGTGATATATAGTTGTGGTGATAGTAGTAGTGGTGACAGTAGTAGTGGTGGTAGTAGTAGTGGTAATAGTAGTATTGGTGAAAGTGGTATTGGTGATAGTAGTAGTCGTGATAATAGTATTGGTGATAGTAGTAGTGGGGATAGTAGTAGTGGGGATAGTAGTAGTGGTGATAGTAGTAGTGGGTGATAGTAGTAGTAGTGATAGTAGTAGTCGTGATAGTCGTACTGGTGAAAGTAGTAGTAGTAGTGATAGTAGTAATAGTGGGATAGTCGTAGTGCTGAAAGTTGTAGTGGTAGAAGTAGTGGTGACAGTAGCAGTGGTGACAGTAGTAGTGGTGATAGTAGTAGTGGTGACAGTAGTAGTGGTGACAGTAGTAGTGGTGACAGTAGTAGTGGAGATAGTAGTAGTGGTGACAGTAGTAGTGGTGACAGTAGTAGTGGTGACAGTAGTAGTGGTGACAGTAGTAGTAGTGACAGTAGTAGTAGTGACAGTAGTAGTAGTGACAGTAGTAGTAGTGACACTAGTAGTAGTTACAGTAGTAGTAGTGATAGTAGTAGTGACACTAGTAGTAGTGACAGTAGTAGTAGTAGTGACAGTAGTAGTAGTGACAGTAGTAGTAGTGACTGTAGTAGTAGTGACAGTAGTAGTAGTGATAGTGGTAGTAGTGATAGTAGTAGTAGTGATGGTAGTAATGGTGATGGTAGTAGTAGTGATGGTAGTAGTATTGATCATAGTAGTGGTGATAGTAGTAGTGATAGTTGTAGTGATGGTAGTAGTAGTGATGGTAGTAGTAGTGATGGTAGTAGTAGTGATGCTAGTAGTAGTGATGGTAGTAGTAGTGATGTAGTGGTAGTGATGGTAGTGGTAGTGATGGTACTAGTAGTGATGGTTGTAGTAGTGATGGTAGTAGTTGTGATGGTAGTAGTAGTGATGGTAGTAGTAGTGATGGTAGTACTAGTGATGGTAGTAGTAGTGATGGTAGTAGTAGTGATGGTAGTAGTAGTGTTGGTAGTAGTAGTGATGGTAGTAGTAGTGATGGTAGTATTAGTGATGGTGGTAGTAGTGATGGTGGTAGTGGTGATAGTAGTGCGGGGTGATAGCAGGTGGTGGCGGTGATAGCAGTGGCGGCGGTGATAGCAGTGGCGCGGTGGGGCGTGATAGCAGTGGCGGGATAGCAGTGGTGGTGATAGCAGTGGTGTGATAGCGGTGGTGGTGATAGCAGTGGTTGTGATAGCAGTGGTGGTGATAGCAGTGGTGGTGATAGTAGTGGTGGTGATAGCAGTGGTGGTGATAGCAGTGGTTGTGATAGCAGTAGTGGTGATAGCAGTGGTTGTGATAGCAGTGGTGGTGATAGCAGTGGTGGTGATAGCAGTGGTGGTGATAGGAGTAGTGGTGATAGCAGTGGTGGTGATAGCAGTGGTGGTGATAGCAGTGGTGGTGATAGCAGTGGTGGTGATAGCAGTGGTGGTAATAGCAGTGGTGGTGATAGCAGTGGTGGTGATAGCAGTGGTGGTGATAGCAGTGGTGGTGATAGCAGTGGTGGTGATAGCAGTCGTGGCGATAGCAGTAGTGGTGATAGCAGTCGTGGTGATTGCAGTCGTGGTGATAGCAGTAGTGGTGATAGCAGTAGTGGTGATAGCAGTAGTGGTGATAGCAGTAGTGGTGATAGCAGTAGTGGTGATAGCAGTGGTGGTGATAGAAGTAGTGGTGATAGCACTGTTGTGGTAGCAGTAGTATGGTAGCAGTAGTGGTGGTAGCAGTAGTGGTGGTAGTAGTTGGTGGTGGTAGTAGTAGTCGTGGTAGTAGTTGTGGTGATAGTAGTAGTGGTGATAGTAGTAGTGGTGATAGTTAGTGGTAATAGTAGTATGGGTGAAAGTGGTATTGGTGATAGTAGTATGGTGATAGTAGTAGTAATGATAATAGTAGTGGTGATAGTAGTAGTGGGGATAGTAGTAGTGGGGATAGTAGTAGTGGTGATAGTAGTAGTGGTGATAGTAGTAGTGGTGATAGTAGTAGTAGTGATAGTAGTAGTCGTGATAGTCGTACTGGTGAAACTAGTAGTAGTGATAGTAGTAGTCGTGATAGTCGTAGTGGTGAAAGTTGTAGTGGTAGTAGTAGTGGTGACAGTAGCAGTGGTGACAGTAGTAGTGGTGATAGTAGTAGTGGTGACAGTAGTAGTGGTGACAGTAGTAGTGGTGACAGTAGTAGTGGAGATAGTAGTAGTGGTGACAGTAGTAGTGGTGACAGTAGTAGTGGTGACAGTAGTAGTGGTGACAGTAGTAGTAGTGACAGTTAGTAGTGACAGTAGTAGTAGTGACAGTAGTAGTAGTGACACTAGTAGTAGTTACAGTAGTAGTAGTGATAGTAGTAGTAGTGACACTAGTAGTAGTGACAGTAGTAGTAGTAGTGACAGTAGTAGTAGTGACAGTAGTAGTAGTGACTGTAGTAGTAGTGACAGTAGTAGTAGTGATAGTGGTAGTAGTGATAGTAGTAGTAGTGATGGTAGTAATAGTGATGGTAGTAGTAGTGATGGTAGTAGTATTGATCATAGTAGTGGTGATAGTAGTAGTGATAGTTGTAGAGATGGTAGTAGTAGTGATGGTAGTAGTAGTGATGGTAGTAGTAGTGATGCTAGTAGTAGTGATGGTAGTAGTAGTGATGGTAGTGGTAGTGATGGTAGTGGTAGTGATGGTACTAGTAGTGATGGTTGTAGTAGTGATGGTAGTAGTTGTGATGGTAGTAGTAGTGATGGTAGTAGTAGTGATGGTAGTACTAGTGATGGTAGTAGTAGTGATGGTAGTAGTAGTGATGGTAGTAGTAGTGTTGGTAGTAGTAGTGATGGTAGTAGTGATGGTAGTATTAGTGATGGTGGTAGTAGTGATGGTGGTAGTGGTGATAGTAGTGGCGGTGATAGCAGTGTGGCGGTGATAGCAGTGGTGGCGGTGATAGCAGTGGCGGCGGTGATAGCGGTGGCGGCGGTGATAGCGGCGGCGGTGACAGCTGGCGGTGACAGCGGGTGGTGATAGCAGTGGTGGTGATAGCAGTGGTGGTGATAGCAGTGGTGTGATAGCAGTGGTGGTGATAGCAGTGGTGGTGATAGCAGTGGTGGTGATAGCAGTGGTGGTGATAGCAGTGGTTGTGATAGCAGTAGTGGTGATAGCAGTGGTTGTGATAGCTGTGGTGGTGATAGCAGTGGTGGTGATAGCAGTGGTGGTGATAGGAGTACTGGTGATAGCAGTGGTGGTGATAGCAGTGGTGGTGATAGCAGTGGTGGTGATAGCAGTGGTGGTGATAGCAGTGGTGGTAATAGCAGTGGGGTGATAGCTGTGGTGGTGATAGCAGTGGTGGTGATAGCAGTGGTGGTGATAGCAGTGGTGGTGATAGCAGTCGTGGTGATAGCAGTGGTGGTGATAGCAGTAGTGGTGATAGCAGTAGTGGTGATTGCAGTAGTGGTGATAGCAGTAGTGGTGATAGCAGTAGTGGTGATAGTAGTAGTGGTGATAGCAGTAGTGGTGATAGCAGTAGTGGTGATAGCAGTGGTGGTGATAGAAGTAGTGGTGATAGCACTAGTTGTGGTAGCAGTAGTTATGGTAGCAGTAGTGGTGGTAGCAGTAGTGGTGGTAGTAGTAGTGGTGGTAGTAGTAGTCGTGGTAGTAGTTGTGGTGATAGTAGTAGTGGTGATAGTAGTAGTGGTGATAGTAGTAGTGGTAATAGTAGTATTGGTGAAAGTGGTATTGGTGATAGTAGTAGTGGTGATAGTAGTAGTAATGATAGTAGTAGTGGTGATAGTAGTAGTGGGGATAGTAGTAGTGGGGATAATAGTAGTGGTGATAGTAGTAGTGGTGATAGTAGTAGTAGTGATAGTAGTAGTCGTGATAGTCGTAGTGGTGAAAGTAGTAGTGGTGATAGTATAGTGGTGATAGTAGTAGTATGATAGTAATAGTGGTGATAGTAATACTGTGATAGTAGTAGTGGTGATAGTAGTAGTGGTGATAGTAGTGGGGATAGTAGTAGTGGGGATAGTAGTAGTGGCGATAGTAGTAGAGGTGATAGTAGTAGTCGTGATAGTAGTAGTCGTGATAGTAGTAGTGGTGATAGTAGTAGTCGTGATAGTAGTAGTGGTGATAGTAGTAGTGGTGATAGTAGTAGTGGTGATAGTAGTAGTGGTGATAGTAGTAGTGGTGATAGTGGTAGTAGTAGTGATAGTAGTAGTAGTGATAGTAGTAGTAGTAGTGATAGTAGTAGTAGTATAGCAGTAGTAGTGATAGTAGTAGTAGTGATAGTAGTTTAGTCATAGTAGTAGTGTGATAGTAGTAGTAGTGATAGTAGTAGTGATTGTAGTATTAGTGATTGTAGTAGTTCTGATAGTAGTAGTAGTGATAGTAGTAGTAGTGATGGTAGTAGGTGTGATGGTAGTAGTAGTGATGGTCGTGATAGTAGTGGTGGTGATAGCAGTAGTGGTGATAGTAGTAGTCGTGATAGTCGTAGTGGTGAAAGTAGTAGTGGTGACAGTAGTAGTGGTGATAGTAGTAATGATAGTAATAGTGGTGATAGTAATACTGTTGATAGTAGTAGTGGTGATAGTAGTAGTGGTGATAGTAGTAGTGGGGATAGTAGTAGTGGTGATAGTAGTAGAGGTGATAGTAGTAGTCGTGATAGTAGTAGTCGTGATAGTAGTAGTGGTGATAGTAGTAGTCGTGATAGTAGTAGTGGTGATAGTAGTAGTGGTGATAGTAGTAGTGGTGATAGTAGTAGTGGTGATAGTAGTAGTGGTGATAGTGGTAGTAGTAGTGATAGTGTAGTAGTGATAGTAGTAGTAGTACTTATTGTAGTAGTAGCGATAGTAGTAGTAGTGATAATAGTAATAGATAGTAGTAGTGGGTGATAGTAGTAGTGGTGATAGTAGTAGTGGTGATAGTAGTAGTGTGATAGTAGTAGTCGTATAGTAGTATGGTGAAAGTAGTAGTGGGTGATAGTAGTAGTGGTGATAGTAGTAGTGGTGACAGTAGCAGTAGTGATAGTAGTAGCAGTAGTGATAGTAGTAGTAGTGATAGTAGTAGTAGTAGTGATAGTAGTAGTAGTGATAGCAGTAGTAGTGATACTAGTAGTAGTGATAGTAGTATTAGTCATAGTAGTAGTAGTGATAGTAGTAGTAGTGATAGTAGTAGTGATTGTAGTATTAGTGATTGTAGTAGTTCTGATAGTAGTAGTAGTGATAGTAGTAGTAGTGATGGTAGTAGGTGTGATGGTAGTAGTACTGATGGTCGTGATAGTAGTGGTGGTGATAATGGTTGTGGTCATAGTGGTGGTAGTGATAGTGGTGGTGGTGTTGATAGCGGTGGTGGTGATAGCGGTGGTGGTGATCGCGGCGGTGGTGATAGCGGTGGTGGTGATGGCGGTGGTGGTGATAGCGGTTGTGGTGATAGCGGTGGTGGTGATAGCGGGTGGTGATAGCGGTGGTGGTGATAGCGGTGGTGGTGATAGCCGTGGTGTGATAGCAGTGGTGGTGATAGCAGTTGTGGTGATAGCAGTGGTGGTGATAGCAGTGGTGGTGATAGCAGTGGTGGTGATAGCAGTGGTGGTGATAGCAGTGGTGGTGATAGCAGTGGTGGTGATAGCAGTGGTGGTGATAGCAGTTGTGGTGATAGCAGTGGTGGTGATAGCAGTGGTGGTGATAGCAGTGGTGGTGATAGCAGTCGTGGTGATAGCAGTCGTGGTGATAGCAGTCGTGGTGATAGCAGTCGTGGTGATAGTAGTAGTGGTGATAGCAGTAGTGGTGATAGCAGTGTTGGTGATAGCAGTGGTGGTGATAGAAGTAGTGGTGAGAGCAGTAGTGGTGATAGCAGTAGTTGTGGTAGCAGTAGTGGTGATAGCAGTAGTGGTGATAGCAGTGGTGGTGATAGCAGTGGTGGTGATAGAAGTAGTGGTGATAGCAGTAGTGGTGATAGCAGTAGTTGTGGTAGCAGTAGTGGTGGTAGTAGTAGTGGTGGTAGTAGTAGTCGTGATAGTAGTTGTGGTGATAATAGTAGTGGTGATAGTAGTAGTGGTGATAGTAGTAGTGGTAATAGTAGTATTGGTGAAAGTGGTATTGGTGATAGTAGTAGTGGTGATAGTAGTAGTAATGTTAGTAGTAGTGGTGATAGTAGTAGTGGGGATAGTAGTAGTGGGGATAGTAGTAGTGGTGATAGTATAGTGGTGATAGTAGTAGTAAAAGTAGTAGTCGTGATAGTCGTTTGTGGTGAAAGTAGTAGTGGTGATAGTAGTAGTGGTGATAGTAGTAGTAATGATATTAATAGTGGTGATAGTAATACTGTTGACAGTAGTAGTGGTGATAGTAGTAGTGGGGATAGTAGTAGTGGGGATAGTAGTAGTGGGGATAGTAGTAGTGGTGATAGTAGTAGAGGTGATAGTAGAAGTCGTGATAGTAGTAGTCGTGATAGTAGTAGTGGTGATAGTAGTAGTCGTGATAGTAGTAGTGGTGATAGTAGTAGTGGTGATAGTAGTAGTGGTGATAGTAGTAGTGGTGATAGTGGTAGTAGTAGTGATAGTAGTAGTAGTGATAGTAGTAGTAGCAGTGATTGTAGTAGTAGCGACAGTAGTAGTAGTGATAATAGTAATAGATAGTAGTAGTGGGTGATAGTAGTAGTGGTGATAGTAGTATGGTGATAGTAGTAGTGTGATAGTAGTAGTCGTGATAGTAGTAGTGGTGATAGTAGTAGTGGTGATAGTAGTAGTGGTGATAGTAGTAGTGGTGACAGTAGCAGTAGTGATAGTAGTAGCAGTAGTGATAGTAGTAGTAGTAGTGATAGTAGTAGTAGTAGTGATAGTAGTAGTAGTGATAGCGGTAGTAGTGATAGTAGTAGTAGTGATAGTAGTAGTAGTCATAGTAGTAGTAGTGATAATAGTAGTAGTGATAGTAGTAGTGATTGTAGTATTAGTGATTGTAGTAGTTCTGATAGTAGTTGTAGTGATAGTAGTAGTAGTGATGGTAGTAGGTGTGATGGTAGTAGTAGTGATGGTCGTGATAGTAGTGGTGGTGATAATGGTGGTGGTCATATTGGTGGTAGTGATAGTGGTGGTGGTTGGTGGTGATAGCGGTGGTGGTGATAGCGGTGGTGGTGATAGCGGTGGTGGTGATGGCGGTGGTGGTGATAGCGGTGGTGGTGATCGCAGTGGTGGTGATAGCGGTGGTGGTGATGGCGGTGGTGGTGATGGCGGTGGTGGTGATGGCGGTGGTGGTGATAGCGGTGGTGGTGATAGCAGTGGTGGTGATAGCGGTGGTGGTGATAGCGGTGGTGGTGATAGCGGTGGTGGTGATAGTGGTGGGGGTGATAGTGATCGTGGTGATAGTAGTGGTAGTGATGGTTATAGTAGTGGTAGCGATGGTTATAGTAGTGGTAGCGATGTTGATAGTAGTGGTGGTGTGGTAGTGGTGGTGATAGTAGTGGTGGTGATAGTAGTGGTGGTGATAGTAGTGGTGGTGATAGTAGTGGTGGTGATAGTAGTGGTGGTGATAGTAGTGGTGGTGATAGTAGTGGTGGTGAGTAGTGGTGGTGATAGTAGTGGTGGTGATACTGTTGGTGGTGATACGTGGTGGTGGGGATAGTGGTGGTGGGGATAGTGGTGGTGGGGATAGTGGTGGTGGGGATAGTGGTGGTGGGATAGTGGTGGTGTGGGGATAGTAGTGGTGGGGATAGTAGTGGTGGCGGTAGTAGTGGTGGCGGTAGTAGTGGTGGCGGTAGTAGTGGTGGCGGTAGTAGTGTGTGGCGATAGTAGTGGTGGCGATAGTATTGGTGGCGATAGTATTGGTGGCGATAGTATTGGTGGCGATAGTATTGGTGGCGATAGTGGTGTTGGTGATAGTGGTGGTGGTGATAGTAGTGGTGGTGATAGTAGTGGTGGTGATAGTAGTGGTGGTGATAGTAGTGGTGGTGATAGTAGTGGTGGTTATAGTAGTGGTGGTGGTGGGGGTGGATAGTAGTGGTGGTGTAGTAGTGGTGGTTATAGTGGTGGAGGTGATACTGGTGGTGGTGATACTGGTGGTGGTGATATAGTGGTGGGTGATAGTAGTGGTGGGGATAGTAGTGGTGGGGATAGTAGTGGTGGCGGTAGTAGTGGTGGTAGTAGTAGTGGTGATAGCAGTAGTTGTGGTAGGTGCAGTAGTGGTGGTAGTAGTAGTGGTGGTAGTAGTAGTCGTGTGATAGTAGTTTGGTGGATAATAGTAGTGGTGATAGTAGTAGTGGTGATAGTAGTAGTGGTAATAGTAGTATTGGTGAAAGTGGTATTGGTGATAGTAGTAGTGGTGATAGTAGTATAATGTAGTAGTAGTGGTGATAGTAGTAGTGGGGATAGTAGTAGTGGGGATAGTAGTAGTGGTGATAGTAGTTAGTGGTGATAGTAGTAGTAGTGAAAGTAGTAGTCGTGATAGTCGTGTGTGGTGAAAGTAGTAGTGGGATATAGTAGTGTGTGATAGTAGTAGTAATGATAGTAATAGTGGTGATAGTAATACTGTTGACAGTAGTAGTGGTGATAGTAGTAGTGGGGATAGTAGTAGTGGGGATAGTAGTAGTGGGGATAGTAGTAGTGGTGATAGTAGTAGAGGTGATAGTAGAAGTCGTGATAGTAGTAGTCGTGATAGTAGTAGTGGTGATAGTAGTAGTCCGTGATAGTAGTAGTGGTGATATAGTAGTGGTGATAGTAGTAGTGGTGATAGTAGTAGTGGTGATAGTGGTAGTAGTAGTGATAGTAGTAGTAGTGATAGTAGTAGTAGCAGTGATTGTAGTAGTAGCGACAGTAGTAGTAGTGATAATAGTATAGATAGTAGTAGTGGGTGATAGTAGTAGTGGTGATAGTAGTAGTGGTGATAGTAGTAGTGTGATAGTAGTAGTCGTGATAGTAGTAGTGGTGATAGTAGTAGTGGTGATAGTAGTAGTGGTGATAGTAGTAGTGGTGACAGTAGCAGTAGTGATAGTAGTAGCATTAGTGATAGTAGTAGTAAGTAGTGATAGTAGTAGTAGTATAGTGATAGTAGTAGTAGTGATAGCGGTAGTAGTGATAGTAGTAGTAGTGATAGTAGTAGTAGTCAAGTAGTAGTAGTGATAATAGTAGTAGTGATAGTAGTAGTGATTGTAGTATTGTGATTGTAGTAGTTCTGATAGTAGTTGTAGTGATAGTAGTAGTAGTGATGGTAGTAGGTGTGATGGTAGTAGTAGTGATGGTCGTGATAGTAGTGGTGGTGATAATGGTGGTGGTCATATTGGTGGTAGTGATAGTGGTGGTGGTGGTGGTGATAGCGGTGGTGGGTGATAGCGGTGGTGGTGATAGCGGTGGTGGTGATGGCGGTGGTGGTGATAGCGGTGGTGGTGATCGCAGTGGTGGTGATAGCGGTGGTGGTGATGGCGGTGGTGGTGATGGCGGTGGTGGGTGATGGCGGTGGTGGTGATAGCGGTGGTGGTGATAGCAGTGGTGGTGATAGCGGTGGTGGTGATAGCGGTGGTGGTGATAGCGGTGGTGGTGATAGTGGTGGTGGTGATAGTGATCGTGGTGATAGTAGTGGTAGTGATGGTTATAGTAGTGTAGCGATGGTTATAGTAGTGGTAGCGATGTTGATAGTAGTGGTGGTGATGGTAGTGGTGGTGATAGTAGTGGTGGTATAGTAGTGGTGGTGATATAGTAGTGGTGGTGATAGTAGTGGTGTGATAGTATGGTGGTGATAGTAGTGGTGGTGATAGTAGTGGTGGTGTGATAGTAGTGGTGGTGATACTGTTGGTGGTGATACTGGTGGTGGGGATAGTGGTGGTGGGGATAGTGGTGGTGGGGATAGTGTGGTGGGGATAGTGGTGGTGGGGATAGTGGTGGTGGGGATAGTAGTGGTGGGGATAGTAGTGGTGGCGGTAGTAGTGGTGGCGGTAGTAGTGGTGGCGGTAGTAGTGGTGGCGATAGTAGTGGTGGGCGATAGTATTGGTGGCGATAGTATTGGTGGCGATAGTATTGGTGGCGATAGTATGGTGGCGATGGTGTTGGGGTGATAGTGTGGTGGTGATAGTAGTGGTGGTGATAGTAGTGGTGGTGATAGTAGTGGTGGTGATAGTATGGTGGTGATAGTAGTGGTGGTTATAGTAGTGGTGGTGGTGGTGGTGCTAGTAGTGGTGGTGATAGTATGGTGGTTATAGTGGTGGAGGTGATATCTGTTGGTGGTGATACTGGTGGTGGTGATAGTGGTGGTGGTGATAGTAGTGGTGGGGATAGTAGTGGTGGGGATGCGTAGTGGTGGCGGTAGTAGTGGTGGCGGTAGTAGTGGTGGCAGGTATAGTGGTGCGGTAGTAGTGGAGTGGCATAAAAACTATAGTGTGGCGATAGTATTGGTGGCGATAGTATTGTTGGCGATAGTATTGGTGGCGATAGTGGTGTTGGTGATAGTGGTGGTGGTGATAGTAGTGGTGGTGATGTAGTGGTGTTGATAGTAGTGGTGGTGATAGTAGTGGTGGTGTGCGTAGTGTGGTGATGCGTAGTGGTGGTGATAGTAGTGGGGTGATAGTATGGTGGTGATAGTACTGGTGGCGATAGTACTGGTGGTGATAGTACTGGTGGTGATTGTAGTGCGTTGATTGGAGTGGTGGTGATAGTAGTGGTGGTGATAGGAGTGGTGGTGATAGGAGTAGTGGCGATAGCAGTAGTGGTGACAGCAGTAGTGGTGATAGAAGTAGTTGTAGTTTACAGATGCAGTAGTAGTGATAGGAGTAGTAGTGATAGTATTGGGCAGTGATAGCAGTAGTAGTGATAGTAGTAGTAGTGATAGTAACAGTAGTGTTATAGTAGTAGTGATAGTAGTAGTAGTGATATGTAGTTGTACTGATAGTTGTAGTAGTAGTGATCGTAGTAGTGGTGATAGCAGTAGTAATAGAGATGTTAGTTGTTGTGATAGTAGTGGTGGTGATAGTGGTGGTGTGATGCATTCATGCATGAATCCATGCATGCATGCATGCAAGTGTGTTGGTGATAGTGGTGGTGGTGATAGTGGTGTTGTTTGTCACACCCCGGGCCCAGAGAGCGGGACGTCACGATTAGTATACAACAGCCAAAATGCAGCGTAAACTAAATGGTTTAATACAATACAACTTTCAACATTACATCAGAATATTGGCTTTGTTTCAATTCACAAGGTGCCTAAATCTACAGACTATAGGTGTCATGATCAATCTTTTGGTAAAGGTTTCTTGATGCTTCAGTAACAAAGCTTCTAGGCTCGACTTTTATCTTCACCACACCCTCACTTCTTTCCTCGGATTTAGGTATCTTCTATGGCTCAACTATTCTCCCTAGCTGTACCTGAAGACATGCTCAAAAGATTTTGTGTCAACATAAAGTTGGTGAGTTCAAGTGGTTAAAGTTTCAGAAAACAAAAGTCTCTTTAGAATCCATTAGTAAATTTCAAACATTTGTGCTTTTAAGTCTGAAAACAAAAGGGACTCTGAAGGTCCACATTTAAAAGTTTAGAATCAAGTGAAAAAGCTTATGAAAAATATCATTTGATTTTAAAAAGCATCATCATAGTATCAATCATCGTGGGTATCACAATCAACCCTGCACTTGGTCCTCGGTTGCCCTCTTCTAAACTGTGTTTACCGGATATTCCCGAAGGAAAGAACCAAGCCTCAGAACAGTGAACCATTCCTTACCAGGATGGTTCACCATAGTTTCTTATTGAAAACTGTTACTGTACGCCCAAACGACCCCTCAGATCTCAGTGGGGTACCTCCCTGTAGCGGGAGCCACTGTGCGTGGGGGATTCCCCAAATAGATCTATTCACATAACCACGCGGTTCACAAAAGAATTAATGATCATGACATAAGTATCAGCAGGTATCCAAAAAGTCCCACCTACAAGCATCAAATAAAGCACAATCATAGTTCATAACAAAGAGCATGTTCCATCCCAAAACAGTATGTAAAAGGGATCACTAGAACTCACCTGGTATCTTTTAAAATTTTTGAGCTTGATACAGAAAAAGTGATGATCACCAACAAAGCAATCTTAACTAGAATATATAAGATTCACGTTTAGAATTTGCATGATGTTATTACATGTGTGCGGTTGAGCTCTTTAGTTGACTTAAGGTTGGTGATTAGTATCCTAAGTGTACTTAGTTTCTTGCGTATTTATTATTGTCATGAATTGATTTGTGTACATTAGGTTAATTTATGCATTAAATCAAGAATTGTGTCTTAGTATGAAGAACGTCGAAAAAAATCAATTTATATCATGGATTCCAATCTTTATAAATAACTTGCATTAACAATGTAGGTAATATATATAATGTTGCAAACGATGTTTATAATGCTCGCGTTTATATCGTATTTGTTACTTGATTGACGATAATGTGTATAAAAGAGTGTTACAATAATATTTATGTCAATAACAATGAGATGACCGTCAGTTAATAACAACACGATGATGGATCATTATAGCATTTTAGGTCTTTTATCTTAGATGAAACTTGTAGATACCGGTTAACCTAAATATCTATTGTATATAATATACAAACGCACACGTGTTAAATGTATTTTATATCTCTAAGTCTTGTAACTATTTAACGTGATAAGAAATCAACTTATTTGTTTAATCAATGACATGTTATAACCACTTCCCAAAACTAATGTTTCATATATTTTATCGAGGTTGACTTCTAGTAATTAACGTTGCTATCTAAATCTTGAGCCCGAACTATCCATTTAAATCAGATAATTATATCAAGGTATTTTTCATTTACGTTATAATTCACGTATTTTATATAATTAAAGCTCAAACAACACACATGCAATTTATGATTCAATCTCAATTGCGTTGCGCGTGCGATTATACCTTTCACTCCGGTTACGTTCACTAACCCACTCGAATTGCTCTTGATCTAATCGTGTTCGCGTTCTGTTGTCCGCTCGTTGACCAAGTTTGACCAGCTTTGACTGATGTTTTACCTAAACAAAACGTACCAAAATCATATACAAACACTAATATATTGTTATCTAATACCCAAACGCAACCATAAGCTCAACATACGTTACCAAACCTCGGTTGTGTCTCTTACCGTCAC
Source organism: Flaveria linearis (assembly GCA_024085815.1). Lineage (NCBI taxonomy): Eukaryota > Viridiplantae > Streptophyta > Magnoliopsida > Asterales > Asteraceae > Flaveria > Flaveria linearis. The sequence goes on along the minus strand of CM044008.1, from coordinate 83,093,314 downwards.
CATCCACCACATGCAGCCACTCTCCACCATGGATCGCCACTAACCGCGCACCTTGGGCAGCCCTCGGGTGAGCCCTAAATCGACTATCATCGATCGCCACAACCACGACAGCCAACACAATCACAACGATAGCCAACAACCATCAATTCCAGCCACCATTACCAACAGAACCCTTTTCACCACCAGCCTTACCTCACTGTCAACCACCACAATCACCACAGTCATCGTCTTCTTCCCAGCCACAACCACCACCCACAACCAGCACCCACATCGCAACCATCGCCAAAACCACCACCGACGCCGTCACCACCACGACCAATAACATCACAGCCACAATCATCACCGTCATGACCACCACAGCAGCATCGAGGTCCTGACCCCCTTCACGACGCTTATCTTCACCGAAATCACGTTGTAGTTGAGGACTTACCTGTGACCGACACTACCGCCTGCGAACCAACCTGCAACCGCTCGTCTGTCGCCTCTGATTCCCGTCACTATTATGCGTTTAGCGAGAAATCGAGGCCACCACAGTGATCGTGCGTCGAGGGGAGTCCGGATTTACGTGCCACTCGCCGGCACTCGCCGGAATAGCGCCCGGTGGCTGGTAGTTGGCCGGAGCTCGATTTGGGGGGGGGGTGTCGCGGCGCCCCTCTCTCTCTCTCTCTCTCTGAATTTTTGTTTTAACCCTAAAATTGGAGAAAATGGGGTTTATATAGGAGGGTTAAGTGAGCGGGTTCGTTAACGGTTCGGTTCGTAACGCGTTCGAATTGGTTTTCACGTATCGTTAAAATTTCACTTCCCGTTAGATATAATTATACAAAACGTTATAATTATTCCGATATAATTGATTTTCTCGTTTTTTTTAAAACATGCCGAATATTAAACGAGTTTGTAGTTTCTCGTGTATTTAACGCGTTAAATGGTTTTTACACGTTTTTATCGAATGAGCGATATTATGGTCATTTAACATCGAATTGTATGCAATTAAGTATTAACTAATATTTTGTGCGTTAACTTCCCTCGTTGGTCACGTTAAACCTTATCTGTCGAATTCTCGGGTTTTGTCCTAATTCTAGATCCGGTTCACACTCACCAAATTTGATATGATATGAAAATAAACAATGATTAGATAATTGTCTACGGATTTACGAGGCTCGGTCGACGTATCAGATGACATTTAAAATGCCGGTGAAAATCAGTATTCGCGTTTTCCTTACTATTTCCATTGCTTATGCATGTTTGATGAAAAATCTTTTAGCAAGCATTATTTATGATATTAGTTAAGGTTAATAATGATTTAGATTGGATGACAAGCTATTTCATGAATTTCTGATAGAATTCAGACGTTAGTACGTGTTAAATTGCCGGATTTTACCTAGTATGGGTTCTGAATCTGTTTTTAGCTTGGATCCTTCCATAGTTGTTTCAAATCACCTAAAAAATTCATTGTTTCATGGTTTCTTATTTAATTAGTTCCTAAACGTGTATTTGGCCTTAAATGGGCCTTTTTATAAGTTCGGGCCGTTATTAGGCTTATTGGCCCAAAAGGCTAGTTTCGTTTTGCAAGATTTCTTTTGTAAGCCCAACTTAATTAGGACATTATTTGAGTTTTATAATATTTTAAGGTTTTCAATTGGGTCATATTTCAGGGTGTTACATTCTCCCCTCCTATTAGAAATTTCACCCTCGAAATTTTAGTATCGTTAGTGTTTGTTTCCAAGTGTGATACACTCATAGTGTGAATCTTGATGGTTTAAAGTAATTTAGCTAAGCATCCTGGACAAATGTTGATGATTATGTGTCAATTACTCAGGTTTGATTCGGATTAAAGTAACTATCCAAATGTTAGAATCATGCTTGACAGAATCAGTGAGTCAAATTATGAACAGATTTTTGGCTTAACAATCAGATCATTTAACAATAGTACAGAATTAACAAGAAGAGACTCTTCACTGTGGCTCGGTACTCCCGACCTGCAAAATAGATCTAGCAAGGAGACGATTCCCAAAATCCCGACGGTGTTACCATCCTCACTGAGAATCTTAAGAACGATTGAAAAGAAGAGGATATTAACGTGAATTCCCTTAATTAGACAGGATAGTCGTGATACAATAGATTAAAGGTTTCAAATCAAGAAGGATTTGGGTTTTCTAAATGAGTACAGATGAATATCTAGGCATCGCACGATCATTTCTATGAAGCTAAGACTAAGAAGTTTTCACGATTTCTAAGAATAGGGAGATTAGGTCATGCACAAAGGTCTTCAGCTTTCAAAGCCAACTTTTTAGTTCTCAACTTCCTTCCGAAAAATTTCTTCGATCTCTTCCTTCTATGATTTCATCTTAAGGGTTAAGTCCTTTCTTCCACTACGTGCTTCTTCTAGTATGCATCCTTTTCCGGAACGATTCTGTATATCAGAACCTCAGTCTTCGAGTTGATCCGTTCATCTTATCTGACGCATGACAAGAGTTTCCTGAAATGGGATGTGCTATATATACATATTCACGTGAACTGACGCTGGTAGAATCACAAGTTCAAGAAATGATACAGTGTAGGTAATAGAAGGAAAGCCTAACTATAGGCTATCTGCATTCGTCGAAGAGGGTAAGCAGATACCAATGCGGTCAAGACTTGTTCTCTCGCATTTGGTAATACGGATGTCTTAGGAAAATGCGGATGATGGCCTCCAATCCACACTTGTCAATGCGGTTGACGTTACCGATTGTCGATCGCCCTATTGTGCTTGGTCTAGTTTTCTGATGTGTAGTTGGTAGTGTCGTATCGATAATGTACCCAGGTGCATCCTTTTATTTTACGGAAGACTCCAGTTCATGCTTAATGTAGCTCTCCCTATATTTTCTCAGCTTTAATTGGGCGACTAGAAAATTGTCTTGTACTGTTGCATCAACACACATCTGAAACTTTCTTATACGTGCCCAAACGAATTCCGCTTTTCTCCAAGGATAACGATGTCAGTCGTATAGTTACACGAATCAAGTTTTTGTTAATCCTTTTACAACTTTCTCCTAACCCTAAGCATTGACGCATCTCAATGGGGTTTTACTTCTTCCGGAATTTTGTAGCTTCAAACTATAGCGAATTGTCTCGAATTTCGTGCTTAGTAGTAGTGACAAAATGACAGACATGTCTAAGTATGTCTGCAGATCCTATCCATGAGACTCCTGATTACATGAGATGTGTAGGTCCTCCCATACGGGCTTGACCACAACCTTCGTACTTGCCATATCTTGTTTTTAACAGCTACTTTGGTAATGTCGTTTTCCTTATAATCACGACTGATAACAATTAAGATGTAGGTAACATCTTGAAATGGATTAAGAAGGTTAACATTTCTTGAAAGACGATATCACTTATCCTTGGTGAATTTATTTAGGTCTCGATAGTCTATCAATACTTGGAGCATTCTATTTTCCTTCCATAAAGAGTACTACGTTTCCTTAAGGTGGCATACCAGGTCTTATGGACTGTTTATCTATCAGCTCTAGAATCTGCTTTCCTTCCGCCAGCTCCTTAATAAGCTTCAAGTCCAGTACCTCCATTTATATATTTTACTTCTATTCTCCGACTCATTTCCTTAAGAGCAACCTCAACTGTTGTCTTATGCTGCATAATTGTTGCAAACGTTCCCTAATTTCTTCATAATGCTTCCTAATTAAGGTCAACCTTCTAGATGACCTATTCCTCGGTCTATATTCTACAAGGTAACTGTGCCCTGTAGAGGGTCTATTCGTGAAGCAAGGAACTCTGTTTAGATTCCAATCCGTTATAATCATATCGATTGTCCCAACGAGATATGGGAGTAGACTTTTTGCTCGAATTTCCGACGGTACGGAGTGTTCTAGGGTAAGGTATTAGAGAATAACTTTAGGAGAGGTTTGAAAATTTAGAGAGGAATAACACCAATGCTTACGATCATGGATGATTATGCAGACTTTCTTTGTCTACAATCTGCTGCATGTCTATCACTTCGTTGTAGTTGGATCTCAAGTGATTTAACACATGAGATTTTGTAGCTGATTTTCTACGCTTCTTAATACCTCTTTTGGAACAATACCATCCTTTAAGTTCGACCATGAGTTCTTCCCATGAATTCTTCATTATTATCGACCGCATCGATTCGAACAAGTTTAGGACATTATCAAGGTGCTCACTAGCACAAGAAAGTTAACTACCACTCTAATAACTTATCGTATAGTTCGAGATCGTATTCTACTTCAGATCTTTGCGCTCGAATCACGAACTTATCGCACAAATAGTTGAGATCTCCGAGTAGAGATAAGTTACAAGGTTTTAGAGTTTTTAACATCGGCTATCACGCGTTTCCAAAGATGAGAGTTGTGCTATAGGGCTTTAGGTGAGTAGCACTACTCGTTAAGAGAATAAATCGAGAACAGAGGGTGAGTGGAAAAATCGGGGGTCCGAATAAGTTGTAAGTTCAGATTTTTGTTTTGAATCTCAATGGTTAGCTTTTCCCGGCAATTAACCCTGGTACTTGAATCTTCATCTCCGAAGAATCTGGATTTTAGAAGGAGGTTTCATTTCTTATATATTCTGACGCTCAGAACTTTATCAACAGCACATTCGGTTAAAAGCATGGTTAAGATAACTCAACTTAAGTTTCGAGTGAAGATTGTCATTAGGTGACTAACGGTTGAAGATGATGAAAGATTTCACGAGCATAGTATTAAGAAAGGTGATTATCAATCACAATCGGAGCTGATTATTAAGAATGTTCCTTTGAGTTAGGTGGTTCCATAACAATGAATAGGTAGAGAGAATTCATATTCCTCAAAGTCTTTGAGAAAATAATCAGAGGAATTCTAGAATCCGGAAGATCCTATGAAGTGTGAACTACTAAGAAAGAAAGAAGCGACAAGTTTTCTATGTCATTGACCACAAGAGGCTTTTCTCGGAAATTTATTACTCCTGTATGTTCTCCGTTGCACAAGCCTTGTTAGAGAGTCTTCTACTATGTTAAGGAAGTTTGACGAATTCAATATTGGGTAGGAAGGAAATTTCAGGCATCGCTAAAAATAGTATGGCTAAACTACACGCATAACGAGGTGGAGTGCCATACTCAGCATGAGACCAGTTAAGTTTGAGAACATCATTCAATGGTCTTCATAGTCTGATGGTCTTATCATTATAGTTCCGATAGGAGAGTAGAATAAAAGAAAAGCGAAGAAGAGAAAGGAATAGTTACTGCAACATCGTCGTTGGTAGCTCTTCAAGCGTCAAATGGTTTTCGCCCAGCATGAAAGTTTTGAACGTAAATCATTGAGTATATTCTGATATTTGCATTTAAATGTTGCGTTTATTGGTTCTTTAAGTGTTATACCTTCATATTAGTTTACATGACGGGGCCCACCAGAATTCAAGTGTACCTGTAAATTCACCATTACGTGTGCACCCGTAATCGTCAATTTACCTTACATTATCATCCTGGTTATTCCCATCATAAATTTTGATTTATGTCATTAGTTCTTTGAGTTACAATTCCCATTTGTTCATCATCTACAATTAAGCGCACTTAGATTCTAATTATGCTAACAATCTTACTAACCCAACAATTGTGTCAAAGTGCAGTTTAAACAATTCAAGCAAATAATGAGCATTCAGGTACATACTATTCTAGGGAGCAGATCAAATAAAAAGGCATCATGGTTAATATCTTATCACTAAATTCCAACATGTATCATCTTACAAATGAGGCATATAAGCAAGTATCATCATTCCAACAAGTATCATTATAACAGTTGTCTCATGTAACGACACAAGTCGTATCAAGTGTATAGCTAACAGAAGTTGTTTCATATAGTGACAAAAGTCAACTGTGCAATCAGATAAGTATCTCTCCAGGATTTAAGTCCTAATTTATATGCACACCTTTGGTTTCTAATATTCTTAGTACTTGACAATCAGTAGTCCTAAGAGTTAACTCCAAAAGATTCCATACTTTCGTGGTTTACTCGGGTGCACCTATCATAGGAAATACCCTAATGTATCAAGGTTTCTTATAGGGTAGAGAATTCTTAATGGGATATGAAATCCTTAAGGTATCCAGGTTAAAGAAGGGCGTTCTTAGGGAAACCTATTTTTGCTGCAAACGTTGGATCACTGGGTCATGAAAATAACCTACTAGGTTGGTTTTATTTATGGTTATAGCTTAGGTATTGCAAAGCAAACCCATATTTCTACACCATTGGTTCAGCAAAGCTCAGAAGATTCGTCTTACTAAGGTGGTCCTATGAGGTTCATATGGTTGTAGTTTAGGTCTCGCGAAGCAGACCTACTTCTCCACAACCTTTGGCTCTGATACCAATCCGTCACAACCCCGGGCCCAGAGAGTCGGGACGTCACGAATAGTATACAACAACCAAAATGCAGCGGAAACTAAATGGTTTAATACAATACAACTTTCAACTTTTACATCAGAATATTGGCTTTGTTTCAATTCAGAAGGCGCCTAAATCTACAGACTATAGGTGTCATGATCAATCTTTTGGTAAAGGTTTCTTGATGCTTCAGTAACTAAAGCTTCTAGGCTCGACTTTTGTCTTCAACACCTACCCTCACTTCTTGCCTCGGATTTAGGTATCTTCTATGGCTCAACTATTCTCCCTAGCTGTACCTGAAGACATGCTCAAAAAGATTTTGTGTCAACATAAAGTTGGTGAGTTCAAGTGGTTAAAGTTTCAGAAAACAAAAGTCTCTTTAGAATCCATTAGTAAATTTCAAAACATTTGTCCTTTAAGTCTGAAAACAAAAGGGACTCTGAAAGTCCACATTTAAAAGTTTAGAATCAAGTGAAAAAGCTTATGAAAATCTCATTTGATTTTAAAAGCATCATCATAGTATCAATCATCGTGGCTATCACAATCAACCCTGCACTTGGTCCCCGGTTGGCCTCTTCTAAACTAGTGTTTAACCGAATATTCCCGAAGGAAAGAACCAAGCCTCAGAACAGTGAACCATTCCTGCCAGGATGGTTCGCCATAGTTTCTTATTCAAAACATGTTACATGCCACAAACGACCCCTCAGGATCTCAGTGGGGTACCTCCCTGTAGCGGGAGCCACTGTGCGTGGGGGATTCCCCAAATAGATCTATTCACATAAAACAAGCGGTACACAAAAGAATTAATGATCATGACATAAGTATCAGTAGGTATCCAAAAAGTCCCACATACAAGCATCAAATAAAGCACAATCATAGTTCATAACAAAGAGCATGTTCCATCCCAAAAACAGTATGTAAAAAGGGATCACTAGAACTCACCTGGTATCCTTTTAAAATTTTTGAGCTTGATACAGAAAAGTGATGATCACCAACAAAGCAATCTTAACTAGAATATATAAGATTCACGTTTAGAATTTGCATGATGTTATTACATGTGTGCGGTTGAGCTCTTTAGTTGACTTAAGGTTGGTGATTAGTATCCTAAGTGTACCTTAGCTTCTTGCGTATTTATTAATTGTCATGAATTGATTTGTGTACATTAGGTTAATTTATGCATTAAATCAAGAATTGTGTCTTAGTATGAAGAATGTCGAAAAATCAATTTATATCATGGATTCCAAATCTTTATAAATAACTTGCATTAACAATGTAGGTAATATATAATGTTTCAAACGATGTTTATAATGCTCGCGTTTATATCGTATTTGTTAACTTGATTGACGATAATTTGTATAAAAGAGTGTTACAATTAATATTTATGTCAATAACAATGAGATGACCGTCAGTTAATAACAACACGATGATAGATCATTATAGCATTTAGGTCTTTTATCTTAGATGAAACTTGTAGATACCGGTTAACCTAAATATCTATTGTATATATATATATATATATATATATATATATATATATATACAAACGCACAATCGTGTTTAATGTATTTTATATCTCTAAGTCTTGTAACTATTTAATGTGACAAGAAATCAACTTATTTGTTTAATCAATGACATGTTATAACCACTTCCCAAAACTTAATGTTTCATATATTTTATCGAGGTTGACTTCTAGTAATTAACGTTGCTATCTAAATCTTGAGCCCGAACTATCCATTTAAATAAGATGATTATATCAAGTGATTTTTCATTTACGTTATAATTCACGTATTTTATATAATTAAAACTCAAACAACACACATGCAATTTATGATTCAATCTCAATTGCGTTGCGCGTGCGATTATACCTTTCACTCGGTTACGTTCACTAACCTACTCGAATTGCTCTTGATCTAATCGTGTTCGCGTTCCGTTGTCCGCTCGTTGACCAAGTTTGACCAGCTTTGACCGATGTTTTACCTAACCAAATGTACCAAAATCATATACAAACACTAATATATTGTTATCTAATACCCAAACGCAACCATAATCTCAAATACGTTACAAAACACCTCGGTTGTGTCTCTTACCATCACCATCCACCACATGCAGCCACACTCCACCATGGATCGCCACTAACCGCCACCTTGGGCAGCCCTCGGGTGCCCTAAATCGACTGCCATCGATCGCCACAATCACGACAGCCACAAAATCACAACCGACAGCCAACATAATCACAACCGACAGCCAACAACCATCAATTCTAGCCACCATTACCAACACAACCCCTTTCAACCACCGCCTAACCTCACTGTCAACCACCACAATCACCACAGTCACCGTGTTCACAGCCACAACCACCACCGACAACCAGCACCCACATCACAACCATCGCCAAAACCATCACCGACGCCGTCACCACCACGGCCAATAACATCCACAACCACAATCATCACCGTCGCGACCACCACAGCAGCATTCGAGGTCCTGATCCCCTTCACGACCGCTTATCTTCACCGAAATCACGTTGTAGGTTGAGGACTTACCTGCGAACGACACTACCGCCTACGAACCAACCTGCAACCGTCTCTTTGCGCCTCTGATTCCCGTCACTATTATGCGTTTCGCGAGAAATCGAGGCCACCACAGTGATCGGGGCGTCGAGGGGAGTCCGGATTTGCGTGCCACTCGCCGGCACTCGCCGGAATAGGCCGCCGGTGGCCGGTAGTTGGCCGGAGCTCGATTTGGGGGGGGGGTGTCGCGGCTGCCCTCTCTCTCTCTGATTTTTTTGTTTTAACCCTAAATAGAAAAATGGGGTTTATATCGTAGGGTTAAGTGAGCGGGTTCGTTAACGGTTCGGTTCGTAACGCGTTCGAATTGGTTTTCACGTATCGTTAAAATTTCACTTCCCGTTAGATATAATTATACAAAACGTTATAATTATTCCAATATAATTGATTTTATCGTTTTTTTTAAAACATGCCGAATAATTAAACGAGTTTGTAGTTTATCGCGTATTTAACACGTTAAGTGGTTTTATACGTTTTATCGAATAAGCGATATTATGGTCATTTTAACATCGAATTGTATGCAATTAAGTATTAAACTAATAGTTTGTGTGTTAACTTCCCTCTTTGGTCACGTTAAAAGCTTATTTGTCGAATTCTCGGGTTTTGACCTAATTCTAGATCCGGTTCACGTCACGGATGCGTTTCGGAACGCATTTATTCCGGACCACGTATCACTCACCAAATTTGATATGATATGAAAATAAAAATGATTAGATAATTGTTTACTGATTTACGAGGCTCGGTCGATGTATCAGATGACATTTAAAATGCCGGTGAAAACCGGATTTTACCTAGTATGGGTTCTGAATCTGTTTTTAGCTTGGATCCTTCCATAGTTGTTTCAAATCACCTAAAAATTCATTGTTTCATGGTTTCTTATTTAATTAGTTCCTAACGTGTATTTGGGCCTTAAATGGGCCTTTTTATAAGTTCGGGCCCTTATTGGCTTATCGGGCCCAAAAGGCTAGTTTCGTTTTGCAAGATTTCTTTTGTAAGCCCAACTTAATTAGGACATTTGTTGAGTTTTATAATATTTTAAGGTTTTCAATTGGGTAATATTTCAGAGGTGTTACATTCTCCCCTCCTTTTAGAAATTTCGCCCTCGAAATTTTAGTATCGTTAATATTTGTTTCCAGTGTGATACACTCATAGTGTGAATCTTGATGGTTTAAAGTTATTTAGCTAGCATCCCGGGACAAATGTTGATGACTATGTGTCAATTACTCAGGTTTGATTCGGATTAAAGTAACTATCCAAATGTTAGAATCATGCTTGACAGAATCACTGAGTCAAATTATGAATAGATTTTGGCTTCACACTCAGATCATTTAACAGTAGTACAGAATTAACAAGAAGGGACTCTTCACCGTGGTTCGATACTCCGACCTGCAAAATAGATCTAGCAAGGAGACGATTCCCAAAATCCCGACGGTGTTACCGTCCTCACTGAGAATCTTAAGAACGATTGAAAAGAAGAGGATATTAACGTGAATGCCCTTAATTAGACAGGATAGTCGTGATACAATAGCTTAAAGGTTTCAAATCAAGAAGGATTTGGGTTTTCCAAATGAGTACAGATGAATATCTAGGCATCGCACGATCATTTCTATGAAGCTAAGACTAAGAAGTTTTCACGATTTCTAAGAATAGGGAGATTAGGTCATGCACAAAGGTCTTCAGCTTTCAAAGCCTACTTTTTAGTTCTCAACTTCCTTCCGAAAAATTTCTTCGATCTCTTCCTTCTATGATTTCATCTTAAGGGGTTAAGTCCTTTCTTCCACTACGTGCTTCTTCTAGTATGCATCCTTTTCTGGAACGATTCTGTATATCAGAACCTCAGTCTTCGAGTTGATCCGTTCATCTTATCTGACGCATGACAAGAGTTTCCCGAAATGGGATGTGCTATATATACATATTCACGTGAACTGACGCTGGTAGAATCACAAGTTCAAGAAATGATACAGTGTAGGTAATAGAAGGAAAGCCTAACTGTAGGCTATCTGCATTCGTCGAAGAGGGTAAGCGATACCAATGCGGTCAAGACTTGTTCTCTCGCATTTGGTAATACGGATGTCTTAGAACAATGCGGATGATGGCCTCCTATCCACACTTGTCAATGCGGTTGACGTTACCGATTGTCGATCGCCCTATTGTGCTTGGTCTAGTTTTCTGATGTGTAGTTGGTAGTGTCGTATCGATAATGTACCCAGGTGCATCCTTTTATTTTACGGAAGACTCCAGTTCATGCTTAATGTAGCTCTCCCTATATTTTCTCAGCTTTAATTGGGCGACTAGAAAATTGTCTTGTACTGTTGCATCAACACACATCTGAAACTTTCTTATACGCGCCCAAACGAATTCCGCTTTTCTCCAAGGATAACGATGTCAGTCGTATAGTTACACGAATCAAGTTTTTGTTAATCCTTTTACAACTTTCTCTAACCCTAAGCATTGACGCATCTCAATGGGGTTTTACTTCTTCCGGAATTTTGTAGCTTCAACTATAGCGAATTGTCTCGAATTTCGTGCTTAGTAGTAGTGACAAAATGACAGACATGTCTAACTATGTCCTGCAGATCCTATCCATGAGACTCCCGATTACATGAGATGTGTAGGTCCTCCCACACGGGCATGACCACAACCTTCGTACTTGCCATATCTTGTTTTTAACAGCTACTTTTGTAATGTCGTTTTCCTTATAATCACGACTGATACAATTAAGATGTAGGTAACATCTTGAAATTGATTAAGCAGGTTAACATTTCTAGAAAGACGATATCACTTATCCTTGGTGACTTTATTTAGCTCTCGATAGTCTATCAATACTTGGTGCATTCTATTTTCCTTCCACAAAGAGTACAACGTTTCCTTAAGGTGGCATACCAGGTCTTATGGACTTTTATCTAACATTTCTAGAATCTGCTTTCCTTCCACCAGCTCCTTAATATAAGCTTCAAGTCCAGTACCTCCATTTATATATTTTACTTCTATTCTCCAACTCAATTCCTTAACAGCATCCTCAACTGTTGTCTTAAGCTGCATAATTGCTGCAAACGTTCCTACTATTTCTTCATAATGCTTCCCAATTAAGGTCAACCTTCTAGATGACCTCTTCCTCGGTCTATATTCTACAAGGTAACTGTGCCCGTAGAGGGTCTATTCGTGAAGCAAGGAACTCTATTTAGATTCCAATCCGTTATAATCATATCGATTGTCCCAACGAGATATGGGAGTAAGACTTTTTGCTTGAATTTCGATGGTACGGAGCGTTCTAGGGTAAGGTATTAGAGAATCACTTTAGGAGAGGTTTGAAAATTTAGGGAGGAATAACACCAATGCTTACGATCAAGGATGATTATGCAGAAATTCTTTGTCTACAATCTGCTGCATGTCTATTACTTCGTTGTAGTTGGATCTCAAGTGATTTAACACATGAGATTTGTTGTAGCTGATTTTCTACGCTTCTTAATACCTCTTTTGGAGCAATACCATCCTTTAAGTTCGACCATGAGCTCTTCCTATGAATTCTTCATTATTATCGACCACATTGATTCGAACAAGTTTAGGACTTTATCAAGGTGCTCACTAGCACAAGAAAGTTAACTACCACTCTAATAACTTATCGTATAGTACGAGATCGTATTCTACTTCAGATCTTTGCGCTCGAATCACGAACTTATCGCTCAAATAGTTGATATCTCCGGGTAGAGATAACTTACAAGGTTTAAGAGTTTTCCGCATCGGCTATCACGCGTTTCCAAAGATGCTAGTTGTGCTATAGGGCTTAAGGTGAGTAGCACTACTCGTTAAGAGAATAAATCGAGAATAGAGGGTGAGTGGTAAAATCGGGGCTCCAAATAAGTTGTAAGTTCAGATTTTTGTCTTGAATCTCAAAGGTTAGCTTTTCCGGCAATTAACCCTGGTACTTGAATCTTTATCTCCGAAGAATTTGGATTTTAGAAGGAGGTTTCATTTCTTATATATTCTGACGCTCAGAACATTATCAACAACACGGTCGGTTAAAAGCATGGTTAAGATAACTCAACTTAAGTTTCAAGTGAAGATTGTCATTAGGTGACTAACGGTTGAAGATGATGAAAGATTTCACGAGCATAGTATTAAGAAAGGTGATTGTCAATCACAATCGGAGCTGATTATTAAGAATATTCCTTTGAGTTAGGTGGTTCCATTACAATGAATAGGTAGAGAGAAGTCATATTCCTCAAAGGCTTTGAGAAAATAATCAGAGGAATTCTAGAATCCGAAAGATCCTATGAAGTGTGAACTACTAAGAAAGAAAGAAGCGACAAGTTTTCTATGTCATTGACCACAAGAGGCGTTTCTCGGAAATTTATTACTCCTGTATGTTCTCCATTGCACAAGCCTTGTTAGAGAGTCTTCCATTATGTTAAGGAAGTTTTGATGAATTCAATGTTGGGTAGGAAGGAAATTTCAGGCATCGCTAAAAATAGTATGGCTAAAGTACACGCACAACGAGGTGGAGTGCCATACTAAGCACGAGACCAGTTATGTTTGAGAACATCATTCAATGGTCTTCAGAGTCTGATGGTCTTATCATTATAATTCCAATAGGAGAGTAGAATAAAAGAAAAGCGAAGAAGAGAAAGGAATAGTTACTGCAACATCGTCCTTGGTAGCTCTTCAAGCGTCAAATGGTTTTCGCCCAGCATGAAAGTTTTGAACGTAAATCATTGAGTATAATCCGAAAATTTGCATTTAAATCTTGCGTTTATTGGTTCTTTAAGTGTTATACCTTGATATTATTTTACATGATAGGGTCCACCAGATTTCAAGTGTACCTGTAAATTCACCGTTACGTGTGCACCCGTCATCGTCAATTTACCTTACATTATCATCCTGGTTATTCCCATCATAAGTTCTGATTTATGTAATTAGTTGTTTGAGTTACAATTCCCATTTTTCATCATCTACAATTAAGCGCACTTAGATTCTATTTATGCTAACAATCTTACTAACCCAACAATTGTGTCAAAGTGCAGTTTAAACAATTCAAGCAAATAATGAGCATTCAGGTACATACTATTCTAGGGAGCATATCAAACAAAAAAGCATCATGGTTAATATCTTATCACTAAATTCCAACATGTATCATCTTACAAATGAGGCATATAAGCAAGTATCATCATTCCAACAAGTATCATTATAACAGTTGTCTCATGTAACGACACAAATCGTATCAAGTGTATAGCTAACAGAAGTTGTTTCATATAGTGACAAAAGTCAACTGTGCAATCAGATAAGTATCTCTCCAGGATTTAAGTCCTAATTTATATGCATACCTTTGGTTTCTAATATTGTTAGTACTTGACAATCAGTAGTCCTAAGAGTCAACTCCAAAAGATTCCATACTTTCATGGTTTACTCGGATGCACCTATTATAGGTAATACCCTAATGTATCAAGGTTTCTTATAGGGTAGAGAATTCTTATGGAATATATGAATCCTTAAGGTATCCAGGTTAAAGAAGGGCATTCTTAGGGAAACCTATTTTTGCTGCAAACTTTGGATCACTGGGTCATGAAAAAAACCTACTAGGCTGGTTTTATTTATGGTTACAGCTTAGGTATTGCAAAGCAAACCAATATGTCTACACCATTGGTTCAGTAAAGCTCAGAAGAGTCATCTTAAGGTGGTGCTATGAGGTTCATATGGTTATAGTTTAGGTCTCGTGAAGCAGACCTACTTCTCCATAACCTTTGGCTCTGATACCAATCTGTCACACCCGGGCCCAGAGAGGCGGGACGTCACGATTAGTATACAACAACCAAAATGCAGCGGAAACTAAATGGTTTAATACAATACAACTTTCAATATTTACATCAGAGTATTGGCTTTGTTTCAATTCACACGGTGCCTAAATCTACAGACTATAGGTGTCATGATCAATCTTTGGTAAAGGTTTCTTGAGCTTCAGTAAGTAAAGCTTCTAGGCTCGACTTTTGTCTTCAACACCTACCCTCACTTCTTGCCTCGGATTTAGGTATTTCTATGGCTCAACTATTCTCCCTAGCTGTACCTGAAGACATGCTCAAAAAGATTTTGTGTCAACATAAAGTTGGTGAATTCAAATGGTTAAAGTTTCAGAAAACAAAAGTCTCTTTAGAATCCATTAGTAAATTTCAACATTTGTGCTTTAAGTCTGAAAACAAAAGGGACTCTGAAAGTCCACAATTAAAAGTTTAGAATCAAGTGAAAAAGCTTATGAAAAATCTCATTTGATTTTAAAAGCATCATCATAGTATCAATAATCGTGGGTATTACAATCAACCCTGCACTTGGTCCCCGGTTGGCCTAAGTGAAAAAGCTTATGAAAAATCTCATTTGATTTTAAAAGCATCATCATAGTATCAATAATCGTGGGTATTACAATCAACCCTGTACTTGGTCCCCGGTGGCCTTTTCTAAACTTGTGTTTAACCGGGTATTCCCGAAGGAAAAAACCAAGCCTCAGAACAGTGAACCATCCTGCCAGGATGGTTCGCCATAGTTTCTTACTCAAAACCTATTACATGCCACAAACGACACCTCAAGATCTCAGTGGGGTACCTCCCTGTAGCCGGAGCCACTGTGCGTGGGGATTCCCCAAATAGATATATTCACATAAAACAAGCGGTTCACAAAAGAATTAATGATCATGACATAAGTATCAACAGGTATCTAAAAAGTCCAACATACAAACATCAAATAAAACACAATCATAGTTCATAACAAAGAGCATGTTCCATCCCAAAAACAGTATGTAAAAAGGGATCACTAGAACTCACCTGGTATCCTTATAAAATTTCATAGCTTGATAAAGAAAAGTGATGATCACCAACAAAGCAATCCTAACTAGAACATATAAGATTCACGTTTAGAATTAGGATGATGTTATTACATGTGTGCGGTTGAGCTCTTTAGTTGACTTAAGGTTGGTGATTAGTATCCTTAGTATACCTTAGCTTCTTGCGTATTTATTAATTGTCATGAATTGATTCGTTTAAATTAGGTTAATTTATGCATTAAATCAAGAATTGTGTCTTAGTATGAAGAATGTCGAAAAATCAATTTATATCATGGATTCCAAATCTTTATAAATAACTTGCATTAACAATGTAGGTATTATATATAATGTTTCAAACGATGTTTATAATGCTCGCGTTTATATCGTATTTGTTAACTTAATTGACGATAATTTGTATAAAAGAGTGTTGCAATTAATATTTATGTCAATAACAATGAGATGACCGTAGTTATAACAACATGATGATGGATCATTATAGCATTTTAGGTCTTTTATCTTAGATGAATCTTGTAGATACCGGTTAATCTAAATATCTATTGTATATATATATATATATATACAAACGCACAATCGTGTTTAAATGTATTTTATATCTCTAAGTCTTGTAACTATTTAACGTGACATGAAATCAACTTATTTGTTAAATCAATGACTTGTTATAACCACTTCCCAAAACTTAATGTTTCATATATTTTATCGAGGTTGACTTCTAGTAATTAACGTTGCTATCTAAATCTTGAGCCCCAATTATCCATTTAAATCAGATAATTATATCAAGTGATTTTTCATTTACGTTTAATTCACTTATTTATATAATTAAAGCTCAAACAACACACATGCAATTTATAATTCAATCTCAATTGCGTTGTGCGTGCGATTATACCTTTCACTCGGTTACGTTCACTAATCCACTCGAATTGCTCTTGATCTAATCGTGTTCGCGTTCCGTTGTCCGCTCGTTGATCAAGTTTGACCAGCTTTGAGCGATGTTTTACCTAACCGAAACGTACCAAAATCATATACAAACACTAATATATTGTTATCTAATACCCAAACGCAACCATAATCTCAACATACGTTACCAAACACCTCGGTTGTGTCTCTTACCATCACCATCCACCACATGCAGCCACTCTCCACCATGGATCGCCACTAACCGCCACCTTGGGCAGCCCTCGGGTGCCCTAAATCGACTGCCATCGATCGCCACAACCACGACAGCCAACACAATCACAACCGACAGCCAACAACCATCAATTCCAGCCACCATTACCAATACAACCCCTTTCACCACCGCCTAACCTCACTGTCAATCACCACAATTACCACAGTCACCGTCTTCACAGCCACAACCACCACCGACAACCAGCACCCACATCGCAACCATCGCCAAAACCATCACCGACGCCGTCACCACCGCGGCCAATAACATCCACAGCCACAATCATTACCGTCGTGACCACCACAGCAGCATTTGAGGTCCTGACCCCCTTCACGACCGCTTATCTTCACCGAAATCACGTTGTAGGTTGAGGACTTACCTGCGACCGACACCACCGCCTGCGAACCAACCTGCAACCGTCTCTTTCGCCTCCGATTCCCATCACTATTATGCGTTTTGCGAGAAATCAAGGCCACCACAGTGATCAGGGCGTCGAGGGGAGTCTGGATTTGCGTGCCACTCGCCGGGATAGGCCGCCGGTGGCCGGTAGTTGGCCGGAGCTCGATTTGGGGGGGTGTGTGTCGCGGCTGCCCTCTCTCTCTCTCTCTGATTTTTTTGTTTTAACCCATAAATGGAGAATAATTAAACGAGTTTGTGAGCGGGTTCGTTAACGGTTCGGTTCGTAACGCGTTCGAATTGGTTTTCACGTATCGTTAAAATTTCACTTCCCGTCAGATATAATTATACAAAACGTTATAATTATTCCGATATAATTGATTTTATCATTTTTTTAAAACATGGCGAATAATTAAACAAGTTTGTAGTTTATCGCGTATTTAACACATTAAATGGTTTTATACGTTTTTATCGAATGAGCGATATTATGGTCATTTAACATCGAATTGTATGCAATTAAGTATTAAACTAATTTTGTGCGTTAACTTCCCTCGTTGGTAACGGTAAAACCTTATCTGTCGAATTCTCGGGTTTTGACCTAATTCTAGATCGGTTCACGTCACGGATGCGTTTCGGAACGCATTTATTTCGGACCACGTATCACTCACCAAACTTGATATGATATTAAAATAAACAATAATTAGATAATTGTTTACGGATTTACGAGGCTCGGTCGACGTATCAGATGACATTTAAAAAGCCGGTGAAAACCGGTATTCGCGTTTCGCTTACGTATTTCCATTGCTTATGCATGTTTGATGAAAAATCTTTTAGCAAGCATTATTTATGATATTAGTTAAGGTTAACAATGATTTAGATTGGATGACAAGCTATTTCATGAATTTCTGATAGAATTCAGACGTTAGTACGTGTTAAATTGCCAGATTTTACCTAGTATGGGTTCTGAATCTGTTTTTAGCTTGGATCCTTCCATAGTTGTTTCAAATCACCTAAAAATTCATTGTTTCATGGTTTCTTATTTAATTAGTTCCTAAACGTGTATTTGGGCCTTAAATGGGCCTTTTTATAAGTTCGGGCCCTTATTGGGCTTATTGGGCCCAAAAAGGCTAGTTTCGTTTTGCAAGATTTCTTTTGTAAGCCCAACTTAATTAGGAAATTTATTGAGTTTTATAATATTTAAGGTTTTCAATTGGGTCATATTTCAAAGGTGTTACAGTGGTGATAGTGGTGGTGGTGATAGTGGTGGTGACAGTGGTGGTGACAGTGGTGGTGGTGATAGTGGTGGTGGTGATAGTGGTGGTGGTGATAGTGGTGGTGGTGATAGTGGTGGTGGTGATAGTAGTGGTAGTGATAGTGGTGGTGGTGATAGTGCTGGTGGTGATAGTGGTGGTGGTGATAGTGGTGGTGGTGATAGCGGGGGTGGTGATAGTGGCGGTAGTGATAGTGGCGCTGGTGATAGTGGCGGTGGTGATAGTGGTGATGGTGATAACCGTGGTGGTGATTATGGTGGTGGTGATAGTGGTGGAGGTGATAGTGGTGGTGGTGATAGTCGTGGTGGTGGTGGTGACAGTAGTGGTGGTGATAGTAGTATTAGTGACAGTTGTGGTGGTGACAGTAGTGGTGGTGATAGTAGTTGTGGTGACAGTAGTGGTGGTCACAGTAGTGGTGGTCACAGTAGTGGTGGTGACAGTTATGGTGGTGACAGTAGTGGTGGTGACAGTAGTGGTGGTGACAGTAGTGGTGGTGACAGTTGTGGTGGTGACAGTAGTGGTGGTGACAGTAGTGGTGGTGATAGTAGTGGTGGTGGTTGTAGTGGTGGTGGCAGTAGTGGTGGTGACAGTAGTGGTGGTGACAGTATTGGTGGTGACAGTATTGGTGGTGACAGTGGGGTGGTGATAGTGGGGGTGGTGATAGTGGCGGGGTGATAGTTGCGGTGGCGATAGTGGCGGTGGCGATAGTGGCGGTGGTGATAGTGGCGGAGGTGATGGTGGCGGTGGTGATGGTGGCGGTGGTGATCGTGGCGGTGGTGATGGTGGCGGTGGTGATCGTGGCGGTGGTGATCGTGGCGGTGGTGATAGTGGTGGTGGTGATAGTGGCGGTGGTGACAGTGGCGGTGGTGATAGTGGCGGTGGTGATAGTGGCGGAGGTGATAGTGGCGGTGGTGATAGTGGCGGTGGTGATAGTGGCGGTGGTGATAGTGGCGGTGGTGATAGTGGCGGTGGTGATAGTGGCGGTGGTCATAGTGGCGGTGGTGATAGTGGCGGTGGTGGTGATCGTCGCGGTGGTGGTGGGGGTGGTGGGGTGGGGTGGTGTGGGGCGGTGGGGTGGTGGCGGTGGGGTGGTGGTGGTGGGGACGGTGGTGGTGGGGACGGTGGTGGGGTGGTGGTGGGTGGGGTGGTGGTGGTGGGGTGGTGACGGTGATGGTGGTGGTGGTGACGGTGGTGGCGGGGGAGGGTGACGGTCATGGTGGTGACGGTCGTGGTGGTGACGGTCGTGGTGGTGACGGTCGTGGTGGTGACGGTCGTGGTGGTGACGGTCGTGGTGGTGACGGTCGTGGTGGTGACGGTCGTGGTGGTGACGGTCGTGGTGGTGACGGTCATCGTGGTGACGGTCGTGGTGGTGACGGTCATTGGTGACGTCGTGTTGGTGACCGTATTGGTGGTGACAGTCGTGGTGGTGACAGTCGTGGTGGTGACAGTAGTGGTGGTGACAGTAGCGGTGGTGACAGTAGTGGTGGTGATAGTAGTGGTGGTGACAGTAGTTGTGGTCACAGTAGTTGTGGTCATAGTAGTGGTGGTGACAGTTGTGGTGGTGACAGTAGTGGTGGTGACAGTAGTAGTGGTGACAGTTGTGGTGGTGACAGTAGTGGTGGTGACAGTAGTGGTGGTGACAGTAGTGGTGGTGATAGTAGTGGTGGTGACAGTTGTGGTGGTGACAGTAGTGGTGGTGGCTGTAGTGGTGGTGGTTGTAGTGGTGGTGACAGTAGTGGTGGTGACAGTAGTGGTGGTGACAGTAGTGGTGGTGACAGTATTGGTGGTGACAGTATTGGTGGTGACAGTGGGGGTGGTGATAGTGGGGGTGGTGATAGTGGGGGTGGTGATAGTGGGGGTGGTGATAGTTACGGTGGCGATAGTGGCGGTGGCGATAGTGGCGGTGGCGATAGTGGCGGTGGTGATGGTGGCGGTGGTGATGGTGGCGGTGGTGATGGTGGCGGTGGTGATGGTGGCGGTGGTGATGGTGGCGGTGGTGATCGTGGCGGTGGTGATCGTGGCGGTGGTGATAGTGGCGGTGGTGATTGTGGCGGTGGTGATAGTAGGGGTGGTGATAGTGGCGGTGGTGATAGTGGCGGTGGTGATAGTGGCGGTGGTGATAGTGGCGGTGGTGATAGTGGCGGTGGTGATAGTGGCGGTGGTGATAGTGGCGGTGGTGATAGTGGCGGTGGTGATAGTGGCGGTGGTGATAGTGGCGGTGGTCATAGTGGCGGTGGTGATCGTGGTGGTGGCGGTGTGGTGGTGGCGGTGTGGTGGTGGGGTGGGGTGGTGGCGGTGGGGTGGTGGTGGTGGGGATGGTCGCGGTGGGGATGGTGGTGGTGGGGTGGTGGTGACGGTCATGGTGGTGACCGTCGTGGTGGTGACGGTCGTGGTGGTGACGGTCGTGGTGGTGAGGGTCGTGGTGGTGATGGTCGTGGTGGTGAGGGTCGTGGTGGTGAGGGTCGTGGTGGTGAGGGTCGTGGTGGTGAGGGTCCTGGTGGTGACGGTCGTGGTGGTGACGGTCGTGGTGGTGACGGTCGTGGTGGTGACGGTCATCGTGGTGACGGTCGTGGTGGTGACGGTCGTGGTGGTGACCGTCGTGGTGGTGACCGTATTGGTGGTGACAGTCGTGGTGGTGACAGTCGTGGTGGTGACAGTCGTGGTGGTGACAGTAGTGGTGGTGACGGTAGTGGTGGTGAGAGTAGTGGTGGTGACAGTAGTTGTGGTCACAGTAGTTGTGGTCATAGTAGTGGTGGTGACAGTTGTGGTGATGACAGTAGTGGTGGTGACAGTAGTGGTGGTGACAGTTGTGGTGGTGACAGTAGTGGTGGTGACAGTAGTGGTGGTGATAGTAGTGGTGGTGATAGTAGTGTTGGTGACAGTTGTGGTGGTGACAGTAGTGGTGGTGGCTGTAGTGGTGGTGGTTGTAGTGGTGGTGACAGTAGTGGTGGTGACAGTAGTGGTGGTGACAGTAGTGGTGGTGACAGTATCGGTGGTGACAGTGGGGGTGGTGATAGTGGGGGTGGTGATAGTGGGGGTGGTGATAATTGCGGTGGCGATAGTGGCGGTGGCGATAGTGGCGGTGGTGATGGTAGCGGTGGTGATGGTGGCGGTGGTGATGGTGGCGGTGGTGATGGTGGCGGTGGTGATCGTGGCGGTGGTGATCGTGGCGGTGGTGATCGTGGCGGTGGTGATAGTAGCGGTGGTGATAGTGGCGGTGGTGATAGTGGCGGTGGAGATAGTGGGGGTGGTGATAGTGGCGGTGGTGATAGTGGCGGTGGTGATAGTGGCGGTGGTGATAGTGGCGGTGGTGATAGTGGCGGTGGTGATAGTGGCGGTGGTGATAGTGGCGGTGGTGATAGTGGCGGTGGTGATAGTGGCGGTGGTCATAGTGGCGGTGGTCATAGTGGCGGTGGTCATAGTGGCGGTGGCGGTGTGGTGGTGGCGGTGTGGTGGTGGCGGGTGGGGTGGTGGCGGTGGGGTGGTGGTGGTGGGTGTGGTGGTGGGGGTGGTCGCGGTGGGGTGGTGGTGGTGGGTGGTGGTGACGGTCGTGGTGGTGACCGTCGTGGTGGTGACCGTCGTGGTGGTGACGGTCGTGGTGGTGACGGTCGTGGTGGTGAGGGTCGTGGTGGTGAGGGTCGTGGTGGTGAGGGTCGTGGTGGTGAGGGTCGTGGTGGTGAGGGTCGTGGTGGTGAGGGTCGCGGTGGTGAGGGTCGCGGTGGTGAGGGTCGCGGTGGTGAGGGTCGCGGTGGTGAGGGTCGCGGTGGTGAGGGTCGCGGTGGTGAGGGTCGCGGTGGTGAGGGTCGCGGTGGTGAGGGTCGCGGTGGTGAGGGTCGCGGTGGTGAGGGTCGCGGTGGTGAGGGTCGTGGTGGTGAGTCGTGTTGGTGATAGTCGTGTTGGTGATAGTCGTGTTGGTGATAGTGGTGGTGGTGATAGTGGTGGTGGTGATAGTGGTGGTGGTGATAGTGGTGGTGGTGATAGTGGTGGTGGTGATAGTGGTGGTGGTGGTGATAGTGGTTGTGGTGATAGTGGTGGTGGTGATAGTGGCGGTGGTGATAGTAGTCGTGGTGATAGTAGTCGTGGTGATAGTAGTAGTGGTGATAGTAGTAGTAGTGATACTAGTAGTAGTGATAATAATAGTAGTATTAATAGTAATACTAATGATAAGGATAATAGTATTGATAATGATAATAGTAATGATAACGATAATAGTAGTGATAACGATAATAGTAATGATAACGATAATAGTAGTGATAACGATAATAGTAGTGATAACGATAATAGTAATGATAACGATAATAGTAATGATAACGATAATAGTAATGATAACAATAATAGTAATGATAACGATAATAGTAATGATAACGATAATAGTAATGATAACGATAATAGTAATGATAACGATAATAGTAATGATAACGATAATAGTAATGATAACGATAAAAGTAATGATAACGATAATAGTAATGATAAAGATAATAGTAATGATAACGACAATAGTAATGATAAAGATAATAGTAATGATAAAGATAATAGTAATGATAATGATAATAATAATAATAATAATAATAATAATAAAGATAATAATAATAATAATAATAATAATAATACTAATACTAATAATAATAGTAATAATAATAATAATAGTAATAATAGTAATAATAATAATAATAATAATAATAATGATAATAATAATGATAATAATAATAATAACAATAATAAGAGTTGATCCTTACAGAATAGATAATAAAATAATAGCTAATAAAGATGATGAGTAGTAAAATCATATTCTTGTGATGTGACAACCCTGGTTTTAGGCCCGGATTTTTTTTTGAAACCTTAACGGGCTACACACTGGTCACATCTGAAGCCCATGTGATGGCCCAGCAAGATCAAACAAAAAACATGGATACACACACCATAATGGGCTTAGGCCCATCAAACTTTAAACTGGTCATTGGGCCACAGTACTAAATGGGTTTGACCCACGAAACCCTAATGGGCCATTCGCCATGTTATGATATGGTTCGTGAACTACCGACACTAGTCGGCTTGAAGCCCGATACCCTGCTTAAATTATGTGCCAATTAGACTAATGAATGCTAGGTGATTAAATAAACCATATTATCTAACAATCTGGAGCTAACGCAAAAATGAAACAAATTAAGTACGACGAGTACGATCTATGTTGAAGAAAATATATGAAACCCACTACGTGTGTTAAAACTAAAAATTTATCAATAAATAATAACTTATAATTTACTAAAACATATTTATCCGTTGTAGACTTGTTTGTCTATCCTTTTGCATATTTCAAGGATACTGTAGCTACAACGGATGAATGTTTGTGTGTCCGCTGTATATAAAAGTTTACTTTTCTTCTGAAGGATATTTAATTTTCTTCCGAAGCATAATTTTAATAAAACTTTCTTGCGAAGCAAAAAATGTTTGTTAATCAAATTAAATCAAAACAACAGTTCTAATACATTTGAATAAGTCCTATTAACACTAATTCAGTGTTTGATTTGGTTTAAAACATCAGAAGATTCATGTTTGATTTTGATTCATTGTTCAACTTAGGTTGAACAATGTTCGAATCAGAATCTCAGACCTAGATGTTTTAATGTATGTTTGATGCTTAGAATCATGTCAGCATACCTATATGATTATGAATCAGATGAAAATCAAATAGAATGTTATTTCAGATGATCAGGGGTTTAAGGGTTTATGCACTGTTTGAATGGTTTGAAATTTTGATTTCTCTCTTACTCGTGATGAATGAAAAATCACAAGTGTGGAACTATATATGCATAGGAAAAACTATGTGTCCGCTGTGTATACAATGTGTGTATCCGCTTTGTAAACAGTGGACCTAAAATTTAATTTTAAGTGTCCTCTATGAGTTACACATGCGCTGTGTGAACAGTGCATCTACTGTACAATTTTAAAAATGTACGTTGTGAACCCCTTTGACTAATTCAGATTATACAGTGGATGAACACTTAATCATCTGCTATGAATTCTATGAATGCTTGTTTTTCACAACGTATGAAGATTTATTCATCCACTGCGCACATTGGTTAATGGCCTAATCTTCATAACTGATGACTAAAAGTCATACGCTATGAACTTTTGTGTGTGTTTGATCGTTCATAGCGGATGAACATTTGTTCATGCGTTGTGCACACTTAGGAAATTTGTTTGATTGTTCATAGCGGATGAACATTTGTTCATGCGCTGTGCACACTTAGGAAATTTGTTTGATTGATCACATTGGATGAACATTTGTTCATGCGCTGTGCACACTTAGGAAATTTGTCTGATTGTTCATAGCAAATGAACATTTATTCATGCATTGTGGACTTTTGAAGCTATTTTATGTTATTTCATCTTACACAGTGGATGAACATTTGTTCATATGTTGTATAAACTTGTTTATTCAAATGTCTTTCACATCAGATGAACATTTGTTCATATGCTGTGAATCAGTATTGTGCTCACAATGGATGCCTTACCAACATCATCCGTTGTGGACTTGTTTGTTTATCCTTTTGCATATTGCAAGGATACAGTTGCTACAGCGGATGAATGTTTGTGTGTCCGCTGTATATACTTGAAAATGATTTTGTTTGTTTGAGAAGTTTACCTTTCTTCTGAAGGATATTTGATTTTCTTCCGAAGCATAAACTTTAATAAAATTTTCTTGCGAAGCCAAAATTGTTTGTTAAAAATTTTAACATGTTCAATATATGGATGTTTAACATATCACTCACAAGCAATACTATGCATATGTATGTGTGTCAAACTGCTATGTTTGGGTGCTTGCTTGACTTGGCTTTATTTAAAAGCTTTAAAATTTAAAATTTTAAAATTTTAACACTCATGAGAATGCACTTGTTCTGCTGACATTGATATTTCCATGTTCAAATTCTCCCCCTAAATTTTTGCATGTTTATAAAAAACAATTATAAATTGACAAAAATTTGAAATGTAATTGAATGGAAATTTATCAAAGTCCAATTTGATTGCTTGTGTGATAAGAATTTAGCAAGATAATACTTTATTTAACTAAAAATTTGTTTTGCTTTTCATGTTTTAACATGAATCATTGCACATAACATGAGATCATACTAGTCTCAAATCCTCATAGAGTTGTTTGATGTAGGTTGAGAATAGACATAGACATACAATATTGATTGCAGATATTTAGATCCATTTAAACTCATGCATGGTTTTAATAATTGATAAAACTATTGGATTCTTTATTCCCAAGACACATAGAACATTGATGTGGTTAGTACGTTCTGATCTAAGTCGGGTCATACCCAATAACAAGCTTAGCAAACACAAATTAATATTTAATTGATGATATGATCATGCAATTAAATAATTACACCAATTTAGAAAAAAATAAGTTTTCTAAATAAATTGTATATGAGATGGAACAACTTATAAGGATATTTTGTTCATGAGTATTATTTGTAATGTTATTTAAGTTAGTTAAATAACATCACATAATAATAGAGTGTATGAGTTTTACAATTAAAAGGTTAATATCATAACTCAATTAGTGACTAGTTAAATTAAAAACTGGGGGGAAAACCCAACAAGAAATGATCATTCTATGTCCTTGGATTTAACATGACATCTGTAACAAAAGGATAAATGATTGATTCACCTAAATCATTTCAAGTAGGATACTTGAATGGGATGATGTTATTGAATGGCTATAATTCATGCGTATTAAGAGTAGTAAACCGTTGTTAGGCGGTATTTACTGCTTGCATCAATCTTCTATGAATCTTGTGCAAGTGGGAGATTGTAGGATCCTATATGCCCAAGACACGTAGAATATTGATGCCGTTAGTACGTTATGATCCAAGTCGGGTTATACCCAATAACAAGCTTAGCAAACACCAATTTTTAATGGATGATGTGATCATGCAATTAAATATTTACACCAATTTAGAAAATGGGTTTTCTAAAAAAGTTGCATATGAGAAGGAACAACTTATTAGAATATTTTGTTCAATAATATTATTTGAAGTGTTATTTAAGTAAGTTAGATAACATCAAATAATAATAAGAGTGTATAACTTATACAATTAAAAGGTTAATTGTATAACTAATTAGATGACTAGTTTAAAATAATGTGTGTTTAGTTTAAGGGGGGAAACCCTTTTGAAATAAAAATTTCGGCCACCCCCCTTAATATGGTTGGCTCTTTTGCTGTCTTGAAAACACACATCATAACTAGTCTTGCACTCATCAATACTCTTCTCTCAATACATGCAAGAACTTGAAGAAAACTCTCCTCTCTCTCTCTCTAAAACCTCACGGCAGCAGCAAGGAAATAGGAAGAGGTTTTGATTTCTTCTGGTGTTTTATTCTCCCTAGCAAGAAGTGTTTGCTATAGAGCTTGGTGTATACAAGCTTGAGAGGACCTCCTTTGGTGCCTTGGTCGTTTTCTTTGTCAAGATCATCCTCCATTTTCGAACCTCTTGCTGCTGAAAGGTAGATTATGGCAGCTTCTTTATAGCTGTCCATAATGTGTTGTTTGTGATTTCATAGCTTGCATCATTCACATATATAAGATCCCCTTTGTTCTTGGGTTTGTTTGTAACTTATAATATCAAAATAAGAACCTGAAATTTCAGTTTATAAACATATTATAAAGTTTATTTCCGCTGCGTTTTCACAAAGTTTAAATGGTTAAACTATGTTTTATGTTCTATTAAACCCAACAATGGCATCTAGAGCCGGTTATGTGGATAGCTAGCTTGTTTTGTGCTTGAAAATTCGTTTTAAGGGACTTTAAAACCCTTTTAGGGGCATCTACATTCATGTTTAATGAATCCCCAAACTTTCAAAGTTATATCACACATGCTTGTAATTAAACTTTGAAAGACAAGTATGTTAAATTATTTGTTTTGTTTGGACAAAATAAAACCCGAAATTTCAGTTTGTGTTGGCTGAAATTTCGTGGTTTTTAGTGGGGTTTCATTATTGTTTTGGATGATATGATCATTGTTTATTATGGTGCATAACCTAGCTTTTGGCCTTGTGTTGTTTGGATGATTGTAATGGTTGTTTTATTCATTCAATTGGGTTGTAATGTTTATGTTTATTATTTGGGTTGTAATTATTTATTCATTTGGTTATGTAATAAATAGATTTGGTGCATTTCTTTTATTAGAAAAATGTGTTAGGATATATTTTTTTTGTAAAAGGAAGATGCACAAGATGAAGACCCAAAGATGGACATGAAAGACAAGGACCTTGAAGCATTTGGATATGGATTCAAGTGGGAGTTCATGGACACATATGATGTGTCATTATTAACCCTTAGGAAAGACCTTATGACAACACTTGTGATGGCAAACAAGTGTGGTCAACTTAGTGGCTATGGTTATTGTTGGATCATGATGAGGCTGTTGCAACCAAAACTACTTCACATAGTCATTTTTGGTGTTACATTCAAAGGCTTCCGAAGCTGAGCAAGAGATCTTCCGAAAGTCTGAAGAACAACAGCTGAAGACTATCTTCCGAAGACAAAGTCTGAGCTTCCGAAGACAAAGTCTGATGAAAGAGCTGTAGACAAAGTTTGAGCTTCCGAAGACAAAGTCTGCTTCCGAAGACAAAGAAGACTCCAAGCCTCGGAAGAAGCAGTCTTCCGAAGTATAAGTGCCTTCGGAAGAAGTTATACTTCCGAAGTACTTTATCTTTCGGAAGACATTGCTATGACCAGCAGATAAAAGTATGGTCCCTGACAGTCCGCTGCAGACCTCTGATACAGCATGGCATCTTCCTAAAGAGCCAAGTTGTTGACCATACTTTATTCTACTGTTCACCTTTTTATGATAGTACATGTTACCAACTTTAGTTGGTGACAAAAGGTAAGTCAGGGACATGTCCTGACTACCAACTCTCAGGCAAAATGTCTGAAAGACCTCACCTAGAGTCTTGTAGTATAGATGTAAGGTTAGAGGTGTCCAGCTGGTATCAAAGTATATCCGACTGTAGGTAGTATTATAGATATCTTCTCCTTGTAACTCTTTAGATAAGCAATTTTGAGTCCGAGAGTCTTGTAATCATTTGAGTTGAGAAGCAATATATAAAAGTACCTTGAAAATTTACTTGCTGCGTTAATTTTCTTACTGCTTGTTACTTGTTATATTGTGATCAACTCTTTATAGACTACTTGCTGAGTGTTGTTCGCAGTGAGTTGAGAGAAAAACCACCCATAATCGTTCCTGCAGTTATGCACTCATGTTTGAATGTTTATGCTTGTTTGGATGATTGTTGTTTAATTGTTTGGTTGATATTTGGATATGCATTACAAACTCATAAACAACTTAACAAGCTGAAAATTGATGGTTCTTTATCATTAAGGGGTTAATAAAAGATTGTTAAAAGGATTAATGGTTTTAATAAAAGAGGTTTTATTAAAGGTGAACCATAGGGTATCTTGTATTTGAAAGCATTCAAATATAAGCACATAGAGTTTTCTAAACTAGAATTATGAAATCTCTAAATATTTTTAAAAACGAGATCAACACCGTCCTTTTACACAACACTTGAGTCACTCGGGAACTCTTACTGGGATAAAGGTCACCTAACCATTTTGAGGGAACTTGTGACTTGAGGTGGGAATGCCATATTCGTGGGATAAAGGTCACTAAACCGCTTATTCTGGCAAACTCACACGTGTGTGTAAGTAGGGTGTCTTGATTTGCAAACCATGTCAAATGGATCACCTACGATGTGGTTTCCAAATGGTGTTGTTGGGATTAACATGCCGACTTTACATATGATGTTTCAAGTCGATCCCATACCTCTAGAAGTTGCAAATGGTTGCAACCGTCAATCGTTGACCACCTTATTAATTTAAATCGTGGGATAAAGGTCACCTAACCACTATTTAAATGTAATGTTGGGTTCTAGATTTTAATATGAAAATGACCTTAAAAGGTATTAATTATTAAAATAACAATATCAAAAATACTAAAATTGATCTTTAATAAATTTTGTAGATGGCCACCAATAACAATGATAATCATGATAATTCATCCACATCCGCACAACCTTTACGAGCGATTCTCCAAAAGGAACGTCTAAATCATAACAATTTCATTGATTGGTATCGAAACTTGAGAATCGTTCTCAAGCAAGAGAGACGATCATATGTTTTAGATGACCCTATCCCCGATCAACCTACTGAGGATGATGAGGAGGCCTATAATGATTGGCTGAAGTACACTGAGGACTCCGTCCAAGTGTCTTGCCTCATGCTGGCAAACATGACTCCGGATCTCCAAAAGGAGTATGAACATCACGGAGCTTATGACGTGATAACCCAGCTGAATGAAACGTTCCAACAACAAGCGAGGGTTGAGCGCTTCGAAACGGTTCGAGCACTCCATGCATGTCGTATGGATGACAACCAATCGGTTTCATCTTATGTACTTAAGATGAAAAGCCACATTGACCGCCTCGAAAGGCTTAACCATCCCGTCTTGAAGGAATTGGCCATGGATTTGATCCTCAATGGCCTTACCAAGCAGTTCGAGACGTTCGTGTTGAACAACAACATGAATGCTTGGGACAAAAGCATTGGTGAGCCTCACTCAATGCTCAAAATGGCTGAGGCGGCCATGGGTAAAAGGGTTTTACCCGTTCTCAACATCAATGAAGGTGGGAACAAGAAAAGGCCTCATCCGCACCCAAGGCAAAAGTTGCCAAGGGCATGGGACCCGTATGGGGAAAAGGGAAATGGGTAGAAAGGGTGCCACCCAGAGCACAAGAGAAGAAGAAAAAGGTGGCTACTAATGACCCATGCTTCAAGTATGGGGAGATTGGACATTAGGCAAGAAATTGTCCTGTCCATCTCCAAGAGTTGAAAGCAAAGAGGGATGCCGGGCAAACCTCAGGTACAATATACATGATCCATATTGATTTAAACATAATATCCTCTATCACATAGGTATTAGATACCGGATGTGGAACTCGCATTTTCAATTTGTTGCAGGGGTTCAAATGAAGTAGCAACTTCAACAAAGGGGATGTTAGCCTCTACATGGGCAATGGGGTGAAGTTCAAGTTGAAGCCCGTAGTGACTACATCTTGAAATTTCCAAATGGTTTGGAAGTAATTTTGTACAATGTTTTGTATGCTCCTAGTTTGACTAGGAACATTATTTCTGTAGCCCTATTAAAACAATTTGGATATGTATTATCATTTATTGGAAATGAAATCCATGTTACTATGCATGACATGTTTTACTTTAAAGCTCTTCCCATCAATGGTATCTATGAATTGGTTCGTGAAAATACATTTAATGATAGCTTATTGTGCCAAACTAGTACCAAGAAACTCAAATCGGATTTGAGTGACACTTACCTTTCGCATTGTCGTCTTTGTCATATAAACAAGAAAAGAATACATGCACTACAAAAGAATGGTCTTTTAACAACATGTGAATGTGATTCATTTGATATATGTGAATCTTGTTTACAACGTAAAATGACCAAGGCACCTTTTAGTGGCAAAGCCGAAAGGGCAAAGGACTTATTAGGTATCATATATTTGGATGTATGTGGTCCTTTTAAACCTATGACAAGGTACAATTAAAGATACTTCATTACCTTTACTGACGACTATAGTCGATATGGGTATGTGTACTTGTTAAGACACAAGGATGAAGCTTTTGAAATGTTCAAGATCTTTCAAAATGAAGTACAAAATCAACTCAATAAGTCAATTAAAATTCTTCACACCGATAGAGGAGGTGAATACCTGAATGATGCTTTTAGGGACCATCTTAGAAGTTGTGGGATTGTCTCACAACTATCTCCACCGGGAACACCACAACATAATGGCGTGTCCGAGCGGAGAAATCGAACTCTATTGGATATGGTTCGATCTATGACGGCTAGAAGCTCAATACCACTATCATTTTGGGATTTTGCCCTACTCTCTGCAGCCCGTATTTTGAATATCACCCCAACCAAGAAAGTGGAAACGACACCTTTTGAAATATGGCATGGAAGGGTTCCATCGCTTTCATATTTAAAAGTATGGGGTTGTGAGGCTTATGTTAAGACTCCCAACTCAAACAAGCTAGAAAGCCATTCCACTATGTGACACCCGTAATTCCAGGTTAACACTATTCAAACCACTGTCGTTATCATTGGCACATACTCGTTAAAACTCGAAACGTATACAAACACCGCCACCGACATCGTTAAATAAATAATGATAAAATACTAACACGGGTGTTTGTAGAGGATTCACATAAACGGGATTTCCTAAGGAATCCTCTTAATTAACATAGCTCTCCCATCTACGTCGTTATCAACTGAAACAAATTCGGGAACTAGGGGGCTAAATACGAGGACTAAACTTGACAAATTGCCAAACTAGGGCTGGGTATATAAACCCCTTACCAGCCCTTATTTTCATTTGACTCCCAATTCTTCCATCTTATTCACTTTCTTCCTCTACACCTTTCTACCACCTACTAGCACCACGAACCGCCTCGTTTGAGCTCGATTTCGCCGGCTAAACCACGCAACAGCTGAGAAATCACGTTCCCAGCAGGTAGGTGACCTTGGTCATCCATTTTATTGCTCGTTTCTCTGCTGCAAATTTGAGGTTGGGTATTCGGGTTCAACCTGAATGCATGTGGTCGTGGAGGTGTGTGTGAGGTCAATCAGCATGTGCATTTTGCTTAGACATGTTAGGAAAGTGTTTCTGGAAGTCCTGATTGTGTGAAAATCGAGCACGGAATGGCTGAAGGCTGTTCAGCCCGTCCAGCAGTCGCGATCTGCTGCAGTTCGCGACTGGGCCAGTCATGCGACTGGGCCCATCGTGCGACTGAGTGGTGCGACTGGGGTGAGTCGTGCGACTGAGTCCATGCGTGTGTGCGTGACGTGCGAATGAATGCATGCGACTGAGAGTGTCTGCGATTGAGTCAATCGGAGAAATGTGTACGACTGAGTACCACCCGACTGAAGGTCCAGTCGCACGAATGAAGGTTCAGACATGTGATTGGCCGTTGAGTCGTGCGAATGAGTGATGTATGGTACGACTGAATGCTAAGTCATACGAGTGAGGGTTCAATCGTACGAGTGAGGTTGATTCGTACAACATTAACGCTTAACATAACTGTCAATAGGTGTTTGACAGCGCATCGTAAACAACACTTGGGAGACTTTCATCCTACATACTTACTACACCATCAGTGAGTTTCACGGCCCCTATTTTACTCTCTTTCCTTTTGGGGGAGAAAACATGCACACAGATTTACATAAATGGTTGTAGTATTATTGATATCGCTTGTTACGTTAGTGCAAACACACAACATGTCCTGACACACTCGAACCGTTAGTAATGGGATTAGCAAGGTAATTTTGAGTAGTACTACTGGGTCTGACGAACCCCGCCCGGGCTAGTCGCGCTAGCTTGATTGGAGGTCAAACGGGTGCTTGATTGACCTAACATTTGTCATTGTCTGATGAGACGTGACGGGGATACAACAAACACATATAGGACGTAAACAGTCAGCTTTAGTTCGAAACGCTAAGTAACAAGAACATAGGCTAGCTACCTAACGATATGCTCTATATACTAAACCATTGAAACGCAAACCATTGAACGCTTAAGAACACATTTCTTGTTGATTAAACCTGTGAACTCACCAACTTTATGTTGACATATTTTAGCATGTTTTCTCAGGTCACAGGAACGCATAAGCTTATGATGCACGCTACAGGAAACGCACTCAGGACATGCATTCATCTATTTTATTTTTAGCATTGAACATTTTGTCTAAACATGGATATTGTAACTGTACTGTAATGGATTTACAAACTATGTACACGCTTCCGCATTGTTGTGAACTTTGTTTATGTTCTATGGAATGAAATCAAATGTTTATTTAAAATTCATATAGTGTCGTTCAATATGACTGTGTCTGAGATCATGGTATGTCACACGCCTAACGGTAAAACCCCATTCGTGGAAATTGAGGGTGTGACAGATTGGTATCAGAGCCACAGGTTATAGAGAACTAGGATTGCATTGCATCTAGACTATAGCCTTAGACACTACACTAGTATTGCACAGACACTTTTACATGGTTACCACTATTGTGCAACAACCTTCTGGTGTACTGACATTACACTGCTGAGCAAACATAACATGTGGGTATGACATGTGTGTCATTACCGGCTGACAGAGGGGCGGAGAATCCCGCTCGCTCACTACCAACGTTTACACTTGATCCTTCACTCTCGGAGTGGAAGCAACCACGAATTGAATCAAACATTTCCATGATTGGAACACGAAACTCTTTTCAAACACACCCGACAAGCTTAACTATGACAAACAAAGAGAACAACACCTCACTCTTCCAACTCTCTCACACTTGTTACAATTCCCAACATATCCTATCCTCTATACTAGTCCGAGCAGTAAATGAGGGACAACTAAGATATTCAAGTCTATTAGAGAATCGGACTTAGACATTCAAACACCTAGAACTTCGAAGGGAAAAAGGCCAAATTGTCTTGATTCCCGTTGTTATCTTAACCGAATCTCTTGTACAACCTTAGTACAACCTTAGTTATTGACTCTTGGTATAACAAATATATCTTTGATGCTTCTATCATTGATAACACGCGGTACTGAACTAGGTATGTCATCTCGAATAGGAGGAACCATGTGTGACCATGCAAAGCAAATTAGAATCACGGGTGCACACGTAATTGTAATTTGTCATGCATGAGAATTCTGGAAACTCTATTGGGTGATAACGGTTATGGTCGGTACAAATTCTCAATTCCATACTTAGAGGCATGAGGCTTCGAATCAACATAAAGTTTCACTATCGATATGCAAACAAACCCTTCATTCTTACTAGCATGACACAATTTATTATTGTCAATAATTATTATCCGGTTATTGATTAATATGTGTTGTAAATTGAAGAAATCATGTCTGGAAGAAGAGCAGGACGCGCGGGTGGACGAGGAAATATCACCCTGACTCAAGCCGAGTTGAATGCTATCATCAATGAGCGCGTGGCTGATGCGCTTGCAGCTTATGAGCAGGCCCGCAATCAGGACCAGAACGACCAGAATCCAAATCAAGGGGGTCCAACAGTCTGTACCTTCATGATGTTTATGGATTGCAAGCCTCATTCTTTCAGCGGTTCTAAGGGTGCTGTCACATTGCTTCGCTGGCTGGAGAAACTCGAGTCAGTGTTTGCCATGTGCAACTGTCCTGATGGAAATCGCGTCAAGTACGCCTCCGGCACACTGGGAGGACCAGCCCTGACGTGGTGGAACTCACAAGTCCAAACCTTAGGGCTTGGTGCTGCTAATGGTTTGCCATGGGATGATTTCAAGATCTTGATGAAAGAAGAGTATTGCCCCAGGAGCGAAGTCCAGAAACTAGAGGCAGAGTTTTGGAACTTAAAGATTATTGGTTCAGACATTGAGGAGTACACGACTCGTTCGCACGTGTTGGCTGCATTATGTCCTCAGATGGTGACTCCGGCCTACAAACGGATTGAAAAGTATATTGATGGTCTAGCTCCTCAAATTCAAGCTAGTGTTATGGCTGCTGATCCTGTCATTATTCAACAGGCCATCCGACTGGCTCACAAAGTCACTGACCAGGCAGTGGCACAGGGCACCTTGCCTAAACGTGGCGCTGTTTCTGGTTCCTCTGATCACAAAAGGAAATGGGACGGTAATAACAACAACAAGTCTTCAAGCTCCAAGAACACCCAGCAACAACAGACCAAAAAGTTTGACCCATCAAGAAGCTTCACCAACAACAATCAGAACAGCAACAACAACAACTATGGTTCGGGATTGAGCAGCTACGCGGGCAAGAATCCTAAGTGTAACCGGTGCAACTTCCATCATCATGGCCCGTGTGATCGACTCCGTTGTCAGAGATGTGGAAAGATGGGTCACGCAGCCAAAGACTGCAGGGGTGAACTAATGACCCAGCAACAACAACCTCAACAACAACGCCAGGGCGGAGCGACTAGAGGCTGTTATGAATATGGTAAGGAGGGCCACTACAGGAAGGATTGCCCACAGCTGAAGGGTGGAAACAAGGGTAATAATGGGGGCAATGGTAAGGGTCGTGCATTCGTGATCGGTTCCGGCGAGGCAAGGGATGACCAGAATGTGGTTACTGGTACGTTTCCTCTGAATGGTTGTTTTTCTTCTATACTATTTGATACAGGAGCTGACAGGAGTTTTGCTTCCAACAAGTTCATTAAGTTCTTAGATGTAACCTTAACTGTCGTGGAACCTAGTTACGTTGTAGAATTAGCTGATGGGAAACTAATTAAGGCAACTCATATCATTAAGGGGTGCAGACTAGGATTATGTGGTCATGAGATAGATATAGATCTGATGCCTGTCACACTTGGTAGTTTCAACGTAGTTGTGGGTATGGACTGGCTATCCAAGAATCAAGCTGAGATCATCTGTGGAGAGAAAATCGTTCGTATACCACTTCCCAGTGGTGAAATTTTGTCGGTTAAGGGCGAAAGGAGTGGCATGGTCTCTGGAATCATCTCCTACATGAAAGCTCAGAAGTGTTTGTGTAAGGGTCATACCGCTTTCCTAGCCATGGTCACTGAAAAAGAAACCGAGGAAAAGAAAATTGAAGACATCCTTGTTGTACGTGATTATCCTGAGGTTTTCCCTGAAGACCTACCCGGTCTCCCACCGCATCGCCAAGTCGAGTTCCAAATCGATTTGGTACCGGGAGCCGCCCCTATCGCGAGAGCACCATACAGATTAGCTCCAGGGGAACTGCAAGAGCTGTCTACACAATTACAGGAACTATTGGATAAGGGATTTATCAGACCTAGCCCATCACTGTGGGGAGCCCCAGTTCTGTTTGTCAAGAAGAAGGACGGAACTTTCCGCATGTGTATCGATTACAGAGAATTGAACAAAGCAACGATTAAGAACCGTTATCCTCTCCTACGCATTGATGATCTGTTCGATCAACTACAAGGGTCGAGTTACTATTCCAAGATAGACCTAAGATCGGGTTATCATCAACTAAGGATACGAGAAGAAGACATTTCAAAGACTGCTTTCAGAACGAGGTATTGCCACTACGAGTTCTTGGTTATGCCATTCGGGTTGACCAATGCACCAGCGGTTTTCATGGACCTAATGAACCGAGTGTGCAAACCCTATCTAGACATGTTCGTCATTGTCTTCATCGATGACATCCTTATTTACTCAAGGAATAAGGAAGAACACGAGGAGCACCTTAGACTGATTCTAGAGCTGTTGAGACGAGAACAATTGTATGCAAAATTTTCAAAATGCGACTTCTAGATACGAGAGGTCCATTTCTTGGGCCATGTGGTCAATGAGAAAGGGATACACGTTGACCCGGCAAAGATAGAAGCTATCAAGAACTGGGCTACGCCTAAGACTCCGACCGAGGTACGACGGTTTCTCGGGTTGGCTGGCTATTATCGACGGTTCATCGAAGGGTTCTCAAAGATTGTTCAACCTCTCACCGCGTTAACTCATAAAGGCACCACGTACGAATGGGATGATAAAAAAGAATCTGCATTCCAGGTCCTGAAGCAAAAACTCTGTACAGCACCGATTCTATCCCTGCCTGAGGGAACCGATGATTTTGTAGTTTATTGTGATGCTTCTATACAAGGCCTCGGTTGCGTGCTAATGCAACGCAATAAGGTGATTGCCTATGCATCCCGAAAATTGAAGATACACGAGAAAAACTACACGACACACGACTTAGAGCTTGGAGCAGTCGTGTTTGCACTCAAGATATGGAGACACTACTTGTACGGTACCAAGTGCACCATTTACACCGATCACAAGAGTCTCCAGCACATCTTTGAACAGAAGGAGCTAAATATGAGACAACGTCGTTGGGTCGAGTTGTTAAACGACTAAGTCGGAAGGAAACACTCAAGCCAAGACGAGTTCGAGCATTGCAACTCACCATTCACACCGGTTTACCCGATCAGATCCGCAATGCTCAACTTGAGGCGTTAAGAGACGAGAACCTTAAAGCCGAATCGCTACGAGGCATGGAGAAGCAACTGGAAACCAAGTCTGACGGAATCCGCTACTTCATGGATCGAACATGGATTCGCTCGTATGGAAACCTACGAGAACTGGTAATGGACGAAGCTCACAAATCACGGTACTCAATCCACCCAGGTTCAGACAAGATGTACCACGACCTGAAGGTTCTTTACTGGTGGCCAACCATGAAAGCAGATATCGCCACCTACGTGAGCAGATGTTTGACCTGTTCTAAAGTTAAGGTGGAGTATCAACGACCCTCTGGCTACTTCAACAACCGGAAATTCTAGTATGGAAGTGGGAGCAGATATCAATGGATTTCATCATAAAACTACCGAGAACTCCCAGCGGATGCGATACCATTTGGGTGATCGTGGATCGCTTGACGAAATCCGCACACTTCCTGGCAATCCGGGAGACTGATCGTATGGAAAAGTTAACTCGTATCTACCTAA
The DNA here is from genome assembly GCA_024085815.1 of Flaveria linearis. Taxonomy (NCBI): domain Eukaryota; kingdom Viridiplantae; phylum Streptophyta; class Magnoliopsida; order Asterales; family Asteraceae; genus Flaveria; species Flaveria linearis. Next base: position 83,055,169 of record CM044008.1, on the reverse strand, counting down.
GGGAAGTAGTCTCTCGGCATGGTGTGCCGACTTCCATTATCTCTGATCGTGACGCTCGATTCACGTCACACTTCTGGCAGTCTTTACAACGAGCATTGGGAACGCGGCTGGATATGAGCACCGCGTACCACCCCCAAAACTGACGGCCAAAGTAAGCGTACGATCCAAACTTTAGAAGACATGTTACGTGCCTGCGTCATAGATTTCGGCAGCAGTTGGGAAACTCACTTACCGCTAGTTGAGTTTTCTTGCAACAATAGCTATCACACATCGATTAAAGCTGCTCCATTTGAGGCACTGTATGTGCGTAAGTGCCCATCACCTATCTGTTGGGCGGAAGTTGGGGAAAGTCAACTCACCGGCCCTGAACTTGTGCACGAGACGACTGAGAAGATCGTGCAGATCTGTAACCGTATGGCAGCAGCCCGTGACCGACAGAAAAGTTACGCTGATAAGCGTCACCGACCGTTGGAATTCCAAATAGGTGACAAGGTGCTTTTGAAAGTGTCACCATGGAAGGGTGTGAATCGTTTCGGGAAACGTGGGAAACTAAGCCCTAGGTACGTGGGACCGTTTGAGGTTGTCAAACGGGTTGGCCCCGTGGCCTATCAGTTGAACCTACCCGAAGAACTCCGTGGAGTACACGATGTGTTCCACGTCTCCAACTTGAGGAAATGCCTTGCAGACGAGACTCTTATCAGTCCGTTAGACGAGGTACACGTGAACGAACAACTACATTTCATCGAGGAACCGGTGGAAGTCATGGACCGAGAGGTCAAGACGCTCAAACATAGTCGTATCCCTATCGTCAAAACTCGTTGGAACTTAAAGCATGGACCAGAGTTTACCTGGGAACGCGAGGATCAGATGAAGAAGAAGTACCTGCAACTGTTCCAAGATCAGGCATCTACCTCTTAGAATACGCAGCAACTCTATTCAACAGGCGTCACAAACCGAGAGCCTTGTACTTCCCCGTAGAACCTCGTAACATGATGTGCTAATTTTCGGGACGAAAATTCCTACAACAAGGGGATGATGTGACACCCCGTAATTCTAGGTTAACACTATTCAAACCACTGTCATTATCATTGGCACATACTCGTTAAAACTCGAAACGTATACAAACACCGCCACCGATATCGTTAAATAAATAATGATAAAATACTAACACGGGTGTTTGTAGAGGATTCACATAAACGGGATTTCCTAAGGAATCCTCTTAATTAACATAGCTCACCCATCTACGTCGTTATCAACCGAAACAAATTCGGGAACTCGGGGGCTAAGTACGAGGACTAAACTTGACAAATTGCCAAACTAGGGCTGTGTATATAAACCCCTTACCAACCCTTATTTTCATTTGACTCCCAATTCTTCCATCTTCTTCACTTTCTTCCTCTACACCTTTCTACCACCTACTAGCACCACGAACCGCCTCGTTTGAGCTCGATTTTGCCGGCTAAACCACGCAACAGCTGAGAAATCATGTTCCCAGCAGGTAGGCGACCTTGGTCATCCATTTTATTGCTCGTTTCTCTGCTGTAAATTTGGAGTTCGGGTGTTCGGGTTCAACCCGAATGCATGTGGTCGTGGGGGTGTGTGTGAGGTCAATCAGCATGTGCATTTTGCTTAGACATGTTAGGAAAGTGTTTCTAGAAGTTCTGATTGTGTGAAAACCGAGCACGGAACTGCCGAAGGCTGTTCAGCCTGTCCAGCAGTCGCGATCTGCTGCAGTTCGTGACTGGGCCAGTCATGCGACTGGGGGCCCATCGTACGACTGAGTGGTGCGACTGGGGTGAGTCGTGCGACTAAGTCCATGCGTGTGTGCGTGACGTGCGAATGAATGCATGCGACTGAGAGTGTGTACGATTGAGTCAATCGGAGAAATGTGTACGACTGAGTACCGCCCGACTGAAGGTCCCGTCGCACGAATGAAGGTTCAGACGTGCGATTGGCCGTTGAGTCGTGCGAATGAGTGATGTGTGGTACGACTGAATGCTAAGTCGTATGAGTGAGGGTTCAATCGTACGAGTGAGGTTGATTCGTACAATTGAAGGCCCATTAGTGCGAATGAAGTGTCCAGTCGTGGGTCTAGCCTTGATATGCAATTTGGAGTCGTTGTGAGTGAATTCGCCTTGTGTGCGGTGTGCCTATCGTGTGATGATATGGTAACAATCAATAAAGTGTCATTTCTTGACCACAAAGATTAAAGTCAACGCAATCAACAAGCACATACTTTTTCAACCTAAAACAACCTAACTATTTACAAATAACGACAACCCGTTTGGGATCTACATAAGGTCAGATACGTGTATGCCTGCTTGTGTGTGTGTCACCCACGACCGAACCCATGTGACCCGACCCGACTAAACATGTCTATTAACGTCAAACATAACATTAACGCTTAACATAACTGTCAATAGGTGTTTGACAGCGCATCGTAAACAACACTTGGGAGACTTTCATCCTACATACTTACTACATCATCAGTGAGTTTCACGGCCCCTATTTTACTCTCTTTCCTTTTGGGGGAGAAAACATGCATGCAGATTTACACAAATGGTTGTAGTATTATTGATATCGCTTGTTACGTTAGTGCAAACACACAACATGTCCTGACACACTCGAACCGTTAGTAATGGGATTAGCGAGGAAATTTTGAGTAGTACTACTGGGTCTGACAAACCCCGCCCGGGCTAGTCGCGCTAGCTGATTGGAGGTCAAACGGGTGCTTGATTGACCTAACATTTGTCATTGTCTGATGAGACGTGACGGGGATACAACAAACACATATAGGACGTAAACAGTCAGCTTTGGTTCGAAACGCTAAGTAACAAGAACATAGGCTAGCTACCTAACGATATGCTCTATATACTAAACCATTGAAACGCAAACCATTGAACCCTTACGAACACATTTCTTGTTGATTAAACCTGTGAACTCACCAACTTTATGTTGACACATTTTGGCATGTTTTCTCAGGTCACAGGAACGCATAAGCTCATGATGCACACTACAGGAAACGCACTCAGGACATGCATTCATCTATTTTATTTTCAGCATTGAACATTTTGTCTAAACATGGATATTGCAACTGTACTGTAATGGATTTACGAACTATGTACACGCTTCCGCATTGTTGTGAACTTTGTTTATGTTCTATGGAATGAAATCAAATGTTTATTTAAAATTCATATAGTGTCGTTCGATATGACTGTGTCTGGGATCCTGGTATGTCACACGCCTAACGGTAAAACCCCGTTCGTGGAAATTAAGGGTGTGACACACTAAGTGTATCTTCATTGGATATCCTAGAGATTCTATGGGATACTATTTCTATGATCCATTGGAACAAAAGGAGTTTGTTGCCAGAAAAGCTGAGTTCTTAGATGCTAAGTTTCTTACGGAAGGAACTAGCAGTAGAACTGTGAATCTTGAGGAGGATCAAGAACCACAAACCGATACACGTTTGGTTGACACTGGCACTCAACATGAGAATGTTGAGAATGATCAAGAGGTTGATCAAAACACACAAAACGTTCGCAGATCTGGTAGAATTAGTAATCCACCTGAAAGATATGGATTTTTCGTAGATGATTGCTATGTGGTAGATTCCAATGAACCAACCACCTATCGTGATGCAATGTCCAATTTGTATTGTGACAAATCGCTTGAAGCCATGAACGTTGAGATGCAATCCATGTATGACAATCAAGTATGGGACTTGGTTGTACCACCTCTTAACTCCAAAATAGTTAGAAGTAAGTGGGTTTTCAAGAAGAAAACCGATATGCATGGAAACTCGGATACTTATAAAGCTAGACTTGTAGCAAAAGGTTTCACTCAACCTCAAGGGGTTGACTATGATGAAACTTTCTCACCAGTAGCAATGCTAAAGTCTATTAGGATATTGTTTGCCATAGCTGCTCATTATGATTATGAGATTTGGCAAATGGATGTCAAAACCGCTTTCCTAAATGGATATCTTGAGGAAGATGTCTATAGGGTTCAGCCTGAAGGTTTTCTCGATCCAAAACATCCTAACAAAGTATGCAAGTTAAAGAATTCAATCTATGGATTGAAACAAGCATCGAGAAGTTGGAATCACTGTTTTGATGAAGAAGTAATTAAATTTGGATTCATCAAGAATGCTGATGAAGCTTGTGTATATAAGAAAGCTAGTGGGAGCATCATCACTTTCCTAGTATTGTATGTTGATGACATACTACTATTTGGAAATGACATTCCAACCTTGGAAGGTGTAAAAACCTGGCTTGGAAGTTGTTTTTCCATCAAGGATCTTGGTGAAGCCGCCTATATTCTGGGAATAAAGATCTATAGGGATAGATCAAGGCGGTTGATTGGTTTAAATCCAAGTGCATACATTGAGAAAATCTTGAAAAGGTTCAAGATGGAGAACTCTAAGAAAGGTACGGTACCTATTCAAAGAGGAACGATATTGAGTACGACTCAATGTCCTAGCTCAAAGGATGAGCAAGATAACATGATGGCAATCCCATACGCATCTGCTATTGGATCCATCATGTATGCAATGATATGCACTCGACCGGACGTTTCATGCGCCTTAAGCATGACAAGCCGATGCCAGCAAAATCCTAGAAACAGTCATTGGATGGCTGTTAAGAACATACTTAAGTACCTAAGGAGGACTAAAGATACTTTCCTAATCTATGGATCTGGTGATGAGGAACTCGTTGTAAAAGGTTACACGGATGCGAGTTTCCAAACCGATCTTGATGATTCACGATCACAATCAGGATACATTTTCATTCTGAATGGAGGAGCGGTCTCTTGGAAGAGCTCTAAACAGGATGTGGTGGCCTTATCAACTACAGAATCTGAATACGTCACCGCCTTATTGGCAGGTCAAGAAGCTGCATGGTTGAAGAAATTCATTGCCGATCTAGGGGTTGTCCCTTCCATTCAGGACCCCCTAGAGATCTTTTATGATAACGAGGGTGCGATTGCTCAAATCAAGGAACCTCGTGCTCATCAAAAGACTAGGCACATTGAGCAGAGATTCAACTACATACGAGGTGAAGTTGAGAAAGGAAAGATATGTATTCGCAAAGTTGACACGGATCAAAATATTGCGGATCCTCTCACGAAGCTCCTAGAAAAGGCAAAGGATGAAGGTCATACCTGTGCCATGGGACTTTGATATTCTAGTGATTGGATTTGATCTGTAATTTGGTATTTGGATATTTAGAACTCTCTTATTACTTGAATAAAAGTATCTGGTTATAATATTTCAATAAATGTTCCAATTTAGCATGTTTAATCCATGGGTAAATTGCTTACTCTAAATGTCCGTAGTCGTTCATACTTGGGGGAACAAGTATGAGGGTAAGACTATTATGAATTTGGATTGGTGGATATTCATAAGGATGAATAAAGAGCAATTGGTTGCTGCCAAAGTTCATAGATATTTTTAGGATACAAATATTAGACTGACCCGCATCTCAAATTTTACTACATGGAATCTTCTAGATTGATCATAAGTAAATTTGAGTAAATGCAAATATCATTTGGTATCCTCCAACCTGAGATACATATTGGGTTTTGATATTCACCAAGTGTTATACCTTGAGCTAGTTCTTCACTACCTTGAAATAATGGACAGTACATAAGGCTATATTCAGGTGTGACACGAGGTGTTTGTGAGAAATGTATGTAGTCAAGATGGAATTTGTTCCTCTTATTCGTTGAGAGCATGATGTCTAAGGCCTGATTAAGTTAAATCAAAAAGGAATGATCATTTTGTGTCCTTGGATTTAACATGACATCTGTAACAAAAGGATAAATGATTGATTCACCTAAATCATTTCAAGTAGGATACTTGAATGGGATGATGTTATTGAATGGCTATGAGTGATGCTTATTAAGGGTAGTAAACCGTTGTTAGGCGGTATTTACTACTTGCATCAATATTCTATGAATCTTGTGCAAGTGGGAGATTGTAGGATTCTATATGCCCAAGACACGTAGAATATTGATGCGGTTAGTACGTTATGATCCAAGTCGGGTTATACCAATAACAAGCTTAGCAAACACCAATTAATATTTAATTGATGATATGATCATGCAATTAAATATTTACACCAATTTAGAAAATGGGTTTTCTAAATAAGTTGCATAGAAGAAGGAACAACTTATTAGAATATTTTGTTCAATAATATTATTTGAAGTGTTATTTAAGTAAGTTAGATAATATCAAATAATAATAAGAGTGTATAACTTATACAATTAAAAGGTTAATTGTATAACTAATTAGATGACTAGTTTAAAATAATGTGTGTTTAGTTTAAGGGGGGAAACCCTTTTGAAAAAAAAATTCGCCCCCCCTTAATATGGTTGGCTCTTTTGCTTTCTTGAAAACACACATCATCACTAGTCTTGCACTCATCAATACTCTTCTCTCAATACATGCAAAAACTTGAAGAAAACTCTCCTCTCTCTCTCCAAAACCTCACGGCAGCAGCAAGGAAATAGGGAGAGGTTTTGATTTCTTTTGGTGTTTTATTCTCCCTAGCAAGAAGTGTTCGCTATAGAGCTTGGGGTATACAAGCTTGAGAGGACCTCCTTTGGTGCCTTGGTCGTTTTCTTGGTCAAGAACATCCTCCATTTTCAAACCTCTTGCTGCTAAAAGGTAGATTATGGCCGCTTCTTTATAGCTGTCCATAATGTGTTGTTTGTGATTTCATAGCTAGCATCATTCACATATATAAGATCCCCTTTGTTCTTGGGTTTGTTTGTAACTTATAATATCAAAATAAGAACCTGAAATTTCAGTTTATAAACATATTATAAAGTTCATTTCCGCTGCGTTTTTCACAAAGTTTAAATGGTTAAACTATGTTTTATGTTCTATCAAACCCAACAATGGCATCTAGAGCAGGTTATGTGGATAGCTAGCTTGTTTTGTCCTTGAAAATTCGTTTTAAGGGACTTTAAAACCCTTTTAGGGGCTGCTATGTTCATGTTTAATGAATCCCCAAACTTTCAAAGTTATATCACACATGCTTGTGATTAAACTTTGAAAGACAAGTATGTTAAATTATTTGTTTTGTTTGGACAAAACAAAACACGAAATTTCAGTTTGTGTTGGCTGAAATTTTGTTATTTTTAGTGGGGTTTCATTATTGTTTTGGATGATATGATCATTGTTTATTATGGTGCATAACCTAGCTTTTGGCCTTGTGTTGTTTGGATGATTGTAATGGTTGTTTTATTCATTCAATTGGGTTGTAATGTTTATGTTATTATTTGGGTTGTAGTTATTTATTCATTTGGTTATGCAATAAATAGATTCGGTGCATTTCTTTTATTAGAAAAATGCATTAGGATATAATTTTTTTGTAAAAGGAAGAAGCACAAGATGAAGACCCAAAGATGGACATGAAAGACATGGACCTTGAAGCATTTGGATATGGATTCAAGTGGGAGTTCATGGACACATATGATGTGTCATTATTAACCCTTACGAAAGACCTTATGACAACACTTGTGATGGCAAACAAGTGTGGTCAACTTAGTGGCTATGGTTATGCACTCATGTTTGAATGTTTATGCTTGTTTGGATGATTGTTGTTTAATTGTTTGGTTGATATTTGGATATGCATTACAAACTCATAAACAACTTAACAAGGTGAAAATTTGATGGTTCTTTATCATAAGTGGTTAATAAAAGGTTGTTAAAAGGATTAATGGTTTTAATAAAAGAGGTTTTATTAAAGGTGAACCATAGGGTATCTTGTATTTAAAAGCATGCAAATATAAGTACATAGAGTTTTCTAAACTAGAATTATAAAATCTCTAATATTTTTAAAAACGAGATCAAGACCGTCCTTTTACACAACACTTGAGTCACTCGGGAACTCTTAGTGGGACAAAGGTCACCTAACCATAGGGTACCAAGTATTTGAAAGGATGCAAATACAAGGTACACAGAGTTTTCAAAACTAGAATTAATGAAAATCCCCTGGAAACAAGTTTTACACCATCCTTTTACATGACACTCGAATCACTTGAGAACTATTTGTGGGATAAAGGTCACCTAACCACTGTTAGGGAACTTGTGTGTTTGAGGTGGGCTTAACGTATTTGTGGGATAAAGGTCACCTAACCACTTGTATGTGTAAACTCACACGTGTGTGTAAGTAGGACGACTTGAATTGGAAACCATGTGCATAGGGTCACCGAAGCATGGCGTACAATGGTGTTGATGGGATTTTACATGCCAACTAAACATAAGATGTTTAAACCGGTCTCGTAAGGCAAGAAGTTGCAATAGGTTGCAATTGTCAAATGTTGACTACCTTTTAAATTTAAATAATGCGATAAAGGTCACCTAACCATCATTTAAATGTAATGTTTGATTCTAGATTTTAATTATTAATTGTCTGTGAGACATGAAAAGGGTATTAATGATTAAAATGTAATTTTTCAGAAATACTAATATGAACTTTGTAAACTTTGTAGAAATGGCCGCAAACAATAATGCTACCACCCGACCGTCCATACCCTATCGTTGAGAACCATCTTAGAGAGGGATCGTCTTAACAATATAACTTTATGGACTGGTTTCAAAACTTGAGAATTGTTCTCAAGCAAGAGAAAAAGGCCTATGTCCTTGACGATCCCAATCCTGACCAACCTGACCTCGAAGATGTTGAGGTCTATAACGATTGGCTTCAGTACATTGAGGATTCCATGCAGGTTTCTTGCCTCATGTTGGGAACTATGATTCTCGAACTCCAAAAGGATTTGGAGCATCATGGGGCATATGACATGATTACCCAGTTGAAGGAAATGTTCCTTCAACAAGCTAGGGTAGAGCGCTTCGAAACGGTTCGAGCGCTTCAAGCGTGTCGCATGGAAGAAACTCAGTCGGTATCAGCTTATGTACTTAAGATGAAAAGCCATGTTGATCGCCTCGAGAGGCTTAACTTCCCCGTCTCAAAGGATTTGGCCACGGATTTGATTCTTAATGGCCTAACTAAAAGGTTTGAGATGTTCATAATGAATTACAATATGAACGGGTGGGACAAGAGCATTGGCGAGCTTCACGCAATGCTAAAAACAGCCGAGGCAAGGATGGGTAGAAAGGTTCTACCTGTTCTCTCGATCAATGAGGGAGGCAATAAGAAATGGCGATCCCCCAATCCCAAAGCAAATGTTGCCAAAGGAAGGGGGTACATTAAAGGCAAAGGGAAAGGGAAGGCTAAAGCGGAACCTCCAAAGCCTAAGCTTAAGAAGCCTAAGGTAACGGAGAACGATCCATGCTTTGAGTGTGGTGAGATAGGACATTGGAAAAGGAATTATCCAACCTATCTCAAAGAGTTGAGGAACAAGAGGGATGCTGGGCAAACCTCAGGTACAACTTTCATGATTCATATTGGTTTAAATGTTATTTCATCAAACATATAGGTATTGGATACCGGATGTGGAACTCACATTTGCAATTTGTTACAGGGGTTCAAAAGAAATAAGCACTTCAAGATGGGATACACAAGTCTCTGCATGGGCAACAGAGCAAAAGTTGAGAAGCCCAAGGAGACTATATTTTGAAACTTTCAAATGGTTTGGAAGTTGTTCTTAAGAACATTTTGTATGCTCCTAGTTTGACTAGGAACATAATTTCTGTTTCCCTTTTAAAACAATAAAGTTATGAATTTAAGTTTGTTACCAATGGTATTTATGTTTGTATGGATGATGTATTTTATTTCAAGGCTATGCCTTTTAATGGTATCTACGAATCGGTTCATGATGATTCATCCTGTAATAACTTATTATACCAAACAAGCACCAAGAAACTTAAAATGGGTTTGATTGATTCTTATCTTTGGCATTGTCGTCTTGGTCACATAAACAAGAATCGGATTCAAACACTTCAAAAGAATGGTCTTTTGAAAACAAATGAGAACGGTTCATTTGATAAGTGTGAATCTTGTTTACAAGGTAAGATGACCAAGCCACCCTTTAGTGGTACTAAAGAGAGGGCAAAAGACTTATTGGGAATCATACATTCGGATGTATGTGGTCCTTTAAAGACAATGATTAGAAATGGTGAAAGATACTTCATTATCTTTACCGACGATTACAGTCGCTACGGTTATGTGTACTTGATGACACATAAATATGAAGCTTTTGAAATGTTCAAAATCATAAAAAATGAAGTAAAAAATCAACACAATAAAACTATCAAAGTTCATCGTTCTGATAGAGGAGGTGAATACCACAGTGAGGCCTTTCAGGACCATCTCAGAAGTTGTGGGATCGTCTCGCAACTTACTCCACCCGGAACACCACAACACAATGGTGTGTCTGAAAGGAGAAACCGAACCCTATTGGATATGGTTCGATCTATGATGGCTATAAGCTCACTACATCTGTCATTTTGTGGTTTCGCATTACTCTCCGCGGCTCGTATTTTGAATATGGCCCCGACCAAGAAAGTGGATTCGACACCTTTTGAAATATGGCATGGAAGAGTTCCATCGCTATCATATTTAAAAGTATAGGGTTGTGAAGCTTATGTTAAGCTAAACACCCAAAACAAGTTGGAAAGTCGATCCACTAAGTGTATATTTGTTGGATATCCCAAAGACTGTATAGGATACTACTTCGTTGATCCAATAGAGCAAAAGGCATTTATTGCTCGAAAGGCAGAGTTCTTGGAAGCTAAGTTCCTTAAGGAAGAAATGACGCATAGAACAATGGAATTTGATGAGGATCAAGATCCAGAACCGATACACGTTTGGTTGACACTAGCAATCAATAGGAGGTTGTTGATGATGATCAAGATGTTGATCGATACACACAAAACATTCGTAGATCTGGTAGAGTTAGCAATCCACCTGAAAGATATGGATTTTTCATGAATGGATGCTATGTGGTTTACTCCAATGAGCCAACTACATACCATGATGCGATGTCCAATTCAGATTGTGTCAAATTGGTTGAAGCCATGAACGTAGAGATGCAATCTATGTATGACAACCAAGTTTGGGAATTGGTTGACCCTCCACTTAACTCCAAACCGGTTGGATGCAAGTGGGTTTTCAAGAAGAAAAGGGATATGCATGGAAACTTGGATACATACAAAGCAACACTTGTAAGAAAAGGTTTCACTCAAACTCAAGGGGTTGATTATGATGAAACCTTCTCTCCTGTGGCAATGCTAAAGTCAATTAGGATATTATTTGCCATAGGTGCATATTATGACTATGAAATTTGGCAAATGGATGTCAAAACCGCTTTTCTTAATGGACATCTCGAAGAGACTGTCCATATGGTTCAGCCTGATGGTTTTGTCGATCCACAACATCCTAATAAAGTATGCAAGTTAAAAAGTGAAGGATTTGGTCTGCCCAAGATATGATCCAAGTCGGGTCATACCCAATAACAAGCCAAACAAACACCAATAAATATTTATTCGTTGATAAGATCATACAAATAAATATTGACACCAATTTAGAAAATAGGTTTTCTAAAACGTTGCTTTTGTAAATGAACAACATTATGTGGATAATTTATTCATGAGAAATTATTTGTTTCATTATTTAAGTTGGTTAAGTAATAACAAATAAAAGTGTGTGATTATTATAAAATTAAAAGTGGCTTTAATTTTATAAAATAAAGGGATAAGAGTGTCACATTTTATAAAACTAAAATGGGGGGGGGGGGAACCCACTTGGGGGGATAATTCGCCCGCCTAAAGGGGCATAAGGAACCCCTTTTTAGACTTGGTCTTTGCAAGATTATGATACCCTTAACACTCTTCAATCATAACACACTTTCTCTTACACACACAAAGCAAGAAACCCTCTTTAAGGAGCTGAAATTTCGGATTCAAGAAGGCAAAAAGAGGGGCTGAAATTCGGATTTTGGCTGCTCTTCAAGGAGTTCTTGGCTGAAATTTCTATTGTGCAAAAGGGGTTTGAAGTTGGTGATTCACTACCTAGCAAGTGGGTGTTTGGAAGGGCTTGTGGGTATCAACTCTTGAGGTCTTCTACATTAAAGATAAATCTTTCAAACATCATCCTCTACACCTCGAAACCCAAGTTCTAAGAGGTAGTTCATGATGTTGTTATGTGTTTTGATAGCATGTTTCTCCATATAAAGATCCTTGTACATGGGTTTTGTTTCAAATAAAATGTGTTTTATGCATAAACTAACTAATATCAAAATGGTTTTTGATTATAACTCCGCTGCGTTTTGACATATTAATGGTTAATATGACTTCGATAAACATCTACAAAATCCAACAATGGCATCAAGTGCCGGTTATATGGATGCATGCTTCAGAAATCGAAATTTTCGGGTCCTTTTTGAGTTAAAAGTGGGCTGGAAATTTGACCCATGGCAAACCCTTTGTTTTTCAAGATATTACTTTTATATGCATAGTAAAGAGCTTGAAAAATTAATGCCATAATATGGCTTGTTTGTTTGGACAAAAACCCCTTGTGTTTTGGTTAATGTCGGCTGAAATTTTGGGGTTTAAAAAGGGTGACATTCACGTGTTTTTGGTATACATATTTGGAAGTATGTTGGTGCAAATAACCTAGCCATGACCTTGTGTTTGGATGTTTGTGGTTGTGATTTCATTTGATAGTAATAAAGGCATATAATTTATTTGTTTCATTTGGTATGTAATAAATAGATTAGTTTGCACTTTGTTTTTCTAGAAAAATGTATTAGGTTTTCTATGTAATTGTACTTTGGGGCTGTTTTGGATGACCAAGAAGGTTCCTAAAGAAGATGGTGAAATCACAACACAAAAGGGTTACTTGAAGCATTTGGATGCAGGTTCAAGTGGGAGTTCACCGACACAAGATTCATGTCATGTTTTACCCTTAGGAATGACCTATTGACACACTTGTTATGGCAAGCAAGTGTGGTCAAAATAGTTGGCTATGTTTATGCACTTATATTGTATGTTTGGTTGATGGTTTTGGTTGTTTGGATGACTTTGACATTTTGTTGAAAATTGATAAACTAGGTAAACAACTAAGATAAAACAAGCATAAAAATGGTTCTTTAGAAATCATTAAAGGAATTAATAAAATGAGTTTATTAAGGGTTAATGATTTAATAAAAATGAGTTTTATTAAAAGGAATCATGAAAATTGTTTTTCATAAAATACCATGCATTTGAATGCATACAAATAGTATGGTATAAAAGGTTTTCCTAAAACTAGATTTTGGAAACTACAAAAAAACACTTTTTCAAAACAAGTTTAACACCATCCTCTTAAACAACACTCGATTCACTTGCAACTCGTTTATGGGATAAAGGTCACCTAACCATAAATGTAGATACTTGTGAAGTTGAGGTGAAATTACCGTATTTGTAGGATAAAGGTCACCTAATCATTTATATTTGTAAAATCACACGTGTGTTTAAGTAGGATGACATGATTTGGAAATAATGCATTAGGATAACCGAAGCATGACGTACAAAAGGTGTTGATGGGATAAACATGTCAAAAAAACATAAGATGTTTAAACCGATCCCATACACTAGAAATTGTAATAGGTTACAATTGTCAAACGTTGACTACCTTGTTAATTTAGATAAATGGATAAAGGTCACCTAACCGATATTTAAATATAACGTTGGATTCTAGATTTTAGTTATTAATTTTCTATGAGACATAAAAGGGTATTAATAATTAAATTACATTGATATTAAAAATACTAAAATTGAACTTTGTAAAATTGTAGATGGCAAACAACAACAAGCAAACCCGACCGTCCATAACTTATCACTAAGAACCATCCTTGAGAAGGAACGTCTTAACCATGGGAACTTCGTGGATTGGTACTGTCACACCCCCGCTAATAGCGAAACACGGGGAATGTGAGCTAGACGGGATCGTCATAACACATGGTATGCAATAGAGTAGCAATAGTAATAATATGATGACAAGCGTGTCATGACGACACCCGAACACAATTGGAGACTTGTGTCGTGTATAATCAATGTTCACGACAGCATAGTCATAAGCATAGACATAAGATGATCACATAAACATTGATAATAACTTGTAACGTAAATTCCCACAACTTGGGAAAGTATACAAAAAGTCATGTTCAAGGTTTACAAGGGTAATAATTACAATATGCATCCTAGGGTCTCCTCTATAAGGCAGCACTCCTAGTTCTTCAACTACCCTGATCACCTGAAAAGAAATGCTCAAAACGGTCAACATAATTGTTGGTGAGCTTCGCAGGTTTTAAGTAATAAAAAAAATATTAATGACGAAAACAGCAAGTTCAATAAGTGTTACCACGACTACACTTATGTATAGGCGGTTTACAGTTTTAAATAGCTACAACCAAACCTAAACATCGGTTCAACATGGGAATTGATGGCTGAAAGGAAACATTCTCAATGTTTAGAGTGTTTATTAAGACGTAGCAAGATCCACACAGCGCGTACGTATAGTTTATAACCAAACCAATCCTTAGGTCTCATTACAGGGATTAATGGTTATATAAAAAGGTTTTCCATAGCATAATAAGTTTAATATGACATAGCAAGATCCACACAGCGCATACGTTTAGGTTACAACCAAACCAATCCTTAGGTCCCAATTACCGGGATTAATGGTTGTAGTGGATGATCGGCTTAGAAGAACCACACAGAAGAACCACACAGAAGTGCCACACAGCCGAGAGCATCCAAGGTCAATGGCATCCACAGGTAACATTAATCAACACATAACATCAAGTAGTAGTGCATAGGTAGGGTGATACCACTAAGTCATACATAGGGGTAACATAGCACATTGTTCAAGTTCACATAGCAGCAATCACAAGATAAGCAAGTTAAGATATTCATAGAAGTAGTAGCCAACTTCCACTAGGGAAGGTGCCTTAAATCAAGTTATATAGGTGAGCATTCTTTTCCCCCAAGTTGGAAATATTTAAAAAGGTTTTATAAAACTAAAAAGGGGCCACAAAACTCACTGAACAGATGATAGGCACGTATGATGAATATTCCCTACGGTAGGATGGTATGAACAGTCAAACACCTATTGACAGTTACTGACAAGCATTAATAACGAGCATAAAGCATAAGATGATGTCAATAGATTCGGGCAGTTTCGGTTCGGTCGTGGGTAGTACACACACAAGCAGACATACACATATCAGACTAGGTTCATTTTAAATAGTATATTCCTGCTGATAGCGTTGACTTTAATCTTTGTGGTCAAGCCATGACACTTTGTTAATGTTACTTCATCGTCGTGAGATCTTCGAAAAGGGGATCCACACACACTCACACACCATCATCAGTCTCACAACAGGACCGGACACACGACTCAACCCTTCCTTTGTACGAATGGACCTTTAGTCGTACGAATCAGCTTCATTCGTACGATTGAACCTTCATTCATACGACTAAGCATTCAGTCGTACCATGCAAGACCCAGTCATACGACTCAACCTCCATACATACGATTGAACTTTCATTCGCACGAATCAGCTTCATTCGTGCGATTGAACACTCATTCGTGCGACTGGCCTTTCAGTCGTACGACTCACGCATATTCACACACAATGTCATTCGCACTGACTCAATCGCACGCACACTCACTCGCATGGACTCATTCGCACACACATTCAATCGCACACACCCATATGCATGACTCAGTCGTATGATTTGCCCAATCGCACGGCTCAGTTGCGCGGCGCACTCATACGCCTGACCTTGTCGCACGACTCACCCCAGTCGCACGGCTCAGTCGGCCGGAAGGCCCAGTCGCCCTGCACAGCAGATCGCGACTGCTGAGACTTCGAGCAGCGTCCAGCTGCTCCGGGCATGGGTTTCACACACCAAGAACCTCCAGAATCCATATCCTAACATGTCTAGACAAGAAGCACACTCAAAAACACGACATGCAAGCCCACACGACCTCATGTGCTCGGATGAACCCGAGCACCCGAAACCCTAGAAAACGCAGCAGCTAAATCGAGAAACAAACGGGTCAGACGACGTTATCTACCTGTTAGAAGTGAGTTTTCACGAAGAATACCAAGATTTAACGGTGGAAACGCGCGAAAACGAGCAGTTTTGGTGCTAGAGGGGTGAAGAAAGTGAAGAGGAGAAGATGAAGAAATGAAGAAGAAGTTGTTGAAAATGGCTAGGAATGGGGTTTTTATACCCATTCCAAGTTTGCAAAATGTCACTTTTAGTCCCTGTACTTTGCCCTGAGTTCCTAAATTTTTGTTTCGGTTGAAAACGTTATTTATTAGTCTTGTTTTATTAATAAAAAAATGTTGTTAATGATATTTATAATTTAAAAATGGTTTTATTCGTGTCATTATGTTCTTATAAAAACGGTGCGTTTAATGATAACGGGGCAAATCTTAGAAAAACGTCTTAAGATAACGACAAGTCAAGCAACGACAACACGCATATAAGGATAACTAAGCAAAGCAAATATGGTATCCACGTAGATGGTTTATCAAAATGAGGAATGACTGATAACAAAGGTTAATCGAACACGTTAAATGACAGACCTTCGGTGACGGATGTCACAGTATCCCCAGTTGAGGGAATTCGTCCCGAAATTCAACTGGTTCTAGGTCTAAGGGTGTCATCCTCAAATAGGTGTGGATATTTGAGTCTTATCTGATCTTCACGTTCCCATGTAAACTCTGGCCCTCGTTTGGAATTCCATCTTACGCGAACAATAGGTATCTTGCTGTGCCTCAACCTTTTGACCTTTCGCCATGACCTCAATAGGTTCCTCCAAAAAATGGAGGCTTTCATCAATGTTGATGTCCTCAATAGGTACGTGAAGTGATTCGTCAGCTAAACACTTCTTGAGGTTCGATACATGGAAAGTATCATGTACACTGTTAAGCTCTTGTGGCAACCGTAATCGGTACGCCACCGGACCGATTCTTTCTGTGATCTCGAATGGTCCAACATATCTTGGGGCCAACTTTCCTTTCTTTCCAAACCGTACGACCCCTTTCCACAGAGAGACCTTAAGCAACACTCGATCCCCAACGTTAAACTCTAGGGGCTTCCGACGGTTGTCGGCATAGCTCTTTGGCGGTCTCTAGCAGCTTTGAGTCTGTCTTTGATTTGGAAGATCTTATCGATTGTTTCTTGAATGATTCGGGACCTGTTAGCTGGCTTTCACCAACCTCGGCCCAACATACAGGCGATCTACATTTCCGTCCATACAACGCTTCGAACGGTGCACAACCAATACTAGTATTGTAACTGTTATTGTAGAAAAACTCGATCAGCGGTAGATTAGTGTCCCAACTGCCACCAAAATCAATAACGCATGCCCTCAGCATGTCCTCAAGCGTCTGTATCGTTCGTTTACTTTGGCCGTCTGACTGTGGGTGATAGGCTGTACTCATGTCTAATCGAGTGCCCATCGCTTTCTGTAACGTCTGCAAAAATCGTGAAGTGAATCGACCGTCTCGGTCGGATATGATTGACACCGGCACCCCGTGCCGCATCACGACTCTTTGATATACACCCTTGCCAGCTTATCCATCTTGTAGTCTTCTCGGATAGGCAAGAAGTGAGTGGATTTTGTCATTCGATCCACCACGACCCATATCGTGTCGTGTCCGCTTGGCGTTCTCGGGAGTTTGGTAATGAAATCCATAGTGATGTTCTCCCATTTCCACTCGGGATTTCAGGTTGTTTCAATAATCCCGATAGTTTCTGGTGTTTTGCCTTGACCTTTGAACATGTCAAGCATTTGCTCACATATAAGCAATATCTTTTTATACCTGGCCACTAGTATAATCCTTCAGATCGTGGTACATCTTGTCTGCACCAGGATGAACAGAGTATCGAGTCTTGTGGGCTTCATCCATGACTAGTGCACGTACACCTCCCCATCTGGGGACCCATATACGATCCACGAAGTAATGCACGCCGTCATCCTTGCGACTCATTTGTTATCCATCCCTCGGAATTCTACTCCCGCAAGGTTCTCTTCTTTCAAAGCCTCACTTTGCGCAATTTGAATCTGAGCCCTTAGATTGGTTTGAATAGCCAATCCTAGCGCTCGAGCACATAATGGTTTCACGCGTTCCTTGCGGCTTAAAGCATCAGCCACCACGTTAGCTTTCCCGGGGTGATACCGGATTTCACAATCGTAGTCGCTAAGCAACTCTACCCAGCGTCGCTGTCGCATGTTAAGTTCCTTCTGATCAAGAATATGTTGAAGGCTCTTATGATTTGTGTAAATGATGCATTTGGTTCCATATAGATAATGCCTCCATATCTTGAGTGCAAAGACTACAACGCCCAACTCCAAGTCATGAGTTGTGTAGTTCTTTTCATGCACCTTTAGTTGTCACGATGCATAGGCAATTACCTTATCTCTTTGCATTAGCACACATCCTAACCCTTGATGTGAAGCATCGTAGTATACCACGAAATCATCAGTTCCGTCCGGGAGGGACAGTATTGGAGCATTGCACAGCTTTTCTTTCAATGTCTGGAAGGCTCGTTCTTGTGCATGTCCCCAATCAAACTCTTGTCTTTCTGGGTTAGCAGCGTTACGGTTTGCGCGATCTTTGAAAAGTTCGCAATAAACGACGGTAGTATCCGGCCAATCCTAGGAATTGCTGTATTTCTGAGGGGTGTTTGGGGAGTATCCCACTTCTTCCCAGCTTCAATCTTACCGGGGTCCACATGAATTCCATTTTCGTTAACTACATGACCAAAACTTCACTTCTTGAAGCAGAATTCACACTTCGAGAATTGGCGAAATGTTTCTCCTCCTTCAACAGTTCTAGAATTGCTTGGTATGTATTTTCGTGATCCTCCTTCGAACAGGAGTAGATGAGTAGTCTTCTATGAATACAATCACGAACTTATCCAGATAAGGCTTGCACACCCGATTCATTAAATCCATAAAGACAGCTGGTGCGTGGTCAACCCAAATGCATGACCAAGAACTCATAGTGCCCGTAACGACTTCTAAATGCTGTTTTCGGGATATCGTCCTCGAATACTCTTAATGATGATAACCAGATCGAAGGTCGATCTTAGAGAAATACGAGGCTCCTTGAAACTGATCGAACAGGTCGTCGATTCTAGGAAGATGATACCGATTCTTCACGGTCAATTTGTTCAATTCCCTGTAGTCGATACACATAAGAACGACCCGTCCTTCTCTTGACAAATCACACCGGTGCTCCCCACGGTGAATAACTCGGTCGAATAAAACCCTTCTCCAGTAGTTCCTGTAGTTGGCTTGATAACTCTTGCATCTCCGAGGGTGCTAACCGATACGGGTCTTAGCTACCGGCGTAGCTCCAGGAACAGCTCTATATGGAATTCCACCTGTCGTGGAGGAGGCAATCCAGAAAAATCATCAGGGAACACTTCCGTGTAATCCCGTACAATCAGAATGTCAGCCATTTCGCCTCTTCTTCCTTCTTTTCTACCACGTGAGCCAGAAAGGTGTAACACTGCTTTCGTGGACCTTGGCATGCTTTCATGCAGGAGATAAGCTTCAAGTTCTTTCCCGGTCACTCCCCTTGTATTCTGAGTACTTTCCGTCTGACATGGGGATCCGCACTACTTTATCTCGGCAAACAATCTCGGCTCCATGCTTAGACAACCATCCATTCCCATATTACGTCAAAGCTCCCCAACTCAAAAGTATCAAATCTATGTTAGGCTGGTTTTCCAATATTAGGGTGCAATTATTAATAATTTCCTCTGCCTGTTCAACCCTACCATTTGCCATTCTACAGAGTAACTAGTCTCTAGTATACAGGCACTCAAATCAAGCATTTGCACAAACTCAGATGATAATAAAACTATTGTCCGCTCCAGTATCAAACATACAGATGCGAAGTGGTTATTGAGTAAGTGCGTACCCGTGACAACGTTCAGATCTTGACGGGCCATCATTAGCTCCAATGACGAAGGCACGACCCCGTGCAGCATTTCCTTGGTTTCCTTGGCCTTGCGGACCCGCTATGGCCATTATCTACTGCTGGTTTTTCCCTGCTGACCCTGTGCCTATTCATTCGGGCACATGTTTCTGAAGTGGTCGAGGCCTCCACATTCGTAGCATGCCCTGGCATTCCCAGCGGGGTTAACCGCGTTGATGGGTGCCACCAGGTTTGGCGCTACTCTGCAGTCTCTTGCTTGGTGCCCCGGGCGTCTGCAGTTTAAACACCCGGCACGGCGCGGCTGGAGGATGATGGAGATTACACCTGTCACATCTCGGGTGCGGCCCAGCATATTCCTTCTTCCTTGAGTCACGGCACAAAGTTTCTGGTTGTCTTGGCCCTCTTATCTGACTTTCCAGTACCAGACCGACTTGTTTTCCAAGTCTCTTTTCTTTCTCCGCTCCTATACCAATACTCATGTTCATCATCTCGTCAGTGAGAGAGCCCGCTTTCAGAATAGCGCTCTGGATGGTAGGGGGAGCGGCTGCAGTTACCATCGCCGGATTTGAGGCGCGAGTCCCCAAATGTACCTTTCTATCCTCTTAGATTCCGGATGACTAGGTGTGGAACTAGTCTAGCCAGCTCGTGGAATCGGTCAGTATAAGCTGCGTGCCCTGCCCCCACCATAGCATGATTCCAGAATCATGCTCAGCTTCTGCATCTCGTTGATCGGGCAGTATTCGTCGGTAATCATGCTTTGAATTCATCCCAGGTCATCTGCATCGCAGATTCCCTTCCCCTAGCTTGAACCTGGGTGTTCCACCAGGTTAGTGCTCTGCCCTGCAGTGAGCACGTAAATACTTGATCCGCTGGCTGTCGAGGCATTCACTGATGTCGACACAGCCTCCATTTTCTCAAGCCATCTAATCAAGGCTATCGCCCCACCTTTCCCATCGAAATCCCGGGGCTTACAGCACAAATTCCTTGTAAGAGCAGCCCCGTTTGACAAATTCCTTGTAAGAGCAGCCCGTTTGACGTTAACAGCCCCAGTTTCATTACCTGTTGTACCACCATTTCCAGTCTCCTGATTGCTTTCATTCCCGATCGGGTTCCCAGTATCCTCGTTTTCATTACCACCATCCCCGTAGGGGTGGTTTTGCTGTTGCAGAGCGTCGCTCACCTGAGCTACGATTGTTGGAATCAGGGCAGTCAATTGTTGAGCAATTAAGGCTGCCATATCAGGGTTTCCAGTCCCTTGGTTATTGCCAGAAGGGCCTTCATTGCTATTGGAGGTCTACCCCTGCCTCTGCCTCTGCCCCTCGGGGCTTCACTTCGCTACTATTGCTGCGGGTAGATCTTCGAGGCGGCATGTTCTATTCATACAAGAGGCAACATATAAGCTTTAGTCACCTTAAGATACACAAGTACTTTGCTTATCAAATTCCAATGTTTCGTGTTCCAGTCAGTCCAGATTACCATGCAGCCATTTTAAGCATATTCTCGGTATACCGGTGATGTTTATATATAGGGTTCCCCGCAGCGTCCCCAATACCCATGATGTACCGAGAATGATGCCTAATCCGGTTACATGACGTCCGACCTTCCTTCACATCATATCCATAATAATCCATCAAGTCAACTCAGCCCAAACATGTAATCACATATAGTCTGGCGAAGGTTGTCTATCTCGCGTCCTTGAAGGACTCAGACATAGCCTCCTCGGGTCGGTCTCAGTATGTGAGGTCAAGCGCAATGTATGATCTGTGACGATCTTTCGGGTCTAAATACCTGAATTTGGTTATGATAACTTGGCGCACAGAGGGAACGGAAGACCAATAGGAAGCATCCTATAGGGGTCGAGCACAAGGGCTCAAACACAAAGTAAAAGATCACATAACAGAAGGATAACCAACATGTAAGGAGGAACACATGCACGATATATAAATGCACACAAGCTTAAGCATGCAAATCTGCATTAAGGTTCCTAGGTTATAGTCTAGGTCAAGTGTAATTGCCTAATTCTCTATAACCAAGGCTCTGATACCAGTCTGTCACACCCCGCTAATAGCGGAAACACGGGGAATGTGAGCTAGACGGGATCGTCATAACACATGGTATGCAATAGAGTAGCAATAGTAATAATATTATGACAAGAGTGTCATGACGACACCCGAACCCAATTGGAGACTTGTGTCGTGTATAATCAATGTTCACGACAGCATAGTCATAAGCATAGACATAAGATGATCACATAACATTGATATAACTTGTAACGTAAATTCCGACACTCGGGAAAAGTATACAAAAAGTCATGTCCAAGCTTTACAAGGGTAATAATACAATATGCATCCTAGGGTCTCCTCTATAAGGCAGCACTCCCAGGCTTCCATTACCTGATCACCTGAAAAGAAATGCTCAAAACGGTCAACATAATTGTGGTGAGCTTCGCAGGTTTTAAGTAATTAAAAAAAATTAATGACGAAAAAGCAAGTTCATAAGTGTTACCGCGACTACACTTATGTATAGGCGGTTTACCAGTTTTAAATAGCTACAGCAAACCTAAACATCGGTTCAACATGGGAATTGATGGCTGAAAGGAAACATTCTCAAAGTTTAAATAGTTTATTAAGACGTAGCAAGATCCACACAGCGCGTACGTATAGTTTATAACCAACCAATCCTTAGGTCCCATTACCGGGATTAATGGTTATATAAAAAAGGTTTTCCATGGCATAATAAGTTTAATATGACATAGCAAGATCCACACAACGCATACGTTAGGTTACAACCAAACCAATCCTTAGGTCCCAATACCGGGATTAATGGTTGTAGTGGATGATCGGCTTAGAAGAACACACACAGAAGACACACAGAAGAGCCACACAGCCGAAAGCATCCCAGGTCAATGGCATCCACAGGTAACATTAATCAACACATAACATCCAGATGATGTGGAGTACATGGACATTGTCCAGCAGATGGCTCTTTTAACTTATAGAGCGAAGAAGTTCTTCAAGAGAACTAGAAGGCAATTCCCTCAAACCCAGTCAACCGCAAGTTTGGGTTGATAAGAGCAAAGCAAGGTGCTACAACTGCAACCAACTTGGTCACTTTGCTAGGGAATGCAAGGCTCCCAAGAACAACCGGGAACCCCACAGGCCTCCACACATCCCACTGCTCCCAAGCATGAAGAAAAGTCAACTGAAACAGCTGCTGTTGCTCAGGAAGTTGACTGGAGCTTCATGGTACAGGATGTGACTCCCGCTCAAGCACTCATGGCCGGAACAGATGATGATCAGTATATGAACATCTTTGTACTGCTGCCTGTATTGCTAAAGTTAAATTGTATAAGGATTACATTTCGGAAATCAGATCTGAGGTTGAGTCTTTAAATGTGCTAAAATCTGACTTTAAAAGAGCTGAATCTGACTATCAAAGGAAAATTGATGAGTTAGAGAAAACTGTGTCTCTTTTGAAACATGAAAAGACTAACTACAAGACTCAAATCAAAGATCTGATCACCAAACTTTCTGAAGTTCAAGCCCAGTTAGTCACAGCTGAGGCTCAGGCCAGGAAGCAAGCTATTGCTGAGCAAAGCTTCCAAACTATTCTTGCATCAACCTCTCATTCCAAAATGTTTTATCAAAACAAAGAAGGGTTGGGAACCAATGAAATAGCTCACCACACTCTTATGAGTCTATTAGACTACCTAGATGTGGTACTGAAGAGCAAGAGGTTCCAACTGCTGACCCTTCCATTGGAACTAGAGGATGAAGTAAAAACAGTGGCCTCCACAGGGGAGAAACAGAGGATACACCCATCTCCACCTGTGATGACCAAATCCTGACCACCAAGGCAAGAAGAAGTAGAGCTAAAGCTGCTAGGACTGCTAAGAAGGTTGCAGAGTCCAAGCTTAAGTTTGACCCTAAGCAAAAGGGTGTCTTCATTTCTGCCGGGTTTCAAGTGGTAGGTACTCCTGATTCAGGAAAGGAGTGTAGTACCAGCACTCCTGTCCCACTGAAGGATCAGAAGTCGAAAGGGAAAGTTGCTGATGAGAGAAGAAACCCAAGAAACAGCAACCTGCAAGTTCCCAGAAGACTAACATTGCATGCATAATGTGTGGTCTGCACAACCACATGGCTAAAGATGTTACTACAATCCAGCAAGCACACATTATGCAAATAATGTTAGAAAAGAAGTAGTCAGAGAAGGTTTCTTAGTTGGACCACTTCAAAAGGTCCAAATGATGAAAAAGGGAAAGTTGGTCTCGGAAGCCAAGTTGCTTTCGGAAGAAACTGCTTCTTCCGAAGGGAAAATGGCTTCGGAAGCCAAACCTTCTAAGGTTCGGAAGAACAAGAAGGCTCCCTTGAAACCATCTCAGAAGAAGACTACTTCGGAAGAAAAGGTGGTGAAGGCTTCTTCGAAAAGAGAGAAGCTTCGGAAGAAGACCATGCTGCAAAAGCTTCAACAAGCTCATCCTCAAAGATCAACCAAAGGATGGATTGGAAGATCAAGGAGATGCTGCAGCCCAAACCTCTTCTTAACAATGACCTCTATTGAACCCCATTGCATATCTTTTGGTTTAATTATGTCACTATCTTTGGAAGAGCCCGAGACCTGCAAGGCTTGGGCTTCCAAACAAAACTAACCATCTCATCTTATGTGCAGGGACATCCATTTGACAAGAACAACAATATCTGGATTGTAGATAGTGGATGCTCCAGGCACATGACAGGGAACAGATCTCTCCTTCAACAATTCCAGAACTTTGATTGAGGGCCTGTCCAATTTGGAGGTGAGGCCGGAGGATATATTTCTGGCAGAGGAAGTATATCCAATGGCAGAATAAACATTGACAAAGTTCACTTTGTCAAACAGCTTGAACACAATCTGTTAAGTGTTTCTCAATTCTGTGATTAGAAGCATCAGATGCTTTTCACAGAACATGAGTGCATTATCCTCAAACCAGGGATGACAATTCCTCCGGAATTGGTGCTTCTCAGATCTCCCAGGAAAGGGGATATGTACAAGCTGGATATGAACAATGCTTCTCCTATGGGTGAAGTATCATGCTTTCTTTCCAAAGCTGATAGTGATGAGTCAACACTATGGCATAAACGCATGTGTCATGTGAATTTTAAAACAATGAATAAATTGTCTAAAAAAACTTGGTACATGGTTTGCCTAAAAAGGAATTTTTCTGCAAAGATAACTGTGTTGCATGCCTGAAAGGGAAACAACACAGATCATCTCATAAATCCAAATGTGTTAACTCTATCACTACTCCATTACACTTATTGCACATGGATCTTTTGGTCCCACAAGTATAATGAGCATTGGAAGGAAATCATACTGCCTTGTGATCGTTGATGATTTTACAAGATTTACATGGGTATTCTTTTTAAGAAGTAAAGATGAAACTGCTGAAACTTTAAAATCTTTTATTCTTAAAATAGAAAATCAAATTGATCACAAGGTTAAGATTATTAGAAGTGATCAAGGGACTGAGTTTAAGAACTTCGTTCTTGACTCATTCTGTGACTCAAAAGGGATTGCCAGACAATATAGTGCTCCCAGAACTCCTCAACAAAACGGTGTTGCTGAGAGGAGGAACAGGACACTTATTGAGGCTGCTCGGACCATGTTAGCTGATTCAAAGCTGCCTCTAACATTCTGGGCAGAGGCAGTCAGCACTGCATGCTATGTGCAGAACAGGGTTCTTGTAGTTAAGCCCCATGGAAAAACCCTTATGAGTTATGGAACAAGAGGCCACCGTTCATTGGCTTTCTAAGGTCCTTTGGCTGCAGGTGTACCATACTTAACACAAAGGACAACTTGGCAAAGTTTGCTGAGAAGTCGGATGATGCTATCTTTATTGGATACTCTTCTAGCTCCAAAGCTTATAGAGTATACAATATTAAGAATCAACAATTTGAGGAGTCATCCAACATAGTTGTTAATGAGCATACTCCTTGTGTTAGGGGGAATGGACCTGAGTATATCTTTGATTTAGAATTGTTTCCAAACTATTCTAAACCATCTTGTGAGAATGTTTCAGCTGGAACAGGTGCTCAAAGTGATGCTGATGCAGGTCAACTATATGAGCTTCCCAGACCTATTCCAAATTCTCCAAGAGCTGAAGGGCAACAAGCTTCAACTATTCACAGATCTGACAGTGTAACTATCTCCAGAAATAGAGAAGCTTCAACAAGTGAATCACTTGATCAACCTCAAAGTTCCTCAGGTGATCCACTACAACACCAGGTTGAGGGAAGTGGTATTCTGAAGGAACAGGCAACTGTTAATACTACTTCACAACCAACCATTGATGATGTTTCTAAATCATTCAATCAGTCCTCATTGAATGACTCTGAAATAGCAGTTGGACAGAGTGATCCAATTCCTGATCAGAATATGTCTAACCTAGACTTATCTCTGCAATTGGAAGTGATTCCTCGTCTTAGGATTCACAACACTCATCCAACTGAGAACATCATAGGGAATGTCTCTGAAGGTGTGAGAACAAGAGGACAAACTCATCATGGGAATGTCTACTTGTACTCATGCTTCCTGTCTCAGATGGAACCAAAGAAGGTAGAAGATGCCTTAAAGGATAGTAGTTGGGTTGAATCGATGCAGGAGGAGCTGCTTCAATTCAAAAGACAAAAGGTCTGGAATCTATGCCCACTACCATCTGGTCAAGTACCCATAGGCACTAAATGGGTATTCAGGAACAAGAAAGATGATAGAGGCTTGATTATCAAGAACAAGGCAAGACTAGTAGTTCAAGGGTACACCCAGGAGGAAGGAATTGATTATACTGATGTCTTTGCACCTGTTGCAAGACTTGAGGCAGTTAGGATCTTCCTTGCTTATGCTGCATCCAAGAACTTCACAGTCTACCAACTTGATGTCAAGTGTGCCTTTCTATATGGGGATATAGATAGGGAAATCTATGTGTGTCAACCTCCAGGATTTGAAGACCCACAGCACCCCAACTATGTGTGCAAGCTGGACAAAGCTCTATATGGGCTGCACCAAGCACCTAGGCTGTGGTATGAGACCTTGTCTCAGTTTCTCCTGAAGAATGGATACACTAGAGGTACCATTGACAAGACTCTTTTCATCAGAAAGAGTGGAGAAGACATTTTGCTTGTACAAGTCTATGTTGATGACATCACATTTGGTTCTTCAAACGACCAAATGTGCAAAGACTTTGAAAGCATTATGAAGCAGAAGTTTGAGATGAGTTCCATGGGAAGAATGGACTTTTTCCTAGGAATCCAGGTGAAACAGATGAAGGAAGGGTTCTTCATAAGTCAATCTAAGTATGTCTCAGACATCTTAGAAAGATTTGAAATGAAAGACTGTAAACCAGCCAAGACACCCATACCCAGAAACCATAATCTTTGCCCTGACCTTGAGGGGGAGGATACTGATCAACATCAGTATAGAGCAATCATTGGTTCTCTGATGTATCTCACTGCAAGTAGACCAGATATCATGTTTGCCACATGCATTTGTGCAAGATATCAGGCTGCTCCAAAGGTGTCTCACCTAGCTGCTGCAAAGAGAATCCTCAGATATCTCAACGGAGCACCTAAACTAGGTCTCTGGTATCCAAGAAATAGTGATTTCAATCTCTATGGATACTCTGACAGTGACTATGGTGGCTGCAACATTGACAAGAAATCAACATCAGGAGGATGTCAATTTCTTGGTGGAAGGATTATCTCATGGCAATGCACGAGACAATCCTGTGTCTCTACATCAACTGCTGAAGCTGAATACATTGCTGCTGCTAGCTGCTGTGCTCAACTGCTATGGATTCAAAATCAGATGTTAGACTATGGGTTCAACTTCATGACCACTCCTATCCATATTGACAACAATAGTGCTATCTCCATTACTGAGAATCCGGTGAAGCACTCCAAGACAAAACACATTGATATCAGGTATCATTTCATTAGAGATATTCATGAGAAACAGCTGATAAAGTTAATCAAAGTTGACTCAAATGAACAATATGCTGATTTGTTCACAAAGGCATTTGATGAACAAAGATTTAAGTATCTCATATCAGCAATTGGGATGATAAACATTGAATAACTACCTCTTTTGAAGACCTTTTTAAATGAGTAATGTCTTGTGTCAATACAATTTAAGCCCTGTTACAAAAGATCTTTAAACTATTCCAAGTGTAAATTCCTTCCGAAGAGGAACTAACTCTCGGAAGATATTCTTGAATATCTTCCGAAGCTAAATTCCTCAATGGAAATTTTCTTCTCGGAAGAGTTTTTGGTCTCGGAAGAAGCGATTGATTTTATATCAGATCTACTTCCGAAACTTATACAACTCTCCATTCGGAAAGACAGCTTTACCTTCGGAAGCAATGCCTTGCTTCGGAAGATAAAGTGCCTTCAAAGGACAATTTTACCTTCGGAAGCAATATCATGCTTCGGAAGAGAAATTGCCCTCGGAAGAAAATACCTTCGAAATGTTTTACCCTCGGAAGTAAAGGTTTTTATATGTAACGGATATCTTTTGGGCCCCACTCTGTAAAAAGTAAAGATTTTGTTGATATGTCAGATTATTTAAAATTATCCTTGCCGCCAACATCATTTCTCCGCCGTAAACCACCATACCACCCACAGTAACCCCAAAACAGTTACCCTATTACCACCACCATACCACTATTCACCCCTTTTTAAATAATCTTGACTTATCAATTTCATCTTCTTTTACCACTTTACAGCCCAAATTGTTCCCTTCACTGTCAAACCATAAATCTCACTCAAAATTTCAAGCTTACCTTTTCTCCAATGGCGCTAAACCCTCAGCACAACCAAGTCGCGTTACTTGACTCGTCAAGGGATGCTGACTTCACCCAAATCATCACCTTTCTCACCGAATCCACCTACCTCACTACACTCACAGTTAACCCAACCGTATACTCCAACCATATGTCAGAATTTTGGAGCAACGGAGAAACTACAGTGCTGAATGGGGTTCGAGTCCTGAGAACCAGAGTTTGTGGCCAAGAGTTGGTCATCAATGAACAGATCATCAGGGAGCATCTCGAGCTTCACGATGATGGGGCTCCTACTGAGTTCCCCAAGGAAGACTTGGAAGGCACCTATATCCTCATGGGATATGGAGGCGATGTCAGCAGGTCCACAGTATACAAGTTCAACTTCTCTTACCATTGGAAGTTCCTGCTGCACATTGTTTTGCACTGCCTCTCCAACAAATCAGGGGGTTGGGATCAAATCCCATATGAACTAGGATGCCTAGTTCATGGGTTGGTGAGAGGCCTCAGATTCAACTACTCACGATTCGTGTTGAACAACCTAATCGCCAATCTCAGCAGGGATACATTCTTCATGTATCCCCGATTTCTTCAACACCTAATCAACTGTGAGATGGAACCAAGCAAGCTTGTCTGCGCAGCTGCTCTTCCTGTTCCACACATGAGGCCTACCATCTTCAAGACACTGAAGAAGATGTCCACCAACTTCACTGGACGGTACACTCCATTACCTCCAGAGATGACTGAGCGCATAGCTCCTGGTGACATCCCTGTTCTCCCCACAGGTGATGAACCCACACCAGCAACATCCACCACAATACCAAAACCTTCTTTACCCATCAAAGCCACATATCAGAGACGCCCCAAACGAACCCTTGTTCAATCTACTCTGATTGAACAAGCTCCTTCTGTTCACACCCAAAGGACTAGAGTGGAATCATGGGCTCCCACTCAGTCCGAGGTCACACCATCCTTCACAATTGACCTCAATGTGGGTTTTGAGTCTCCTCAGTCTCAAACCCCTGAGCCCGAACCCCAAGCCTTTAGCCCACAGGGTGAGTCTCTACACTCCCCTGTGCAGCCTTCTAGGGACAGCCCCACCATAGGCTCAATGCCTGTAGACATTGATCAAGGTCCCGGGTCAGTAGGACTAACCACCCTCTCTTTCACTGACCTTTTACTCCGAACTGATGAAGAGATTACATCTCTCCATGGCCATGAAGTTGATCTACAACACCCACTGAGAGATCAACAGAGCCAAGAGGGATCCCTTGTCTCTAGCCCCCATCAGAAGCCTGCTACTGAGGTGAGTCCCACTGATGTGGAGGGGACTCATGTAGACTCAGCTGCCACTACTCAGAGTCTCTCATTGAGCTCTCAGGACAGTGGTAACATCATTAGGACTGAGTCTACGTCAACTTTGCCCATTGACATCTCTGAAAAGGATGACTCTGAGCAAAGGAAACCAGGGTGCCAAGAAACCACATCTGGTGGTGAGAGTGAGCATACTAGGTATGTTATCTCATCTCCCCGTGATTCTTCCTATGAAGATGAGGGAAGTATGCAACTAACACTTCAGTACTTGCATTCTAAGGTCTCCAACCTGGAATCACAGGTGAAGATCTTAGAATCAAGGACTGCCACTCAGCAAATCGAGATTAACTCTCTCAAGGCTCAACTAGCTGAGAAACAGACGGAGAGGTCTGTTAGGCATGTACCAATCCAGGTCTCAATGACTTCTTCCTCTAGCTCATCTAGCTCTCAAGATGATGCTACCAAAAAGGGGGAGAAAGTTCAGAGACAAACACCTATGGAACCACAGACCCAACTCATTTCCACCCAACAAATCATTACACCACCTGAGTCATCTCAATCCTTTCTGGAGATTGACTCAAGGATGCTTCAAGATCTCTACAGACTTTTCACAAAGTTTGTATTGAGATCATCCCTAGAACAGCCCAGCCCCGACACCACACTTGCATACTTTGGGGCTGAGGAGCTTCAAAGACTGACTGCACCTTCTACCACTTTGGAGGAAGTTGGTCAACCTAAGGTCTTCATGGAACCTGAGATTAGCTTCGAAGGGGAAATGGAGACTGATGGCCCAGCAACTAAAACAGATGGGACAGAATCTGCACCAGTCTCATCTTCCAAAGCTCTAGCTGAGGCTTCTGAAGTTTACATGGAAGCCTCGGAAGAACAAGACAAGTCTTCCGAGGCCGAAATAGAAGCTGCGGAAGGCCTATTTCAGATGTCCGAGGAACTGACCATCACAGATGTCATTGCTGAAATTGCATCTGAGGTGAGCAGGGAGGACATTTCTGATATACCTCCAACCCAAGCACCAGCTGAACTTCTCTCTCAATCACAACCCTCCATCCAAGAACCACCACAGTCAAGCACAATCAAAGACAAAGGCAAAAGAAAGTTGACTGCGGAAGAGCTTCAGGAGGAGGAGAAAATTGAGAAGGCCAAAAAGAAAGGTCGGTTTCCTACTGAGAAGCTGTTAGCTGCTAGCTCTAAGGCAGCTGCAGCCAATCAAGAAGAAATCAACCTAAAGAGAAGAACAACACTCATTGACCAGCTCATCAGCCTAGGAGCTGTCAATGAGGAAATACTCCTGCTACCACTAGAGGAGTTGGTGACTTTGGAGAGGTCAACCAGGCTACAACAAGAAAGGGAAGCCAGGTTGGCCTTGGAGAAGGCAGAAGAAGAGCAGAGGGAGGCAGCCCTGAAGCTGAGAGAGGAGAGGATCAAATTCCTACTCTCAAGAGGCTTCAGTCTTCCTGAACTGTCTCCACATGATGATGATATGATCCTGTGCTCCACAACAAAGAGCAGGATCAAATGGAGAAGGAAAGGAAGAAGGCTGCTAGGGAGAAGTTGAAGGTGAAGAGGAAGAGGGAGGAAGAGAAGGAGGTCACTGCTGCCAAGAAGTCAACTGACAAAGCCTGGATGAAGGACTACCTCCGGGCTCATGGCTTCTCTGGTAGGAAGGTGGGGCCTATGTCCGAAAGGACACTCCAGCGGATAGTCAGTGAAATAAAGGCTGACATCCGCTTGGGGAAGAAAAGGGAGATGTATAGGAGGGTAAAGGGAACGGTCTCAACCCCAGCCACTCAACCACAGCCACAACCCACACCAGAACCAACCCCTTTTCCCATTAAACCCGAACCCACTGATGAAACCTTCACCCTCAACCCACAACTCTACCCAAACCTACCACATCACCTCAACCACCCAAACTACCCATCCTAAAACCCAAGACTCAACCCAAAACCACTAAACCTAAGCCTACCCAACAACAACCAAGACCATCCCCTCAGCCTCCTAAACATCTCTCCTTTGAGGAAATAAAGGAGTTCAAGACGAGGCTCATTAACTGCACTACCTTGAGCAGTATCTCCTGTGAGGGAGAGCTTATCAACATCACCTATGTTGATAACTCTTCAAACTCCCTCACCCTAGGCAAATTTCTTGAATTGCCTAGAGACACCTTGGGCCAGGCTGCAAGACTTCTTGGTCTCAACTCCGATACCCTCAATGCTGAGGAGAAGAGACTAAGAAGAAGACTGGTGACTCTGCTGGATACCAGGAAAGAGGACAGGATTTCTGGTCAATCTCCTGGACCTAGAAATGCATAATCCAGTGGAGGTTCGATGAACCTTCTCACAACTTTGTTGTGGAAAGGGAGAATGGTGAAACCAACAGGCTTAATGCCACTTCTCTACTGCATCTCAGCAGATTTGATCTTGCTGAGCTTGCAGAGAAGCCATTCTCCAATCCCTCCAACTCTGAGACTGCTGCACACATCAGAAATCACATCAGCGGTCTCCACTTGGCTGAACGAAGTAGAAGAGCCAAGATTGAAGAAGAGTTGAAGCTGAAAAGAGTGGAAGACAAGGAAAGATCAACCACCAAAGGCACAGCCTTTCTACAGATGGTGGAAGGTCCCGAATTGGAACCAATAGTTCGATGGGAATATGACTATACTTCCCATCAACTAACTCTTTTCAGAGGGCCACAACAGAGGGTACACATAATCCAAGGTCACAGTGTAGAGGTTCTGTCCACCAAAGATTTGTACAAGATTCTCAGCATCACAGCAGGAAAGAATGAAGACACTGATAAACACCTGCTTTCCTTGGTGCTGAGAGCTTTGAGAAGAAGAGAGAAGTGAAGTTTTGGTAGCATCAGCCTAGGGGGAGTTTGTTGGATCATGATAAGGCTGGTGCAACCAAATTCACTTCATAGTCATCTTTTGGTACTACATTCAAAGGCTTCCGAAGCAGAGCAAGAGATCTTCCGAAAGTCTGAAGAACAGCTGAAGATATCTACTAAAGGCAAAAGCTGAAGTCAACTGCTGAAGACAACAGCTGAAGCCAACAGCTGAAGATATCTACTGAAGGCAAAAGCTGAAGTCAACTGCTGAAGACAACAGCTGAAGCCAACAGCTGAAGACTATCTTCCGAAGACAAAGTCTGATGAAAGAGCTGAAGACAAAGTCTGAAAGCTTCCGAAGACAAAGTCTGATGAAAGAGCTGAAGACAAAGTCTGAAAGCTTCCGAAGACAAAGTCTGATGAAAGAGCTGAAGACAAAGTCTGAAAGCTTCCAAAGACAAAGTCTGATGAAAGAGCTGAAGACAAAGTCTGAGCTTCTGAAGACAAAGTCTGCTTCCGAAGACAAAGAAGACTCCAAGCCTCGGAAGAAGCAGTCTTCCGAAGTATAAGTGCCTTCGGAAGAAGTTATTCTTCCGAAGCACTTTATCCTTCGGAAGACATTGCTATGTCCAGCAGATAAAAGTATGGTCCCTGACAGTCCGCTGCAGACCTCTGATACAGCATGGCATCTTCCTAAAGAGCCATATTGTTGACCATACTTTATTCTACTGTTCACCTTTTTATGATAGTACATGTTACCAACTTTAGTTGGTGACAAAAGGTAAGTCAGGGACATGTCCTGACTACCAACTCTCAGGCACAATGTCTGAAAGACCTCACCTAGAGTCTTGTAGTATAGATGTAAGGTTAGAGGTGTCCAGCTGGTATCAAAGTATATCCGGCTGTAGGTAGTATTATATATATCTTCTCCCTGTAACTCTTTAGGCAAGCGATTTGAGTCCAAAGTGTCTTGTAATCCTTTGAGTTGAGAAGCAATATATAAAAGTACCTTGAAAATTTACCTGCTGTTAAATTTTCTTACTGCTTGTTACTTGTTATATTGTGATCAACTCTTCATAGACTGCTTGCCGAGTGTTGATTCACAGTGAGTTGAGAGAAAAACCACCCGAAATCCGATCCTGCAGATTTATTAGGGATCATACATTCGGATGTATGTGGACCTTTTAAACCAATAACTAGGAATGGTGCAAGATACTTGATTACCTTTACCGATGACTATAGTCGTTATGGGTATGTGTACTTATTAAGACACAAACATGAATCTTTTGAAATGTTCAAAATCTTCAAAGATGAAGTATAAAATCAACTCAACAAAACGATCAAGATTCTTCGTACCGATAGAGGAGGTGAATAACTAAGTAGTGACTTCCAAGAGTATCTTAAAAGTTGTGGGATTGTCTCACAACTTACTCCACCTGGAAAACCACAACATAATGGTGTGTCTGAGAGGAGGAATCGGACTCTATTGGATATGATTCGAACTATAATGGATAGAAGTACACTACCTCTATCATTTTGGGGTTTCACTTTGCTCTCCACGGCCCGTGGGAGATTAAAGGATTTGGTCTGCCCAAGATACATATTAAATTGATGTGGCTAGTGTTATATGATCCAAGTCAGGTCATACCCAATAACAAGCCAAACAAACACAAATAAATATTTATTCGTTGATAAGATCATACAAATAAATATTGACACCAATTTAGAAAATAGGTTTTCTAAAATGTTGCTTTTGTAAATGAACAACATTATGTGGATAATTTGTTCATGAGAAATTATTTGTTTCATTATTTAAGTTGGTTAAGTAATAACAAATAAAAGTGTATTATTATTATAAAATTAAAAGTAGTTTAATTTTATAAAACTAAGGGATAAGAGTGTCACATTTTATAAAACTAAAATGGGGGGAAAACCCACTTGGGTGGATAATTCGGCCGCCCAAAGGGGCATAGGGAACCCCCTTTTTAGTCTTTGTCTTTGCAAGATTATGATACCCTTAACACTCTTCAATCATAACAAACTTTCTCTTACACACACAAAGCAAGAAACCCTCTCTAAGGAGCTGAAATTTCGGATTCAAGAAGGAAAAAAGAGGGGCTGAAATTCGGATTTTGGCTGCTCTTCAAGGAGTTCATGGCTGAAATTTCTATTGTGCAAAATGGGTTTGAAGTTGGTGTTTCACTACCTAGCAAGTGGGTGTTTGGAAGGGCTTGTGGGTATCACCTCTTGAGGTCTTCTACACTGAAGATTAATCTTTCAAACATCATCCTCTACACCTCCAAACCCATGTTCTAAGAGGTAGTTCATGATGTTGTTATATGTTTTGATAGCATGTTTCTCCATATAAAGATCTTGTACATGGGTTTTGTTTCAAATAAAATGTGTTTGATGCATAAACTAACTAATATCAAAATTGTTTTTGATTATAACTCCGCTGCGTTTTTACATATAAATGGTTAATATGACTTTGATAAACGTCTACCAAACCTAACAAAAAGATCGATCTATGGATTGAAACAAGCATCGAGAAGTTGGAATCAACGTTTTGATGAAGAGATCAAGAAATTTGGTTTCATCAAGAACGCTGACGAGGCTTGTGTATATAAGAAGGCTAGTGGGAGCATAATTACATTCTTAGTATTGTATGTTGATGACATACTACTTTTTGGAAATGATATTCCAACCATGGAAGGTGTTAAAACCTGGCTTGGAAATTGTTTTTCCATAAAAGATCTCGGTGAAGCCGCCAATATTTTAGGAATAAAGATCTATAGGGACAGATCGAGGCGGTTGATAGGTTTAAACCAAAGTGCATATATTGATAAAATCTTAAAAAGGTTCAACATGGAAAACTCTAAGAAAGGTATGGTACCTATTCAAAGAGGGATAATATTGAGTACATCTAAATGCCCAAGCACAAAGGATGAGCAAGATCAAATGAAGGACATCCCATATGCATCTGCTATAGGATCCATCATGTATGCAATGATATGCACTAGACCGGGCGTGTCATGCACATTAAGCATGACAAGCAGATATCAGCAGAATCCAGGTAATAGCCATTGGATGGCTGTTTAAAAGTATATTGAAATACCTTAGGAGGACTAAGGATATGTTTCTAATATACGGATATGATGAAGAGGAACTCGTGTAAAGGGTTACATGGATGCGAGTTTCCAAACTGATCGAGATGATTCTCGATCACAGTCGGGGTATGTCTTCATTATGAATGGAGGAGCAGTGTCCTGGAAGAGTTCAAAACAAGACATGGTAGCATTGTCCACTACAGAATCCGAATACATAGCCGCCTCATTAGCAGCTCGGGAAGCTGCATGGATAATGAAATTTATCACCAATCTAGGGGTGGTCTCTACCATTCAAGACCCCCTAGAAATCTTTTGTGATAATGAGGGTGCGATTGCACAAATCAAGGAACCCCGTGCACATCAAAAGACTAAACACATTGAGTGGAGATTCAACTACATAAGGGATGAAGTTGAAAATGGAAAGATATGTATTCGTAAAGTTCACACCGATCAAAACATTGTGGATCCACTCACGAAGCTCCTTGAAAGGGCAAAGCATGAAAGTCATACTTGGAATTGATCTGTTTAGTATTTAAAAAGTATGGAACAATGTAATATTTAACTCTTTCATATATTTGTGATTTCTGAGTTATGTTCATTTTAGCATGTATACATCCATGAATATGTTTATTATTCTAAATGTCCGTAGTCGGTCAAGTTTATGGGAGCAAATATGAACATAAGACTATTATGAACATGGATTGGTGGATATTCATAAGGCATGAATATAGAGCAATTGGTTGCTACCAAAGTTCGTAGATATTTGTGGGATACGACTATTGGACTGACCCGCGTGTCAAATTTTACTGCATGGAATCTTCTTGATTGATCATAAGCAAATTTGAGTAAAGATGAATATCATTTGGTATCCTCCGACCTCAGATACATAATGGGTTTTGATATTCACCAAGTGTTATACCTTGAGCTAGTACTTCACTGCTCTGAAATAATGGACAGTATATAAGGCTATGTTCAGGTGTGACACAAGGTGATTATGAGAAACATATGTAGTCAAGATGGAATTTGTTCCTCTTATTCGTTGATAGCAAGATGTCTATGGCCTGATCAAGTTAAATCAACAAGGAATGATCATTTTGTGTCCTTGGATTTAACAGGACATCTGTAACAAAAGGATAAATGATTGATTCACCTAAATCGTTTCAAGTTGGATACTTGAAGGGGATGATGTTATTGAATGGCTTTTAGTCATGCGTATTAAGGGTAGTAAACCGTTGTTAGGCGGTATTTACTCCTTGCATTAATCTTCTATGGATCTTGTACAAGTGGGAGATTGTTGGATTCTTTATGCCCAAGACACATAGAACATTGATGTGGTTAGTACGTTATGATCCAAGTCGGGTCATACCCAATAACAAGCTTAGCAAACACCAATTAATATTTAATTGATGATATGATCATGCAATTAAATAATTACACCAATTTAGAAAAAAAAAGGGTTTTCTAAATAAATTGTATATGAGATGGAACAACTTATAAGGATATTTTGTTCATGAGTATTATTTGTAATGTTATTTAAGTTAGTTAAATAACATCACATAATAATAGAGTGTATGAGTTTTACAATTAAAAGGTTAATTTCATAACTCAATTATTGACTAGTTAAATTAATATGGGTGATAAAAATTGGGGGGAAAACCCAATTTTAAAGCCCCATTCGGCCGCCCCCTATAAGGGATTGTTTCTTTTGAGGGGTCTTGAGAGAAGACACATTTAACTAGTCCCACACTCAACGTCTCACTCTCTCTTACATGCAAAGGAGTAAGAATAACAAAACTCTCTCAATTCTAGAGCATATTCACAGCTAAATAGGGGTTTTTCAGCAGCTTCTTTGGTCATTTTTGGTGTTCAAATCCTAGCACTAAGGTCTTTGCTTGATGCTTATGGGTATGGATGCTTGAGGACACCTTTCCTTAGTGTTTTGGTTGTTCAAGAACATCATCATCTTCCTCATATAACATGTTTTTGGCAGCTCCTGAAAGGTAGTTTCATGGTTGTTGTTTTGGTTGTTATTTCTTCTTGATAGCTAGTTCATACACATATATTTGATCCTATGATCTTGGGTTTGTTGTTGCTATATAATATGCCTTAATTTTCAGTTTACATAACATAATATTAAGGTTTGTTTCCACTACGTTTTGATGTTTAAAAGGTTAAACAACTTTGATAAAGTGTCTAACAAACCCACAAAAATAGTGAGTGATTATCATGTTTTGGGTTATTTGTATGAGTTCTATGTACCCCACATCTGATTGTATGTTAAAATCAGTCCTCCTCAAGATATACTAGCCAACACTTTCAATACTTATGACCTAGTTACTTAGGAGTATAAATGCTCAATTTCATCCTTTTGTGTGATCCACATTGGATTTCTGTTGCACTTCACTTTGGAAGGTGATCCTCTTTGGGATTCTTTTGATTGTTCATCCTTAATGGATGTGTTCCTTATTGGGAATCTTTTTGGATCATTGATGTAGCTCATTCAGTTATGTGCTTAGCATAACAAAGAATGTCATGTTGTACTCCAGGTCTATGATAATCATAACACAGGAAACAATTGTGTGATTGAGCAATTTATAAACTGTTTCACTTGGTGTATTGCAATTACTTTACTAGTAATACATATAGGATAGACCAATACTTACCATAAACCAAGATATTTTGTTTACCACACAACCATAAGCATTTTGTTCTTCACTGTTGTATGTGATATTAGGTGTTCCATGCTAAGCCTGTCAGCATATCAAATAAAGTATTGTCAGTCTTTATTAGTGAAAAGGACTCTAGTGAAGAAATAATCTAGTGTGCTATCATTTCTCATGAATGGTTATGTGTGATTTCAAAATGTTTGTTAATTAAATAACATGAATGGTTGTATGATATCTTGACTTTGAAAAATATTTGTTCTAGTTTAAACTTGGACTTTACCAAACTTAAGATTGTATGATTTAATGTTTTTCAAAACATTACTTGTTTGATTCATAGTTGATCATATGAAGTGACTGAACCAAAAATTCAAATCTTGTTGAACCAAATGGTTTGGTAAAAAGGTCAGCCAATTGATTGTCTGTATGGACTTTGATCAATTTTATCAGACCCTTTTCTGAACAATCTCTCATAAAGTGATATCTGATATCTATGTGTTTTGTTTTGGAATGTTGAAATGGATTATCAACTATAAACATGACAGCAGTGTTATCAATATGTATGGGTGTTTTAAGAAAATTATAGCCATAGTCAAGCATTTGGTTTTGAATCCAAAGCACTTGAGAACAGCATGAAGAAGCAGCTATGTATTCTGCATCACCTGTTGACACAGAAACATTAGTTTGTTTCTTGCACTGCCATGAGATCAATTTAGGTCCAAGAAAATGACAACCTCCAAAAGTGGATTTTTTGTTGTTGTTGTTGCATCCACCATAATCACTATCTATGTATGCATATAAAGAGAAATCTCCATCTTTAGGATACCACAAACCAAGTGCTGGTTTGCCTTTCAAGTGTCTAAAGATTCTTTTTACAGCATTGATGTGTGATTCTTTTGGATGTGCTTGGTATCTTGCACATATGCAAATTGCATACATGATGTGTAGTCTGCTTGCTGTTAGGTATATCAGGAAGTCTATCATTGATCTATAGAATTTCTGATCAACTAATGTTCCTTCTGAATCTGGTCCAAACTTCAAACAAGTTTCAAATGGTGTTTTACTTGATGTACAATCAGACATATTGTATTTCACCAATATCTGATGAACATACATGCTTTGGTTGATGAAAATTCCTTTAGCAGGTTGTTGAACTTGAAGACCAAGGAAGAAGGTAAGTTTTCCCACTGAGCTCATTTGGAATTTTGACTGCATAAGAGTTTCAAACTCTCTGCAAATTTGGATGCTTTTAGAGACAAAGATGATGTCATCCACATAGACTTGAACTACTAACAAGTCTTGTTCTTTCCTCTTTAGGAACAATGTCTGATCTACTTTCCCTCAGGTGTACCCATTTTGCAGTAGAAACTTGGATAAAGTTTCATACCACTTCCTAGGTGCTTGATGAAGACCATATTGAGCTTTATCTAACTTGTAGACTCTATTAGGGAATTATGGATCTTCAAACCCTGGTGGTTTAGCAATATATCTCTTATAATCTATCTTTCCATAGAGGAATGCATATTTTACATCCATTTGGAAGACAGTGAAATTTTTGGATGAGGCATATACAAGGAATACTCGGATGGCTTCAAGTGTAGCTACTGGAGCAAAGACATCATCATACTCAATGCCTTCCTCTTGAGTATATCCTTGGGCAATCAGCCTTGCTTTATTTCTAATGACAATTCCTTTGTCATCTGCTTTGTTTCTGAATAGCCATCTTGTGCATATTGCATATTAACCTTCAAGAAGGTCAACCAGGTTCCATATCTCTTGCTTTCAAAATTATTGTAGTCCCTGCTGCAGTTCTTCTATCCAACTGTTGTGCTTAAGTGCTTCTGTGATGTTTTTGGGTACAGTTAGGGATAAGAAACTGGAATACAAACAAATGTTTGCTATGTCTGATTGACTTCTTGTTAGTCTGGTATTGAGGTCACCTATGATGTTTTCTAAGGGGTGATCTTTGTGCCTTCTTATTGTTTCAATCTGATCAACCGAGAATGTTGAATCAAGATTGGTGATTGTTTATTCAGGTGTTGTTGGATGGGCAAGGGTATTTGAGGTGGTGGGACAATTTGGCTATGTAGGAACATTGAATGTTTATGGTGAAACATGAAAGAAATCTAAAGGTTCATCTTCATGATGTGTGTCTGGTATTGCATGATAATCATCATCTTCTTCAACTGTGTTTGGTTGAGGTGACTTTGATTAGTTGGGTGATTGAGTAGTCTTAGGTGTTGATGAAGATGGTGTGATTGTGGTGGTTCCATTTGATGTATTTGTGTGTTTAGGAGGAGGTGTAACTGTGGTGCTTGAAGGAGATGTGGTTGTTCTCCTTGGAGGATCAGCAGTTAATAAAACATCAATGGTTGTTGGAGGAGGTACCATTGGATATGCAATATCTTCTTTTGTACCTGAAACATCAAAATAAGATGTGTCAAATGATTTTGTTAGTGAGTCAATATCAAACAACCAGTCTAATCCAATGAGTTTCTTTGTGAAAGAATGTTCACTAAACACAACATCAGTTGTTTCTTCCACAATATTAAGTCTTGGATTATATACTCTGTATGCTTTTGAGCTTCTAGAGTATCTAACAAAGAATCCTTCATCTACTTTTGAAGCAAACTATTTGTTCTCTGGTGTTTGATATTGAAACGGAGCATCCAAATGCTTTAATAAATGCAATGAAAGGTTTTCTTTTAAACATTAATTCATATGGGGTTTTTGAATGTTCTTTGTTTATTAATGTTCTATTCTGAATGTAACAAGCTGTATTGATTGCTTCAGCCCAAAAAGATATGGGTAATAGAGACTCAGTTAGCATGGATCTGGCTGCTTCTATCAATGTTCTGTTTCTCCTTTCAGCTACTCCATTTTGCTGAGGAGTTATTACTACACTGAACTGATGACTAATTACTTTTTCTGCACAAAAAGAAGAAATATAGCCATTTTTTAGTTCAGTACCATTATCACTCCAATTGATTCTCAATCTTAGTGATAAATGTTTTGAGAATGTCTGGTGTTTCTGACTTGTGTAGAAGAAAGAAAACCCAGATAAATCTGGAGTAATCATCTATTATAACAAGACAACATTATTTCTTTCCTATGTTCATGATTTTTTTTGGGCCAAAAAGGTCCATGGGAAGCAATTTGAGTGGTGTGTTATTAGAGTTTACCAATTTAGACTTATGAGACACTCTATGTTGTTTGCCTTTGAGACATGCAGTGCAACGGTCTGTACAGAAGAATTCTTTTTATGGTAAACCTACTACTAAGTCACCTTTTACAAGTTGATTCATTATGTGATAATTAGAGTGTCCCAGTCGTATGTGCCATAATTGGGAAACATCTACTGATGCTTTGGATAGTAAACATGTTTCAGGAGTGGTTGTTGAAACAGTGTTCATATCAACAATATATGTGTTGTTATGATGTGGACTTTTCAAAAGGATCCAATCTTCAGGTATTTGGAAACTTGTCTTGAGGATGTAACAGTCGCTGGAGTCAAACAAGGTGGCGTATCCCTTATCACAAATTTAGGACACACTTAGAAGATTGAATTGAAGGTTGGAGCAGTAGTTGACATTTTCAAAGCTGATTAACCCATTTGATATTGTTCCTTCACCCGTTGTCTTTCCACCTGTCTTATCACCTCCAAATGCTACATTTCCTCCATGTTTGCTCTTAAAATCCCAAAGGACGGAACAATTTCCTGTCATATGTCGGGAGCATCAACTGTCAACATACCAGATGTTGTCAGGCCTTCTTTGATGTCCCTGAAAAGACAATAAATCAATTAGATGGTGCAACCCAAGCCAAGATGGTCTTGGGTTTTCCATCTTTTCCCACAATGCAAATTTCTTCTAATGTAACATTGTCTAGTTGTTTATAAATTCTAGGTACACTAGGTTTCCTTTGATTGATCGTAGCTCTATCAGGAGAAGTACTTTGAGCTCTTCTTCTATTAGTGCTAATATCTGATTATTGTTTATTTTGAGACTTATGTCTCCCGTGTGCTTGTTTAAAGGTGTTATAGAATGTTTTGTCATTATTTAGAACAACCTTTTGATGGGGAGTTTGTCTTGTTACTCTAATTTGTTCTTATTAGGAACAACTATTTG
Organism: Flaveria linearis; assembly: GCA_024085815.1. Lineage (NCBI taxonomy): Eukaryota > Viridiplantae > Streptophyta > Magnoliopsida > Asterales > Asteraceae > Flaveria > Flaveria linearis. Next base: position 83,012,379 of record CM044008.1, on the reverse strand, counting down.
CTTCTCAGTTGATTTGTCAACTTGAGGTTGAGTGTTATGCTTTTTGTTTTTCTTGTTAAAGAAACAGTTAGCAGTGCTATGATTGTTTCTTTTACAAATTAATCATAGTTATGAAAGTGGCAAGATTGAGTACTATGATTGTTCATGTGATAGTACTTGCAATATTTACAATATTTGCATTTGTTAGTGCTGTAAGTGTACTGATCACACCATTCACAGTATGGTAAATTTGCATTACCTTGTTTGTTAATAACCTATGATTTTAAATTAGACTTAAAAGTACATCAAAAGTTACTGTTGATTGTTTTTGCTGAATTGGAGCTTTTCCTTTTTCTTTAGGTGAGGCAGTGAAAGATCTAATTTTTCTTTCACCAGAGCAGATATCAAATCCTTGAGTCTTCTTTGTTTGTTTGGTTGATACATCAACCACACTTGAAACTTTGTGAGTTTTAGTAGTTGGTTGAGTTGATTCATCATCCAACAAATCAACATCATCTTCATCATATGTTTGTTCATCAAATTCATTTTGTTCTCCTTGAAAATATATATTGATTTAATTTGTGGTGAAGCTTGACTTTTAACAAAATTTATCAATGGTGTTTTTGTGGTTGATGATGAATTTGATGATGTTGATTACGATGGTTTTAAATCATCTGTTCTGTCATGTGGGTCAAGAGACTCACCCTGTTTGTTAGTCATTGAATCAGGTAAAGGAATATAATTGTCATTATATGATGGATTAACTTTATTATATCCTAAACCTGAAGGGTTTTTTAAAGCCTTTTGTTGTGCAAGAATTTCTTCAAACTTCTTGTTGCTTACCTAAAACTTCTGAAGTATCACTTCCGTTTCAGCGTGTAATGTTTTAAACTCAGTTAATGATACAGACAGTTGCTCAACTTGTGCTGCAAGTGTTAATTTTTCAGACATTAACTTCTAAATCATTTGTAATGAAAGGGTTTTGATTCCATATTGTTTTTGTTCTTTTTTTAGACTTTCATTCAAAATGTTTGTTTCAATTACTTTCTTTGAAAGTTTGTTTGGATTTTCTCTATATCTATTGACTTCATCTATGCATGCTTGTGTGCAGAGGTTTTCTTTTACCTCTTTCAGTATTTCTTAAACTTTATCTTCAATGTTTGCCATGAGGGCATGGTTTGGAGATTGAATTTCAGCTTCATACATGCTCCAGTTACACTCACCATCCTTCTTAATTACCATGGCTGATGATTTTAAGTGCTGATTTGGACTGTATTGTATGATTTGAGGTGGGGTTGGTGCAGCAGGAATACTGATTGGTGGTGGAATCTGTCTGTTTGAATGGTAGTTGCTTGACACTTGTGTTTGATTGTTGTTCCTGTCAACTCTTGGTTGTTGGCATTCTCTTGAGAAATGTTGATATAGTTGACAGTTGTAGCATCTGACCTTGGTATTATCAAAACCAATCTTTGTTTCCTTGTTCATGATCAGCCTTCTATTTCTTTGTAGAAACCTTTTTGATCTATATGCAATCATAGCCATAGAGCACTGAAGATCCATTTCTTCAACCATGTCTGGTGGTAATTCATCCAAGTCTTGTTGAATGATCTGTAATGGTGTGAGGTTGGCACCCAGGTATGCTTCAAAGCTTATGGAGAATGCTACATAAGCTGCCTTTTGCTCTTCACTTTGTAGAATGATAGTGAGAGCATCCATGGGTTTATAAAACTTATGTATCTTTTGTGACTTTGTCTATTGTTGCTTGCTTGAGCTTGAAGCATGATGATGTTGATTTTGTTTGCTTTGAGGTGTTGTTTCATAAAAGGCATGAACACTAGTCTTCTTGGACTTCTGTTTGTTGTTGGAGGAATCAGGTGTAGAGAGAATGAGGTCTCACTAGTATCTAAGAATTCTTCATCTTCATCCTCTCTAGTGCTTGTTATGAAAGCATTGTCTGTTTGTTGTATTTCTTTGAATTTGTATGATTCCAGATGTCTGATAGTGTTACTGTTCCTGGATCTTTCATCTAGCTCCAGAGCCTCCACTTTAGCCACTAGAGCATCCAAAGATAATGCTCTAAGTCCAATGTTGCTTTCATGAGAGACACTGACTAAGTCCAGTTCTCAGGCAGTGTATGCAACATCTTTTTGTTTATTTCAACAGATTCGTATTTGAGACCATAAACAATCATCTCATTTACAAGTTGTACGAATCTGTGAAGTTGTTGTGGAATTGATTCTCCCTAAACATGGTGAAAGGTTTCATATTGGGTCCTTAATTTTTCTTTCTTGATTTCCCAAATTTCCTCACTTCCTTCACATGGTGTCAAGAACCTTCCATAGTTCATGTGCTATTTTGAAATTCTCAACTCGTGTCAAGATTTTAAATGAAGTCATTGCCAAAATAGTGTATGCTTTCATGTCTGTTTTTACTTTCCTCAGTTCATCACTAGCTACACTTTTTAAGCTTACTAGTTTTTGTGAGTTGTAATGAAGACCAAGATTTATTGGAATGTATGTGCCTTCGGGTATGGATGTCCATATGTCCGGGTCTTGGAATATAATCCAGTTTCGAAGCATGATCTTCCATTGTTTAAAATCTGACTTGTTTTTCAGTCTTGGTAGTTTCAGACCACTATTTGTTCCTGAAAGTTTGTCAGACATGTTTGTTGAATTTTAACTTAAAAATTTTAGTTAAATTTGTGTTGAATATTTAGACCGATGCTAAATTTGTTTTTCTCCTAAAGTCACTAGGATTTGTTTGTTAATTATGTCACTTTTAATGGATTACCGGATAAAGAAAATTAATTAATTTAAATTAATTAATGTTCTAGGTAATATCAATGTTTCTTCTTGGTTAACTCAAGGGAATATTCTGTTTGAGAATGTCAAATCAGTCAAACAGTCAAAACCCTTTTTAATTTTTTATGGTCAAAAGGTCAAAACCCTAAAAACAATTGTTTTGTTTTTAAAAATTAACTTTTTGGATCAAAAAGTAACTTTTTCAAAAATTCAAAAGAAGATGATGTTTCTTCTTTGATTTTGATGATGAACAAACACAATCACTAGAGATTGTGAATGTTTGTAAGTGAACAAAAACTAGGGTTTATCCAAAGGTTTGTTCATGGCAATACTAAGTTCAACAAAAACAACAATCGGTTAGTTGTTTAAGGGAGATGAATCACCTAATTTGAGTGAAGAACAACTCAAATATGATGTTTGAACAGAATGAATGAATTCAGTGTATTCAAATGAGTTTTGTTTTGATGAAAACTGATAGAACAGTACGAACTGGTACTAACTGAATCTACATGAAACCAGATCAAATAGTGCAGAATCCTATTTGATTAGCGATCCAATCAGGGAGAACGTCAATCTGATCAAAACTAACGATTAGAAAACGTTAAGAATTGATTAGCAATGATCAGGAACGCTCTATGAAGTTGGAAGGGACGACTTGGACGTTCTGGGACGGCTAGGGTTGTGAATTCTCGAAGTTTTTTTATTTTTCCACGAATTAAGTGGTATTTATAGGTTACAGTCTTCATTCGTACGACTGAGCCATAAGTATGGCTCAGTCGTGCGACTGAGTCATATGATCCACTCACACGGACGACTGACCCACACGATTCATTCATTCGTACGACTAAGCCAGTCTTATGACTCAATCGTGTGTTTGGCTCAATCACATGGTTCAGTCGTGCGACTGGCCCATTAGCATGGTCCAGTTGTTCGACTGGATCATTAGCCTTACTTAAACACATTCCTGAACCTTTAATGATACAGAACTATGTCTAACAACTGTAAACCCATATAACATGTTCATATAAGCATGTAATAAACAATAATATAAATAGATATGACATTTAATAACCAATAATCATTCAATAAGAGTTTTCATCACATATATCAAAACATTACTTCAGTGTAATCAAAATGAAAGTCATTTACATTTAAGCACACTAGAACTAGAACTAGGGACATGTGTACCAACAAACACCCCCTTGGACCTAGTTCTACCTATTCTTTGACTTCCTTGGCAAACTCTTCATATCTCTTGAATCTTTCCTCTTTCGAAACCCCAGCATGAATATCAAATCCAAAGCATAAACGTATAACTTGTTGAAACTGAAGTGCTTGCACGATATCCTGCGTATCAAAAAACAGTGGCCACTTGTACAAAGTATATACATCAGCTGCTGACAAGTTTGTGAGCCACATTGGGTTGAATACTCTTAGTGTCTCCAACGTCCCCTTTCTATCCAACACAATGATGGCTTCTCCTGTACGCCAGTCATAGTACCACCATTTAAAATGGGGTGTAAAGTCTTGTGGCATTTCCCTCAGAGGTATACGAGAGATCATGCGCGAAGGTTGCTATTTCAAGACAACTGTCGGCCTTCGAGTAATGGGATTAACTTCAGACCTTCTGATATACCTCACTGGTTGTTGAGGTCTGAAGTTAACCCTCCTGGTACGGTACTCTCTTTTTAACGCAGCCTCAAACCAGCCTGACATCGTCTTCGGATCGGCATATAGCAGCTTTAGGCGTGCCAGCTGGTTGAGCTCAAAACCGGGAAGAGTCTTTAGATCATGTGGAAATCTAAAGTACTCTATTCCCCTCTCCCTCTTCACTGCGTAAACACTTAGATCCTCAAAGTATGCCCACGTTGTGATCTTCCTAGACACCTTGAGATGCTTCTTCACTTTGTAGAGCTTGGTGTAGGTACTTGGCTTTGGTGCAGTGCGCTGGGCTCGGATGTCGGCAAAACAAGCCGCCCATTCAGCCTTTCTGATGTCCACATCAGCGTCCGAGGCTTGGGCTTGGCTTGTCGCTGTCTCTGCCTCCTTTTCCTTTTGATTTAGCTTCTCCAATGTATCACTGCCGAGAGTACTACCCAAATTGGGAACCACATTTCCCTCTAGGTCAGTGTACTCTGGATAGTGCTGGGCTGTGACGTCCTCAATCTCTTTTTCATCCACGTCATTCAGCTCATCGTCACTAGCCACGTCAAAGGTAGGAGCATCCTTGACAATCTCATCCGGATTCAGCCGGAACATCTCAGCAAGTTGCTCGTCAGTAAGGTCATGAATTATTTCTCCTTCTTCAGGAGTATAACTCATGGACCTCCTCACAATCGCTTGCAAATCAAGTATCATTGTTAATTGAGACTTGATTTGCTGTAGGGGAGCAACATCATATTCATCTTGCTGAGATGTTTGATCTGCTAGAATAAAACATGTAAACACATCAATAGTTAGTAAGTAATCAAGATAATCAAACACTGAATAACAATATATAAACATTAACTACCTAACATTAATACATGATTTCAAGTACAAAAATTTTATAAACATAGACATCTAGGCTTTACTTTTGTCTTGAATCATGTCAGGGTCTTCTGCAGTCGGGGAAGAGGGTGGGGCAGAAGATGATGCTCCTTGGTCTTGCTTGTGCTTTCTTCTTCTTTCCTAACCTGGAGCTGAGGCAGATGCAGCTGCATCTCCTTCTTCATCATCATCATCTTCCCTCCGTTCTCTTGTTTCTCCATCACCACTGCCCTCATCATCATCACTCTCATCATCCTCTCCATCATCGTCATCATCATCTCCTTCACCAATCTTAAGGGGCTCATCCTTAGATCCTTTTAGGTTGAGCATGATGGTCTTATTGGCAGCATCCAACTCCTCCAACTTCTTAGCAGATTCCTCCTTATGCTCTTGAAGTGGGGCAATCTGCTGGGTTTGCTGTGAGATCTGCTGAGCTTAGGTAGCATTGAGCTCCCCAAGCTGACGTAGCTGCACAGTCTTCTCCTCATCAGCAGCCAACAACTTCAGTACCATACGGTTTAGTGCCGCCAGCTGTTCCTCTACCCCAATGGGGGGTAGAGAAGATCCTTTGGGGACACTAGGGTGTGAGGATGGTCCGGCTTGGTGGCTGGTGGTGGTAGTGGTGGCTGTGGTGAATATGGGTGGTGGTGAGTGAATGGGTGGAGAAGTATGGGGTGTAGCTGTGGAAGATGGAGGTGCGGTAGTAGTAGTGAGTGGTGTGGTAGTAGTGGTGGGTGGTGTGGTGGTAGAGGTGGTCGCTGTAGTTGTAGAGGTGGTGGTAATCAACATGAATCTCGGCCTCTTCCCCTTCTTGCCATAGGGCTGAGCCATCCTCTTCTTCCGTGTCCCCTTTGACACGGAGGCTCCCCCTTAGCTGTTGGGTTGGTCTGGGGAGTATGATAGATTAGAAGTAGCATCCCCAGACTCACCCTGGCGTCCACCAACCTCCCTCACGCCTCTCTCAGTGGTTACGATACGGCTTCCCACCGTTCGTACCAGAGGCTCTTCGTCTGACTCTCCTCCTCATCAGGCTGAAACTCCTGATGGAATCCAGCAGTCTCTGGACCTCCTTGGGTAGATGGTGGAGACGTAACATCAGCAGCAGTGGCCCTAGTTTGAGGGGGGCCTGTATCTCCACCATCACCACTATCATCATCATCTGAGTCATCACCAGGGAGAACTATCTGCTCGGTATCCGAATCACTGTCATCATGGCGCCACTTTCGCCTAGCTGGCGCCACATAATCCTCCTGGGCCAGATGCCCGAACAGTCGCCTTACCGGGGGCTTCACCTGCTTGCCCCGGTACACCATCACCCGTCCGAGGGTGGTATCATCCATCACCTCTAGGACCACGGCGTCCTCCTTATCCTTGGGCAACAAAGGGATCTTCTGACCGATAATCATCTGCATAAAGCGTGAATACATGCAGAAGCTCTCTTTCCCCTTCGCCTCAATGTTCTCCACCAGATAGGTGAAGATCATCCTGGAAAATCTAAATGGGTGATTCAGCACCAAAGCCATGTAGGCGTTCAGCATGTGATCTGATAGCTCATCGAAGCCTCCCTTCCGTGAGGTGATGCATCTTAACAGTACGTGGGCTAAGTACTTGAATTGGGGGCACAGGTTGCTTGTTGAGCACACCTGCGTTGATGTCCCCCGAGTACTTAGCCCTCAAGAAACATCCTAGAACAGTAAGGGGATGCAGTCGTGTGGGGCAATCAGCATCATCCCCGAACTCTAAGACAGTCCTGAAATCCTCCTCTGTGATCTCTATATCCTCCCTAAATATGGAACTCCTGATACAATGGGGCTCGGAGTACCTGTCAACTGCAGCGCTTTCCCAGAAAGCCTGCTGAACTGATCTATACGGTGTGTACGGTGTCGAGATCGCACGGAAGATCCTTAATCTCCGTAGAAAGGTAATGATGCCGGCGAACTCAGCTACGTTGCGAGATGCCAGATCAAGATGAGCAAAAATGTTGTGCTTTGTGCTCATCGTCCACCGACTCACCATCTGTGGCACAAGGTAAATAAATGTTAGTAAGTGTCAAAGAGTAACAGTTTGATTCAATGAACTTGAAAACTTTTGTTTAGTCCTGCGAATGGATTGTGCGACTGAGATCTAGTCGTGTGAATAGACTATGCGACTGAGATGTAGTCGTGCGCATGAGCTCATACGTACGACTGAGTCATGCGACTGGGCTTAGATGTATGTTCTCTCATGCGGTTACCTCAGTCGTGCGACTGAACTCATACGCATGGTTCAGTCGTGTGATTGAGCGATTCGTCCATCTAAATCATGCGATTGAGCCATTCGCATAGCTCAGTCGTGCGATTGAAGTTCATCAGGGTGTCCATTCGCATGACGGACTGTTTGTCCATTCAAATTCAAATTTTGAGAAAAACATGATGTTAGACGTTGTGGCTTGGCTCATTAGGTTCGCATAAGTCCGAGTAACCTCCTAATAACTTTTATTTCATTAAGATACTTAGTTTTAATGGTTTATTTGTCAAACTAAGTCTCGGTTCTTTTTAAATCCTAAGTTCGATCATTTGGACGTGTAATACTGATCTTTGAGGCTGAACATCGATGCGCATTACTTGTAGTATCAGTACAGATCGTCAGAATATGTCAAACAATGGTCTATAGTGATCAAACGAAATTTTGGCAGAGTGTGTTTAGGTCGTGCGTTTGAGAGGGCGATTGGAGTGAATGAAACAACTGCGACCGACTCCCCATCTATTTATACTAGGGTTTCCTCCAGTCGTGCGACTGAACTTAGTCGCATGATTGATTCTTGTGACTTAGGGTCAGTCGTGCGACTTGCCCATTCGGTCACCTACAATCGTTCGATTGAGGGTCATTCGTGCGACTGTCATAGTCGGTCACCTACAATCGTGCGATTGAGGCTCATTCGTGCGACTGTCACAGTCGGTCACCCCCAATCGTGCGATTGGGTTCATACTTATGGTCCAACCGTGCGACTGGTCCATACTTATGGTCCAGTCGTGCGAATAGCTCATACTTATGAATTTTGACTTTATGACCATTTGACATTTAGCCCCTTTTTAACAGTCGATAAAACATTTTAAGCAATCGAGCATCTCAAACATGACCATTTAACTTAAAGAACCTTGGATCACCTCAGACGTGATCCATTTATCCACTCGATCTCCTCAGACGTGATCCATTTATCCACCCAATCACCTCAGACGTGATCCATTTATCCACCCGATCACCTCAGACGTGATCCATTTATCCACCCGATCACCTCAGACGTGATCCTTTTACTTTTTCAGAAACAAGTGATTCAAGATTTACGTTAAGTTCATTTTGTGACATTCACAGAGATGACTCTCGTAGCACAGTCCGACATTGACACTCTATACATATAACTTGAAAAACTAGAAAACTAAACTAAGTAACAAAAATTAAAATGTTTTTGTGATTTTGTTTTGGTAGGGTTTAAAACACTTTAACAATCATTTTAAAATGATTCTCCCCCTGAGCAGAATCGCATATTAGCATTAACGTCATTTCTAAGACAGATTCATATGGAATCAGACAGGCATAAAGGCAATTACTTGGAACTTTTATAGATATATTGAAATAGAAACAAATAAATTTACATATCACAGTTTCTCATTCATCTAAGACTTCTAAGCGCTAACTGGAAATCATGCTTGATCTGTTATGAAAAACACATTGATTTTGAACATCAGGCAGTGCAGCCACGACGATTGTCAGTATACTTGTCCACTTAAATCCATACACAGATTTTCGACACACATAAGTGATTAATTAGGTGAATTAGATCAACAAGTATTTGTGTGTCCCACAGGTATATGGTAATCAATCTTCCTCAGGAGATTTTTGAGCGGTCCAGGGAATAAGAAGATTTTGGTTCTAAGAGCTTTCAAAGAGATGCATAGCCTCAGGTCTGTGCCATCGCACAGCAGAGGAGCAAACAACAATGAATTCTTAGAACGGATAGGTTATGCCAAGCCTCAGGTCAGTGCCATCGCACAGCAGAGAGGCGCAAGACCTATCTTCTTCTTAGAGCAATATTATTTAATATACAATTAAACAGTGACATTTGTCATCTTTTTGCTCTATGTTTTTCGGGTCTTTGCACACACTTGTGGCATTCAATTGCTCCTCACCCCTTATTGGTAATTGATTGATTGTGCAAACCAGGGATACTATGGGAACTCACAAGTTGTTGATTGATTTAATTTTAAATTGAATCACCAATGGTGTCTGCTAGTCTATTGTGTTGAATCTACCGACTCATCGTATAATGAACCAGCACCTCCCTAGATCGACTTTCTCCGTGTAATTACAGTAACAACCAAGCGTACTATCATTTTCCCAATTTGTTAGACTTAGAATTCTCTGACTAACAATTTTCTGTGATTTAATTAAACTAAAATTGCAAAAATTGAAAATCTTTTTGGTGTTCCAAGTAACTTGACGCCGGTGTACTATCACTTTTCATAGTGTTGAATCACTTTCTTAAATTTGTTGTTTTTGCCTTTTTAGCTTATCTGCCCTCCCCTTTTTTAAGTAAATAAATACTGAAACTAAACTAATCTCCCCCTTAAATTCTAAAACCGAAAATATTTTTGTGTTTTTGGATTTTTAAGCCAGGAAATTAAAATAAGATAAATAAAAAAATAAAAAGAAAAAAAATTAAACAAGGGTCGGACTAAGCATTTGCATCTTCTGGAATGACATCACTTCTCTTTTTCACGCCGTTAACCTCTAACAGATATAAAAATCTGGATTTATCAAAATGTTTAGTGTAGAGGTCGGCGCGTTGAAAATCCGTGTTTATTTTAACCTCATCAATTAGTTGTTTTTCATAGCAATCACGTATGAAATGATACTTTATGCCCATGTGTTTTGTTTTAGGGTGTTGAACAGGATTTTTAGTTACAGCTATGACAACAGAATTATCAACAAAGATAGGGGTATTAGAAAATTGCAAACCGTAGTCCCGCATTTGCTGTTGAATCCAAATGATTTGAGAGCAGCAACTTACAGCAGCAACGTATTCAACTTCACATGTTGACAAGGCAACAGATGTCTGCTTCTTGCATTGCCAGGTGACTAAAAGCCTTCCAAAGAACTGATACCCTGCTGATGTTGACTTGAAGTTCATCTTGCAGCCATCATAGTCTGAATCACTATACACAGTTAGCACAAAGTCATCATCACGAGGATACCACATACCACAACCCTAGTGTTGGAGTACCCTTTAGATAACGAAAAATCCTTTTCACCCCGATGAGATGATTTACTTTTGGTTTGGCTTGATATCTAGAGCATAGACATGTGGCGTACATGATATCTGGACGCGAGGCAGTGAGATACATGAGAGATCCGATCATCCCACGATACATAATGGCATCCACCAAATCCCCATTATCATCTGGTGCCACATCATGATTTGTGGCAAGTGGGGTACCGGAAAAAGTGACATTTTGCATATCAAATCGACTTAGAATGTCTCCAACATATTTAGTCTGATTCAGAAAAATGCCGGTAGGTGTATGATCCAATTGTAAACCTAAGAAGAACTTCATCTCTCCTATTGCACTCATTTCAAATTCTGCCTTCATCACAAATTCGAATTCTTAACATAATTCTTCGTTTTGGGAAACAAAGATTATGTCATTCACATAAATTTGCACCATTAGTAAATCTCCATCTTTTACTTTAATAGACAACGTGTAGTCAATCACACCCCTGTGAAAACCATGTTTTAATAGGTGGGTGGAGAACTTCTCATACCAAGCTCGAGGAGCTTGGTGTAGCCCGTACAGAGCCTTGTCCAGCTTGTAGACTCTGTCCCGATGGTAAGGATCTTCAAATCGTTCGGGTTGACTAACGTAGACTTCTTCACGGATTTCCCCATGAAGGAATGCACTTTTAACATCCAGTTGATAAACCTTGATCTTCATGTAGGATGCATAGGCCAGAAAAATGCGAATAGCTTCCATCCATGCCACAGGTGCAAAAACTTCATTGTAGTTGACTCCCTCGACTTGTCTGAAGCCTTGAACAACCAATCTTTCCTTGTTTATGATTACAACACCTTGGTCGTCCTTCTTGTAGCGTAGCACCCATTTGGTGCCTGTTACCTTCACTCCTTTGGGCCTGTCAACGAGTGTCCACACTCCAAGCTTCTTGAACTGTAGAAGCTCTTCCTGCATAGCGTTGACCCAGGCCTCATCCTTCAGGGCATCACTTACGTGTTTGGGCTTGACTTGAGAAACAAAACATTTGAAAGCCCCATCACTCATGTAGGCCTTTTCCATAATCGTAGCATAATCAGCAAAGTATAGCTGATTTCTCGTCTGCACACCGGAGTGAAGATCCCCAATGATAGTCTCCGGGGGATGATTCACACTGATCCTAGTGACTGGTGTCGTAGGAACGACAACTTCAGTATCCAGATTTGCGATGGCAGGTTCAGTGTTCGGATTCCCTGATGCATTCTCAGCATCTGTTGAGCTTCCATCTTGATTAACGTTATGCTCATTGCTTGTCTCAATTGCTTCTTCATCTTCTGATGAATCATCACTCTCGTCCTGAGTAGTTGCTGAAGATCCCGAAGCACCACTGGCTGGTGCTATATTGCTGATATCCAGATTCGGTGTATTCAAGACATCAAACATCATCTGAGCAGCAATCTCGTCATCTGAACATGTCGGAGGAAGGTTGAATGATTTGAAGAATCCATCGTAATCGAAGAATGACGACGGACCTTTTCCAGCAGGGGGGTGGTGTATCTTTGCACATCTACGTTGCACCACACTTCAACCTGACCTTTCGAGTTGTTATAAAGTCGTTTGTCTGGTATGCTGTATCCTAGAAAGATCCCCTGATCTGCTTTCTCGCAGAACTTTCCCTCAGGAGTTTTCTTCAGTAACATACAAGGAGCTCCGAATGGTTCCGGATACTCCAGGTTCGGTTTGCGCTTCTGAAGTAACTCATAGCAAGTTTTCCCATGCCGCTTGACTACTAACACTCGATTAAGCGTGTAGCACGCATTGGCAACTGCTTCATTCCAGAACTGTACTGGCAGCTTTGAATCTGCCAACATAGTCCTTGCAGTCTCGATCAAGCTCCTATACTTGCGTTCAGCAACCCCATTCATCTGTGGCGTGTATGTAGAGGAGAACTGATGAACAATTCCCTTTTCTTCGCAGAAAGCATCCATCCACTGATTCTCGAATTCAGTTCCATTGTCTGAATGAACTTTCCTAACCTTCAGATTGTAAAGAGACTCCAGTGTTGTGACGAGCACTTTGAACGATTCAAATGTTTCTGACTTAGCTTTCAGAAACATCACCCAGGAGAATCGTGAGTAGTCATCTGTGACTACAAATGACTATGGTGATCATAAGCTTAATTGTATGTTAAATACGATTGAGTCATAAGGTGATCACCCAGGAGAATCGTGAGTAGTCGTACGATTGAGTCATAAGACCTAGGGTGGAAGAGGTGGTTCATGAAGAACTTGAGACCCCTCATCCGGAGGGCGGTGATGAGAGTGCCAACCTGAGAGCCTTGGTAAAGGAGGCTGCTGTTGAGGAAGTTCATCAGGTCATGCAGACGATCTTACCGTCTGTGGTGACCGAAGTTATCAAAGCTATGAGAGAAGGAGAAAGGAAGGAAAGAAGTAGACCTACGGGTGAAAGAAGACAGCGCAAGACTGAGATGGTTCTATCTGATGACGAAGAAGAAGAGGAAGAAGAAGAGCCCACGCTGGAAGCGGCACAAGGCTGTAACTACGGGGCATTTCAAAGGTGCAAGCCCCCTACTTTTGATGGTAATGGCACTGCTGCTGCTGCTCACCGATGGGTGAGAGAGATGGAAGCTGTATTGAATATCAGTGAGTGCCGGGAGGATCAAAAGGTTAAGTTTGTTGCCATTCTTTTATGGACTCGGATCTGTGCTGGTGGGACAACATAGACCATGCTGAGGGTAGCAGGGCCGTTGGGAGGATGAGATGGTCGGAGTTGAAGAAGTTGGTTATTGAGGAGTTCTTTCTTCACCGAGAGATGGATAAGGTTGAGAGGGAGTTTCTACAACTGGAGGCCTGAACCATGACACATCAGCAGTACACCACAAAGTTCAACGAGATGGAACGTGTGGTGCCGGATCAGGTGACGCCTCTGTCACGGGAGATTAAGAGATACATTCAGGGTTTGCCAGTGGATATTTGCAGGCACATGATCGCTGCCCGACCGGGCACGTTTAGGTCGGCGGTGGACTTAGCAGGGAGGTTATTGAAGGGGTTTTAACATGTTTATCAAAGCTCATATAACTTAGTTTATATGAAAAACGCAACGGATTTTATATTTTTAAAACATGTTAATAAGATAGTTGCTAAACCCATTTAACAAAGAACCCCAAGCCATGGATCATTATACACAATGCATACAATAAGATAAACATAAGATGATGAAACTACAACCTTTGTAGCTGCTCAAAAACGAATTGTTTGAGGTGAAAGGAGATGAAGATGTGGCTGAAACTTCAAGCTAGAAGTACTCAAGAGGTTGTACCCAAAGCTTCTTCAACACCTTTGATTGCTAGGAATCCTTGACACCAATTTTCAGCAATCAAAACCCCTTTTTGAAAGCTGAATATTTCTGCTCTTCTTCTTCTTCAAAACCGTGAGAGAGTGAGAGAGATTTTGAGAGGAGAGAGCTTTTTGCATGCAAGAGTGAATGACTAGAAGTTGGAGTTTATTGTTATCTTTAAGTTTGTCTATTTACAAGACAAAGAAGTGGATCCCATAGGCCCCTTGGGCGGCCGTTTTTTTCCAAGACAAAGGGTCCCACCCTTTTTAAAACTTAAACAAAACTAATACACTCTAATCTCTAGTTTATAAAGTTGAAAAACAATTTTTAAACTTTATAAGTTAAACACTCATTTATTTGTTATCATTTAGTAAAACTAAATAATGAAAAACAAATAATATCTCATGAACAATTATCCACATAATTAAGTTCATTTACAAAAGCAATAATTTAGAAAATCCATTTTCTAAATTTGTGTCATTATTTATTTGTATGATCTCATCAACAAATAAATTATCTTTTGATGTTTGTTAAGCTTGTTATTGGGTATGACCCGACTTGGATCATATCACACTAGCCACATCAATTTAATATGTATCTTGGGCAGATCAATTTCTTCAATCTCCCACTTGCACAAGATTCATAGAAGATTGATGCAAACAGCAAATAACGCCTAGCAACAGTTTGCTACCCCTAATGTATATGACTAAGTGCCATTCAATAACATCATCCCTTTCAAGTACCTTACTTGAATATGTTTTAGGTGAACTAATCATCTATCCTTTTGTTGCAGATGTCATGTTAAATCCAAGACACACAGAATTGTCATTCTCTGATGATTTAACTTTAACAGGCCTTAGACATCTAACTCTCAACGAAATAAGAGGAACAAATTCCATCTTGGCTACATACGTCTCTCACAATCACCTTATATCATACCTGAACTCAGCCTTATGTACTGCCAATATTTCAGAACAGCAAAGTACTAAGTCAAAGTACAATACTTGGTGAATATCAAGACCCAATATGTATCTCAGGTCTGAGGATACAATGATATTCGCCTTTACTCAATATCTCTTATGACTAATCACAAAGATTCCATGCAGAAATAATAGAGAGCGGGTCAGTCCAATGTCTATATCCCATAGATATCAATGAATCTTGGTAGCAACCTCTTGCTCTATATTCATACCTTATGAATATCAACCAATCCAAGTTCATTATAGTCTTACATTCATAATTATTCCCACAAGTATGATCGACTACGGACGTTTAGAATAACTCATTTATTCACGGATTTAAACATGCTAAAATAGAAGAACAAATGAAAATTATAACCACATAATTAAGTTAAATAACATAAGTTCCAATAACCAAATACAAAATACCACATCAAACCCAGTCACTTGAATATCTAAGTCCCATGGCACAAGCATGACCTTCATGCTTTGCCTTTTCAAGGAGCTTTGTGAGTGGATCCGCAACGTTTTTATCAGTGTGGACTTTGCGAATACATATCTTTCCTTTTTCAACTTCATCCCTTATGTAGTTGAATCTCCGTTCAATGTGCCAAGTCTTTTAATGAGCACGAGGTTCCTTGATTTGAGCAATCGCACCCTCGTTGTCACAAAAGACCTCTAGGGGATCCTGAATGGAAGGGACTACCCCTAGATCAGCTATGAATTTCTTCAGCCATGCAGCTTCCTGTGCTGCCATTGAAGCGGCGACGTATTCTGACTCTGTAGTGGACAACGCTACGACTTCTTGCTTTGAGCTTTTCCAAGAGACAGGTCCCCCATTCAGAATAAAGATGTACCCCGATTGAGATCGTGAATCTTCTCGATCGGTTTGGAAACTCGCATCCGTGTAACATTTTACAACTAGTTCCTCTTCACCAGATCCCTAGATCAAGAACATGTCTTTAGTCCTGCTTAGGTGCTTCAGAATGTTCTTGACAGCCATCCAATGACTATCACCAGGATTTTGCTGGTATCTACTTGTCATGCTTAAAGCGCATGACACGTCTTGTCTAGTGCATATCATGCATACATGATGGATCCTATAGCAGATGCATATAGGATTTCCTTCATTCTATTTTGCTCCTCCTTTGAGCTTGGACATTGAGTCGTACTCAATATTGTCCCTCTCTGAATAGGTACATTACCCTTTTTAGAGTTTTCCATCTTGAACCTTTTCAAGATTTTGTCAATGTATGCACTTTGATTTAAACCAATCAGCCGCCTTGATCTATCCCTATAGATCTTTATTCCCATAATATAGGTGGCTTCACCAAGATCCTTGATGGAAAAACAACTTCCAAGCCAGGTTTTTACACCTTCCAAGGTTGGAATGTCATTTCCAAATAGTAGTATGTCATCGACATACAATAGTAGGAAGGTTATTGTGCTCCCACTAGCCTTCTTATACACACAAGCCTCATCAGCGTTTTTGATGAAGCCAAATTTCTTTACTTCATCATCAAAATGGTGATTCCAACTTCTCGATGCTTGTTTCAATCCATAGATTGATTTCTTTAACTTGCATACTTTGTTAGGATGTTTTGGATCGACAAAACCTTCAGGCTGAACCATATAGACATCTTCCTCAAGATATCCATTTAGGAAACGGTTTTGACATCCATTTGCCAAATCTCATAATCATAATGAGCTGCTATGGCAAACAATATCCTTATAGACTTAAGCATTGCAACTGGTGAGAAGGTTTCATCATAATCAACCCCTTGAGTTTGAGTGAAACCCTTTGCTACAAGTCTAGCTTTGTAAGTATCCAAGTTTCCATGCATATCGGTTTTCTTCTTGAAAACCCACTTACTTCCAACTACTTTGGAATTAAGAGGTGGTATAACAAGTTCCCAAACTTGATTGTCATACATGGATTGCATCTCAACGTTCATGGGCTCAAGCCATTTGTCACAATCCAAATTGGACACTGCATCATGATATGTGGTTGGTTCATCTGAATCTACTACATAGCATCCATCCATGAAAAATCCGTATCTTTCAGGTGGATTACTAGTTCTACCACTTCTGCGAACGTTTTGTGTGTATTGATCAACCGCTTGATCATCCTCAACATCCTCATGTTGAGTGCTAGTTTCAACAAAACGTGCATCGGGCTGTGATTCTTGATCCTCCTCAAGATCCACTGTTCTACTGCTAGTTCCTTCCATAAGGAACTTTGTTTCTAAGAACTCACCCTTTCTGGCAACAAACACCTTTTGTTCCAGTGGATCATAGAAATAATATCCCATAGAATCTCTAGGATATCCAACAAAGATACATTGGTGGATCGGACATCTAATTCGTTTGGGGTGGGAGTCTTAGCATAGGCCTCACAACCCCAGACCCTTAAGTATGATAGGGATGGAACTCTTCCATGCCATATCTCAAAAGGTGTCTTTTCCACCTTTTTGGTTGGGGCCATATTCATAATACGGGCCGCGGAGAGCAAAGCGAAACCCCAAAATGATAGAGGCAATATGTTTCTAGCCATCATAGATCGAACCATATCCAATAAGGTTCGATTCCTCCTCTCAGACATACCATTATGTTGTGGTGTTCCAGGTGGAGTGAGTTGTGAGACAATCCCATAACTCCTAAGATGATCTTGAAAAACATCACTTAGGTATTCACCACCTCTATCGGTGCGGAGAACTTTAATTGACTTGTTGAGTTGATTTTCTACTTCATTCTTGAAGATTTTGAACATTTCAAAAGCTTCATCTTTGTGTCTTAATAAATACACATACCCATAGAGACTATAATCGTCGGTAAAGGTAATGAAGTATCTTTCACCATTCCTAGTCATTGGCTTAAAAGGACCACATACATCCGAATGTATGATACCTAATAAATCTTTTGCCCTTTCGTTAGTTCCACTAAAGGGTGCCTTAGTCATTTTTCCTTGTAAACAAGATTCACATACACCAAATGAATCACATTCATTTGTTTTTAAAAGACCATTCTTTTGAAGTGTTTGTATACGTTTCTTGTTTATATGACCAAGACGACAATGCCAAAGGTAGGTATCACTCAAATCTAATTTGAGTCTTTTGGTGGTTGCTTGGTATATTGAGCTATCATATGTTGCGTTTTCATGAACCAATTCATAAATACCATTACAAGGTATAGCCTTAAAATAAAATATATGATTTAAAGAAACATGAATATCATTGTCAACAAACTTGAAATCATAATCATATTGTCTTAAACGGGAAACAGAAATTATGTTCCTAGTCAAACTAGGAGCATATAATACATTATTTAAAATAACTTCCAAACCACTTGGAAGCTTCAAAATGTAGTCTCCTTGGGCTTCCACGTGAACCTTTGCACCATTGCCCATGAAGAGACTTATTTCCCCTTTTGCATAATGCTCATTTCTTTTGAACCCCTGCAACAAATTGCAATTGTGAGTTCCACATCCGGTATCTAATACCCATGTGTTAGAAGAAATAATATTTAGCTCAACATGTATCATGTAAATTATACCTGAGGTTTGCCCTGCATCCCTCTTTTCTCTCAACTCTTTGAGATAGACTGGACAATTTCTCATCCAATGCCCTATCTCACCACATTTGAAGCATGGGTCGTTGACAGCAACCTTTTGCTTCTTCTCCTTGGGCTTCGGAGGTTGCGCCCTAACAACCATCTTCCCCTTTCCCCCAACGTGCCCCTTTCCTTTGGCAACAGTTGCTTTAGGAGGGGGTAGAGACCTTCTCCTTCTCCCACCTTCATTAATGGTGAGAACGGGTAAAGCCCTTTTACCCATTCCCGTCTCGGCTGATTTGAGCATTGAATGAAGTTCATTTATGCTCTTGTCCCATCCGTTCATGTTGTAGTTAATGACGAATGCCTCAAACTTTTTAGTTAGGCCGTTAAGGATCAAATCTGTGGCCAACTCTTTTGAGACAGGACAGTTTAGCCTTTGAAGGCGGTCGATGTGGCTTTTCATCTTAAGAACATAAGATGAAACTGATTGGGATTCCTCCATCCGACATGTATTAAGTGCTTGAACCGTTTCGTAGCGCTCCACTCTAGCTTGTTGCTGTAATGTTTCCCGCAACTGAGTGATCATGTCATAAGCTCCATGGAGCTCATACTCCTTTTGAAGTTCCGGTGTCATACTTGCTAACATTAGGCAAGAGACTTGGATGGATTCTTCCACGTATCTAACCCAATCATTATAGGCTTCCACATCCTCCTCGTTGGGTTCATCGGGGATGGGATCATCAAGGGTGTAGGCCCGCTTTTCTTGCTTGAGAACGATTCTCAAGTTGCGGTACCAATCCATGAAATTGTTAGGTGTTAGACGATCCCTTTGAAGGATCGCCCTTAGGGATTGGTTGTTTTGGTTTGGTACATCGTTATTAGCGTTGTTGTTGTCGGCCATCTACAAGATTTTACAAAGTTCCATTAGTAATCGTTGATATAATTATATTTCATTTATCAATACCCTTTATGTCTCATAGACCATTAATAAATAAAATTTTAGAATCCAACGTTATATTTAAATATTGGTTAGGTGACCTTTATCCCATTATTTAAATAAACAAGGTAGTCATAAATGACAATTGCAACCTATTGCAACTTCTAGTGGTATGGGATCGTTTGAACATCTTATGTTTATAACGGCATGTTTATCCCATCAACACCTTTTGTAAAACATATTTTAGGTGATCCATTCAATATATTTTACAAATCAAGTCGTCCTACTTACACACACGTGTGAGTTTACTACATAAGTGGTTAGGTGACCTTTATCCCACAAACATGGTATTCTCACCTCAAGTTACAAGTTCCCTCAAAGTGGTTAGGTGACCTTTATCCCACTAAGAGTTTGCAAGCAACCTAAGTGTTGTGTTAAAGGATGGTGTTTAACTTGTTTTCAAAAGGGATTTACAATTTCACAATTCTTGTTTAGAAAAGTCTATTGTACCATATGATTGTATTCATTCAACCATATGGTACCCTATTGGTTCTTTTAAATAAAACCCATTTTATTTTGCAAACCATTAACTCCTTTTATAGAACCATTCTATTTTGCTTAATGATTTGAGAACCATTTTCTTGTTATAGCTTGGTTTAATTGATGGTTTGTTAATCACATCCAAATATTCAAAACAAAACAACATCATAAGCATTCAACCAAGAATAACCAAACAATTCACATATGCATAACAAAGCATACTAAGTTGAGCACACTTGTTTAGCCAAAACAAGTGTGTCAAATGGTCTTGTCCTAAGGGTTAAGAACATGACACATGGTTGACAAAAAGAACTCCCACTTGAATCCACATCTTCAAGCATCCTCTTTGTCCATCTTTCCTTCAAGTCTTGATCTTGAGCATCCTTACAAAATATGTATCCTAATACATTTTTTCTAGTAAAGATAAAAACTACTAATCTATTTATTACAAATCATATGAATAAATAAATTACAAAACAAGACTTGAAACAAAAATAAATTATTACATGCCCAAATGAATATAACATGACAACCAATCAATAATCCACATGGTCAAGGCTTTGTTATGCATAGTCAACAAACAATATATTCAAACATATCCTAATGTCAAGATTTTGGCAGCCCCTTTTAACCCATTTTCTTGGCCAACATTAACCAAGAACATATGGGTTTTGTCCAAACAAAACAAACATCTTATGATCTAGATTTTTTAAAGATTCTTACATGCATAAAGTAACATCTTTAAAAAATCAAAAGGGGTCACAATTCAGCCTACTAACTCACGGGTATGTGGTGTCAAACACCACAAAACCGTGAACTCGTGAGTGTAATATATGTATGCATATGTATAAGTGGCTCTGATACCATTGAAGGGGTTTTAACATGTTTATCAAAGCTCATATAACTTAGTTTATATGAAAAACGCAGCGGATTTTATATTTTTAAAACATGTTAATAAGATAGTTGCTAAACCCATTTAACAAAAACCCCAAGCCATGGATCATTATACACAATGCATACAATAAGATAAACATAAGATGATGAAACTACAACCTTTGTAGCTGCTCAAAAACGAATTGTTTGAGGTGAAAGGAGATGAAGATGTGGCTGAAATTTCAAGCTAGATGTCCTCAAGAGGTTGTACCCAAAGCTTCTTCAAACACCTTTGATTGCTAGGAATCCTTGACACCAATTTTCAGCAATCAAAACCCTTTTTGAAAGCTGAAAATTTCTGCTCTTCTTCTTGTTCAAAACCATGAGAGAGTGAGAGAGACTTTGAGAGGAGAGAGCTTTTTGCATGCAAGAGTGAATGACTAGAAGTTGGAGTGTATTGTTATCTTTAAGTTTGTCTATTTACAAGACAATGAAGTGGATCCCATAGGCCCCTTGGGCGGCCGTTTTTTCCCAGACAAAGGGTCCCACCCTTTTTAAAACTTAAACAAAACTAATACACTCTAATCTCTAGTTTATAAAGTTGAAAAACAATTTTTAAACTTTATAAATAAACACTCTTTTATTTGTTATCATTTAGTAAAACTAAATAATGAAAAACAAATAATATCTCATGAACAATTAACCACATAATTAAGTTCATTTACAAAAGCAATAATTTAGAAAATCCATTTTCTAAATTTGTGTCATTATTTATTTGTATGATCTCATCAACAAATAAATTATCTTTTGATGTTTGTTAAGCTTGTTATTGGGTATGACCCGACTTGGATCATATCACACTAGCCACATCAATTTAATATGTATCTTGGGCAGATCAATTCCTTCAGTTATATGATGAGAGGGCGGTAGTGGTGGTGGCTGAAGGTTGTAAGAAGGGTGGTGGTGATCGAAACTAGAATGGGAAGAGGTTTGGTCGGGGTGAGGCCTCGACGGGTAATAAGAAGGCACGGGTGGATGATCGCCATGTAGCGACACCGGGTACGGGATCGAGAAAGTGTGGCAAATGTGGGAAGGAGCACAGTGGCGAGTGTAGATGGGGGTTGAATGTTTGTTTTATGTTTGGGAAGCCTGATCATATGGCTAGAGATTGCATGGGTACGAGGTGCTTCAACTGTGGGGAAAGTGGTCATATGAGTAAAGACTGTAAGAAGCCAAGAGCCGAGGGTTCCGGAGTGAAGAAGACAGGGAGTGAAGGACCAAGGGCGAGCGCCAGGGCATTCACTATGACACAAGAGGAGGCTAGGACGGACCCTGAAGTTGTGTCCGGTACATTTCTAGTGAACCAAACTTTAGCTTCTGTGTTATTTGATTCGGGTGCCAGTAAAAGTTTTGTTTCTGCTACTTTCTGTGCTAAACTGCCTGTTAGTAGTAGACGTGTTTATGCGCCCTTTGATGTAGAAACTGCCATAGGTAAGTCTACCAGGATTTCAGAGATGATAGAGGACTGTGATGTGGAACTAGAAGGTCATAAGTTTCCTGTTAGACTATTTGTGATGATCCTAGGTGGTATCAATTTGGTTCTTGGGATGGATTGGTTGGTGGACTTCAAGGCGAATATAGTGTGTGCAAGAAGATGATTCGTTTGATAGCGCCTGACGGGAGTTTGGTAACTGTTTATGGGGATCGGGTCACGACGATCCCAAAAGTAATCTCAATGGCGGTGGTGGGAAAGTGTATGACGAGTGGATGTAGCGCCTACTTGTGTTATGTAAAGGATGTGGAAATGCCAACACCATAACTATCTGATGTTCCACTTGTGTGTGACTTTCCAGACGTGTTCCCAGAAGACTTATCAGGAGTGCCACCTGACCGAGAGATTGAGTTTTAGATTGATCTAATACCGGGTGCCCAACCCGTTACCAAGGCACCGTATCGATTGGCTCTGACTGAGATGAAAGAGTTGATGGAGCAATTGCAAGAACTGCTTGATAAGGGGTTTATTAGACCGAGTATCTCTCCTTGGGGTGCTCCGGTCTTATTCGTAAAGAAGAAAGACGGTAGTATGAGGATGTGTATAGACTACCGTGAGCTGCACAAGTTGACGGTGAAGAATTAGTATCCGTTACCGAGGATTGATGATTTGTTTGATCAGCTTCAAGGTGCCAGTTGGTTTTCAAGGATAGACCTTTGATCTGGCTACCATCAGCTAAAGGTGAAAGAGTAGGATATTCCTAAAACAGCTTTTCGCACGCGTTATGGTCATTATGAGTTCCTCGTTATGTCTTTTGGTTTGACTAACGCGCCAGCTGCTTTTATGGACTTGATGAATCGAGTGTGTCGGCCAATGTTGGATAAATCAGTAATTGTGTTTATTGATGATATCCTGATTTATTCAAAGAGCGAGACAGAGCATGCTGGTCACATTCGAGAGGTGTTGGAGACGTTGACAAGGGAGAAGTTGTATGCCAAGTTCTCCAAATGCGTGTTTTGGTTGCGCGAGGTTCAATTCTTAGCTCACGTGGTGAATCCGGAGGGGATGATGGTGGATCCGGAAAAGGTGGAAGCGATGATGCAATGGAAGTCTCCAAAGACGCCATCCGAGATTCGTAGTTTCTTGAGTTTGGCGGGCTACTACAGAAGATTCATCCAAGACTTTTCCAACATGTTCCGGCTGAATCCGGATGAGATTGTCAAGGACGCTCCTACCTTTGATGTGGCTAGTGACAATGACCCTAGCAAGGACGCTCATTAGACCCTTTTTAACAGTTGATAAAACATTTTGAGCAATCGATCATCTCAGACATGACCATTTTAACTTAAAAAACCTTTGATGTGGCTAGTCAAGATGTCTCTACCTCCTTTTCCTTTTGATTCAGCTTCTCAAAAGTATCACTGCCGAGAATACTACCCAAATTGGGAACCACATTTCCCTCTATGTCAGTGTACTCTGCATAGTGCTGGGCTGTGACGTCCTCAATCTCTATTTCATCCACGTCGTTCAGCTCATCGTCAGTCGTGCACTCCGGATTGATTCATTCGTACGGCTGAGCCAGTCTTATGACTCAATCATGTGTTTGGCTCAATCACATGGTTCAGTCGTGCAACTGGATCATAAGCCTTAGTTAATCATTTTCATGAACCTTTAATGATACAGAACTATGTCTAACAACTGTAAACCCATATAACATGTTCATATAAGCATGTAATAAACAATAATATAAATAGATATGACATTCAATAACCAATAATCATTCAATAAAGAGTTTTCATTACATATACCAAAACATTACATCAGTGTAATCAAAATGAAAGTCATTTACATTTAAGCATACTAGAACTATAACTAGGGACATGTGTACCAACATATTGTCTTCAAGAGCCTCTTTTATATTCTTGGTACTGTTTGACATAGAAAGCACAAAAACAAATAAATGTTTACAATACTTGACTTGCTTCTAGTCACCCGCTCATCTAGTTCACCAATGATGCTTGACACTAGATGATCCTTATGTATCCTGGTGGTTGTAATTGATTCACCAGTAATAGATACATAATGTGCAGGACCGGTGAAGGGTAGCACTTACAACACAACAACACAATGAGAAGAGTGTATAAGAACACTTAACAGATCAAATAAGGAACTTGTTATGATGATGCAAAGAAGACAAGTAAACTTAGAAACAGAACAAGATAACAACACAAGTAGTTGGTTTTCAAGGATGCTGTATATTGCTTCTCAAGTCTTAAAGTTACAAGTATTTAAGCATAAGCATTTGCACACCTTCTAAGTTACAGGACTTGAGACACTATATACTACAACCTACAGCCGGCCACACAATGAAGGCCAGCTGGATACATAAGATTAGACAACTAAAAAATCAAATGTAGTGTCAAAAGGTAGATTGCCTTTTGACAGTTGACTATGACATGCCATAGCTCACATCCTAATATATTACAAAATGGATAAAGGTACATAAAGTAGAAAGCACAGACTCAAGACCTCAATGTACAGTTTTCCTAAAGCATGGACCTTTTCACCAACTCGTGCAAGTTGGTGACCAACCAGAGTGGCAGCGGAAAGTGGTTCAGCTTTATAGAAAAAGTACATCAGATAAGAGCATGTCTGATAAAAGTCTTCGGAAGAATCTGTCTTGGTTCTTTGGCTTCAGAAGACTTTGTCCTTGAAGCTTCGGAAGACTTCATTTCTGGCTTCGAAAGATATTGGTCTTGGCTTCGGAAGATTTTACATTTAGAATATTTCTGAAGTGAAGTGTAAAACTTCCGAAGCATTTCTACTTCATGTTCTTCTGTGCAGCATGCAGGAAGACTTAGAGTGTTTTGGCTGCATCAGACTTATGGTAATCCTTACAAACCCCCCTAGGCTGATGCTACCAAAACACTTGAAGATATTCAGTTGTTCACATTCCTCAACATGATCATGACCATTCCTTTTTTCATTAGAGGGTCAGGATCACTAAGACTTAAGAAGTATCTTCTCATGTCAAAAAGATCATGCAGAGGTAAATTGAAGAGGTCTTCCCAAGAGTAGACATTCTCCTCATCTAGATCTCTGACTACATGCCACCTCTCTCGATTAGTTGAATAAGTCCAGGATAAGATGGGTCTTCTTGATGTAAGAGGAGCCATTTGAATTGAAGGTGATTGGGCTTCCTCTTCTTGCACTTCCTTAGGATGTTCTGAGTCACCCTGAGGATCAGAGGAGGTTAATTTTGACTTCTTCTTCTTCTTTGCCTTTGATTTAGAAGCCATCCTCTTCTTCCTCTTTACAGTCTTTAACTGTGAAGACTGGCCTGCAACACCTTGTTGACCAGCTATGTCTTCCTCAGTTAGGTGTTCCTCACTCATAGGTTCAGAAGAAGAAGGAGTTTGACCCTGTTGTGGGTCAGATGATGAGGCTAACCTTTGACCTTGCTTTGGGTCAATAGATGAAGAGGCTAGCCTTTGACCCTGCTGTGGATCAGAAGTTGAAGCAGGAGGTTCAGTTTGTGTTGTCTCATGTTGTTCAAAGTTAACCTCTACTTCAGGTAGAGCTTGACTTGGAGGAGTGTGTAAGTCAACAAGCTCTCCACTCTTGATCTTCTGCTTGATTACCCTGATATGCTCATCCATAGTGGATAGAGACATAGGGCCAAGTCTCCTTCTGGAGAATCCTTACATCTTCAAGAAGGTCATCATTCTTTGTCATTCAGCAGACTTTTTCATGTTCTTCCGAATGAGAGCTCTTGACTTTCCAGCTTCTTCCCTTAGCTTTTTCTTTGTAGACTTGTTCTCTTTGAGTACTTGAAGTTCAAGTTGTTTAAGATACTCAAACTTAATATACTCATAGGACAAGGGAAGAGGTACTTCTGCCTGGTCGAAAGTTGTGGCACTCAGGTAGTTTATCATCCTTTGTCTATCTGTTTCTTTATCTACCTGAGGTTCTTGTGTAGCAGCCACAGCCTCTTGCACAGGGCTTTCTTGAACTGGTGAGAGAGTGGGAACATGCTTGTATATCCTTTGTTGTCTTTTCTTCTCTTTGATCTTAATAACAATTCTTGCATCTTCAGCTTCCTTCCTCTCTTTTGACATTTCCATGTTAGCCAGATCATTTAATTCCTCTAAGGGGAGAGAGATAATCTCATCTATGTCATAGTTCCTGGTCTGTAAGTAAGTAATCCTGACTGCCCACAACTCATCATCTTGAGTGTTTGGTCTGGGGGCAGCCCTGATTGCAACTTGCATGAAGCTTGAAGACCCAGTGGAACTTACTCCCCTTAGCTTCCTCTTTCTCTCTCTTTCCTCCTCCTCAATCTCCTGAGGGGTTAGAACCCTTTTCCCTTTGTCACCCACAGACCTTTATGACTTAGGGTGGAGAGAGCTTTGGCCTTCATTGCTGGGTGTAGCATCCAAGCTCTGGCCAGAGAGAGACTGTGATACACCTTCACCAGCAGGTGTTTCACTAAGGGGTTGAGTTGCTGAAGTAGTTGTTGTTGTGACAGGTGTTTTAATCTCTGTCACTTCATCAATTGATTGTATGACAGGGCTCTCAGGCCCTATCACTGGGCCATCAGTCACGGTTTTCCCTTTAAAGCTAATCTCAGGGTCTGCCTCAACATCCAGTTGACCAATGACATTACCTGATTGCCTTGGTCTATCTTCTTCAGCTTCTTAAGAAACCTGAGCCAACCTACTAGCTTGTTGAGGTTGAGTTATTTAAGTAGATGGCTCATGAAGGATGATGGCTCTGCTATCAAATGGCATTGCCCTTGGTATACCCTCCTCAAAGAGATATCTGAAACAAGTAATCTAGGAAGTTCACATCAATGTGAACTTAAAGAGGTTGCTGAGCAGGTACAATTACAAGAGAGGATGGTGAGTCCTCAATGTCCATACTCCTTGAAGAACTCCCAGGTTCTGTGATTGTAATGACTTTCTCCCCCTTTTTGGTAGCATCACCCTCTTGTATAGGTGAGCTAGGAGTTCGGTCAATCGCATCCATAGGTTCTTGTGTTCCTGGTTGAGCTCTTCCTAAAGGTCTCCCAGCTAGTTTTTCCCTAAGATAAGATATCTCAAGTTGCTGATCATTGACCCTCTTGTTTAAGGTAGTCACTTGAAATTCAAGATGACTAACCTTTGATACTAAGTAGGTGCATGTGTTTTGACAATTTTTGCATGTTTAGTCTCAGATTCCCATCATCTTCATCAGAAGAATCATGGGGGATGGGAGAATTGGACTTAAGTCCTCACTCTCATCACCAGCTTGGTATTCTGGGCTGCTAGATTCCCTCTGCTCATTGACAGCCTCAGATGAAGTGTCAATGGGCTGAGTTGCCAGGGTTGAGGTATTAATGATATAATCACTTGCAGAAATGAGAGCCTCTTCCATATGGATCCCCTGAACAGGTTCAGAATGACCCACCTCAGCAATGGGTGACTGATATGGGGTAGACATATGGAATTCAGAAGCACTCCTCTCTCTTTGAGTAGGTGATGAGTAGAGAGATTCATGGTGCTCACTGAAGCCTAAGTCCTCATCAGTGTAGAATTCAAGGTTAGGAATTTGGTTATTTAAGTCCAAAGGCTGGGGATGGTAACTGTCCCCTGAAGGTTGTTCACTTGAGTGTTGAGACTCAGAGTGAAGGCTTAAGGCAGCTGGGCGTATGAGCTCATCAGGCTGATCATGAGTAACATCAGCACTGATTCTTGAAGAGATGGTAGTGGTTTGCTCCTTAGGATAAGTGGGAGCTCTAGTATCCACTTCTTCCTGTATGGGTGAGTGTATGGGGGCCTGCATAGGCTCAATACCTTGAGCAGGGGTTCGTTTGGATTTTCTTTGGTAAGTGTGGGTTATATGGGATCTTTTTGAGGGTAAGGAGATGATAGGTGTGGGTTCAACACTAGCTTGTGTTGCTAGGTTGTCACCTTGGGCAATGAGCTCTAACATTTTGGGGACAAGGGCTGTTTCTACCCCTGAGAAACCTACAGTTGGCTTCTTTATAATCTTAAAGATGCCTGGCTTCATCTGTCCCAATTTAAGAATATTATTTGTTTCCCTCAACTGTGAGCCAAGTTCACAATTGAGAATGTGTTGAACATATCTAGGAAACATATAGTATTCTAAGGATTCCATGTTAGCAAGCAAGTTTGTATATACAAATTGAGAGTACCTAAACTTGACCCCTTGCACCATTCCATGAACTATAAAGTGGAGATCCTCAGAAATCTGGTCCCACCCACCATGCTTGTTAGACAAGCTGTGAATCACAACATGGAGTAGGTATTTCCACTGGGATGAGACCTTCCGTTTCCTAAAGGTCTTTACAAAGAAATATCCCTCATAGCCCATCTGCTCAAAGGAATAGTTAACAGCTTCCTTTGGGAAAGACAGTTCACCTTCTTCATCATCCAGCTGAAGATGGGTGTTGATGATAACTGGAGTGATAAAGACTGTCCTCCCTTGCACTGTGGCAGACAGTGCCTTTTCCCCATCCATGATAACCTCTTGACAGGATCGTTTGTGGGTCACTCAACAAGTGGTTTTCTCTCAAACTCACCTTGAACAACACTCAGAAAGAATCTAGAAAGAGTTGATCACAATATATCAAGTTACTAAGCAGTAAATAAACACAGGATGTAAATTTTCAGGGTACTTTTATATATTGCTTCTCAACTCAAAGGATTACAAGATTCTTACAAGCTCAAGTTTTGGCTCTAACTCTTGCTCTCTACTTGATAAGTTACAATGAGAAGATATATATAATACTACTTACAGCCGGATATACTTGGATACCAGCTGGAAACCTATAACCAAAAGCCAATACTACAAGACTATAGGTTAAGGTATCTCAAATATATTATATGAGATTTGGTAGTCAGGACATGTCCCTGACTTACCTTTTGTCACCAACTAAGGTTGGTAACATGTACTATCATAAAAAGGTAAACAGTAGAATAAAGTATGGTCAACAACATGGCTCTTTAGAAAGATGCCATGTTGTATCAGAGGTCTGCAGCGGACTGTCAGAGACCATACTTATGTCTACTGGTCATAACAATGTCTTCCGAAAGATAAGTTTCTTCGAAAGAATAACTTCTTTCGAAGCCACTTATACTTCGAAAGACTGTTTCTTCCGAGGCTTGGAGTCTTCTTTGTCTTCGGAAGTAGACTTTGTCTTCAGCTCTTCCTTCTTTGTCTTCGGAAGTCTTCAGACTTTGTCTTCAGACTTTGTCTTCAGCTCTTTCTTCAGACTTTGTCTTCGGATCTTCAGACTTTGTCTTCAGACTTTGTCTTCAGCTCTTTCTTCAGACTTTGTCTTCGGAAGTCTTCAGACTTCGTCTTCAGACTTTGTCTTCAGCTCTTTCTTCAGACTTTGTCTTCGGAAGTCTTCAGACTTTGTCTTCAGCTCTTTCTTTAGACTTTGGAAGATCTCATAATTAGCTTCGGAAGCCTTTGAATGCAGCACCCAAATTGACTATGTGAAGTGGTTTTGGTTGCATCAGCCTTATAATGACCCAACGAACTCCCCCTAGGCTGATGCTACCAAAACTTCACTTCTCTCTTCTTCTCATAACTTTCAGCACCAAGGAGAGTAGATATTTGTCTATGTCCTTGTTCTTCCCTGAAGTGGTGCTGAGAAGTTTGTACAAATCCGTGGTAGGCAGAACATCCAGTCTGTCACCTTGGATTATGTGTACCTTTTGTTGTGGCCCTTTGAAAAGAGTTAGTTGATGGGAACTATAGTCATATTCCTATCTAACTATAGGTTCCAATTCCGGACCCTCCACCATCTGTAGAAAGGCTGTGCTTTTATTGGTAGGTCTTTCCTTGTCTTCCTGTCTTTTCAACTTCAACTCTTCTTCGATCTTGGCCTTTGCAGTTAGCTCGCCTAGATGAAGACCGCTGAGATAATTTCTGATGATAGGTGTAGTCTCTGAATTGGAGGGTTAGAGAAAGGCTTCTCTGCAAGCTCAGCAATGTCAAATCTGCTGAGATGCAGTAGAGAAATGGCATTAAGCCTGTTGGTTTCACCATTCTCCCTTTCTACAACAAAGTTGTGAGAAGGTTCACTGAACCTCCACTGGATTATAACTTTCCTAGGTCAAGGAGACTGACTAGGAATCCTGTCCTCCTTCCTTGTATCCAGTAGAGTCGCCAGCTTCCTTCTTAGTCTCTTCTCTTCAGCATTGAGAGTATCAGAGTTGAGACCGAAAAGTCTTACAGCCTGGCCCAAAGTACTTCTAGGCAGATCAAGAAATTGTTCTAGAGTGAGGGAGCTTGAAGAGTTATCAACATAGGTTATGTTGATAAGCTCTCCCTCACAGTAAATGCTGCTCATAGTAGTGCAGTTGACGAGCCTTGTCTTGATCTCCTTTATTTCCTCAAGAGAGAGATGTTTAGAAGGCTGAGGGGATGATCTTGGTTTCTGTTGGGTAGGTTTAGGTTCAGTGGTTCTAGGTGTGTTTTGGGTTTAAGGATAGGAAGTTTAGGTGGTTGAGGTGATGAGGTAGGCTTGGGTAGAGTTGTGGGTTTAGGGGTGAAGGTTTCATCTGAGGGTTTGGTTTTGATGGGAAATTGGATTGGTTCTTCTGATGTGGGTTGTGGTTGAGTGGCTGTGGTGAAGACCATTCCCTGTCCCCTCCTATACATCTCCTTCTTTTTCCCCAAACGGATGTCAGCTTTTATTTCGCTAACAATCCGTTGGAGTGTCCTTTCAGACATAGGTCCCAGCTGCCTACCAGAGAAGCCGTGAGCCCAGAGATAGTCTTTCATCCAGGCTTTATCACTGAGCTTCTTAGTGGCAGTGACCCTTTCTACCTCATCTCTTCGCTTATTCTCCTTCGTCTTCTCCCTTGCAGCTTTCTTCCTTTCCTTCTCCATTTGATCCTGTTCTTTGTTGTGGAGCAGCAGGATCATATCATCATCATGTGGAGACAGTTCAGGAAGACTGAAGCCTCTTGAGAGTAGGAATTTAATCCTAGCCTCTCTCAGCTGCAAGGCTGCTTTCTTTTGTTCTTCTTCTTCTTTCTCCAAGGCCAACCTGGCTTCTTCTTCTTGCTTTAGCCTGGTTGTCCTTTCCAAGGTCACCAACTCCTCTAGTGGTAGCAGGAGTACTTCCTCATTGGCAGCTCCTAGGTTGATGAGCTGATCAATGAGTGTTGTCCTTCTCTTGGTGTTGATTTCCTCCTGATTGGCTGCAGCTGCCTTAGAACTAGCAGTTAGCAGCTTCTCAGCAGGAAACCTTCCTTTCCTTTTGAGCTTCTCAATCCTTTCCTCCACCTGAAGTTCTTTCGTAGTCATTTTCTTTTTGCCTTTGTCTTTGGCAGAACTTGTCTGTGGTGGTTCTTGGATAGTGGGTTCGGATTGAGAGAGAGGATCAGCTGGTGTTTGGGATGGAGGTAGATCATAAGTGTCCTCCCTGCTCATCTCAGATGCTATTTCAGCAATAACATCTGTGATGATCAGTTCCTCGGACATTTGGAACAAACCTTCCGCAGCTTCCATCTCTGCTTCGGAAGACTTATCTTGTTCTTCCGAAGTTTCAACTTTAGCTTCGGAAGTTTCAGCATGAGCTTCGGAAGAAGAGGCTGATGCAAGTTCTGTCCCAACTGTTTCAGTTGCTGGGCCATCAGTCCCCATTTCCCCTTCAAAGTTAATCTCAGGTTCCATGTGGACCTTAGGTTGACCAACTTCTTCCACAGTGGTAGAAGGTGCAGTCAGTCTTTGAAGCTCCTCAGCCCCAAAGTATATGAGTGTAGTGTCGGGGCTGGGTTGTTCTAAGGAGGATCTCAACACAAACTTTGTGAAAAGTCTGTAGAGATCATAAAGCATCTGTGAGTCAATCTTTAGAGTTGATTGAGATGACTCAGGTAGGGTGATGATTTGGGAGGTAGAAGACTGGATCTGTGGTTCCCTGGATGTTTGTCTCTGATCTTTCTCCCCCTTTTTGGTAGCATCATCTTAAGAGCTAGAAGAGCTGGGGAAGAAGCCAATGAGACCTGAATAGGTACATGCCTAACAGACCTCTCCGTCTGGTTCTCAGCTAGTTGAGCCTTGAGATTGTCAATCTCAAGTTGCTAAGTGGCTGTCCTTGTCTCTAGGATCCTTACCTGAGATTCAAGGCTTGAGACCTTGGAGATCAAGTACTGAAGAGTGAGTTGCATACTTCCCTCATCCTCATGTGAAGAATCACGGGAGATGAGATAACATACGTAGTATGTTTAGTCTCACCACCAGATGTGGCTTCTTGGCACCCTGGATACCTTTGCTCAAATTCATCTCTTTCAGAGATGTCAATAGGCAAAGTTGTCATAGACTCGGTCCTATTGATATTACCACTGTCCTGAGAGCTCAATGAGAGACTCTGAGTAGTGGCAGCTGAGCCTACATGAGTCCCCTCCATATCAGCGGGACTCACCTCAGTAGTTGGCTGCTGATGAGGGCTAGAGATAAGGGATCTCTCTTGGCTCTGTTGATCTTTGATAGGGTATTGTAGATAACTTCATGGCCATGAAGAGATGTTATCTCTTCATCAGTTCGGATTAAAAGCTCAGTGAAGGATATAGAGGTTAAACCTACTGACCCGGGACCTAAATCAATGTCTACTGGCATTGAGCCTCTGGTGGGGCTGTCCCTTGAAGGCTACACAGGGGAGTGTAAAGACTCACCCTGTGGTCTAAAGGCTTGAGGTTCGGGCTCTTGGGTTTAAGATTGAGGAGGCTCAAAACCCAAATTGAGGTCAAATGAGAAGGATGATGTGACCTCGGACTGAGTGGGAGCCCAAGTTTCCACTCTAGCCCTTTTGGTTTGAACTGGGGGAGCTTGTTCAATCAGAGTAGATTGAACAAGGGTTCGTTTGGGGCGTCTCTGATTTGTAATTTTGATGGGTGGAGAAGGTATGGGGATATTTGTGGTGAAGATTTCTGGTGTGGGTTCATCACCTGTGGGGTTAACAGGGATGTCACCAGGAGCTATGCGCTCAATCATCTCTGGAGGTAAAGGAGTGTACCGTCCAGTAAAGTTTATGGACACCTTCTTCAATATCTTGATGATGGTAGGCTGCATTTGGGGAACAGTAAGAGCAGCTGCACAGACAAGCTTGCTCGGTTCCAACTCGCAGTTGATAATGTGTTGAATGTATCGGGGATACATGAAGAACGTGTCCCTTCTCAGATTTCCAATCAAATTGGTCAACACAAATCTTGAGTAGTTGAAGCGCAGACCTCTTACCAACCCGTGAACTAGGCATCCTAGTTCATATGGGATTTGATCCCATCCCCCAGATTTGTTGGATAGGCAGTGCAGAATGATGTGCAGCAGGAACTTCCAATGATATGAGAAGTTGAACTTGTAGACGGTTGACCTGCTCACATCCCCACCATATCCCATGAGGATGTAGGTGTTATCCAAGTCCTCTTTGGGAAACTCAGTAGGAGCCCCATCATCATTGAGCTCTAGATGCTCCCTGATGAGTTGTTCAGTGATGATCAACTCCTGTCCACAAATGCGGGTTCTCAGGACGCGAACCCCATTTAGGACCGTTACTCCAGAGTTCCGTCATGTGGTTGGAGTAAACGGTGGGGTTAATAGTAAGCGCCATGAGGTAGGTTGATTCAGTAAGAAAGGTGATTATTTGAGTGAAGTCGGCATCTCTTGACGAATCAAGTAATGCGACCTGTTTGTGCTGAGGGTTTAGCGCCATTGAAGAGAAAGTAAGCTTGAATTTGGGTGAAATTTCAGGTTTGAGAGTGAAGGGAATAGTTAGGGCAATAAATTGGTAAAAGAAGATGAAATTGAATAGTCTGGATTATTTAAAGTAGATGAATTGTGGTAGAGGCGGTAATAGGGTAACTGTTTGGGATTATAGTGGTTTTCGGCTATGAAGTGACAGTGACGGTAAGGGATAATTTTAAATAGTCTGACCATTATTTGCAAAATTTTACCTTTTATAGAGTGGGGCCCAAGGATATCCGTTACACATAAACAATCTCTCTTTCTGAATGTAAAACATTTCCGAAGGTAATTTATCTTCCGAAGGCAATTTTCTCTTCCGAAGCAAAGCATTGCTTCCGAAGGTAAAAATTGCTTTCCGAGTGAAGAGTTTTATAAGCTTCGGAAGTAGATCTGATGTGAAAACAATCACTTCTTCCGAGACTAAAAACTCTTCCGAGAAGGAAATTTCCATTTGAGGAATTTGGCTTTGGATTCTTAAATATCTTCCGAGAGTTAATTCCTCTTCGAAAGGAATTTACACTTGGAATATAAAAAGATCTTTTGTAACAGGGCATAAATTGTATTGACACAAGACGTTACACATTAAAAGCTTTCAAAAGAGGTAGTTAGTCAATGTTTATCATCCCAATAGCTGATATGAGATACTTAAATCTTTGTTCATCAAAAGCTTTTGTGAACAAATCAGCATATTGTTCATTTGAGTCAACTTTGATTAACCTTATCAGATTTTTCTCATTAATATCTCTAATGAAATGATACCTGATATCAATGTGCTTTGTCTTAGAGTGCTTTACTGGATTTTCTGTGATGGAGATAGCACTATTGTTATCAATATGGATAGGAGTACTCATGAAGTAGAATCCATAATCTAACATCTGGTTCTGAATCCACAGCAACTGAGCACAGCAGCTAGCGGCAGCGATGTATTCAGCTTCAGCAGTTGATGTAGAGACACAGGATTGCTTCTTGCATTGCCATGAGATAATCCTTCCACCAAGAAATTGACATCCTCCTGATGTTGATTTCTTGTCAATGTTGTAACCACCATAATCACTGTCAGAGTATCCATAGAGATTGAAATCACTATTTCTTGGATACCAGAGACCTAGTTTAGGTGCTCCTTTGAGGTATCTGAGATTCTCTTAACAGCAGCCAGATGAGACACTTTTGGAGCAGCCTGATATCTTGCACAAATGCAAGTGGCAAACATGATATCAGGTCTACTAGCAGTGAGATACATCAGAGAACCAATAATTGCTCTATACTGATGTTGGTCAGTATCCTCCCCCTCAAGGTCAGGGCAAAGATTATGGTTTATGGGTATGGGTCTCTTGGCTGGCTTATAGTCCTTCATCTCAAATCTCTCTAAGATGTCATTGACATACTTAGATTGGTTTATGAAGAACCCTTCCTTCATCTGCTTCACCTGAATTCCTAAGAAAAGTCCATTTTCTCATGGAACTCATCTCAAACTTCTGCTTCATAATGCTCTCAAAGTCCTTACACATTTGGTCATTTGAAGAACCAAATATGATGTCATCAACATAGACTTGAACGAGCAAAATGTCTTCACAAGACATCCTGATGAAAAGAGTCTTGTCAATGGTACCTCTTGTGTAACCATTCTTCAGGAGAAACTGAGACAAAGTCTCATACCACAGCCTAGGTGCGTGGTGCAACCCATATAGAGCTTTATCCAACT
This sequence comes from Flaveria linearis, assembly GCA_024085815.1. Classification (NCBI taxonomy): domain Eukaryota; kingdom Viridiplantae; phylum Streptophyta; class Magnoliopsida; order Asterales; family Asteraceae; genus Flaveria; species Flaveria linearis. The sequence goes on along the minus strand of CM044008.1, from coordinate 82,976,655 downwards.
TGCACACGTAGTTGGGGTGCTGTGGGTCTTCAAATCCTGGAGGTTGACATACATAAATTTCCCTATCTATATCCCTATATAGAAAAGCACACTTGACATCAAGTTGGTAGACTACGAAGTTCTTGGATGCAGCATAAGCAAGGAAGATCCTAACTGCCTCAAGTCTAGCAACAGGTGCAAAGACATCAGTATAATTAATCCCTTCCTCTTGGGTGTATCCTTGAACTACCAGCCTTGCCTTGTTCTTGATATCAAGCCTCTATCATCTTTCTTGTTTCTGAAAACCCATTTACTGCCTATTGGTACTTGACCAGATGGTAGTGGGCATAGATTCTAGACCTTTTGTCTTCTGAATTGAAGCAGCTCCTCCTGCATCGATTTAACCCAACTACTATCCTTTAAGGCATCTTCCACCTTCTTGGGTTCCATCTGAGATAAGAAGCATGAGTACAAACAAACATTCCCATGATGAGTTTGCCCTCCTGTTCTTACACCCTCAGAGACATTCCCTATGATGTTCTTAGTTGGATGAGTGTTATGAATCCTAAGACGAGGAATCACTTCCAGTTGCAGAGATAAGTCCAGGTTGGACATATTCTGATCAGGAACTAGATCACTCTGTCCAGCTACTGTTTCAAATCATCCAATGAGGACTGATTGAATGATTGAGAAACATCATCAATGGCTGGTTGTGAGGTAGTATTAACAGTTGCCTGTTCCTTCAGAATACTACTTTCTTCAACCTGGTGTTGTAATGGATCACCTGAAAAACTTTGAGGTTGATCAAGTGATTCACTTGTTGAAGCTTCACTATTCCTGGAGATAGTTACACTATCCGATCTGTGGATGGTTGAAGCTCGTTGTCTTTCAGCTCTTGGAGAATTTGGAAGAGGTCTGGGTAGCTCAAATAGTTGATTAGCATCAGCATCATCTTGAGCACCTGTTCCAGCTGAAACATTCTCACAAGATGGTTTAGAATAGTTTGGAAATAATTCTAAATCAAAGATATAATCAGGTCCATTCCCCTTAACACAAGGAGTGTGCTCATTTACAACTATATTGGATGACTCCTCAAATTGTTGATTCTTAATGTTGTATACTCTATAAGCTTTGGAGCTAGAAGAGTATCCAACAAAGATAGCATCATCCGACTTCTCAGCAAACTTTGCTAAGTTGTCTTTTGTGTTAGGTATGGTACACCTGCAGCCAAAGGACCTTAGAAAGCCAATGAACGGTGGCCTCTTGTTCCATAACTCATAAGGGGTTTTTCCATGGGGCTTAACTACAAGAAACCTGTTCTGCACATAGCATGCAGTGCTAACTGCCTCTGCCCAGAATGTTAGAGGTAGTTTTGAATCAGCTAACATGGTTCGAGCAGCCTCAATAAGTGTCCTGTTTCTCCTCTCAGCAACACCGTTTTGTTAAGGAGTTCTGGGAGCACTATATTGTCTGGCAATCCCTTTTGAGTCACAGAATGAGTCAAGAACAAAGTTCTTAAACTCAGTCCCTTGATCACTTCTAATGATCTTGACCTTGTGATCAATTTGATTTTCTATTTTAAGAATAAAAGATTTTAACGTTTCAGCAGTTTCATCTTTACTTCTTAAAAAGAATACCCATGTAAATCTTGTAAAATCATCAACAATCACAAGGCAGTATGATTTCCTTCCAATGCTCATTATACTTACGGGACCAAATAGATCCATGTGCAATAAGTGTAATGGAGTAGTGATGGAGCTGACACATTTGGATTTATGAGATGATCTGTGTTGTTTTCCTTTCAGGCATGCAACACAGTTATCTTTGAAGAAAAATTCCTTTTTAGGCAGACCATGTACCAAGTTATTTTTAGCCAATTTATTCATTGTTTTAAAATTCACATGACACATGCGTTTATGCCATAGTGTTGACTCATCACTATCAGCTTTGGAAAGAAAGCATGATACTTCACCCATAGGAGAAGCATTGTTCATATCTAGCTTGTACATATCCCCTTTTCTGGAAGATCTAAGAAGCACCAATTCCGGAGGAATTGTCATCCCTTGTCTGAAGATAATGCACTCATGCTCTGTGAAAAGCATTTGATGCTTTTGATCACAGAATTGAGAAACACTTAACAGATTGTGTTCAAGCTGTTTGACAAAGTGAACTTTGTCAATGTTTATTCTTCCATTGGATATACTTCCTTTGCCAGAATATATCCTCCGGTCTCACCTCCAAATTGGACAGGCCCTCCATCATAATTTTGGAATTGCTGAAGGAGAGATCTGTTCCCTTTCATGTGCCTGGAGCATCCACTATCTACAATCCAGACATTGTTGTTCTTGTCAAATAGATGTCCCTGCACATAAGATGAGATGGTTAGTTTTGTTTGGATGCCCAAGCCTTGCTGGTCTTGGGCTCTTCCAAGGATAATGACATAATTGAACCAAAAGATATGCATTGGTTTTCAATAGAGGTCTTTGAAGAAGAGGTTTGGGCTGCAGCATCTTCCTTAATCTTCCAATCCATCCCTTGGTTGATCTTTGAGGATGAGCTTGTTGAAGCTTTTGCATCATGGTTTCCTTCCGAAGCTTCTTTCTCTTCGAAAGAAGCCTTCACCACCTTTTCTTCCGAAGTAGTCTTCTTCTGGGATGGTTTCAAGGGAGCTTTCTTGTTCTTCCGAACTTTAGAAGCTTTGGCTTCGGAAGCCATTTTCCCTTCGGAAGAAGCACTTTCTTCTGAAAGCAACGTGGCTTCCGAGACCAATTTTCCCTTTTTCATCATTTGGACCGTTTGAAATAGTCCAAATGAGAAACCTTCCCTGAGTCCTTCTTTTCTAACATTATTTGCATAATGTGTGCTTGCTGGATTGTAGTAACAATCTTTAGCCATGTGGTTGTGCAGACCACACATTATGCATGCAATGTTAGTCTTTTGGGAATTTGCAGGTTGCTGTTTCTTTAATTTCTTCTCTTCATCAGCAACTTTCCCTTTCAACTTCTGATCCTTTGGTAGGACAAGAGCGCTGGTACTACACTCCTTTCCTGAATCAGAAGTACCTACCACTTGGAATCTAGTAGAGATGAAGACACCCTTTTGCTTTGGGTCAATCTTAAGCTTGGACTCTGCAACCTTCTTGGCAGTCCTTCTGGCAGCCTTGGCTCTGCTTCTTCTTGCCTTGGTGGTTAGGATTTAGTTTTCACAGGTGGAGATGAGGGTATCTTCTTGTTTCTCCTCTGTGGTGGCCACTATTTTTGCCTCATCCTTTAGTTCCAATGGAGAAGGGTCAGCAGTTGGAACCTCTTGCTCTTCAGTACCGCATCTAGGTAGTCTAATAGACTCATAAGAGTATTGTGAAGCAATTTCATTGGTTCCCAACCTTCTTTGTTTTGATAAAACATTTTGGAATGAGAGGATGATGCAAGAATAGCTTGGAAGTTTTGCTCAGCAATAGCTTGTGATGACTTGTGTAGGTTGGACTCACCGGCATGTCGGTGTTATTGTTTTCTGTACTTTTGTTGTTTTTCATTGTAGCGAACCTAAGGGCGCCCGATAGTTCAGGCTAGCTTAGATTATGTTTGTGCTTGTATGTAACCGGGCGAATCTGTTGTTGGATCGCCTGGCGAACTTAGATAGTTTTGGCTGACAGATTCGCTTGCAGCGAATCTGTCAGTGAACCTATGCCTGCTACTATATAATGTTCGTTTGGTCTTTGTTAATGGAACTTTTGCACATTCTCTTATTGAAAACCTATCTTTGTATGACGACTAGAGGTGCTAGGAGCTGATTTGTTCATTATTGTAGTATTATATCTCTATTGTTCCTTGTTTGATCTTTATCTTGACTGTTAAGTAAGATTCTCTCTTGGTTCAAGGAATATCAGTGGATTTGTGTGTGTTTGTGATCATTTGCACTGTTGAATCGATCATAATGGACCAACAATATGGTATCAGAGCCTTAGTGCTCTTGATAGTTTGATTTTTGATTTGTTTTTGGGTTTTTTTGAGGTAAAACTCTTTTTGATTCATTTCGCACCTATTCATCGTGTTTTTGATATGGAAACTGCTTGGGGATTGTAGTTTTTGGTATTAGGAAGCTATTGAAACAAACCGTTCATCAATTGGTTGTGTTTTGAGCAAGTTTTGGTTGATTTCTTGCTGAGTAAGTTTGTCTCGTAACCCAGCGAATCTATATTATTCATCCAGCGAATCTATCTGACTCATCCAGCGAATCTAAGGAAATTTGAGTTTTAGTATTTGCTGATTTTTGGTCAGCGAATCTAGCACTTTTGAACAAAAGTTCACGACTCCTGGTTGGCAAGCAAGTGAAGTAGCTGCTGAATTTAAGTTTGAACGAAAGTTCAAGTTCTGCCGAGCGAACCTGCTCAGCGAACCTGTTCTCTTGTGCACACTGTCAAGCGAATCTACTGTTGGCTTGTCAAGCGAATTTACCGGCGAACTTACAAGCGAATTTACATCTTCATCAGCGAATCTAATTTCTGATTTTATCATGTCTTCTTCAATCGTGAATGTGACTAATATGGAGTGTGTTCAACCAAACAGGCCACCGAGGCTTGTCAATGGTGAGAATTTTGAGGATTGGAAACGATGCTTGAAGGCTTTCTTCTTCTACACAGATCATGGTCAGTGGGAATCTATTACAAATGGACCTCACGTACCAACAACAACTATAGGATCTGTTACTTCACCAAACACTGATTCTAGAACTTATACTGAGATTGACATTAAGCTGCTTGATCGAGACAAGAAAGCTCTTGGAGCTTTGATTCTGTGTCTGCATTAGGATATTTATAACAGGTTTGCTGAACACACTACCGCTAAGGCATTGTATGATGCCTTATGTGAGTTTTATGACGGGAACGAAGATCTGAAGAAAGACAAGAAAGCTCAGGCTCAGAAGGAGTTTAACTCATTCGTGGGATATAAGCATGAGACACTTAATGATATAACAAACCGCTTTCTGTCAGTTTCAAGCAACCTGAAGAAGTATGATGAACAGCTTGGAAATCATGAGCAAGTGAGTAAATTGTTAGACTCTCTTCCTGCTCAATGGAGTCTGCAAATCAAATTACTCAAACAAGAAAGAAATTTTGCTAATTACAAGTTGATGGATGTAATCAACAAGTTAAAATCATTTGATCTTGATGTGAAGAGAAGAGAGTAAAATCAAACCATGATGTCTCCCAATGTCCCTCCTCAAAATGCTGCATTGATTTCATCCGCTGCAAACTCTTGCTATTTTGGTGCAGCTTGTGGGAGTTCATCTGGTAGTGGTGGCTTTGTTAACTCTGGGTATAGTAAAATTGTTAACTCAGGTAGTGGTTCTAAGGATGCTGGGTCAAGTTCAAATGCCTTAGTTTCTACTCAAATTCCACACGATACTATGGCACTGTTTGGGTTATTTGTGCACAGTTATGAGGCTTTGGTGGCTGGAGAATTGAAGGGACGTGGTATGACAGTGGAAGATATGTATCAGGATTGATCCTGAAGTTCAAATGGCCATGCTTACTCTTCGTTCCAGGAGGTTCATGGAAAGAACTGGCAGGAAACATTTTGGAAACCTGAGTCAGAACAACGCTCTAGGATATGACAAGTCTAAGCTCAGATGTTTCAACTGTAAGCAGCTTGGTCATTTCAAAAGAGAGTGTCCTTCTCCTATTGTCACTGAACCTGTTAATTCTGGAAACTCAAGAACCATCCCAGTCATGGATAAAGTTGAAGAAGCTAAGCCCAAGAAAGAAACTGCTCTGTTGACCAACTTTGATTGGAGTGTAGAAATTGAGGAGTCAAAGGAGGAAATCAACCATGCCTTGATTGCTGAGATAGTGGAGGAACAAGCTCTTGATGTTGGGCACATTCACAGTTTTGATCCTTTCAAGGAGTTCTATGGTGAAGCTGATAATGAAGTTAATAGCAATGGTGAATCTATTGGGTCTGAGGCCATTCAAAAGGTTAAGGAGTGTGCAGGTGTGGTTCAGAAAGCTGTGGTTCAGAAAGCTGTCGTTCAAGAAGAGATGGTTCAAAATGGCTTGGTGTGTGAAGCTGTTAAGGAAGAGGTTAAACTGGGTTATGAATCTGCTACAAAGGAAGCTGGTGAAAACAAGGAGCTGAAAAGGAAATCAATGATTGAAGAAGCCAAGAACGCAGCTGTGGAGGAGTACAAGAGGAACACTCCTTATTGCCAATGTGATCGTGCACTCGTAGCAGAAAAACTGGTAATGGGTCTTCCTTATGAAATTGTTGAAGACATGTGTTCCTCTGCATGCAAAATCCTTTTGGTTGGTATATATAAAGCTAATAGGTTGCTTATAATGAATGAAAATGAATTAAAGAAAACCAATAAAGAGCTTAAACAAAATGAGTCAAAGTATTTTGTTAAATTAAGAGAAGCTTTGAAAGAAAATGAACTTTTAAAAAGGACACTCTTGGAAAAGAACTGTGAGGTTAACTATTTAACTGAACAAGTCACACTTGCTGAATTTGAAGTCAGAAAACTTAAAAATAAATTAGAACAGTGGTCTCTTTCTAGCATGAAAAGGGAGGAATTATGCAAAAACAAAGAGGGGCAAGGATCAAGACCGGTTTGGGTAATGAAAATGATGCATTGGTATATCCTCCACCTAGTACTTTCTGTTATTCTCCTATGCCGACTCCTCATCCATCAAATGAGTTGATACAAGAGATTATACAGAATGATACTAACAGCTCTGTTTCTGGTTTAGAAGGAGATAATTCTAAGGAGTTGCGAGAAGGAGATGATTATGGTGGCAGTGTTGGTCTTGGGAGCTCTAGTAGTCATGATTTTAATTCCAAGAAGTCGTTTGTAGACATTAGCTTAAGTAATCATTTTGTGTCTGGTGGAACTATTTTGAATTCAAACTCTGGGGCATGTAATAGTAACTTAGGATGTTCTGTTTCAAACACTTGTGATGACTTGAATGTTTTAAATTCCGCAGTTGATGTTAATGTGTGTATGAATGATGCAGCTCAACTTTCAGGTCATGTCTCTGAATGTGAAACAAAAACTAATTGCTTTAACAAATTCTTCTCTCATCCAATCCCATCTTTTACACCAATAAGGATTTCTAAACCACAAGATAAAGAAATGTCTTCTTCCACTGAAAATAACAAAGATAAAATTGAACAAAAATCAGTTAAAGTGGAAGTTATTACAGGGAAGTCAAACGAGTCATATGACTCGAACAGTGATTCAGATTCAAGATTGTCTGAATGTGATGAAGAAATATCTATTGATAGAATTCCTTCATCAAATTGTTCCAAAACAAGGTCGAGATCCTATTGTTTTAGATGTGGAAAGGATGATCACTTAATAAAGCAATGTCCTAAATCAGATGGTCTTAATATACGGAATAAATCTTTTGGAACTAGATTGACAGCTTTTGTGAATGGTTTCTTTTGCAGAAGATCTGTTCCTCCAAGACCTATGTACACTAAGACTTGGGTCCCAATTTCCAAAGTCTAACCAATTTTTTAATGTGTCAGGAACATTCAGAGGCCGCTGTAAATAGTTATTGGCATGTAGATAGTGGATGTTCCCGGCATATGACTGGGTTGAAGTACCTGCTGACAATTTTTAGAATAATTAATGGTGGCTATGTTGCTTTTGCTGGAGACAAGAAGGGTGGAAAGATGATTGGCCAAGGAGATGTTTCAAATGGTTTCCTTACTTTGGAGAAAGTCAACTATGTTCCAGAATTGGCATTCAATCTTCTCAGTGTATCACAAATCTGTGATAAAGATATCCCCGTGATGTTCCTCTCTAATGAATGTCTGTTCTTGAGACCAGAGTTCTCAATCCTTGAAGAGATGGTGATCATGCGAGCTCCAAGGAGAAATGATACCTATTTGTTAAATATGGGATCGAAAAAATAATCTTCCACCGTGACCTGTCTTTTATCAAAAGCTTCTTCCCATGAATCTTTTCAGTGGCATAAAAGATTAGGGCATATCAATTTTAAATTGATAAACAAGTTAGTTAAGAACAATTTGGTCAGGGGACAACCACTGAAAGATTATTCTGTGGTAGAAAAATGTATGGCTTGTGCAAAAGGAAAACAGCACAAAAAGCCACATAAACTTAAACTTCAAAACTCGATTGAGCATCCCCTCGAATTGTTACATATTGACTTATTTGGCCCTATCAGTGTTAAATCAATTGCTAAGAAATCTTATTGTCTTGTTGTGACAGATGATTACTCAAGGTACTCTTGGGTGAGATTTCTGTCTAACAAAAGTCAGATTGTTAAGGAATTGATGAAGCTGATTCCACTGATTGAGGTTCTTGGGAAAGGAAAGATTCAAGCCATCAGGAGCGACAATGGAACAGAATTCAGAAACCACATCTTCAATTCATTTTGTGAACGAAGGGGTATTCTCAGACAGTTCAGTGCTGCCAGAACACCTCAACAAAATGGTGTTGCTGAACGTAAGAACAGAACTCTAATTGAAGCAGCTAGAACGATGTTGATCGAGTCAAAGCTTCCGATTATCTTTTGGGCTGAAGCAGTTAATTGTGCAGCTTATGTTCTTAACCGGGTATTGATCGTCAAGAGCAAGATGAAGACATCATACCAGTTGTTCCGAGGAATTAAGCCCCTCATTGATTTTCTGCGCCCTTTTGGTTGCTCTTGTACTCTGTTAAATACCCAAGACCAGAACATGAAGTTTGGTGCAGTCTCTGATGAATGATTGTTTGTTGGGTACTCAGAAACACAAAAGGCGTATCGTGTGTATAATAAACGGTCGCGGATTGTGCAAGAGTCCTACTATGTCGACTGGCAAGAATCCAACTCAACAAGCATTGGAAGTGAGTCTGCGTGGTTTTATGATTCCACCACTGTCTTTAAGTCATTCAATTTGTCAAGTCATTCAATTTGCCTATTCTCGATGATGATGACGTTATTCCTCACTCGCCTGTGAATCTGATTCCACCACAACCGCAACCGTCTGCCATATCATTACCACCCACCTCATTTGATATCCCATCTTCACCACCTCCACCACCACCTCCATCATCTAATCCATCATCTCAACCATCTTCATCTAATCCTACAATCTCATCTACCATTCCATCCACAGCTTCATTCATTCCAAATCCACCTATCGATCCAATTCCCACAAATTCATCTCCTCCCGCACAACCATCCCCTTCCACATCGACATCTCAACATAACCCTTCATTGCTTAACACTAATTTTAAAACCTTAAAAGATCACCCTCACGACTACATCATTGGATCTATCACAGACGGAGTGCGGACTCGAAGTCAGAGTGGATTGATAAATGAGTGCCTTTATGCAGCTTTTCTATCTCAGATCGTTCCAAAGAATTACAAACAGGCACTTGAAGACCCATGCTGGGTGGACTCTATGCAATCTGAGTTGCAGCAGTTCAGGAAGTTGAAAGTCTGGGAGTTAGTTGATCTTCCTCCAAACAAATGCCCCATTGGTACCAAGTGGGTTTTCCGGAACAAGCCAGATGATCGTGGTGTTGTTATCAGAAATAAATCTAGATTGGTTGTTCAAGGATTTGCTCAGGAGGAGGGGATAGACTACACTGAAGTGTTTGCTCCAGTTGCTCGGATCGAAGCCATCAGAATTTCTCTTGCACATGCAGCTAACAAGAACTTTAAAGTTTTTCAGATGGATGTGAAGTGTGCATTTCTATATGAAAACATTGATGAGGAGATCTACGTGTGTCAGCCACCAGGTTTCGAGGATCCAGATTTTCCAGATAAAGTATACAAGCTAGACAAATCTTTGTATGGGTTGCATCAAGCTCCCCGAATCTGGTATGAGACCTTGACACAGTATCTCCTCAGCAAGGGTTTCTCTCGTGGGACTATAGATATGACACTCTTCAAGAAGGAGGTTGATGGTGAGATGTTGATTATTCAAGTGTATGTAGACGACATTATCTTTGGATCAACAAATGAAAAGCTGTGTAAAGATTTTGAAGAAGTAATGAAGGATCGCTTTGAAATGAGCATGATGGGGGAGATGTGCTTCTTCCTGGGATTGCAGGTGGAATAGAAACCGGAAGGTATTCTTATTAACCAGGAGAAGTACATCAAGGAAATCATCACAAAGTTCGGCATGGATGATTCAAAGCCAGAACTTACTCCCTTTACTGCTCAGACATGCTTGTCTCCTGATGATAATGGGAAGTCCGTGGATGCTCATCGATATCGTTTGATGATCGGATCTCTCATGTATCTGACTGCAAGCCGTCCAGATATCATATTTGCCGTGTGCTATTGTGCTCGTTGTCAAGCCAATCCCAAAGAATCGCATGAGCTAGCTGTTAAACGCATTTTTCGTTATCTTAAGGGTTCCTCTCGTTTGGGACTTTGGTACCCAAAAGGTGAGAATTTTGTTTTACATGCTTTTTCTGATAGTGATCATGGTGGTTGCAGGATTAACAGAAACTCGGTCACCGGTGGATGTCAATATCTGGGTGACTGTCTTGTTTCGTGGCAAAGCAAAAAGCAAACAACAGTGTCCTTATCCATAGGAGAAGCTGAATATATTGCTGCATCAAGCTGCTGTTGCCAAGTGCTGTGGATTCAACACCAGATGATGGATTATGGCATCAACTTTCTTCACACTCCAATCTTCTATGACAATGAAGCCGCTGTTGGAATTGCCAAGAATCCAATTCATCACACTCGAACCAAGCACATCAGAACAAGAATTCATGCAATTCGTGATGCTCAGGAAAAGGGGTTCATTGATATTATTCCTATTGAAACTAGGAAGCAGAAAGCAGATCTTTTCACTAAAACATTTGATAAATCATGGTTTTATGAACTGATCTCTATGCTAGGATTAATATCCTTCTGAAAAACCTTTTTCTGAGCAAAACAACTGTTTGAGATGTATATATGTACATATATTCCTTATGATCTTTGTTGTTATCTGCTTAGAGAATCCTTGTGTCCCATATATCTTTCCTTTTTATTCTTAATTTTCTTTTACTTTCGTTGTTAAGAAATTTTCTATTAAGTAAGCTATCAAATGAAAATTTCATGGGAGATTAATGCTAATAATAAGTTTTAACTTTTATTCTCTCAGAAATTCAAGAAAATGAAGTAAGAAAGAGGGGAACATCTTACGCTGGGATATGCATGACAGACTCATCCCAAAAACAAAGTAAACAAGTGATCATGCAGCCAAATTAAAGATCATAACTCAGTAATAAGGATTATCCTCATGATACTTTGGTCTGCACAAAGATATAAGTCTTGTCTAAAACTTGGTTGAGAGTTGCAAATTGATGTCTTGCTCATGTACTGTGTTTACTTTTAGGATTAGATTATTGATGCGAAGCTTATGGTGTTTCCCACTGGGATAGTGACTCGGTGATAACGCCCTATAAGTCAAACATTAAATAATCTCAAATAGCCCATTACTGTATATACTTTCGTTACTTTTAGGATTAGATTATTGATGCGAAGCTTATGGTGTTTCCCACTGGGATGGTGACTCGATGATAACGCCCTCTAAGTCAAACATTAAATAATCTCAAATAGCCCATTACTGTTTATAATTTCATACTTTACATAAGAAAAGATGTGTGTTTATCTCCTCTACTATGCGAAAGCATTGACCTGGAGTGATGATTTTCTGTGCTATGCAAAACCATTGACCTGAAGCTCTCATCAACATGCATAGATGATCTTCTTTGCTATGCGAAAGCATTGACCTGAAGCTCTCATCAATTAGTTAAAGGTTGAGTCTACATCTCATGTGTATATCTTGCATATATGTGGGTCTGCGTCTGTACATTATAGTGTCCCATATGTATATATGCCAGTCATTGTGTTTGCATTGAGTAGATTCAGTATAGTGAGCAGGCAATAAAAAAAATCAATGATTATGCTCAATAAACCTTGATGACGAGACTAATTCTTTATCAAATATCAGTGGGGACCAAGTTGCTGAGTTTCTAAGACAATTCAGAACATGATAAACAGTTGCAGATCATAAGTTGAAAAGAACAGGGAATGGGTTTAAGCGGACAAACATATCAGCAATCTCGCTAAGTCATGTCCCTATGAAAGATGATATTATATCCTTAAACCATTCAATTTTAATTTTTTTCTAATTTTATTTTTATTTTTTTATTTTATTATTTTATTTTTTTAATTTTAGTCTTATTTAATTTTATTTATTTTTTTGGAGCAATAAGGTATTCATTGGCACATTTTATTATTTCTATTTTTTATTATTATTTTTATTTTATTTTATTTTATTTTATTCATTATCATTATTATTAATTCTGTCCAGCGAATCTATAAATTCGCTGCCAGCGAACATAGGGTATATATATATATACTAGTCACAGTGCAAGCGAACATCACATTCGCTAACCCTGTGACCGACGTTCCTTTTTTTCTCGATTGACACTCTTTCTTCAATTGCGTCTTTTTTTGTGTTAAATTCGTATGTAAATCATCTTCAAGTAAGTATTCTGATTCTTCTTGTCGCTTTACCTTTGCTTACAACATGCGTTTGACCTAGATTTCGATCGATTAAACCCTAGAACTCTCTATAAGTTCAAATGGAATGTTTAAGCAAAGGTTTCAGTGTACTTTGTGTTTTTGCGGTGTCGCTTAATGGTTCTGAATCTGTTGAAATGTGTTTTATGCTTATGTGCTTGTATCTGATTTTTTTTGAATCTCAACGGTTCTAGCGAACCTAAAGTTCTGTCAGCGAATCTGAACGAAAGTTCAAAACATTGAGCGAATCTATGGTGTTATGTTGTCTGTACGCAAACCATAGGTTCGCCCAATGGTTTCCTGCGAACCTATAAGTTCGCCCGACAACACTGTTTATGCCTAACAGTCAGCGAACTTGTGGATTCCACTGACATTTAGATTCTCTGACCAGCGAATGTATTTTTCTTTAGAGAATCTATCCTTCTTCTTTGAATTTCAAATTCTCTTTCATTTACATTGATTATATCCCTCATCTAATCAACTTCCGGTTATGTTTTAGTCATTATGTCGACTCTCCTCTTTAAAGAAAAGCACAACATGTGTGCTCTTTTGAATGAAAACCATGAGAAGACCGTAGGCTACAAAGATGCAATCAACTGGCTGAAATCTTCACATATTTACTATGCTATATCTTGCTGTCCAGAGATATATGAATTACACATTCGTGATTTTTGGAGGAATGTTGTGTTTGATGTAAGTGAAGAGACCTCTAAGATTGTTTCAAAGGTCCAAGATCAAGATATCTCCTTTACTGAAGCTGATGTGGCTAGAATTCTGAGATTAGAAGGAGATGTTGGCAAAGAAATCAAGATGTCAGCCAAGAATGTTTACAAAGCCTTGCAGACTGCAGGCTATGAAGGACCAATGCCAGGAGAGAAAAAGATGGAATTCATCAAGTCTTATTTGATCGGAGAATGGAGATATATTGCACATGTGTTCATAATGTGCCTGGATCATAGAAGTGGGGGAACAGATGGCTTAAATTTAGAGTGGGCTAGAGCTATGGTCCTTTTCTGTCATAATCAAAAGAGTAACTTAGCCAAACTCATCTACAATTACATGATTGAGAACATCCAAGCAGCTAGAAAGGAGAAATGGCTGCTTTACCCTCGGTTCATACAAATGATTATTAATGACTTGAAGCCTAATCTACCAATAGTTGGCGACACATTGAAGATTTAGCAAATGAACATCAGAAATTTTTGGGGACTGTAAATCTGTCAGACATGACTGTGTGGGGAAAATCTCTTACTTGTGGGAAAATATGTACCCTGCTGACAGATGGATACACATTTTGAAGTTGAAAGAGGTAGAGAACAAGAGGGTTGCTGAAAATATTGAAGAAGCTGAGAAAGAATTAAAGAAGAGAAATAGGTATGTTAGAGATAAAGAATATAATCTTGAAGATGGGGTAGATGAGGTTCAAGCTGAATTAGACATACAAAGAGAGAAAAGAACAAAGAAAAGAGCAGAAGTAGGTTCAAGCTCTCAGTATGAAGCAGAAAAAAGAACAAAGAAAAGAGCAGAAGTAGGTGCAAGCTCTCAGTATGAAGCAGAGAAGAGAACAAAACTAAGACATGAAGCTGCTCCTCAAACTACAAAAGAACCTGAATCTACTGCTAATAATGAGCTGGAAACATTGAAAGTCAAATACGCTGAGCTTGAGAAACGAGATAAAGAAAAAGGTGATGTGATCAAAGGAATGGCAAGGATGGTAAAAGACAAACAGTATTTGTTGTTGAGAATCTTCAGAGAGTTAAGTGGGTTAAAAGAGAAAGCTGGATTGGAACCCGCAATGAATGAAAAAGAACTCAAAAAACTGCTAGATTCCACCTCTTATCCTCTAATGAAATATGGAGGTTTGTCTGAGTCTGTTGAGGATATACGTGATGCTGAAGTAGTTGATTTAACCAGATCCTAAAGAAAAGAGAAAGAAACTGTTGATGAACTAGATTTTGATGAAGATATGGGGATTGATCTTGATTCTTTTACTGGTCCAGAAGTGACAGGAGGCTCAAAGATAAATTTCAACTTAATTGATGAACCTGAAGAAAATCTTATTGTGGAAGGTGATGAAGAAGAGGAAGAAGATCAAGAAAATGAGCCTAATACATACACTATTGAGAATAAAGAAGTCACATACTTGTGTTTTAGCAAACCTGAAAGCAATGAATATGTTGATCTTGATAAATCTTATTGGTTCAAGAAGCAAGACGAGGTTGTGTCTGAAGTTCCCATCTTTCAACATGTCTCTGAACCAAACACAAAGCAAATGCAAAGAATGATAATCTCATGGATGTACAATGCCTTGGTCGATGCTTACATGATAAAAAGGTGTGGGGGTGATATTACCTACTTTAAGCACCGAAAGCACTTCAATACACTCCGTCGTTGGGACTTAAGATGACTGGCTGAACTTCCTCTCCTATGTAAGAAAGATAATCCAAGAGCAGAAGCATTCGAAGTGGCAATCAAAAGAGCAGCCGATGACAACTTTGTCAACTTCGGTTATCATAAACCACAGAGACAAAAATCAAAGAAAGACAAACACTGGGTCTCATGGAAAGGAAAGGTAGTGTTGAAGGTTGCAGCTCCCAAGATAATGAACAGAGTCAGAGTTCCTGATACTCAGCCACCAAGACTACAAAAGTTTGAAAAGTGGTTTTATGATAATAACACGGGTGAAGCTATTATCAGATTGAAGGGAAGTAACAGACCAGAAATCAGATTGTTTGACCCCATGGAAGTATTCTCTTTTTGTGATGATGATCTGAAAGTATTATGTGAAAATCCAATTAAACACGGGGCAGGAGGGGAGACTGAAATAGAAGCAAACCTCTTTATGAGAGTTATCAATAAAGCAAGAGGAGTTAGAGCTGAGATTAAATCCCTGAATGAAAAGGTAAAAAGAACTGATGATCATAACATGGAGATGGATGATCTAGCAAGACAAATGGATCAAACAATTCAAAAGAGATTCAAGAAGCTGGTGATCGAAGATACAAGCAGTTCAAAAACTCAGGAGGAGATTATTGTTCTAGATGTGCATGAGACAGAAATCACCAAAGCTAAAATGGCAGAACAATTTGTGTTTGAGTATGATAAGGAAGCCAAATCTGAAGATGTGACAAACCCAATGGCAGGTATTTGGTTGAGAGGCGGAGCTTACTTGGAGAACTTAGAGCCTGAAGACAATGAACAAGCCGAATCTGAAGATGTCACTAATCCAATGGTAGGCATTTGGTTGAGAGGCGGAGCTTACTTGGAGAATTTAGAGCCTGAAGACAATGAACAAGATGGAGCTGATCAAGCATAAAAGATGAAAGGATGGAGCTGATTTAAGACCCCCCTAGGTGAGGTCCAACCTAGGGGGAGTATTGATGACTTGTGTAGGTTGGACTCACCGGCATGTCGGTGTTATTATTTTCTATACTTTTGTTGTTTTTCATTGTAGCGAACCTAAGGGCGAACCTATAGGTTCGCCCGATAGTTCAGGCTAGCTTAGATTATGTTTTGTGCTTGTATCTAACCGGGCTAATCTGTTGTTGGATCGCCTGGCGAACTTAGATAGTTTTGGCTGACAGATTCGCTGGCAGCGAATCTGTCAGCGAACCTATGCCTGCTACTATATAATGTTTGTTTGATCTTTGTTAATGGAACTTTTGCACATTCTCTTATTGAAAACCTATCTTTGTGTGACGGCTAGAGGTGCTTGGAGCTGATTTGTTCATTATTGTAGTATTATATCCTCTATTGATCCTTGTTTGATCTTTATCTTGATTGTTAAGTAAGATTCTCTCTTGGTTCAATGAATATCAGTGGGATTTGTGTGTGTTTGTGATCATTTGCACTGTTGAATCGATCATAATGGACCAACAGCTTGCTTCCTGGCCTGAGCCTCAGTAGTGACCAACTGGGCTTGAAGTTCAGACAGTTTAGATATCAGATCTTTAATTTGAGTCTTATAATTGGTCTTTTCATGTTTTAAAAGAGACACAGTTTTCTCTAACTCCTCAATTTTCTTTTGATAGTCAGATTCAGCTCTTTTAAAATCAGATTTTAAGATATTTAAAGACTCAACATCAGATCTGATTTCCATATTGTAATCCTTATAGAGTTTAACTTTAGCAATACAGGCAGCAGTACATAGATGTTCATATACCTGATCATCATCTGTTCCAGCCATGAGTGCTTGAGCGGGAGTCACATCCTGTACCATGAAGCTCCAGTCAAGCTCTTGAGCTACTGCAGCTGTTTCAGTTGACTTTTCTTCATGCTTTAAAGCTGAGGGATGTGTGGAGGCCTATGGGGTTCCCGGATTGTTCTTGGGAGCCTTGCATTCCATAGCAAAGTGACCTAGTTGGTTGCAGTTGTAACACTTTGCTTTGCTCTTTTCAAACCCAAACTTGCTGTTGACTGGGTTTTGAGGGAATTGCCTTCCAGTTCTCTTAAAGAAATTCTTCGATCTGTAAGTTAAAAGAGCCATCTGTTGGACAATGTCCACATACTCTACATCATCTGGACTGAAGCACTCGAGATCATCAAAGCAGTATTGAAAATCACTAAAATGTCCACTTCCAGAGACAAAGGCACAACTATCCTGAAAAGAATTGTGTTGAACCTTTTGAGACTTTGGAGTCTCAGGTAGAGTAATTTAGAGTCCACTATGTGAGTTGTCGGGGTAGCACAGCAACTGATGTTGTGGTTCTGTGATTTCCCTTTCTACCACATGAAGGGCTGAACTCAGTTGGTTATTAGAGTTTCCAGAGGAGTTCTGCATGATCATCTCCATCTGGAATGCACTTAGGATACCATACAACTCTGTGAGAGAAAGATTTTTAAGGTCCGAAGTTCTCTTGATTACAACACAGTAGTGTGTCCATAGTTTAGGAAGGGAAGACATGAACTTCCTAACTATGTCTCTATTTTCAAGAGGTACCCCAATATCCACCAGAGTATCTACTATCTCAACATACCTGAAGTATTGTTGAGTCAAGGTCTCACCAGCCTTGAAAGTAAAGTTCTCAAACTGCTGCTTTAAGAGATCCTTATTGTTCTCTTTGGTTTCCTTGGATCCTTCATACATAAGCTTCAATGCATCCCATAAGTCTTTGGCAGTCTAGCACTTCTTGAAGCCTCTGTAGATGGAGTTTGGGAGAGCAGTTTGAAGAGAAGTCATAGCCCTTTGATCTAGCTCTATTCTCTTCTGAGTAATCATCAACATCTTTTGGAATGATTCGATTACCAGTAGCAGAAGTAGTGCTTGGTATGAAAGGACCATTGACAATGGAGTCCCACATCCTTGAGTCTTGACACTTGATGAAGCCTTCCATTCTAGTGCACCATGTGTCAAAGTCTTCAGGGGTGATCAGTGGGGACTTAGTCATGGTACCAGTTTCCATATCAGCTTTTGAGAGAGTGGCCATTTGAGTGAATGGGTTGTAGGGAAAGTGAAAAACAAGTTGATTTGGATGGTTAGATCACGCAATCAAGAGCCAAAGCTCTGATACCAATTGCAGGGTCGTTTGTTGGTCACTCAACAAGTGGTTTTCTCCCAAACTCACCTTGAACAACACTCAGAAAGAATCTAGAAAGAGTTGATCACAATATTTCAAGTAACTAAGCAGTAAATAAACACAGGATGTAAATTTTCAAGGTACTTTTATATATTGCTTCTCAACTCAATGGATTACAAGATTCTTACAAGCTCAAGTTTTGGCTCTAACTCTTGCTCTCTACTTGATAAGTTACAATGAGAAGATATATATAATACTACCTACAGCCGGATATACTTTGATACCAGCTGGAATCCTATAACCAAAAGCCAATACTACAAGACTATAGGTTAAGGTATCACAAATATATTATATGAGATTTGGTAGTCAGGACATGTCCCTGACTTACCTTTTGTCACCAACTAAGGTTGGTAACATGTACTATCATAAAAAGGTAAACAGTAGAATAAAGTATGGTCAACAACATAGCTCTTTAGGAAGATGCCATGTTGTATCAGAGGTCTGCAGCGGACTGTCAGAGACCATACTTATGTCTACTGGTCATAACAATGTCTTCCGAAAGATAAGTTTCTTTGGAAGAATAACTTCTTCCGAAGCCACTTATACTTCGGAAGACTGTTTCTTCCGAGGCTTGGAGTCTTCTTTGTCTTTAGAAGTAGACTTTGTCTTCAGCTCTTCCTTCTTTGTCTTCGGAAGTCTTCAGACTTTGTCTTTAGACTTTGTCTTCAGCTCTTTCTTCAGACTTTGTCTTCGGAAGTCTTCAGACTTTGTCTTCAGCTCTTTCTTCAGACTTTGTCTTCGAAAGTCTTCAGACTTTGTCTTCAGACTTTGTCTTCAGCTCTTTCTTCAGACTTTGTCTTCGGAAGTCTTCAGACTTTGTCTTCAGACTTTGTCTTCAGCTCTTTATTCAGACTTTGGAAGATCTCATAATTAGCTTCGAAAGCCTTTGAATGCAGCACCAAAATTGACTATGTGAAGTTGTTTTGGTTGCACCAGCCTTATAATGACCCAACAATCCTCATAAAGAGTAGGATCAATGGTGAGGGAGGTGTAGTAGTTGGCTAGAGCCAGAAAACGACAAACCTCTGAGAAACTATCATCTTTCTCAGAGTGCAACAAAGCAACCTGATTGTGTTGCCTATGGAGTTGCATGGAGAATTCAGGGTTGTTTCTGTTTTGAATGTTGGCCATTTAGAAAAACTTAAGGGTGAAGAAAGGTGAAGAACAGATGCGGTTTTAGAGAGAATAGGTTTGAGGTATGGTGTGAATTTGTAGCAGGTAGAAGAAAAAGGGATAACCGTTGGGTATTTGTATGAATTGGATTTGAAACAAAGTAAATGAAGCAGGATAAACTTTGAAATCCGTGTGTCGGTCCCACCTCTGAAAAGCAGTTTTCTTTTGCCCACAAAAATAGTCTTCTTGGAAGTCGATAAATCTTCCGAAGGTTATTTAACTTTGGAAGTTTTGACTGAAAAGCTTCCGAAGACAAATTTTGCCTCAGAAGATATTTCAAAAATTTTGAAGAATTTTGCTTCGGAAGCAATTTATACCAATTTTATTCTGAGATGAATAAAAGCTTCCGAAGGCAACTTTAAATCTTTCGAAAGATAAAAAGAGTAAAATTCTAAAAAATCTAAGGAATATCTTAAAGGGTTTTTCTTTCGAAGAGAAACTGGGGCTTATTAATGTGATAGAATGGACAACATAGAACACACACAATTTTTTAGAAATAATATGATTAAGTTTTAAGAAAAGCTACTCAAAGTTAATCATCCCAATAGCTGATATAAGATATTTAAATCTCTGTTCATCAAAAGCCTTTGTGAACAGATCAGCATATTGTTCATCTGTGTGAACTTTGATTAGTTTCATTAATCTTTTTTCAAAATTATCTCTAATCAAATGATACCTGATGTTGATGTGCTTAGTTCTTGAGTGCTGCACACGATTCTCTGTGATTGAGATAGCACTGTTGTTGTCTATATGAATGGGAGTCTCTTTGAAGTTGAATCCATATTCTAGCATCTGATTTTGAATCCAAGGCACTTGAGCACAGTAGCTTGCAGCGGCAATGTATTCAGCCTCAGTAGTTGATGCAGACACACAGGATTGTTTCTTGCATTGCTAAGAGACTATCCTTCCACCAAGAAATTGACATCCCCCTGATGTAGACTTTGCAATCATATTGCATCCACCATAAT
The DNA here is from genome assembly GCA_024085815.1 of Flaveria linearis. Lineage (NCBI taxonomy): Eukaryota > Viridiplantae > Streptophyta > Magnoliopsida > Asterales > Asteraceae > Flaveria > Flaveria linearis. The sequence continues at coordinate 82,956,416 of CM044008.1, read as the reverse complement.
CACTATATGTATATGCATACAGATTGAAGTTAGAGTTTTTTGGATACCAAAGGCCAAGAGATGGAGCTCCCTTAAGGTATCTTAAAATTCTTTTGACAGTGATTAGGTGTGACATCTTGGGGTTGGCCTGATATCTTGCACATATGCAAGTAGCAAACATATTATCTGGCCTGCTAGCTGTAAGATACATAAGAGACCCAATCATAGCCGTATAGAGATGTTCATTAACACACTCCCCCTCAAGATCAGGTCCAAGGGAGTGGTTTCTAGCTATGGGTGTCTTACCAACCTTACATTCAGTGATGTTGAATCTTTTAAGTATGTCTTGCACATACTTTGACTGACTTATGAAGATACCAGTGTCAACTTGCTTCACTTGAATTCCTAGAAAGAAATTGAGTTCCCCCATGGCACTCATTTCAAATCTATCCTTCATCAGCTTCTTAAAGTCTTTTGTAGAGCTTTGGATTAGTTGACCCAAAGATGATATCATCCACATATACTTGAACTAGCATTAAGTCATTCCTTGTTCCTTTGATAAAGAGAGTTCCATCAATGATACCCCTTTTATAGCCACGCTGACAGAGATACTAAGATAGAGTCTCATACCACTTTCTTGGTGCCAGATGTAGCCCACAGAGAGCTTTGTCAAGCTTGCAAACATAATCAGGATGATCAGGATCAGCAAAACCAGGTGGTTGTCTGACATATACCTCTTCATCAATCACTCCATAGAGAAAAGCACACTTGACATCAAGTTGATAGACCTTGAAGTTCTTGGATGCAGCAAAAGCTAGGAATATCCTAACAGCTTCAAGTGTTGCTACAGGAGCAAAGACAACTATGTAGTCAATCCCTTCTTCTTGAGTATACCCTTGAACAACTAGTCTAGCCTTGTTTTTGATGACAAGTCCTCTATCATCCTTCTTATTCCAATCCTTTAGCCTCTTGAATTGAAGCAACTCCTCTTGCATAGCTTCAACCCAACTTCCATCCTTTAGAGCTTCATCAATCTTCTTTGGCTCTATTTGGGACAAGAAACAAGAGTGAAGACAGATGTTGGCATTATGAGACTGTCCTCTTGTTCTTACACATGTACCAACATCTCCAATGATGTTTGTAGAAGGGTGAGACTTGTGGATCCTTAGTTGAGGGATCACAGCAAGTTGTTTAGACAGATCTAAATTGGAGAATTTCTGATCTGGCAAGGAGGATTCACCCTCTACAGTAGTACACTTACCAAGATTAACTTGATCCAATGAGTGTGTGACATCATTGAGATTTTCTTCAATGGGATGGTTCTCACCATCAAGAAATTCCTGATCACTGTCACCACCACCATGTTCTCCAACATTTGAAGTTCCTACATTTGAAGTTCCTACATTTGAGTTTTGTGCCTTAAAACTGGAAGATGAAGGCAACTCAGATGTATCAGCAGGATTTGTCATTGATGTGCTGGTAGAAGCTTCATTTGCAGGATCAGTTACCACTGGAGCTGAAGATATGTAGCTTGAAGGTCTTCTTAGCTCAAATATAGGTTCAGAATCACCTGTAGGCAATATATTTATGGACCCTGAAACATGCTCACAAGATTTGTTAAAACAGTTGGTAGCTAAATCAAGATCAAACAGCCAATCCGGACCAGAACCTTTCACACTGGGAGTGTGTTCATTGAAAGTCACATTGGCCGAGTCCTCAACTACTCTAGTTCTGAGATTGTATACTCTATAAGATTTAGCTTGAGAAGAGTGTCCAATAAAGTGTCCTTCATCTGATTTCTCAGCAAACTTGGCAATATGATCTTTGGTATTCAAGATGGTGCAAGGACACCCAAATGACCTGAGAAAACCAATAAAAGGTTTCCTCTTGTGCCAAAGTTCATAAGGAGTCTTACCATATGTCTTAACTACTAAAACTCTGTTTTACACATAGCAGGCAGTGTTGACTGCCTCTGCCCAGAAGGTGATGGGAAGTTTAGAGTCAGACAACATAGTTCTTGCAGCTTCAATTTATGTCTTGTTTCTCCTCTCAGCAACACCATTTTGCTGAGGAGTCCTGGGAGCACTATATTGTCTTGTAATACCCTTTTCATCACAAAATGTATCAAGTATTTGATTCTTGAATTCAGTTCCTTGATCACATCTTATGATTTTGACCTTGTGATCACATTGATTTTCAATCTTTATGATGAAATTCTTTAGAAACCCAGGGGTCTCATCTTTAGTTTTAAGAAAGAAGACCCAAGTGAATCTTGTAAAATCATCTGTGATCACTAAACAATAAGAAGTCCTTCCTAAACTCATTACACCGGTGGGGCCAAAGAGATCCATATGTAACAAGTGTAGGGGATTAGTGATGGAGTTTCTTTCCTTAGGCTTGTGAGATACCTTGTGTTGCTTCCCTTTCAGGCAGGCAACACAATGATCATTACTTGTAAACTCTCTTTTTGGTATTTTAGTTTCCAAATCATTCTTAATTAATTTATTCATGTTATTAAAGTTTACATGGCACATTCTTTTATGCCAAAGGAAAGACTCGTCACTATTTTCTTTAGATAGAAAGCATGAAACTTCTCCTGAGGGAGATGTTTCTTGCAAATCCATCTTGTACATGTTCCCTTTCCTGGGGGCTCTGAGTAGGATGTGCTCATGAGGAATGACCACCCCAGGTTTGAGAACAATGCACTCATGCTCAGTAAATAACATGTTATGATTCTGATCACAAAATTGAGATACACTCAAAAGATTGTATCCATGTTCCTTGACAAAGTTTACCTTTTCAATGCTGAGCTTACCATTTGTGACCTTGCCCTTTCCAGTAATGTAACCACCTGCATCTCCTCCAAAAGCAACTGGTCCTCCATCAATTCTTTCAAACTTTGTCATGTGCCTGGAACAACCACTGTCAATGATCCACACATTTTTGTTTGTCTTTAGCTGTTCCTGCACAAAGAGATAACTAGTTACATTTCGAAACCCAAACCTCATTGGTCTTGGGCTCATTTAAAACAGTTGAAGACAATGCAACAGTAATAGATCCTATGGTTATGCTTTGAGGATCTTGTGCTGTCGTTGATGAAGAACCTTTAGTCATTTGGCCTTTCTTTGACTTCCACACCACCTTTGGATGTTTGGACTTGACCTTCAATACTTCGGAAGTTCTTGAAACTTCGGAAGTTTTGATGACTGGACCTTCGGAAGAACTTGCCTTTACTCTCACACATGACACACTTCAGTTTCTTTTTCCCAAGAGTCATCTTCATAGTATAGGACTGACTTTGGTCACATCCCTTCTCCACCTTCACCTTTGCAGGCGCTGGGACAGTTCTTTTGGGTTAAGAACTGTTCTTGGAGTTGGATGGTCCAGGCTGTGTAGCAGTAACACACAACTGATCAGTCTTCTTCTTGTTGCTGAGATGAGTTGCACATGAAGCAGAGTTCATGTCATCAGTCTTAACCACTTCAAACCCTGCAGAGATAAAAACTTGTTTCTGCTTAGAGTCAAAAGTGACCTTAATCTCTTGAGCCTTCTTTGATTTTCTTTTGGCTTTCCTGATCAAGTTCTTTCTTTTTGACTTGGTCATCCCAACAGCTTTACTGTCCTCAGAGGGATGGTGACCCTTCTTAGAATGCTCTTCTTCACTCAAACCAGAGTCATTCTTCACCATCTCCTCTTCATCCTCTTCAGTCAAAGGATCTATGAGGGGAAGCTCATCTTCACAGGTTTCACACCTAGGAGATCTTACAGACAAGATGGTGTGTGGAGGAGCTACTCACTAGATCCCAGTCCCTGCTTATTTTGATAATACACTTTTGCATGCAAGGATGTGGATATTATGTTCTTGAAGGTTTCATCTTTAAGAACACAGTTTTCTGCCTTAGCTTTGCTGATCACAAGCTAAGCCTGGCATTCAGTTAACTTAGCTATGAGATCTTTGATCTGAGTCCTGTAATTTGTTAGCTCATGTTTAGGAGTTGAAATGGTTTTCTCTAAACCTTCTATTTTGAGTTTATAATCATTTTTAGCTCTTTTAAAATCAGCTTTTAAGATGTTTAAGGACTCAAGGTCAGATATTAGCTCTAAGTTATATGACCTGTATCTATTAACTTTAGCAATGCATTCAGAAGAGCAAAGATTTTCCAATACCTTGGTTTCATCATGGTCTGTCATAAGAGCTTGGTTTGGAGATGCATCTTCTACCTGAAAGCTCCAGTCAAAGCCTCCTTCTTCAACAGCAACTGCAGCTTGCTGCTTTGGGTTCTCATTCCGGTGAGCTTTCTCAGTGTAGTTTGGTCTGGTTTGTGTTTGGCCACCATTTGTTATTGGTGCCTTACACTCTCTTGCAAAGTGCCCCATCTAGTTACAGTTGTAGCACTTTACTTTGCTTTTGTCCAGCCTAAACTTTCCACTGGATGTATTGCTTGGAAACTTTCTCCCAGTCCTCTTGTGGAACTTCTTGGCCCTGTGAGTGAGAAAAGCCATTTCCTGAACTATCTCTATATACTCCAGATCATCTGGATGGATACAGTCCAGGTCTTCAAGAGTGAAGAGAAAGTTTCCAGAGGTTTCATCAGCTGAGACAAAGGCATGAGAACAACTTGTCTCTTGGAAGGGACTTCCTTGAGTGTAGCTTTCTCTTGGTGTCTCTGGGAAGGTGATGAAAGGCCCCTTTTTTGAGTTGTCCGGGTAGCATAGCAATTGATGTTGTGGTTCAATGCTTTCCCTTTCATCCACATGAAGAGCTGAACTCAGTTGGTTATTGGAGTTACCAGAGGAGTTTTGCATGTTCATTTCCATCTGGAATGCATTCAGGATGCCATACAACTCTGTAAGAGTAAGAGCCTTAAGATTCGAAGTTCTCTTGATCATAACACAATAATGTGTCCATAGTTTAGGAAGAGAAGACATGAACTTCCTTACTATGTCCCTGTTCTCAAGAGTTACTCCAATACCCACTAGAGTGTCCTCTATCTCAACATACCTGAAGTATTGTTTAGTCAGGGTCTCACCAGCCTTGAAAGTGAAGTTCTCAAAGTGCTGCTTTAAGAGATCCTTCTTGTTCTCTTTAGTTTCCTTGGATCCTTCATACATGAGCTTTAGTGCTTCCCATAAATCTTTAGCTGTCTTGCACTTCTTGAAGCCTCTGTAGATGGAGTTTGGAAGAGCAGTTTGAAGAGAAGTCATGGCCCTTTGATCAAGCTCTATTCTTTTCCTATCTTCTTCTGAGTAATCATCCACTTCTTTTGGGATGATACGATTACTAGTAGCAGATGTAGTGCTTGGTATGAAAGGACCATTAACAACTGAGTCCCACATCCTTGAGTCCTGACACTTGATGAAGCCTTCCATTCTTGTGCACCATGTGTTGAAGTCTTCAGGAGTGATCAGTGGGGACTTGGTCATGGTACCAGTTTCCATATCAGCTTTAGAAGGAGCTGCCATTTGAGTTGTTAAGTATTTTGTGTGTGTGAGGGATCTTAAGATGGTGAGATCTTATATCAAGATCTTGGAAAGCTCTGATAACAAAAAATCTTCCGAAGACAAGACCAATATCTTCCGAAGCCAGAAATGAAGTCTTCCGAAGCTTCAAATACAAAGTCTTTCGAAGCCAAAGAACCAAGATAGATTCTTCTGAAGACTTTTATCAGACATGCTTTTATCTTATGTACTTTTTCTATAAAGCTGAACCACTTCCGCTGCCACTCTGGTTGGTCACCAACTTGCATGAGTTGGTGAAAAGTTCCATGCTTTAGGAAAACTATACATTAAGGTCTTGAGTCTGTGCTTTCTACTTTATGTACCTTTATCCTTTTTGTAATATATTAGGATGTGAGCTATGGCATGTCATAGTCACCTGTCAAAAGGCAATCTTCCTTTTGACTCTACATTTGATTGTAATTGATTCACCAATGATCCTTATCTAGTTCACTAATGATGCTTGACACTAGATTATCCTTTTGTATCATGGTGGTTGTAATTGATTCACCAGTAATAGATACATAATGGTTGGAGACATTCAGAGCATGTTGGTAAGAGGCATGTTGAGGTTGTGTTGTGGGAGAGTGATGAAAGTAATCAAAGGATTCACCAGTTTTTGCTTCAGCATCTACCACACTTTGAAGACTATCATCATTTGTATTTCTCTCAGTTTCCACTGGCAGTGCAGCTGGTTCTAGATTACTAACTTTATTAGATGGTTCTTCAGAAGGTGTAGGAAGTGAACCAGGACCAGCCTCAGTTGAAATACTCTGATTTTATGGTTCTTGTCTGACACGGTCAGCTTGCAATTGAACATCTTCATCAATTTAATCAGCAGATGTAAGTGGGATCAAAGGAAAATCATTTATTCTTTCTACTGTTCTGGAAGTTCCAGCTGATTGTAGGTTACCTGCATTTGACAAGTGAAACGGATCAAAAGATCTAGTAAATGAGTCAATATCAAACAGCCAGTCGGGACCATTTATTAACTTTAGAAAGGAGTGTTCATTGAATTGAACACTAGTTGATTCATCAATGATGTTTAATCTTGGATTAAACACTCTAAAAGCCTTTGAAACTGAGGAATAACCTACAAAGAATCCATCATCAGACATTGAAGTAAACTTTCCTAAATGATCTCTGGTGTTTAATATTAAGACAGGACTACTAAATGACTTGAATAATCCAATGAATGGTTTTCTATGAAAAAGAAGTTCATAAGGTGTTCTATTGCTTTCTTTGATTATCAAAGTCTGATTTTGTACAAAGCAAGATGTGTTAACTGATTCCGCCTAAAAGGTAATTGGTAGTTTAGCATCGGCTGGCATCGTTCTTGCTGCTTCAATAAGTGTTCTATTTCTCCTTTCAGCTACCCCATTTTGTTGAGGAGTTCTAGCGCCACTAAATTGATGAGCAATGGATTTGGTTGCAAAATGAACTTAGATCTTCATTTTTAAATTCTATACCATTATCACTTCTGATTATTTTACTTTATGATCAAGTTGATTTTCAATTTTAGTGATAAAGTATTTTATTATTTGTGAAGCTTCGTTTTTATGAAGTAAAAAGAAGAGCCATGTAAATTTGGAATAGTCATCAATGATCACCAAACAATATTGTTTCTTTCCAATGCTCATAATATGAGTTAGTCAAAAAAGATTCATGTGAAGTAACTTCAATGGAGTATTGCTTGTGTTCAAAAGGTTTGTTTTATGAGAAGATTTGTGTTGATTTCCTTTGAGACAAGCAGAACAGTGGTCAATGAAACGGAATTCTTTTTTAGGCAAACCAGTTACATGGTTTCCTTTGAATAATCTATTCATGTTTTTGAAATTAGTGTGTCCCTAACGTGTATGTCAAAGTTGTGACTCATCAAATGATACTTTAGACACAAGACGTGTTTCTTCTTTAGGATGTGCAGAATTAAGGTTTAAGACATTAGTGTTATTCTTTCTCGGAGTCTTCAAGACAACCCATTATTCAGGAATTTGAAATCCTAGTTTCAAAATGTAGCAATTAGTTTCAGTGAAATGAGTGGAATATTTCTTGTCACAGATTTTGGACATGCTGAGATGATTGAAATTCAGCTGCTCGCAGTAGTTCACTCTGTCGAAGTTCAGCATTCCATTCGTCATAGATTGTTCACCAGTAATTCTGCCACCTTTTCAATCTCCACCAAATGCTACAGTAGTTCCTTGGATATGCTTGAAGTCATGAAGGAGGGAACTATCTCTTGTTATGTGTTAGGAGCATCCACTGTCCACATACCATAAGTTGTTAGACCTGCATGGACGACCCTTAGATGGCATGGGAGTTGGACCATCATTGATGTGAGCATGATTGCATGATTTTGAAATTGAGGTTTGACTTCCTCTACATACAGGCTCCAATCATAGACTCCATCTTGTCTGATGACAAGCGCATTTGAGGTAGATTATACTGTTTCCCTGGGCTAGTTGAGTCAGTTCATGCTGACTTTGATGAGACTGGTGATGGTTATGCTGAAACTGATTTTGATGACTTGATGGAGGGCTTGAAGTTGATTGAGAGGGTGGTTGACTATGTGAACTTCACTGGTAGTTGTTGTTGTTTTGCGGGGTGTATTGCATTCTGATGTGCTCCAAATTATACATAAAAACACTATCAAAAGCTCATCAGTTATTCATTAACATCTTTCTTAAAATGATGATTATGTACTTAAAATCGTTTAATTGTGTTTTCAGGTGTTGTAGCGGGCAAGATGGACAAAAGAAGCATATCTAACAGGAAATTGAAGAAATCCAAGCTTTCAAGTCCATGCATGGGGTCATGCCTCATTAAGCATGCCCTAATGCCTTGCCTGAAACACACCCCCTGGCTAAATTTGGCACACCCACGTGTTTGGATATCTAACAGGACAAAAAGTACTGTCCCCTAAAAGTGAACATGGGGTCGTGCCCCAGGAGGCACGGGGCCATGCCCCACCTCAAACACGGGGTCGTGCCCCACTTGTCATGGGGTCGTGCCCGACAACTTGTGCGCTTACGAGCCGACCAACTTTCTAAGCATTGTACTAACACAGGGCCATGCCTTTTAGGCACGGGGCCATGCTTAAACACTCCAGAAAGCCTATAAATAGAGGCCTAAGTTCACCATTTTAGGAAGCTTTTGGTGGGGTGTTACTCTGCAGAATTCTCTCGGGAATCCAGTCTTGAAGACCATCTGGAGGCTTGGGAGGTGCATACAACACTTGGAAGAAGCTCGGGATTGTCTAAACATCGTCCATTATGGTTCACCGGTTTGATTGTTCCATTTCACCGATGAATTCAAATCCATATTCTATGTTGTGTGTTGTTATGTTCAAGCTCATTATGAGCTAAACTCTCATTCTCATCCTAATTGGATGAAACTTATGTAATTTGTGATGAACTAATGGTGTGATTTATATTGTGTTAATGTTATGGTGGTCTTAGGAAACTGTTGATGGGTAGCACCTACATTTGAATGGGGAGTTATAAACTTATCATTTGTAATTGTGATTGTCATACAGTGTTGAAAAATTATGATCAACTTTTATTCATGAAACCGATCTTCATAACAAATCTATAGCTAATTAACTAGAGATGGTTATTAGAAATCATATCACCATAACTTTCCGATCATTTACGGGTTCCCTGTTATTAGTCTGAGAGATTTACAGTAGTTGTTATAGTTTTCTAAAATTAATGGTATGTTGGAAAGGAACTTGATCAACTCTCTTCCTATATTAAGTTGTGTTTTCAGAAATCGTATTTCGAAAAGGTCACAAAAGATTTACCGACATTACTAGGGCTTTGACCTAAGCATTAAATCTCAACCTGACGTGGTCCTAGTCACTACGGAGCAGATAGAAAAGAAACGTGCCAGCTCATCTTTATAAACATTAATAATATTACTTTAATCAATATCTTTAGTCATACCACCTCTTCATAACAATTACATAAATGTAATCTAATTAGGATGATAGCCTTGATCCCCTGATTTTAAATCCAAAAATTTCAATCTTGTTTTACTTCATTTTATATCATTTTCTAAAACCCTAATAACCCTAATTTACATCAATGCAACTTATCATATTCCTAAACAAAAATCAAATCTGGTAGTCAATCATTAAGGTTTTTGAGTAGGCTAGGTGTGTCCACGGATTGATACTCGGTTCTTACCATCACTATATTAACTCATGATAGGCACACTTGCATTTTGTGTGTGTAGTTTAATATTAATAATAACCAATTAAAACTGAATCTGTGCGAGAAATTTTTATCAAAATATATATACTTTTCACACCGTTTTGGCGCCGTTGCCGCGGACGCACGACCGTTTTGAGAGACAATCTAAATTATTGACTATCTTGTTTATATCTTGTTAATATATTTTTGTTCAAATTTTTTTATTTTATAGATAGTTTTCTTTTGTTAGTTTAGTTACAATTGCGTAATTCATTCTAAGCCTTAGTTAGTTTATGGTTCCTTAAGTTAGTGTATGTCCGATTCGTCTAGTCCTGAACTTGTTTCGTATCTTTCTGAACCCGAACAACTTTTTCGACAAAGGGTACGTGAGAGACCACAACAAGCAGCAACGATCATTGAAGAAGACATTTCACAAGATACACCGTGCGAAGAAGATGATAGGATCAAATGTATAGATCTGTGATGATAAGCTAACAATTCAATGTAAACACAAGCAAAGTAATCAAATCAAAGCACAATATCAACAAAATTAAATCAGTTTATTGACATAAAGCAAAGACAATTACAAAGTGTGTAAGAAGCAGATTCTCGTCTATCTGACCTACACATGTCTAAGCTATATATACTACCAATAAACAGAAAAAAGGACTACCTAATTACAAGACTAGTCCCTATACTATTACAAAAGATAAAAAGACACATAAAGACAAAATGTTAATCTTTACAGAAGCACTAACAATACTCCCCCTAAGATTGACATTGTCTTCGGTCTTCAAAATCTTCAGGCTTCAGTCTTTTTCTTCTCTTGTCTTGCACCTTCATCTTTAATCTTTAAAGAAGTCTTCAGGTTCTTCTTTGACTTTGAACATTTGCCTCTTTTTGAATAGCTCTTGATCCTTCAAATCATTTGCAATTGCTGACTTGAATGTACCTGGAAGAATACCTTGTTCAGGTCGTGAATCATTAGTCTTTATCTCCATTCGGCTCATTCTTTCTAACGTCTCTTTTGAAAGTCCAGTGATGTCGTTATTGGCGTATAATTCAATAGGATTTGAACTTTCCTTTGAATATACTTCCAATACACCTTTTCTCGATATACACAGGAACTCTATATCCTTTATGTCTTTCTTCACAATGTTGGCATATGCAAGAGCTTTTCACAGAGATATTCTTTCCATAGCAGCATTCATCACGTTGATGATGGAAAGAAAATATTTCTTATCTTGCTCAGCGACATCTGGTCATACCTTCTCAAATTTTTGAACAGATAGAAATGAGATATAACTTGGATGAAGTAATTTTAACTCAAAAGCACCAAACAAAGTAATCATGTCCACATCCTCGTGTTCGAGATTCCGGACCAGTTTAAGCTCAAAACTCTCTGTATTATAAAACCATCTAAGAATCGGTTTTTGACTTTTGGTTGCCATCTATCACTTTTAATCCTGGGGTAGTTGCCTTTTCAAAATATTTGTCACAAAATTCAACTATAAAGTTTTATTCTTCAGATTGTAACCCCCTTATCTTTTTGTTCTTCTTTAGCATAGAAAAGTATTCCTTATCTTCCTGATCACATCGAGTTTGAAGGAAATTACTTGTTCTAGCTAATCCTCTCCTCAAAAGCTCTACAAAGATATCTCCTCATTTGGTTCCAGATGGATTAATCAGAGGAAGTTTGGTTAATTCTTTCAAATCTTGCACAGGAAGTTTAATGATGCTAGAGTAAAAGTGATAGACATCACAAACAGCATTTACTCTTTTAATAAAAATTGCATCAAAAATATCATCATACTTCCATGCGATGATCTTGACTTGGTTTGTGAAATCAGGAGCAATCATTGCATTCAACAATGAGCAACAGATTGTCCTTTTTGTAAGACATTTCTTACCAAGTTTCCTGTAGATCTGGCACTATCAAAAATTTGTCTCTGTTCAGTGGAAGATTTATACACTTGCTTTTCTAAACTAGGAACATCTTAATCAGCTCTTGTCTACTTTCATGAGCACTAGACTTCTGTGCCATTTGTCTAATCTCTTGAGGTTTCAAAATTCTTGTCCTTTTTGTGATATCCAATACTGAGGATTATCAGTTTCTAGAATAATCATTTTATTAGATTGCTTCTCAGTTTGTTGGAATCCTTTGAAAAGCTTTCGCAAAGATACAGATTGAATTCATTTTAATCTCTTCCATGGATAGTTTCAAGTCTGCAACCAAGACCTTAAGGCAGGAATACTCATTTCGTCTGGGTCTGGATGGTGCAGCTCTGATTTGGGGACTTCTTCAATATTTATGCTCTCGTGAGGTTGATTCTATTCTCCATGTTCCTTGAAAATATCATTAGGGTCAATTGGGGAAACAGACACAACCGCTATACATTTCTCATATTCATCATTGATTTGAGAAACTGTTAGCCCATCCATAAATATCCTATTGTATTTCATCCTCATCATGTTCTTGAACTGGCTCGAATGAAGAGAAAGTGGTTTCAAATTAAGCTTCTTCTATGTCTTCATCATCAAGTACCTCATCATACCATTCATCACCATATTCTTCTTCAATGTCCTCTAAAGCACTAATTTTGTCTTGAATATATTGCTCTTGTGCTTCTTGCATCTCTTCTTCACCAACCTTTTCAATCCTTTGTAATTTTGTAAAAGACTCAGGTAAAACTGTAGCTTCTATGTCATCTAATTTTCTCTTACCTTTCTCCATCTCAGCAATCTTTTCTACATCAATAGGAACCATTTCAGAAACAATCATGACTTCTGGAGAGTTTGATTTTTGTGATTCCTTTGACTTACTCAATTCTTCTTTCAGTTTTTCATTTTCTTCAAATAATTTCTTATGTTTCTATTCAAGAAGATCATAATCCCTTATCATCACTTCAAAATTCTTGATAACATCTTCTTTGTCTTTAGCAAAAACCACAAGCTTTTCATTCATGTTCTGATTTTCTTCCTTTAATTTTTCAATTTTCTTCCTTTAATTTTTCATTTTCTTCTTTCAACTTTTCCATTTCATATTCAAGAGATATGTTCATCTCTTTTAGCTTTTCATTTTTAGTTTTCAAATCATTAACTATTTTCTCTTGAGCAATATTTTCATCTTTTAGTTTTTCAAGCTTATCCACATCCAAGATGTATTCAGTTTGTACAGACACGTTTTGTGCTATAATAACTGGTATATCTTCATTCTCTTCTTGAGTTGTACTTTGAAACACAGGCTCTAAAAGCATTGCTTCCATAAAATCAAAGTCAAATGTTTGATTTTGAGAGTCTTCATAATGCACTGTGGTTTCAGCATGCATATTTACATCTAAATCTTCACCTTGTGCTTCATTTAGAGTTTCCTCATGCATGACACCAGCAGATGTTCCTTCACCCAAGTCATGGGTCTCAGAAACATGATCAGAAGCAGTTCTCTCACTGCTAACTGAGTGATGTGTTTCAGCAGCACCATCATCATCATCACTATCATCATCTTCTTCAGGTGAGCTCTGAGTAGCATCATCATTCTCATCATCATCTTCTTCATCAGAATCATCAATCATCTCATCCACAATATCTTCAATTGGATCATTTGGATCTATAGGCTCATCTTCAGTCAAGTGGAAGTGTTGTTTATTGATGTCCACATTATCCATTACAACATTCCTTATGTAGTCAAAAAGTGGAATGTTTGGGGCACATGTAATGACAGCAAGTCTTTTGTAAACCACTTCAGACATGTGCTCTAATTGCAATTTATCACCTTCCGCACCATCAACATAAAGATCAGGATTATCTTCATTAATCAACAGCTAAAGGAATCTAGGATACATCAAGTACTTATGTCTCCTTCCCCTTTCTAGATTAAAGATGAATCCATTCATGATCCATTTTGCCATATTAAATCTCCTGTTGGTGGCTAAAGCAATGACTGGAGATGCAATATCCACAGGAAATGAATCCCAGCCAGCATTCCTCTTGGACATGCACTGCTGAAAGATATAGCATAATAATTTCCAGTGATTATACACTCTTGCTCTATAGAATTGCTTCTTTGGGAAGTGACCAGGATGACCCATCTGTAAGAATACTTCCCTACATTCAATTGATGTATACTCAGCTAGATCTTCAGCTTCATTCTCTCCATGTCTAAGAACTATACGAATGGCTTGCTCTGAGACTTCAAGCATTCTATCATTTGTGATAAATGCCCTCACCACTTTATTTCCGGCCTCATCTAATTCAACTTCAGCTGTTCCCCAGAATCTTTTAATTAGACTAGCATGAATCATTAGCCTTGCACATATTGCATAGACATATTTAGTCCTTAGCAAGAATCTGATCATTTCTTCATAACCAGTGGCTTCTCTACAAACTTCATCTAAGAATGCAGCCACATTATGCTTTGGCTCAAACTTTAATTCTGCCATCTGCACAAACAAACAAACAAGATTAGTTAAGATGATGAATTTGAAATGATTTGATTATTGTTAAACTTTGAATTGATATACATGAATTATTATGTTTTAAAACACTTAGGTTTTATTTACCATCAAGTGTAATTAATCAATTTCTAGAATTAATAAAAATTCTGTCAAAATCATATTGATTACAGTTTGTTGTATTATGGATTTAAAACATATTAATTTAATTAACATTGATCAAAGTTAATTTTCAATTAAGTTCTTATGAATTATTAATTAATTTTTATTTAAAAAATATATTTTCAATTTTTGAAACTGTTCGTCTTGTTCATTTGAATGAAGATGAACACCCTGAAATCAATGTTCATGAAAACACCAGTTTTGTCACACCCTCAATTTCCACAACGGGGTTTTACCGTTAGGCGTGTGACATACCAGGATCTCAGACACAGTCATATCGAACGACACTATTTGAATTTTAAATAAACATTTGATTTCATTCCATAGAACATAAACAGAGTTCACAACAATGCGGAAGCGTGTACATAGTTTGTAAATCCATTACAGTACAGTTACAATATCCGTTTAGACAAAACGTTCAATGCTGAAAATAAAATAGATGAATGCATGTCCTGAGTGCGTTTCCTATAGCGTGCATCATGAGCTTATGCGTTCCTGTGACCTGAGAAAACATGCTAAAATGTGTCAACATAAAGTTGGTGAGTTCACAGGTTTAATCAACAAGAAATGTGTTCGTAAGCGTTCAATGGTTTACGTTTCAATGGTTTAGTATATAGAGCATATCGTTAGGTAGCTAGCCTATGTTCTTGTTACTTAGCGTTTCGAACCGAAGCTGACTGTTTACGTCCAATATGTGTTTGTTGTATCCCCGTCACGTCTCATCAGACAATGACAAATGTTAGGTCAATCAAGCACCCGTTTGACCTCCAATCAAGCTAGCGCGACTAGCCCGGGCGGGGTTTGTCAGACCCAGTAGTACTACTCAAAATTACCTCGCTAATCCCATTACTAACGGTTCGAGTGTGTCAGGACATGTTGTGTGTTTGCACTAACGTAACAAGCGATATCAATAATACTACAACCATTTATGTAAATCTGTGTGCATGTTTTCTCCCCCAAAAGAAAAGAGAGTAAAATAGGGGCCGTGAAACTCATTGATGATGTAATAAGTATGTAGGATGAAAGTCTCCCAAGTGTTGTTTACAACGCGCTGTCAAACACCTATTGACAGTTATGTTAAGCATTAATGTTGTGTTCAGCGTTAATAGACATGTTTAGTCGGGTCGGGTCGCATGGGTTCGGTCGTGGGTGTCACACACACAAGCAGGCATAGACGTATCAGATTTATGTAGATTCCCAAATGGGTTGTCGAGGTTAGGTTCTGTTATGTTGAAAAAGTATGTGCTTGTTGATTGCGTTGACTTTAATCTTTGTGGTCAAGAAATGACACTTTATTGATTGTTACCATATCATCACACGATAGGCACACCGCACACAAGGAGAATTTACTCACAATGTCTCTAATCGCATATCAAGGCTAGACGCACGACTGGACACTTCATTCGCACGAATGGGCCTTCAATCGTACGAATCAACCTCATTCGTCCGGTTGAATCCTCACTCGTACGACTTAGCACTCAGCCGTACCACACATCACTCATTCGCACGACTCAACGGCCAATCGCATGTCTGAACCTTCATTCGTACGATTGGACCTTCAGTCGTGTGATACTCAGTCGCACCCATTCCTCCGATTGACTCAATCGCACACACTCCCAATCGCATGCATTCATTCGTACGTCACGCACACACGCATGGACTCAGTCACATGACCCAACCCAGTCGCACCACTCAGTCGCACGATGGACCCAGTCGCATGGCTCAGTCGCATGGCTGGCCCAGTCGCGAACTGCAGCAGATCGCGACTGCTGGACGGGCTGAACAGCCTTCGGCCGTTCTGTGCTTGGTTTTCACACAATCAGGACTTCCAGAAACACATTCCTAACATGTCTAAGTAAAATGCACATGCTGATTGACCTCACACACACCCCCACGACCACATGCATTCGGGTTGAACCCGAACACCCGAACCCCAAATTTGCAGCAGAGAAACGAGCAATAAAATGGATGACCAAGGTCGCCTACCTGCTGGGAACGTGATTTCTCAGCTGTTGCGTGGTTTAGCCGGTGAAATCTAGCTCAAACGAGGCGGTTCGTGGTGCTAGTAGGTGGTAGAAAGGTGTAGAGGAAGAAAGTGAAGAAGATGGAAGAATTGGGTGTCAAATGAAAATAAGGGCTGGTAAGGGGTTTATATACCCAGCCCTAGTTTGGCAATTTGTCAAGTTTAGTCCTCGTACTTAGCCCCCGAGTTCCCGAATTTGTTTCGGTTGATAACGACGTAGATGGGCGAGCTATGTTAATTAAGAGGATTCCTTAGAAAATCCGGTTTATGTGAATCCTCTACAAACACCCGTGTTAGTGTTTTATCATTATTTATATAACGATGTCGGTGGCGGTGTTTGTATACGTTTCGAGTATTAACGAGTATGTGCCAATGATAACGACAGTGGTTTGAATAGTGTTAACCTAGAACTACGGGGTGTCACATCATCCCCTTGTTGCAGAAATTTTCGTCCCGAAAATTAGCACATCATGTTACGAGGTTCTTCGGGGAAGTACAAGGCTCTCGGTTTGTGACGCCTGTTGAATAGAGTTGCTGCGTATTCTAAGAGGTAGATGCCTGATCTTGGAACAGTTGCGGGTACTTCTCCTTCATCTGATCCTCACGTTCCCAGGTAAATTCTGGTCCACGCTTTGAGTTCCAACGAACCTTGACGATAGGGATACGGCTATGTTTGAGCGTCTTGACTTGTCGATCCATGACTTCCACTTGTTCCTCGACGAAATGTAGTTTTTCGTCCACATGTATCTCGTCTAACGGAACGATAAGAGTCTCATCTGCAAGGCGTTTCCTCAAGTTGGAGACGTGGAACACATCGTGTACTCCACGGAGTTCTTCGGGTAGGTTCAACCGATAGGCCACGGGGCTAACCCGTTTGACAACCTCAAACGGTCCCACGTACCTAGGGCTTAGTTTCCCACGTTTCCCGAAACAAATCACCCCCTTCCAAGGTGACACTTTCAAAAGCACCTTGTCACCTATTTGGAACTCCAACGGTCGGCGACGCTTATCAGCGTAACTTTTCTTTCGGTCACGGGCTGCTACCATATGGTTAAGGATTTGCATGATCTTCTCAGTCGTCTCGTGCACAAGTTCAGGGCCGGTGAGTTGACTTTCCCCAACTTCCGCCCAACAGATAGGTGATCGGCACTTACGTCCATACAGTGCCTCAAATGGGGCAGCTTTGATCGATGTGTGATAGCTATTGTTGTAAGAAAACTCAACTAGCGGTAAGTGAGTTTCCCAACTGCTGCCAAAATCTATGACGCAGGAACGTAACATGTCTTCTAAAGTCTGGATCGTTCGCTCGCTCTGGCCATCAGTTTGAGGGTGATACGCGGTGCTCATATCCAACCGCGTTCCTAGTGCTCGTTGTAAAGACTGCCAGAAGTGTGACGTGAATCGAGCGTCACGATCAGAGATAATGGAAGTCGGCACACCGTGCCGAGAGACTACCTCCCTTAGGTAGATACGAGTTAACTTTTCCATACGATCAGTCTCCCGGATTGCCAGGAAGTGTGCGGATTTCGTGAAGCGATCCACGATCACCCAAATGGTGTCGCATCCGCTGGGAGTTCGAGGAAGTTTCGTGATGAAGCCCATAGATATCTGCTCCCACTTCCATACTGGTATTTCTGGCTGTTGGAGTAAACCAGACGGCCGTTGATACTCCACCTTAACCTTAGAACAGGTTAGGCATCTGCTTACGTATGTGGCAATGTCAGCTTTCATATTTGGCCACCAGTAAAGGACTTTGAGATCGTGATACATCTTGTCTGAACCTGGGTGGATTGAGTACCGGTATTTGTGAGCTTCGTCCATTACTAGTTCTCATAGGTCTCCATACGAGGGAATCCATGTTCGATCCATGAAGTAACGGATCCCGTCAGACTTGGTTTCTAGTTGCTTCTCCATGCCTCGTAGCGATTCGGCTTTCAGGTTCTCGTCTTTTAATGCCTCAAGTTGAGTATTGCGGATCTGATCTGGTAAACCGGTGTGAATGGTGAGTTGCAATGCTCGAACTCGTCTTGGCTTGAGTGTTTCCTTCCGACTTAGGGTGTCTGCTACTACATTGGCCTTGCCCGGATGATACTTGATCGTACAGTCATAGTCGTTTAACAACTCGACCCAACGACGTTGTCTCATATTTAGCTCCTTCTGTTCAAAGATGTGCTGGAGACTCTTGTGATCGGTGTAAATGGTGCACTTGGTACCGTACAAGTAGTGTCTCCATATCTTGAGTGCAAACACGACAGCTCCAAACTCTAAGTCGTGTGTCGTGTAGTTTTTCTCGTGTATCTTCAATTGTCAGGACGCATAGGCAATCACCTTATTGCATTGCATTAGCACGCGACTGAGGCCTTGTATAGAAGCATCACAGTAAAGTACAAAATCATCTGTTCCCTCAGGCAGGGATAGAATCGGTGCTGTACAGAGCTTCTGCTTCAGGATCTGGAATGCAGATTCTTGTTTATCACCCCAATCGTACGTGGTGCCTTTATGAGTTAACGCGGTGAGAGGTTGAGCAATCTTTGAGAACCCTTCGATGAACCGTCGATAATAGCCTGCCAACCCGAGAAACTGTCGTACCTCGGTCGGAGTCTTAGGCGTAGCCCAGTTCTTGATAGCTGCTATCTTTGCCGGGTCAACGTGTATCCCATTCTCATTGACTACATGACCCAAGAAATGGACCTCTCGTATCCAAAAGTCGCACTTTGAAAATTTTGCATACAATTGTCATAGTCTCAACAGCTCCAGAATCAGTCTAAGGTTCTCTTCGTGTTCTTCCTTATTCCTTGAGTAAATAAGGATGTCATCGATGAAGACAATGACGAACTTGTCTAGATAGGGTTTGCACACCCGGTTCATTAGGTCCATGAAAACCGCTGGTGCATTGGTCAACCCGAATGGCATAACCAAGAACTCGTAGTGGCCATACCTCGTTCTGAAAGCAGTCTTTGAAATGTCTTATTCTCGTATCCTTAGTTGATGATAACCCGATCTTAGGTCTATCTTGGAATAGTAACTCGACCCTTGTAGTTGATCGAACAGATCATCGATGCGCGGGAGAGGATAACGATTCTTAATTGTCGCCTTGTTCAATTCTCTGTAATCGATACACATGTGAAAGGTTCCATCCTTCTTCTTGACAAACAGAACTGGGGCTCCCCACGGTGATGAGCTAGGTCTGATAAATCCTTTATCCAATAGTTCCTGCAATTGAGTAGACAGCTCTTGCAGTTCCCATGGAGTTAATCTGTATGGTGCCCTCGCGATAGGGGCGGCTCCCGGTACCAAATCGATTTAGAACTCGACTTGGCGATGCGGTGGGAGAGCGGGTACGTCTTCAGGGAAAACCTCAGGATAATCACATACAACAAGGATGTCTTCAATTTTCTTTTCCTCGGTTTCTTTTTCAGTGACCATGGCTAGGAAAGCGGTATGACCCTTACGCAAACACTTCTGAGCTTTCATGTAGGAGATGATTCCAGAGACCATGCCACTCCTTTCGCCCTGAACTGATAGAATTTCATCACTAGGAAGTGGTATGCGAACGATTTTCTCTCCACAGATGATCTCAGCTTGATTCTTGGATAGCCAGTCCATACCCACAACTACGTTGAAACTACCAAGTGTGACAGGCATCAGATCTATATCTATCTCATGACCACATAATCCTAGTCTGCACCCCTTAATGATATGAGTTGCCTCAATTAGTTTCCCGTCAGCTAATTCTACAACATAACTAGGTTCCATGACAGTTAAGGTTACATCTAAGAACTTAATGAACTTGTTGGAAACAAAACTCCTGTCAGCTCCAGTATCAAATAGTATAGAAGCAAAACAACCATTCAGGGGAAACGTACCAGTAACCACATTCTGGTCATCCCTTGCCTCGCCAGAACCGATCACGAATGCACGACCCTTGGCATTGCCCCCATTATTACCCTTGTTTCCACCCTTCAGTTATGGGAAATCCTTCCTGTAGTGACCCTCCTTACCACACTCATAGCAGGCTCTAGTCACTCCGCCCTGGCGTTGTTGTTGAGGTTGTTGTTGCTGAGTCATTAGTTCACCCCTGCAGTCTTTGGCTGCGTGACCCATCTTTCCACATCTCTGACAATGGAGTCGATCACACGGGCCATGATGATGGAAGTTGCACCGGTTACACTTAGGATTCTTGCCCGCGTAGCTGCTCGATCCCTGTCCATAGTTGTTGTTGCTGTTCTGATTGCTGTTGGTGAAGCTTCTTGATGGGTCAAACCTTTTGGTCGGTTGTTGCTGAGGGTTGTTGGTGCTCGAAGACTTGCTTTTGCTACCATCCCATTTCCTTTTGTGATCAGATGAACTAGAAGCAGCGCCACGTTTAGGCAAGGTGCCCTGTGCCACTGCCTGGTCAGTGAGTTTGTGAGCCAGTTGGATGGCCTGCAGAATAGTGACAAGATCAGCAGCCATCACACTAGCCTGGATTTAAGGAGCTAGACCATCAATGTATTTTTCAATCCGCTTGTAGGCCGGAGTCACCATCTGAGGGCATAATGCTGCCAACTCGTGCGAACGAGTCGTGTTCTCCTCAATGTCAGAACCAATCATCTTCAAATTCCAAAATTCTGCCTCAAGTTTCTGGACTTCGCTCCTGGGGCAATACTCTTCTTTCATCAAAATCTTGAAATCATCCCATGGCATACCATTTGCAGCACCAAGCCCTAAGGTTTTGACTTGTGAGTTCCACCACGTCAGGGCTGGTCCCTCCAATGTGCCGGAGGCGTACTTGACGCGATTTCCATCAGGACAGTTGCACATGGCAAACACTGACTCGAGTTTCTCCAGCCAGCGAAGCATTGTGACAGCACCCTCAGAACCGCTGAAAGAATGAGGCTTGCAATCCATAAACATCTTGAAGGTACAGACTGTTGGACCCCCTTGATTCGGATTCTGGTCGTTCTGGTCCTAATTACAGGCCTGCTCATAAGCTGCAAGTGCATCAGCCACACGCTCATTGATGATAGCATTCAGCTCGGCTTGAGTCAGGGTGATATTTCATCGTCCACCCGCACGTCCAGCTCTTATTCCAGACATGATCTCTTCAATTCACAACACATATTAATCAGTAACCAGATAATAATTATTGATAATAATAAATTGTATCATGCTAGTAAGAATGAAGGGTTTGTTTGCATATCGATAGTGAGGCTTTATGAGGATCCGAGGCCTCATGCCTCCAAGTATGAAATTGAGAATTTGTACTGATCATAGCCGTTATCACCCAATAGAGTTTCCAGAATTCTCATGCACGACAAATTACAATTACGTGTGCACCCGTGATTCTAATTTGCTTTGCATGGTCACACATCTTTCCTCCTATTCGAGATAACATACCTTGTCCAGTACCGAGTGTTATCAATGATAGAAGCATCAAAGATATATTTGTTATACCAAGAGTCAAATAACTAAGGTTGTACTAAGGTTGTACTAGAGATTCGGTTAAGATAACAATGGGAATCAAGACAATTTGGCCTTTTTCCTTTCGAAGTTCTAGGTGATTGAATGTCTAAGTCCGATCCTCTAATAGACTTGAATATCTTAGTTGTCCCTCATTTACTGCTCGGACTAGGGTAGAGGATAGGATATGTTGGGAATTGTAACAAGTGTGAGAGAGTTGGAAGAGTGAGGTGTTGTTCTCTTTGTTTGTCATAGTTAAGCTTGTCGGGTGTGTTAGAAAGAGTTTCGTGTTCCAATCATGGAAATGTTTGATTCAATTCGTTGTTGCTTCCACTCCGAGAGTGAAGGATCAAGTGTAAACGTTGGTAGTGAGCGAGCGGGATTCTCCACCCCTCAGCCAGCCGGTAATGACACACATGTCATACCCATAATGTTATGTTTGCTCAGCAGTGAAATGTCAGTACACCAGAAGGTTGTTTGCACAACAGTGGTAACCATGTAAAAGTGTCTGTGCAATACAAGTGTTGTGTCTAAGGCTATAGTCTAGATGCAATGCAATCCTAGTTCTCTATAACCTGTGGCTCTGCTACCAATCTGTCACACCCTCCATTTCCACAAACGGGGTTTTACCGTTAGGCGTGTGACATACCAGGATCTCAGACACAGTCATATCGAACGACACTATATGAATTTTAAATAAACATTTGATTTCATTCCATAGAACATAAACAGAGTTCACAACAATGCGGAAGCGTGTACATAGTTTGTAAATCCATTACAGTACAGTTACAATATCCATGTTTAGACAAAATGTTCAATGCTGAAAATAAAATAGATGAATGCATGTCCTGAGTGCGTTTCCTGTAGCGTGCATCATGAGCTTATGCGTTCCTGTGACCTGAGAAAACATGCTAAAATGTGTCAACATAAAGTTGGTGAGTTCACAGGTTTAATCAACAAGGAATGTGTTCGTAAGCGTTCAATGGTTTGCGTTTCAATGGTTTAGTATATAGAGCATATCGTTAGGTAGCTAGCCTATGTTCTTGTTACTTAGCGTTTCGAACCGAAGCTGACTGTTTACGTCCTATATGTGTTTGTTGTATCCCCGTCACGTCTCATCAGACAATGAGAAATGTTAGGTCAATGAAGCACCCGTTTGACCTCCAATCACGCTAGCGCGACTAGCCCGGGCGGGGTTTGGCAGACCCAGTAGTACTACTCAAAATTACCTCGCTAATCCCATTACTAATGGTTCGAGTGTGTCAGGACATGTTGTGTGTTTGCACTAACGTAACAAGCGATATCAATAATACTACAACCATTTATGTAAATCTGTGTGCATGTTTTCTCCCCCAAAAGAAAAGAGAGTAAAATAGGGGCCGTGAAACTCACTGATGATGTAATAAGTATGTAGGATGAAAGTCTCCCAAGTGTTGTTTACAATGCGCTGTCAAACACCTATTGACAGTTATGTTAAGCGTTAATGTTGTGTTCAGCGTTAATAGACATGTTTAGTCGGGTCGGGTTGCATGGGTTCGGTCGTGGGTGTCACACACACAAGCAGGCATAGACGTATCAGATTTATGTAGATTCCCAAATGGGTTGTCGAGGTTAGGTTCTGTTATGTTGAAAAAGTATGTGCTTGTTGATTGCGTTGACTTTAATCTTTGTGGTCAAGAAATGACACTTTATTGATTGTTACCATATCATGACACGATAGGCACACCGCACACAAGGAGAATTCACTCACAATGACTCTAATCGCATATCATGGCTAGACGCACGACTGGACACTTCATTCGCATGAATGGGCCTTCAATCGTACGAATCAACCTCATTCGTCCGGTTGAATCCTCACTCGTACGACTTAGCACTCAGCCGTACCACACATCACTCATTCGCACGACTCAACGGCCAATCGCACGTCTGGACCTTCGTTCGTACGATTGGACCTTCAGTCGTGTGATACTCAGTCGCACCCATTCCTCCGATTGACTCAATCGCACACACTCCCAATCGCATGCATTCATTCGTACGTCACGCACACACGCATGGACTCAGTCGCACGACCCAACCCAGTCGCACCACTCAGTCGTACGATGGACCCAGTCGCATGGCTCAGTCGCATGGCTGGCTCAGTCGCATGGCTGGCCCAGTCGCGAACTGCAGCAGATCGCGACTGCTGGACGGGCTGAACAGCCTTCGGCCGTTCCGTGCTCGGTTTTCACACAAGCAGGACTTCCAGAAACACTTTCCTAACATGTCTAAGTAAAATGCACATGCTGATTGACCTCACACACACCCCCACGACCACATGCATTCGGGTTGAACCCGAACACCCGAACCCCAAATTTGCAGCAGAGAAACGAGCAATAAAATGGATGACCAAGGTCGCCTACCTGCTGAGAACGTGATTTCTCAGCTGTTGCATGGTTTAGCCGGCGAAATCGAGCTCAAACGAGGCGGTTCGTGGTGCTAGTAAGTGGTAGAAAGGTGTAGAGGAAGAAAGTGAAGAAGATGGAAGAATTGGGAGTCAAATGAAAATAAGGGCTGGTAAAGGGTTTATATACCCAGCCCTAGTTCGGCAATTTGTCAAGTTTAGTCCTCATACTTAGCCCCCGAGTTCCCGAATTTGTTTCGGTTGATAACGAAGAAGATGGGCGAGCTATGTTAATTAAGAGGATTCCTTAGAAAATCCCGTTTATGTGAATCCTCTACAAACACCCGTGTTAGTATTTTATCATTATTTATTTAGCGATGTCGGTGTGGTGTTTGTATACGTTTCGAGTATTAACGAGTATGTGCCAATGATAACGACAGTGGTTTGAATAGTGTTAACCTGGAATTACGGGGTGTCACAAGTTTCATATGTCAAACTATTTGAAATTCGATGTACATCAATAATATGTGATCAATTTATGGTCTTTTGTTCAATTTGATTCATCATTTTCAAAACTTTTCAACTTTTTATGGTTCAAACGTCTGAACAGACTAGAACCGTCTGTCCTAGTTTGAGTCTAAAACTTGAAATTTAATGATTATTCACTGCTTACATTCGCAAATCACTGATATACACCTTCAAATAAGAATGTTTCAAGAACAATTGACAATTTTGAATGAAATGGGTGAAAATGGATCGACAGAGTTTAAGTGTTTGAGGCTGTAAGTTTTGAATGAATGAAAAATGAGAAGTGTTCTTTATATACTAAGTGTAAAATTTAAGATGGATGAGCACTGTTTAGACGTTTGGGGTTAGATGCATGACAACTGTTCTGCCGCTAGGGAACTGTTTAGACGGTTCTAAACTGTTCAGCCGAATGAGAACTATTCAGTCGGTTGAGCACTGTTCAGGCGCATGTATCTATAGAAATGTCCAACACTTGGTCATTTTACACAAACCGTCTGGTACTATGTAGACGCATGAGAATGATGAGCCGTCTAACACTTAACCAATTTGACTGATTTCTCAGACGGTTGACAACTTTTCAGACGCAAGGTATCATGACAACCGTCTACACACTTGTACAAATTTACCTAAGTTCTCAGACGGTTGACAACTGTTTAGACGCATGGGATCATGAGAACCGTCTAAACACTTTTGCAAATTCTGAAAACTCTTCATACACCTAAAAAGGACTTATGGTGACTATTTAGACGCATGATATTCAAAACACTTACATTTTTTACATCTTTCATCCGAACACTGTTTAGACGTATTAGCACTGTTCATGTACTAATATTCAAACAATTTTCAGGATTTGGAATTTTTCCCACAAAATTACATTTTTGACCCTCAATTTTCACTCATATCCTTTTAACCCTTTTATTTTAATTTAAAATTTTCAAAATTATTTTCCCTTCATTTTAGTCTCAAAATAAACAAATTTTCTTGTTTTCAACATTTGAAAGAAGCTTTTCCACTTGCAAATTTATATAGGTTCATTTTATCATCATCAAAATTTTACATTATCAGCCACACACATACTTTGAACATAAAGCATCATCCTTTCAAATCAACATTTTTATTTTGATTTTCTGAGACTACTCTTCTTTTTATTACTCCCCTTAAACTTTTTGTTTTTAAAAAACTTAGAAGTTACCCAAGGTAACATAATAAGATCACATTTATCATTGTCAAATTGCCTACAAAAAAACATGCATAAAATAAAAATTAAAGCAGAATGAAAATCTAGTAGTTACAATAGAATCATTGTCTGCAGTGAAATCATATCAGTGAAGATCAGATCAGTGAAGATCAGCATATTAAACTAAACTAAAATGTGAATAGTCATAGACAATGAATAAATCCTGATCAAGTGTATTCCAGGTTAGTGATATCACAGCAAAGGAGACACAAGATCTAAGGACAGAAAATGAGTGTTTTTGACAAAAATATAAGCTCACTTACTTGTTCAATTGTTGGATTGATTAGGGTAGAGTTAGATATGACATGATGTGACTCAAACAAAGACTTAGAGAGATCAACTATCATCAAGACATACAGGTAACAACACATTCTCAACTTATTACCTGACAAATATGCATAATCAGAGCTCATGTTACTTACTATAATAGAGAATGATCATGGATAACCATTTGATCAACTCTAACCATCCATTTGAATGGGTTGTGCGCATTGGCATCTTTTGCATTAAAGGAGAATATCCAGGTCTGTAATGACATACAACCGAGGATATCTCAAAACTTTAGGTCTATAATGACTCATAACAGAGAAGTGAGATGATGCTTATAACAGATCTCATGATTAGTCACATCACCATCAGGTGTGAGTTTTGTAACTAAACAAGCAATCAATTTGATAAGCTAATACAACTCAAAAGTACTTAGATGAATACACATACAAGCATAGAGAATTAGTTTAATCACAAGAATTTATTTTTTCAGTATACTAGCATGATATTGTCTACACATCATATCTAATCATGTCAGACTTTATTAGCGAGTGAAGTATGCAACTGATCTCACTAATGTACTATCATTTCTCATATGTTTCAAAAATAGATTCATTCCTAAAAATGAAATGACAAATAAAAAGGACTATATTTTTGAGTTTTTGTTTTATAGTGTTTTATCTTTCATTTTTGAGTTTTCTACTTTTGTATTTTGTTTTTCTATAAAAGAAAACACACACACACAAAAACAATCAGCCTGTTAACTTTGAAAAGTTCACTTATGAAGACCTTTTGGTTTAGGGAGGTTCTGATCATGTTAAGATTCAACGAACTAAATTAAGAACCTAGAAACCAGGTTTGCACATGGTTAATAAGGCCAATTGACTACACTAAGTACTCAAACCTTCCTGGTAGGAAAGCTTTAGTAAATAGATTTTCCAACCGTTTTACAGTTGCAATTTGAATCAAAATGATTAAACCTTTTTCAGAGTTATCTTTGAGAAAATGATATCGAATTTTGATATGTTTTGTTTTAGAATGTTGAACTGGATTAGTTGTAATGAACATAACAACAGTGTTATCAATGTAAATGGGTATTTTAAGAAAATTGAACCGGTAATCCAGCAGTTGGTTTTGCAACCAAAGGATTTGAGAACATCCTATAGCTGCAGCTATGTACTCAGCTTCTGCAGTTGAAACAAAGACATTTGTTTGTTTCTTACGTTGCCATGAAACTAATCGGGGACCAAGAAACTGACAACCACCCGTTGTAGATTTTCTATCTGTAGGATTCTATACACCCAAGACACGTAGAATTTTGATGCGGTTAGTACGTTATGATCCAAGTCGGGTTATACCTAATAACAAGCTTAGCCAACACCAATTAATATTTAATTGATGATATGATCATGCAATTATATATTTACACCAATTGAGAAAATAGGTTTTCTAAATAAGTTGCATATGAGAATGAACAACTTATTCGAATATTTTGTTCAATAATATTATTTGAAGTGTTATTTAAATAAGTTGGATGACACCAAATAATATTGAGAGTATACTAGTTATACAATTAAATGGTTAATTGCATAAACTAGTTACAAGACTAGATAATATTATGTATGTGTTTAATTTAAAGAGGGAAACTCTTTTAATCCAAAATTTCAGCCGCCCCCCCCTTGGTTTTCATTGGTTCCTTTTCCCTTCAGAACACACACATCTTTTACTAGTCTTGTACTCCACATTTCTCTCATATCCATACATGCAACAAAGATCAAAAATCCTCTCATCTCTCCCTCATTGCTTATGGAAATAAGCAGCAAGAACAAGGGGTTTTGGAGCTTTTTGTGGTGTTTCTTCCTAACAAGAAGGTGCCTTTGCAAGTAAGCTTGGGGTATACAAGCTTGAGGGATCCTCTCCTTGGAGCCTTGGCCGAATTTAGAGCATCAAACATCCCCTTCCAAGTCGGTTTTTGCTGCTGCTGAAAGGTAGTTTTCACAGCTCAATGTAGCTGTGATTTTATGTACATTTACATGTGTTTATAGCTTGCTTATTCACATATTATGATCCTTTGATTTTGGGTTTGTTTTAAACATATATATGTCACCATAAGAACATGAAATTTCAGTTTTATAATCATGTTTCTAAACATATTTCCGCTGCGTTTTTCTGAAATTTTAAGAGGTTAAACTTGGTTTTATGGACAAACAAACCCATCAATGGCATCAAGAGCCAGTTATGTGGATAGCTTGCTTGTTCTTGTCCTTTAAAAATCGGTTTTAATGGATGTTTATTCACTCATTAGAGGCTGTTTTGGTTGATTTAATAAACCTAATGTCTTTCAAAGTTATATCTTCATTCTTATGATTAAACTTTGAAAGATAGGAATGTCAATTGGTTGATATGTTAAGTTGTTTGTTTGGACAAACAAACCCTAATTTTCAGTTTATGTAGGCTGAAAATTTGGGGTTTGATGGGGTTTATTTTGTTTATTGTATGATGTTTATATATGTTCATTTGATAGTGCATAACCTAGCCTTTGGCCTTATGTTATTTGGATGATTGGAATGGTTGTTTTATTCATTCAATTGGGTTGTAATGTTTATGTTTATTATTTGGGTTGTAATTATTTATTCATTTGGTTATGTAATAAATAGATTAGGTGCATTTCTTTTATTAGAAAAATGTATTAGGATATAATTTTTATAAAAGGAAGATGCACAAGATCAAGACCCAAAGATGGACATCAAAGACATGGACCTTGAAGTATTTGGATATGGATTCAAGTGGGAGTCCATGGACACATATAATGTGACATTACAAACCCTTAGCAGAGACCTTATGACAACACTTGTGATGGCAAACAAGTCTTGTCAACTTAGTGGCTATGGTTATACACTCATGTTTATATGTTTATGCTTGTTTGAATGTTTGTTGTTTGATTGTTTGGTTGATATTTGCTCATACATTACAAACTCATTAACAAACTTAACAAGCTGAAAATGTGATGGTTCTTAATCATTAAAAGTTAATAAAAGGTTATGAAAATGATTTAATGATTTTAAAGATTAAAAATAGGTTTTAATCAAAGGACCATAGGGTATCTTGTATTTGAAAGCATGCAAATACAAGTACATAGAGTTCTGTAAACTAGAATCATGAAATCTCTAAATATTCTAGAACAAGATCAACATCGTCCTTTTACATAACACTTAAGTCACTCGGGAACTCTTAGTGGGATAAAGGTCACCTAACCATTTTGAGGGAACTTATGACTTAAGGTGAGAATGCCCTATTTGTGGGATAAAGGTCACCTAACCACTCATTTAGGCAAACTCACACGTGTGTGTAAGTAGGATGTCTTGATTTGCAAACCATGTTAAATGGATCACCTACAATATGGTTTCCAAAGGGTGTTGATGGGATTAACATGCCGACTTTACATATGATGTTTAAAGTCGATCCCATACCTCTAGAAGTTGCAAATGGTTGCAACCGTCAATCATTGACCACCTTATTAATTTAAATCGTGGGATAAAGGTCACCTAACGACAATTTAAATGTAATGTTGGGTTCTAGATTTTAATATGAAAATGGCCTTAAAAGGTATTAGTTATTAAAAATAGCTATATCGAAAATACTAAAATAGATCATTGTTAAATTTTGTAGATGGCCACCAATAATGATAATCATGATAACTCATCTACGTCCAGCCAATCTTTACGAGCAATACTCCAAAAGGAATGTCTAAATCATAACAATTTATTGATTGTATCGAAACTTGAGAATCATTCTCAAGCAAGAGAAACGATCATATGTTTTAGACGACCTTATCCCCGATCAACCTACGGAGGATGATGAGGAGGCCTATAACGATTGGCTAAAGTACACTGAGGACTCCGTCCAAGTGTCTTGTCTCATGCTAGCGAGCATGACTCCGGACCTCCAAAAGGTGTATGAACATCACGGAGCTTACGACATGATAACCCAGCTGAAGGAAACGTTACAACAGCAAGCAAGGGTTGAGCGCTTCGAAACGGTTCGAGCACTCCATTCATGTCGTATGGACGACAACCAATCGGTTTCATCTTATGTACTTAAGATGAAAAGCCACATTGACCGCCTCGAAAGGCTTAATTGTCCTATCTCGAAGGAATTGGCCACGGATTTGATCCTTAATGGCCTTACCAAGAAGTTCGAGACATTCATGTTGAACTACAACATGAATGCTTGGGACAAAAGCATTGGTGAGCTTCACTCAATGCTCAAAACAGCCGATGCAACATCTCAGTATTTTGTTAATTAAAAGGTTAACTTCATTTAAGTTTATAAAAGGACCTTTTATGTCATTTTTATAAATTTAAAAGGAAAGTTGTGCATAAAATAATAAAACATGAAATCACAGGGACTATTTGTGTAAATTAAATCAAAAACACCCAAACCGTCCCCCCCACCCCCGTATTTCCGGCTAACCGCCGGCAGGAACTCCGGCTATGCCTCCGGCGACCACCAAACCTCAACCAAACATCAAATTAAATGCAATTAAACCGTTTTAACCACTCGCGACCAAGTATCGAACATGTTATTGCACCTTAATTTGATTTTAAGGATCATTATGAACATTCAAACACGAAACCGAAGTTCGTCTTAAACCATGGAGCCGTTTGAGCATTTAATCCTAATTACAATCTAATTAAACTAAGATAAACCATGATCTGGCTACATCTAATCGATTACAGCTTCCAATTCCACTTGAAACACACAAAAACCTCACAACCTATTCTCCTCTAAACCGCGACCTATAACTCTATCAACAACCCATTTTCGAGAAATCTAAACAGAAATTAACAAGGGGCTTTGCATAAAGAACATTACTCGAAGCTACTATCGAAGTTAATTTGATTATCTTCATCGTTTTCGCAACCTCTGATTCGACATAAACCGCGGTTGCTCCTACGACGTGTTCATCTTCATACCATCACCATTTGGGTAATCAAATACACCAACAAACTCGTTTTACCATGAGGAACAAAAGCCCTAACATTAATTTGATTGATAACATAGATCTGGGGCTCAATTAGTTCGATTTCAGTTCTAGGGTTTATATGGAATTGGGGATTTTCGATGTATGTGTTTATAAGCTAAGGGAACCAGCTTATACCGCGGCCACGGCCTTGGTTCACTGGTTCCCCACTTGCATTCTAACATTGAGGTCCCGGGTTCGAACGCGGGCTCCCTCACCTATTTTTTAAGGCTTTTTAGCCTTTAAATAAATTGTAAAAAATCAGATTAAATATAAAATTCCTTTTATAAAATTCCAATATTTTTTAAAATCGTCTAATTATTTTTCTAGAATTTATCTTAACATTATTTATTTATTTATTTATTTATTTATTTTATTATTATCTTTTAAAACATATAATATAATTAGTTTAATTTCTTACAACATAGATTTCAAATATGATTTATCTTATTAAATCATTATATGTTCAATAATTTATTTAAATTATTCTCTTTTTTTTAGCTTAATAATTATTATTTGTTTCAAATATTATAAAATGGTCGTTTAATATTTTTACATCTTATCAAATCATTATATGTTTAAATAATAAGTATATTATTGGCTAAATATGGATTTTATTGAGACTTTATTTCAAATGGTATTATACAAAATGGACTTTATGTAATAATTTGAGAAATTATTATTATATTAATGGACTCTATATTTAAAGATTAATATTTATGATTATAGAAATTATATATTTTATAATGTTACAAATTATTTACAAATATTACTTCTCATAAAATATACTTTAACAAATGGTTTAGATTGTTGCAATTAATTTATGTATTATTCTAATTATTTGTAAATAATTATAAATATTTATTTATATCAATATTTATACTTGAAGACACTTCTAAAATATTTAATCTGATGGATCAAAATCTAAATAATTATTTGTAAACTTATTACTTATCAAAACCCCATAATTCTATCTAAAATCTAATCCTTGTTTGAACGTTAATATTATTATTAATCTTCATCTTGTAATATATATTTGGGTGTCTTGTAATGAACACTTTGGGATTATCTTTTGGATCTTACCTTAATCTTTTATATCAACTTGTAATGCCTTTATAAAAGTGAGTATTTCCATACCCCTTTTTTTCTTATTTTCACACTTTGGGGTGAAACATGTTAACTTATACCATTGCACTTGTAAACTTATTCGAGACTTGTAAACTTTATGGCAATTCATCATGTAAAGTTGTGGTTAGTTTAACTTTTGTGGTTACCATGTTATGGCGTTATATGTACAATCATTAACTATTGCTAGCCTGGCAACATCATAGATCTATGGGCCTGACAAGCCTGCTTGGTTGATCCAAGTATACTTAGCTAATCGTATATACTTTTAACATTTGAGACTTGTAATACTTTGTCAAGGTTTGATTGTTGCATTTTTCATAACATCCCTAATCACTTTATTCACTAACTTATGGCTTGAATTGCCATCTTTTATATAATCTATGTATTGAAAACTATGGAATGCTCACCAACATCTTTATGTTGACCTTTTATTTTTAACATGTTTCAGGAATAACCCAAGTATGCGTTCTACTCTTTGAAGCTTATCTCACTTAGGATTGGACTTAGAGAAACAAACAATGATCTTGTTACTTTCAATCTTGTATTCATGATGTATATTTTATAAGGATTCCTAGAAGTCTGATGCAGCCAAAACACTCATGTAACTATCTACTGATAAAGACATCAACTGAAAGCCAACAGCTGAAGGTAACAGCTGATCACATCAGCTGAAGACATCAGCTGAAGGTAACAACTGAAGGCAACAGCTGATCCCATCAGTTGAAGACATCAGCTGAAGACAACAGCTGAAGGTAACAGCTGATCACAACAGCAGAAGATAACAACTGAAGGTAACAGCTAAAGATATCAGCTGAAGACATCAGCTGAAGACAACAACTGAAGAAGTACTCTTCAGTACTTGTGATGATCCTTTTCAGTAGTTGTCACAAGAACTGAAGAAGTACTCTTCAGTAGTTGTGATGATCTTCTTTCAGTAGTTATTACAACAGCTGAAGAAGTATTCTTCAGTAGTTATGCTAGTCCTTCTTCAGCAGCTATGCCAGTCCTTCTTCAGCAGTTATGCTAGTATTCATTCAGTAGTTTTATGCAAATGATCGTCTTCCTGCATGCTGCACAGAACATGAAGTAGTATTGCTACGAAAGTTTTACACCACTTCGGAAACATTCTAAGTGTAAAATCTTTTGTAGCCAAGACCAATATCTTCTGAAGCCAGAAATGAAACCTTCCTTAGCTTTAAGACAAAGTCTTCCGAAGCCAAGAACCCAAGACAGATTCTTCCGAAGACTTTTATCACACATGCTTTTATCTGATGTACCTTTTCTGATAAAGCTGAGCCACTTTGCCGCTGCCCACTCTGATGTACCTTTTCTGATAAAGCTGAGCCACTTTGCCGCTGCCCACTCTGGTTGGTCACCAACTTATATGAGTTGGTGAAAAGGTCCATGCTTTAGGAAAACTGTACATTGAGGTCTTGGGTCAAACCTTTCTACTTTATGTACCTTTATCTTTTTGTAATATATTAGGATGTGAGCTATGGCATGTCAAAGTCACTAGCCAAAAGGCAATCTGCCTTTTGACTCTACATGGATTGTGTTGTCTAATTCATGTATCCAGCTGGCCTTCAAAGTATGGCCATCTGTAGGTTGTATTATATAGTATCTAAAAGTCTTATAATGTATGCATGCTGAATACTTGTAACTTGAATTTGATAAGCAATATACAACATCCTTGAAAACCAACCACTGGTGTTGTTGTCTTGTTCTTTTTCTTTCTGAGTTTACTTTTGTATTCTTAGCATCATCATAACAGGTTCCCCATTTGATCTGTTAAGTGTTCTAATACACTCTCCTCATTATGTTGTTGTGTTGTAAAAGTGCTAAACCCTTTACCCGGTCTTGCATTTGGTATCAGAGCGTTCCAGGCTCTTGATGTAAGATCTCACCATCTTAAGATCCCTCACACACACAAAATACTTAACAACTCAAATGGCAGCTCTTTCAAAAGCTGATATGGAAACTGGTACTATGACCAAGTCGCCACTGATCACTCCTGAAGGTTTTGACACATGGTGTACAAGAATGGAAGGCTTCATAAAGTGTCAAGATTCAAGGATGTGGGACTCAGTTATCAATGGTCCCTTCATACCAAGCACTCCTTTGCTACTGGTAATCGTATCATCCCTAAACATGTAGATGATTACTCAGAAGAAGGCAGGAAGAGAATAGAGCTTGATCAAAGGGTCATGACTTGTCTTCAGACTGCTCTTCCAAACTCCATCTACAGAGGCTTCAAGAAGTGCAAGACAGCTAAAGATCTATCGGAAGCACTGAAGCTCATGTATGAAGGATCCAAGGAAACTAAAGAGAACAAGAAGGATCTCTTGAAGCAGTAGTTTGAAAACTTCACCTTCAAGGCAGGTGAGACACTGACTCAACAATACTTCAGGTATGTTGAGATAGTGGACACTCTAGTGGATATTGGAGTAAACCTTGAGAACATAGACATAGTAAGGAAGTTTATGTCTTCTCTTCCTAAACTATGGACACATTATTGTGTTGTGATTAAGAGAACTTCGGATGTTAAAGCTCTTACTCTTATAGAGTTGTATGGTATCCTAAGTGCATTCCAGATGGAGATGAACATGCAAAGTCCCTCTGGTAGCTCCAATAACCAACTGAGTTCAGCTCTTCATATGAATGAAAGGGAATGCATTGAACCACAACATCAGTTGTTATGCTACCCTGACACCTCACAGAAGGGGCCTTTATCATCTTCCAGAGACACCAAGAGAAAGCTACACTCAAGGAAGCCCCTTCCAAGAGACAAGTTCTTCTCTTGCCTTTGTCTTAGCTGATGAAACCTCTGGCAACCTTCTCTTCACTCTTGAAGACATGGACTGTATCCATCCAGATGATCTGGAGTATATGGAGATAGTTCAGCAAATGGCTCTTCTCACTCACAGGGCCAAGAAGTTCTACAAGAGGACTGGGAGAAGATTTCCAAGCAATACATCCAGTGGAAAGTTTGGACTGGACAAAGGCAAGGTAAAGTGATACAACTATAGCCAGATGGGGCACTTTTTAAGAGAGTGTAACGCACCAAGAACAAATGATGGCCAGACACAAACCTGACCAAACTACACTGAGAAAGTTCACCAGAATGAGAACCCAAAGCAACAGGCTGCAGTTGCTGTTGAAGAGGGAGGCTTTGACTGGAGCTTTCAGATAGAAGATGCATCTCCAAACCAAGCTCTTATGGCAGATCATGATGAAACCAAGGTATTGGAAAATCTTTTCTCCTCTGAATGCATTGCTAAAGTTAATAGATACAGGTCATATAACTTAGAGCTGAGATCTGACCTTGAGTCCTTAAACATCTTGAAAGCTGATTTTAAAAGAGCTGAAAATGACTATAAACTTGAAATAGAAGATTTAGAGAAAACCATTTCAACTCTTAAACATGAGCTAACAAATTACAGGACTCAGATCAAAGATCTCATAGCTAAGTTAACTGAATGCCAAGCTGAGCTTGTGATCAGCAAAGCTAAGGCAGAAAATTGTGTTCTTGAAGAAGATACCTTCAAGAACATAATATCCTCATCCTTGCATGCAAAAGTGTATTATCAGAACAAGCAGGGACTGGGATCCAGTGAGATAGCTCCTCCATACACCATCTTGTCTGTAAGATCTCCTAAGTGTGGAACTTGTGAAGATGAGCTTCCTCTCATAGATCCTTTGACTGAAGAGGATGAAGAGGAGATGGTGAAGAATGATTTTGGTTTGAGTGAAGAAAAGCATTCTGAGAAAGGTCACCATTCCTCTGAGGAGAGTAAAGCTGTTGGGATGACCAAGTCAAGGAGAAAGAACTTGATCAGGAAAGCCAAAAGAAAATCAAGGAAGGCTCAAGAGATCAAGGCTACTTTTGACTCTAAGCAGAAACAAGTCTTCATATCTGCAGGGTTTGAAGTAGTTAAGACGATGACATGAATTCTGGTTCATGTGCAACTCATCTCAGCAACAAGAAGAAGACTGATCTGTTGTGTGTTACTGCTACACAACCTGGACCATCCAACTCCAAGAACGGCTCTCAACCCAAATGAACTGTCTCAGCTCCTGCAAAGGTGAAGATGGAGATGGGATGTGACCAAAGTCAGTGCTCTTCCATGAAGAAGACTCTTGGAAAGAAGAATCTGATGTGTGTCATGTGTGAGAGTACTTCTCATTTGGTCAAGGATTGTCCGTATAATCCTAAAGGTACTCTTCACATGATAAACAAAGAAAGTTCCAAGATGAAGAAGAAGGCAAGTGGAAAACTGCCTTCGGAAGAAAATTTGGTCTCTGAAGAGAGGAATGCTTCAGAAGTACTGAAGCTTGCTACAGTAAAGGCAAGATCTTCTGAAGGACCAGTCATCAAAACTTCTAAAGTCCCAAAAGCTTCTGAAGTTTTGAAGGTCAAGTCTAAACTTCTAAAGGTGGTGTGGAAGTCAAAGAAAGACTAAAAGACTGAAGGTTCTTCATCAACAACAGCTCAAGATCCTCAGAGCACAACCATAGGATCTATTACTGTTGCATTGTCTTCAACTGTTTTGAATGATCCCAAGACCAATGAGGCTTGGGTTTCCAAATGTAACTAGCTATCTCTTTGTGCAGGAACAGCTACAGACAAACAAAAATGTGTGGATCATTGACAGTGGTTGTTCAAGGCACATGACAGGCAATAGGTCACTACTCCAAAAATTTGAAAGAATTGATGGAGGACCAGTTGCTTTTGGAGGAGATGCAAGTGGTTACACTACTGGAAGGGGCAAGGTCACAAATGGTAGAATTGACAAGGTAAACTTTGTCAAGTAGCTTGGATACAATCTTTTGAGTGTATCTCAATTTTGTGATCAGAGTCATAACATGCTGTTTATTGAGCATGAGTGCATTGTTCTCAAGCCCGGGGTGGTCATTCCTCATGAGCACATCCTACTCAGAGCCCCCAGGAAAGGGAACATGTACAAGATGGATTTGCAGGAAACGTCTCCTTCAGGAGAAGTTTCATGCTTTCTGTCTAAAGCTAATAGTGATGAATCTTTCCTTTGGCATAAAAGAATGTGCCATGTAAACTTTAAGAACAAGAATAAATTGATTAAGAATGATTTGGTAACTGGAATACCAAAAAGAGAGTTTACAAGTAATGATCATTGTGTTGCATGCCTGAAAGGGAAGCAACACAAGGTATCTCACAAGCCTAAGGAAAGAAATTCCATCACTACACCCCTACACTTGTTACATATGGATCTCTTTGGCCCCACAAATGTAATGAGTTTAGGAAGGACCTCTTACTGTCTGGTGATCACAGATGACTTTACAAGATTCACATGGGTCTTTTTCCTTAGAACTAAGGATGAGACTCCTGAGATTCTGAAGAATTTCATCTTAAAGATTGAGAATCAATGTGATCACAAGGTCAAAACCATAAGATGTGATCAAGGTAATGAATTCAAGAATCAAATACTTGATACATTTTGTGATGAAAAGGGTATTACAAGACAATATAGTGCTCCCAGGACTCCTCAGCAAAATGGAGTTGCTGAAAGGAGAAACAGGACACTAATTGAAGCTGCAAGAACTATGTTGTCTGACTCTAAACTCCCCATCACCTTCTGGGCAGAGGCAGTCAACACTGCCTACTATGTGCAGAACAGAGTTTTAGTAGTTAAGACACATGGTAAGACTCCTTATGAACTTTGGCATAAGAGGAAACCTTTCATTGGTTTTCTCAGGTCTTTTGGATGTCCTTGCACCATCTTGAATACCAAAGATCATATAGCCAAGTTTGCTGAGAAATCAGATGATGGACACTTCATTGGATACTCTTCTCAAGCTAAGGCTTATAGAGTATACAATCTTAGAACTAGAGTAGTTGACGAGCCAGCCAATGTGACTTTCAATGAACACACTCCTAGTGTGAAAGGTTCTAGTCCGGATTGGCTGTTTGATCTTGACTTAGTTACTAACTATTTTAACAAATCTTGTGACAATGTTTCAGGATCTACATATATATTACCTACATGTGATCCTAATCCAAGAATTGAGCTGAGAAGATCTTCAAGCAACATATCTCCAGCTCCAGTGGTAACTAATCATGCAAATGAAGCTTCTACCAGCACATCAATGACAAATCCTGCTGATACATCTGAGTTGCCTTCATGTTCCAGTTTTGAGGCACAAAACTCAAATGTAGG
This sequence comes from Flaveria linearis, assembly GCA_024085815.1. NCBI lineage: Eukaryota > Viridiplantae > Streptophyta > Magnoliopsida > Asterales > Asteraceae > Flaveria > Flaveria linearis. The sequence continues at coordinate 82,917,919 of CM044008.1, read as the reverse complement.
AACTTCAAATGTTGGAGAACATGGTGGTGGTGACAGTGATCAGGAATTCCTTGATGCTGAGAACCATCCCATTGAAGAAAATCTCAATGATGTCACACACTCATTGGATCAAGTTAATCTTGATAGGTGTGCTGCTGTAGAGGGTAAATCCTCCTTGCCAGATCAGAATTTCTCCAATTTGGATCTGTCTAAACAACATGCTGTGATTCCTCAACTAAGGATCCACAAGTCTCACCCCTCTACAAACATCATTGGAGATGTTGGAACTGGTGTAAGAACAAGAGGCCAGTCTCATAATGCCAATATCTGTCTTCACTCTTGTTTCTTATCCCAAATAGAGCCAAAGAAGATTGATGAAGCTCTAAAGGATAGAAGTTTGGTTGAAGTTATGCAAGAGGAGTTGCTGCAATTCAAGAGACAAAAAGTTTGGAACCTATGTCCTCTTCCTCATGGAAAGACTACCATAGGTACAAAATGGGTTTTCAGGAATAAGAAGGATGATAGAGGACTTTTCATAAAGAACAAGGCTAGACTAGTGGTTCAAGGGTATACTCAAGAAGAAGGGATTGACTACACTGATGTCTTTGCTCCCGTTGCAAGACTTGAAGTTGTTAGGATATTCCTAGCTTTTGCTGCATCCAAGAACTTCAAGGTCTATCAACTTGATGTCAAGTGTGCTTTCTTTTATGGAGTGATTGATGAAGAGGTGTATGTCAAACAACCACCTGGTTTTGTAGATCCTGATCATCCTGATTATGTCTGCAAGCTTGACAAAGCTCTCTATGGGCTACATCAGGCACCAAGAAAGTGGTATGAGACTCTATCTCAATATCTCTGTCAACATGGGTTCAAAGAGGTACTATTGATGGAACTCTCTACATCATAGGAACAAGAAATTACATAATGCTAGTTCAAGTATATGTAGATGATATCATCTTTGGGTCAACTAATCCAAAGCTCTGCAAAGACTTTGAGAAGTTGATGAAGGATAGATTTCAAATGAGTGCCATGGGGGAACTCAATTTCTTTCTAGGGATTCAAGTGAAGCAAGTTGACACTGGTATCTTCATAAATCAGTCAAAGTATGTACAAGACATACTTAAAAGATTTAACATGACTGAATGTAAGGTTGCTAAGACACCCATTGCTAGAAACCACTCCCTTGGACCTGATCTTAAGGGCGAGTGTGTTGATGAACATCTCTACAGGGCTATGATTGGGTCTCTTATGTATCTTACAGCTAGTAGGCCAGATATTATGTTTGCCACTTGCATCTGTGCAAGATATCAGGCCAACCCCAAGATGTCGCACCTAATCACTGTCAAAATGATTTTAAGATACCTTAAAGGAGCCCCATCTCTTGGCCTTTGGTATCCTAAAAATTCTGACTTTAATCTGTATGCATATACAGATAGTGATTATGGTGGATGCAATATGACTGCAAAGTCTACATCAGGGGGATGTCAATTTCTTGGTGGAAGGATAGTCTATTGGCAATGCAAGAAACAACCCTGTGTATCTGAATCAACTGCTGAGGCTGAATACATTGCTGCTGCAAGCTGCTGTGCTCAAGTGCTTTGGATTCAAAATCAGATGATAGACTATGGATTCAACTTCAAAGAGACTCCCATTCACATAGACAACAATAGTGCTATCTCAATCACAGAAAATCCAGTGAGCACTCAAGAACTAAGCACATCAACATCAGGTATCATCTAATTAGAGATAATTTTGAAAAGGGATTAATCAAACTAATCAAAGTTCATACAGATGAACAATATGCTGTTCTGTTCACTAAAGCTTTTGATGAGCAGAGATTTAAATATCTTATATCAGCTATTGGGATGATCAACTTTGAATAGCTTTTCTTAGAAACTTAATCATATTATTTCTAAAATTATCTGTGTTCTATGTTGTTTATTCTATCACTTCAATAAGCCCCAGTTTCTCTTTGGAAGAAAATTCTTCAAAAATCTTTGAAATATTTTTGGAGGCAAAATTTGCCTTCGGAAGCTTTCTAGTCAAAACTTCCGAAGCAAAATTTCCTTCAAAATAACCTTCGGAAGATTTTTGGTTAAAACATCCAAAGTTAATTATCTTTGGAAGATTTTATCTTTTCCAAGAAAACTACCTTTTTGGGCAAAAAGCAAACTACTTTTCAGAGGTGGGATCAACACAATGGATTTCAAAGTTTATTCTTTTCCATTAACTTTGTCTCAAATCCAAATTCATACAAATATCCATTGGTTAGACCTCTTTCCTCTACCTGCTCCAAAATTCACCCATACCTCCAACCTAATCTCTCTGAAACAACTTCTGTTCTTCACCATTTCATCATCCTTATGCTTTTTAAAAATGGCCAACATTCCAAACAGAAACAACCAAAACTTCTCCATGCAACTCCATAGGCAGCACAATTAAGTTGCCTTGTTGCACTCTGAGATAGATGATAGTTTCTCATAGCTTTGCCGTTTTCTTACTCTATCCAACTACTACACCTCACTCACCATTGATCATATTCTTTATGAGGATCACCTGCTTGACTTTTGGAGGACATGTCAAGAGGTTATTATGGATGGGGAGAAGGCACTATCTGCCATAGTGTAGGGGAGGACAGTCTTTATCACTCTAGCCATCATCAACACCCATCTTCAGCTGGATGATGAAGAAGGTGAACTGTCTTTCCCAAAGGAAGCTGTCAACTATTAATTTGAGCAGATGGGCTATAAAGGAGATTTCTCTGTAAAGACCTTCAAGAAAGGGAAGGTCTCATCCCAGTGGAAATATCTACTCCATGTAGTGATTCACAGCTTGTCCAACAAGCATGGTGGGTGGGACTAGATTCCTGAGGATCTCTCCTTTATAGTTCATGGAATGGTACAAGGGGTCAAGTTCAGGTACTCATAATTTGTTTACACAAACTTGTTTGCTAACTTGGACTCCTTAGAATACTATATGTTTCCTGGATATGTTCAACACATTCTCAACTGTGAACTTGGATCACAGTTGAGGGAAACAAATAATATTCTTGAACTGTGATAGACGAAGCTAGGCATCTTTAAGATTATGAAGAAGCCAACTGTAGGCTTCTCAGGGGTAGAAACAGCCCTGGTCCCCAAAATGTTAGAGCTCATTGCTCAAGGTGACAACCTAGCAACACAAGCTAGTGTTGAACCCACACCTTCTACATCTCAACCACCAAAACAGCCTCAAATCACCCTTGCCTACCAAAGAAAATCCAAACGAACCCCTGCTCAAACTATTGAGTCTGTGCAGGTCCCCATATACTCACCCATACAGGAAGAAGTGGATACTAGAGCTCCCACTTCTCCTAAGGAGCAAACCACTCCCATCTCTTCAAGAATCAGTGATGATGTTCCTCATGATCAGCCCGATGAGCTCATAAGCCCAAATGCCTTAAGCCTTCACTCTGAGTCTCAACACTCAAGTGAACAACAGTCAGGGGACAGTTACCATCCCCAGCCTTTGGACTTAAACACCCAAATTCCCAACCTTGAATTCTATATTGATGAGGACTTAGGCTTCAGTAAACATCATGAATCTTTCTACTCTTCACCTACTCAAAGAAAGAGGAGTGTTTCTGATTCCCTATGTCTGTCCCACATCAGTCACCCATTGCTGAGATGGGTCCATCTAAACTTGTTCAGGGGATCCATATGGAAGAGGCTCTCACTTCTGCAAGTAATTACATCATTAAGACCTCAACCATGGCAACTCAGCCCATTGACACTTCATCTGAGGCTATCAATGAGCAGAGGAAATCCAGCAGCCAAGAACCCCACGCTGGTGATGAGAGTGAAGACTTAGGTCCAATTCTCTCATCCCCCTATGATTCTTCTCATGAAGATGAGGGGAATCTGAGACTAAAGGTGCAACAACTGTCAAAATTATGCACCTACTTAGTCTCTAAGGTTAGTCATCTTGAATTTCAAGTGACTACCTTAAACAATAGGGTCAATACTCAGCAACTTGAGATATCTTATCTTAAGGAACAACTAGCTGAGAGACCTTTAAGAAGAGCTCAACCAGGAACATAAGAACCTGAGGATGTGGTTGACCTAACTCCTAGCTCACCTATACAAGAAGGTGATGCTACCAAAAAGGGGGAGAAAGTCTACTCAGCAACCTCCTCAAGTTCACATTGATGTGAACATCCTAGACTACTTGTTTCAAAGTATCTTAGGGGAGGGTGTATCAAGGCAAGAAGCTGAAGAAGATAGACCAAGGCAATCAGGTAATGTCATTGGTCAACTGGATGTTGAGGCAGACCCTGAGATTAGCTTCAAAGGGAAAACCTTGACTGAAGGCCCAGTGATAGAGCCTGAAAGTCCTGTCTTACAATCAATTGATGAAGTGACAAAGATTGAAACACCTGTCACAACAACAACTACTTCAGCAACTCAACCCCTCAGTGAAACACCTGCTGGTGAAGGTGTATCACAGTCTCTCTCCGACCAGAGCTTAGATGCTGCACCAAGCAATGAAGGCCAAAGCTCTCTCCACCCTGTGTCATTATGGTCTATGGGTGACAAAGGAAAAAGGGTTCTAACCCCTGAGGAGATTGAGGAGGAGGAAAGAGAGAGAAAGAGGAAGCTAAGGGGAATAAGTTCCACACAGTCTTCAAGCTTCATGCAAGCTGCAATCAGGGCTGCCCCCAGACCAAACACTCAAAATGATGAGTTGAGGGCAGTCAGGATTACTTACTTACAAACCAGGAACTATGACATAGATGAGATTATCTCTCTCCCCTTAGAAGATTTGATTGATCTGGCTGACATGGAAATGTCAAGAGAGAGGAAAGAAGCTGAAGATGCAAGAATTCTTCTTGAGAACAAAGAGAAGAAAAGACAACAAAGGTTATACAAGTATGTTCCTACTCCCTCACCAGTTCAAGAAAGTCCTGTGCAAGAGGCTGTGGCTGCTACACAAGAACCTCAGGTAGATAAAGAAACAGATAGACAAAGGATGATAGACTACCTGAGTGCCACAGGCCTCTACCAGGCAGAAGCACTTCTTCCCTTGCCTTTTGAGTACATTGAGTTTAAGTATCTCAAACAACTTGAACTTCAAGTACTCAAAGAGCAGAAGACAACAAAGAAGAAAATAAGGGAAGAAGTTGCTAAGTCAAGAGCTCTCATTCAGAAGAACTTAAAGAAATCTGCTGATAGACAAAGAATGATGAGCTTCTTGAAGCTGTATGGATTCTCCGGAAGGAGACTTGGCCCTATATCCCTATCCACTATGGATTAGCATATCAGGGTAATCAAGCAGAAGATCAAGAGTGGAGAGCTTGCTGACTTCCACACTCCTCCAAGTCAAGCTCTACCTCAAGTAGAGGTTAAGTTTGAACAACAAGAGACAACTCAAACTAAACCTCCAGCTTCATCTTCTGATCCACAGCATGGTCAAAGGCTAGCCTCTTCAACTATTGACCAACAGCAAGGTCAAAGGCCAGCCTCAACATCTGACCCACAACAGGGTCAAACTCCCTCTCCTTCTGAACCTGTGATGGAGGAACACGCAACTGAGGAAGACACAACTGATTTACAATGTGCTGCAGGCCAGTCTTCTCAGTTAAAGACTGCAAAAGAGGAAGAAGAGGATGGCTTCTAAATCTGATGCAAAGAAGAAGAAGAACTCAAAATCAACCTCCTTTGATCCTCAGGATGAATCAGAGCTGTAAGGCCCACCTTTCTCAGGGAAGCCTCACAGTTGGTCATTCACAGCAAAACATCGATTTAAAACAGTCATTTACTCATATGTGTATAAATATATATTGAAGCGGAAAATACTGTAAATTTCAATCCATTACAAATGAAAATATAAACATTGTCTTTAATCCACGAAACTATTTAGGAGTTCTTTGTTTAGCTTTTCTTCATCCGGGATGCCAGTCTTCTAGTGCCAAGAAGCTTCAGTCCCATGCCTCTATTCCGTCGCTCTAACTCTTACCTGTCAACTGATATACATACAAAAGTCAGCTTCGCTGAGTGAATTCTAGGTTTTCTTTGTAAATAACTTTTTGTAAAGGTATTAGCTTTAGCAGTTGAAAATAGTTCTCGTCTATCAAGCATCAATAGATACAGACTATCACTTTATCGATACTTTATCATTTCTTTTCATTTCTCGTTATTTATTACTCTTCTTTATCCGTCAATTCTCTGTAACAATCGGTACCTAGGCTCGCCTAGGACTTTACCGACACGCCAATTAAGGGCTTACAGTCGTACTCGATCGGGCCATTAATGTCATGCCAATTCAGGGCTTACAGACCTGCCTGTTCGAGCATTACTTTATCCGGGTGAGGGCACAACAAATGCAACCCTCCTTTAGCGATTGCTTGCAAGTCTTTACTTTATCCCTTGCCTGCAGGACTTTACTTGCAAGACTTTACTTTATCCAGGTACACGTTATGGGCCACATAACCTTTCTTTACGTTCCACTTTCTTATTTAAGTTATATATATATAATATAACACAACACATCTCGAAGGCAATCCATCACTACAAGGTTATATCTTAATAAGGAAAAACACGTTATCAATTCGTTAGAAAATCCCGTTTCCCATATAAGATAGTAAGTAAAACTTTACTCTAAAAGAACTGGTCATAAAAAGTATATTTATTAGTATGCATACCGCCCCAAAACATTTAAAGCATGTATAAAATAGGGGATCTAGAACTCACCTGAACTCGTCCAAGTAGCTTAAATTCTAAGTCACTTAGGCTATAGCCTGAATACTCTAGCTGCACGAAAGTTAACATGCAAAAACATCATTTTCTTCATAGTTTCGCCCATAGTTTCGCTACAGCGAAACTGCAGTTTCGCTGTCAGTTTCGCTGGGCAGCACTTCTGCTAGTTTCGCTAGGCAGATTCGCTGCCTTGAGCGCCCAACTTTCTTTGGAATTCCCTAGTCTCGCAGAGTCTATAGGTCAGTCTGGGTGTTAGCGAGATTACCGGCGAAACTGTAGTTTCGCCTGAGCGAAATGATAGTTTCGCTGGAATTTCTCCTAGTCTCGCTGAATGAGTTCACAGTTTCGCTGGTTGAATGCTTAAATTCGCTGGATCGGGGCCCAGTTTCGCTGGATGAACAGAAACTCAGATCCAGCCCATTTTTAACCCAAAATCTTAACTTTTTACGTCCAAATCCTTGGTTTACCTTCCATGAAACCAAATCTAAGCTTTTTACACGTTTTCATACATAAAAATTCGACCTTTATGTGTTTCTTTAAACTTTTCAAAACCCCAAAACCCTAGAATCCGGGTTTGATCTACAGAAGGCCTTAGGGGCCGATTCTTACCACATTTTGTTGCTCTTTCCTTGTGTTTTGATGCTCCAATCCACCAGAACTTCAATCCTTCAAACCTTCAAGCTCCAAATCTTGAATTTCTTCACTTTCTCTCTCTACTTTCTCTCTCTACGAATTTGGTGGCTAGGGTTTGAAATGGTGGAAGATGGAGCTGCTCATGCATGTCTAAGGGCTGATTAGGGCCCTTAAACCCATCAAGTCTATCCCATTAAGGCTAATTTGATCCATAGCCCACTAATTTACCCCCTTTATTTCTTAAATTAACCCTTAAAAGCCCATTATTATTAAATGGCTCGTTTCGGGAAATTTCAGGGCGTTACAAGTCTCCCCCCCTTATTTAGGTTTCGTCCTCGAAACCTGTTTCGTCGTTAAACAGATCGGGGTATTGACGTCTCATTTCCTCCTCGGATTCTCAGGTGGCATCCGACCCCTTTCTATGTTTCCATTGTACCTTGACTTGCTTGACTACTTTATTTCTCAATTGTTTCTCCTTCCGGTCCAGTATATCCACTGGTTGTTCTACATAGTTCAGCTTCTCATCCACCTCGATGTCATCTAGAGGTACGACTGCCTCATTTGGTGCTAAACATTTTCTTAAGTGCGACACATAAAAGGTAGGGTGAATCCCACTTAATTCTTCTGGAAGGTCTAGCCTGTAAGATACATCCCCAACTCGTGCTAGTACCTCGAATGGTCTGATAAACCTGGGACTCAGTTTCCCCCTCTTCCTAAATCGGATGATTCCCTTCCATGGTGACACTTTCAGCATTACCCTGTCGCCCATGCTGAACTCTATTGGTCTCCTTCTTCTGTCGGCGTATGACTTTTGTCTATCCTTGGCAACCTTCATATACGCGTTGATTTTCTCCAACTTTTCCGTGGTGGCTTCCACGACTTCCAAGCTCCCTAGTTCCTTCTGACCGACATCACCCCAACAAATAGGAGTTCTGCACCGTCGACCGTACAATAACTCATATGGGGGCATCTTAATACTGGCGTGGTAGCTATTGTTATAGGAGAACTCTGCTAGTGGCAAGTGATCATCCCAGTTACCGCCAAATTCGATAACGCATGCCCGAAGCATATCCTTCAGGGTCTGGATCGTTCTCTCTGATTGCCCATCGATCTGCGGGTGGTATGCGGTACTAACATGCAACCTCGCACCCATCTCTTCCTTGAACTTTTTACAAAACCTGGAGGTGAACCGCGTATCCCTATCTGAAACAATCGATACGGGCATACCATGTCGCGCCACAATTTCTCAGATAAATAGTTCAGCAAGCTTTTCTGAACTAATTGCTTCCTTGATTGGCAGGAAATGCGCACTTTTAGTCAGTCTATCAACAACCACCCATATCGCGTCACGGCCTTTCGTCGTGTGGGGTAGTTTGGTGATAATGTCCATGGTAACATGTTCTCACTTCCACTCTGGCACTTCTAATGGCTGAACATAACCATAAGGTCTTTGGTGCTCAGCCTTCACCTGTAGGCACGTGAGACATTTATGTACATACGCAACCACATCTCTCTTCATCCCAGGCCACCAATAATCTTTCTTCAAATCGTGGTACATGTTATTTACGCCTGGATGTATTGAGTAGCGGGTCTTATGTGCTTCATCCATAATCTTTTCCCGCAAGTCACCATGCTTCGGAACCCATATCCTGCCATGGAAGGTCTTAACACCCAAGGTATTTTCTAACAATTCATCTACTTTTCCCACCATCCTCTCCCTCTTGATTTGTTGTTCCTTTAAGGCGTCCATTTGAGCTTCGTCTATCCGCCTCATAATATCTGGGGTCACTATTAGCTGGCACGCCTTCACCCGGATAGGTTCATATCTTTCCTTTCGGCTCAGGGCATCGGCTACCACATTCGCCTTACCCGGGTGATAATGTATTTCACAGTCATAATCCTTTATCAACTCCAACCACCTCCTCTGTCTCATATTTAGGTCCTTCTGCTCAAAGAAATATTTCAGACTTTTGTGGTCGGTAAATATGGCGCACTTGGTTCCATACAAGTAGCGTCTCCAGATCTTCAATGCGAACACTACTGCGGCAAGTTCCAGATCGTGAACTGGGTAATTAACATCCGTGTCCTTTAGCTGTCTGGATGCGTATGCTATAACCTTTCCTCTTTGCATCAACACACAGCCTAACCCGCAGTAAGAAGCATCGGAGTATACCGTTAGGTCTTCATCTCCCTCCGGTAGGGTTAGTATAGGAGCTTTGGTCAGTCTATCCTTCAATTCCAGAAACGCATCTTCCTGTTCTTTCCCCCAGTCGAATACCACGTTCTTCCTCGTTAACCTTGTTAATGGGAAGCTATCTTTGAGAAATCCTTGATGAACCTTCTATAATAGCCAGCCAATCCCAAGAAACTACAGATTTCGGATGGCATCCTCAGGGAATTCCATTGCGTAACTGCTTCAACTTTCGCTGGATCAACCATTACCCCCTCGGAATTTATAACGTGCCCTAAAAACTGTACCTCCTGTAGCCAGAAGGCACATTTAGAGAACTTCGCATACAGTTTCTCCCTTCGTAAAGTTTCTAACACCTCCTTGATATGACAAGCGTGATCTCCTTCGTTCTTTGAGTATATCAGGATATCGTCAATAAATACTATCACCGATCTGTCCAGCATCGGGCGGCACATGCGGTTCATCAAGTCCATGAATGCCGTAGGAGCATTGGTTAGCCCGAAAGACATAACCAGAAACTCGTAGTGGCCGTAGCGCGTTCGGAAGGCCGTCTTTGGGATATCTTGCTCCCTTACCTTCAGTTGGTGATATCCGGATCAGAGATCTATTCGGGAGAACCAACTTGCCCCTTGCAACTGATCAAACAGATCATCTATCCGGGGTAGAGGGTACCAATTCTTCACGGTCAGCTTATTCAACTCCCTGTAATCTATACACATCCTCATGCTGTCATCCTTCTTCTTCACAAATAGCACGGGAGCGCCCCATGGAGAAATGCTGGGCCTAATTAATCCAGTGTCAAGGAGTTCCTGCAGTTGTGACATGAGCTCCTTCATCTCGGACGGAGCTAGGCGGTAGGGTACTTTGGCAATAGGTTGGGCTCCTGACAGTAAGTCAATCTGAAACTCTATCTCTCTACTCCGGGCAGATCCTCCGGGAATACGTCAGGAAAGTCCCGCACCACTGGCACATCGGGCAACTCTTTCGCTTTATCTTTAACATCCTCGACATACGCCAGATAAGCTCCGCACCCTCGCCTCATACATTTCTCCGCCTTAATCATGGAAATGATCCTTGGAACTTTACAATCGTTATCACCGTAGATCGTAACCGAACTACCATCTGGAGCCGTTAATCGGATCATCTTCTGTTGGCATACTATGTTAGCATCGTGGGCAGCTAGCCAATCCATCCCTAGTACGACATCGAAACCTCCTAAGGGCATAACAAACAATCGTGCGGGAAAGTAATGGCCTCTTAGTTTAATGTGGCAATCCTCTATCATCCTGACTATTCTAATGGACTTACCATCGGCTATTTCTACTTCAAAGGCATCATCTATTTCCTTAGTTTGGACATCTAGTGTAGCACAGAAGGATACAGATACGAAACTCTTACTGGCACCACTATCAAATAATATGGAGGCGCAAATATCATTGTCAAGAACGTAGCTGACACTACGTCCGGGTCCTTCCTTGCTTCCTTCTTGTTCATGGTGAAAGCCCTTGCCTTGACCTTGGGCTTCCCATCATCCCCCTTGTCATCATCCCTGCTCGTGCCCGAGCTTCCCGGCTTAGCTTTCTTGCAATCCCTGCTGTAGTGCCCCGACTCATGGCAGTTAAAGCACTTGTTTACTTCCGGGCACTCCCTAGCCATGTGACCCGTTTTCCCACACCGGTAGCACCCATGGCTACCCAATCGGCACTCTCCGGGATGCCTCCTCCCACACTTCCCACAGTTCTTAACTTCCTGGACCCCCTTCACAACCATCTGTTTTGCATCCACCCTTGCTTTCTTGTTCCCCGGTTGGTGACAACCACTTCCATATCTCTTCCCATTGTTATTCCAGGCCTTCATCGTCTCACCCACTATCACCGGCCTGCGATGACCGTACAACCTTCCACTGAGGTCCACCGCTGATCTAAAAGTACCAGGTCGGGCAGTGACCATGTCCCTACGAATGTCCAGAGGCAACCCTTGTATGTACCTCTTGATTCTCTTGGATTCGGGAGTCACCAAGTCAGGCACCAGACGTGCCATTTCATTGAATTTTGTAGTGTACTCCTAGTGAGTCATATTTCCAGCCTCCAAACTCACGAACTCTTGCTCAATCTTGTCAAGCTCTCTTTACGGGCAGTACTCCTCTATCACCAACCTCTTCATCTCCGGCCACTTCATTCTCTCAATGGCCTCCTCTCCGTAAGACTCAACAATGTTATCCCACCAACACAATGCTTGATCCAAAAGGGAATGGGAAGCAAACTTCACCTTTTGGTTTTCACGGCACTCACTGATCTTCAGTACGGCCTCCATTTCCCAGATCCAACGCTGCGCAGTGGCAGCGTTACCAGTACCATCGAACGTCAGGGGCTTACACCTCTGAAAATCCCCGTAGTTGCACCCCTTCGCCCTCTCTTCCACCTCGGGACCGTCATGGTTACCCAGACGATCTCCCTCATCGCTCAACTCCTGAGTCTTGACCGCTCCCTTCTTATCCACCTTCTCGGAAGCTGTACTCTTCTTACTGTCGCCCTTAACCTGCTCCACAAATTCCGCAAGCAGAGCGGGCATCACTCCAGAGAGGACCTGGTGCACCTCTTGGGCAATAGCTTCCTTCACTGTCTCCTTCAGTTTTGCCTGGTCCGCAGTGAGCCCCTCGGCTCCCATTTCTAACTCAACCTCCTCCTACTTAACCGGTTTCTCAGTCGGCTTCCTGGTTGACCCTTTTGTTGGCTTCACAGTTGCACTTGCAGTTTCCCTTGCCCTAGTCGGGGGCCTTCCGCTAGTGCTTCTCCGGGTGACCATGGTTGGAACTACTTTCTTTGGTGCCATTCTTCCTACTTCCTATAAGATTCAGAATGTTAATATGGTCTTTCAAGGCAAGTTCAGTTCACGACAAGTTTTGTAAATTTTTAATAACAGTGGCCAGTTGTGATTAACTACTTAGAGAACTTCTCGTGCCATAAACCTTCCTATCCTTAACCATACCAACACTAGAACCTACTATACCTATTCTATGCACGTATAAGTCACATAAATTCAGATAGGTGTCACAGATAACTTTATCATACTCTACCTCGGCTCTTACTTAAATAAGAAGGCACTATCCCTCGGAATAATACCTACAACATACTTTGTTACCTCTTGGCATGGAGCTTCTTGGACTGGCATCCTTGACACTTGGTCCCATTATCTGTTTAAGTTTAGGTTTACAAAAACATTTTTCCCAAATCTCTTAAACATTGGCTCTGATACCAACTTGTAAGGCCCACCTTTCCCAGGGAAGCCTCACAGTTGGTCATTCACAACAAAACATCGATTTAAAACAGTTATTTACTCATATGTGTATAAATATATATTGCAGCGGAAAATACTGTAAATTTCAATCCATTACAAATGAAAATATAAACATTGTCTTTAATCCACGAAACTATTTAGGAGTTCTTTGTTTAGCTTTTCTTCATCCGGGATGCCAGTCTTCTAGTGCCAAGAAGCTTCAGTCCCATGCCTCTATACCGTCGCTCTAACTCTTACCTGTCAACTGATATACATACAAAAGTCAGCTTCCTGAGTGAATTTTAGGTTTTCTTTGTAAATAACTTTTTGTAAAGGTATTATCTTTAGCAGTTGAAAATAGTTCTCGTCTATCAAGCATCAATACATACAGACTATCACTTTATCGATACTTTATCATTTCTTTTCATTTCTCGTTATTTATTACTCTTCTTTATCCGTCAATTCTCTGTCACAATCGGTACCTAGGCTCGCCTAGGACTTTACCGACACGCCAATTAAGGGCTTACAGTCGTACTCGATCGGGCCATTAATGTCATGCCAATTCAGGGCTTACAGACCTGCCTGTTCGAGCATTACTTTATCCGGGTGAGGGCACAACAATGCAACCCTCCTTTAGCCATTGCTTGCAAGTCTTTACTTTATCCCTTGCCTGCAGGACTTTACTTGCAAGACTTTACTTTATTCAGGTACACGTTATGGGCCACATAACCTTTCTTTACGTTCCACTTTCTTATTTAAGTTATATATATATAATATAACACAACACATCTCGAAGGCAATCCATAACTACAAGGTTATATCTCAATAAGGAAAAACACGTTATCAATTCGTTAGAAAATCTCGTTTCCCATAAAAGATAGTAAGTAAAACTTTACTCTAAAAGAACTGGTCATAAATAGTATATATAGTAGTATGCATACCGCCCCAAAACATTTAAAGCATGTATATAATAGGGGATCTAGAACTCACCTGAATTCATCCAAGTAGCTTAAATTCTAAGTCACTTAGGCTATAGCCTGAATACTCTAGCTGCACGAAAGTTAACATGCAAAAACGTCATTTTCTTCATAGTTTCACCCATAGTGCCAGGTTCGCTGGGCAGCACTTCTGCTAGTTTCGCTAGGCAGATTCGCTGCCTTGAGCGCCCAACTTTTATTGGAATTCCCTAGTCTCGCAGACTCTATAGGTCAGTCTGGGTATTAGCGAGATTATAGGTGAAACTGTAGTTTCGCCTGAGCGAAACTGTAGTTTCACTGGAATTTCTCCTAGTCTTGCTGAATGAGTTCGCAGTTTCGCTGGTTGAATGCTTAAATTCGCTGGATCAGGGCCCAGTTTCGCTGGATGAACAGAAACTCAGATCCAGGCCATTTTTAACCCAAAATCTTAAATTTTTACGTCCAAATCCTTGGTTTACCTTCCATGAAACCAAATCTAAGCTTTTTACACATTTTCATACGTAAAAATTCGACCTTTTTGTGTTTCTTTAAACTTTTCAAAACCCTAAAACCCTAGAATCCGGGTTTGATCTACAGAAGGCCTTAGGGGCCGATTCTTACCTCGTTTTGTTGCTCTTTCCTTGTGTTTTGATGCTCCAATCCACCAGAACTTCAATCCTTCAAACCTTCAAGCTCCAAATCTTGAATTTCCTCACTTTCTCTCTCTACTTTCTCTCTCTACGAATTTGGTGGCTAGGGTTTGAAATGGTGGAAGATGGAGCTGCTCATGCATGTTTAAGGGCTGATTAGGGCCCTTAAACCCATCAAGTCTAGCCCATTAAGGCTAATTTGATCAATAGCCCACTAATTTACCCCCTTTATTTCTTAAATTAACCCTCAAAAGCCCATTATTATTAAATGGCTCGTTTCGGGAAATTTCGGGGCGTTACAAGAGCATCCTAAGGAAGTGCAAGAATAGAAAGCCCAATCATCTCCAATTCAAATGGCTCCTCTTGCATCAGGAAGACCCATTTTATCCTGGACTTACTCAACTAATCTAAAGAGATGGCATGTAGTCAGAGATCAAGGTGAGGTAAATGTCTACTCTTGGGAAGACCTCTTTATTTTTACCTCTGCATGATCTTTTTGACATTAGAAGATACTTCACAAGTCTGAGTGATCCTGACCCTCTAATGAAGAAAGGAATGGTCATGATCATGTTAAGAACTATGAACTGTTGAATATCTTCAAGTGTTTTGGTAGCATCAGCCTAGGGGGAGTTTGTAAGAATTCCTAGAAGTCTGATGCAGCCAAAACACTCTTGTAACTATCTACTGATAAAGACATCAATTGCAAGCCAACAGCTGAAGGTAACAGCTGATCACATCAGCTGAAGACATCAGCTGAAGGTAACAACTGAAGGCAACAGTTGATCCCATCAGCTAAAGAGATCAGCTGAAGACAACAGCTGAAGGTAACAGCTGATCACAACAGCTGAAGGTAACAACTGAAGGTAACAGCTAAAGACATCAGCTGAAGACATCAGTTGAAGATAACAACTGAAGAAGTACTCTTTAGTAGTTGTGATGATCCTTTTCAGTAGTTGTCACAACAACTGAAGAAGTACTCTTCAGTAGTTGTGATGATCTTCTTTTAGTAGTTATGACAACAGCTAAAGAAGTATTATTTAGCAGTTATGCTAATCCTTCTTCAGCAGTTATGCCAGTCCTTCTTCAGCAGTTATGCTAGTCTTCATTCAGTAGTTTTATGCAAATGATCGTCTTCCTGCATGCTGCACAGAACATGAAGTAGTATTGCTACGAAAGTTTTGTTGGGTTTGTTAGAACATAAAATCATAGTTTAACCTCTTAAACTTTCTGAAAACGCAGCGGAAGTAAAGCATTATAACCATGTTTATAAGCTGAAAAATATGTTCATTAGATGACCATATTGATGTATAAAACAAACCCAAAGAACAAAGGATCATTTATGTGAATAAACAAGCTATGAACTTATGTAAATGCACATAAAATCACAGCTTCATTGAGCTGTGATATACCTTACTGCAGCAGCCAAGAAAACGAGCAAAAGTGATGTTTGATGAAGATGGAGATGCCCAAAATTCAGCTAAGACTTCAAGATTAGAAGCCCTCAATCTTGTATACCCAAAGCTCTTTGGAAGAACACCTTCTTGCTAGGAAGAAGACACCAAAACAAGCCCAGAAAACCCTCTTTTCACTGCTGCTGCTCGTAATCTTTGGAGCTGCTGGAATTTGATATTGTTAAGGTGTTTATGATGAACTTATGGCTGAATCTTCAAGCTAGAAGACCTCAAGAAGGTGATACCCCAAGCTACCAAAAACACACCCTTTGATGCTAGGATTTTACAACACCAACTTTCACCTTAAAACTTACTTGAAAGCTGAAAGTTTTCTGCATGTTTCTGCCTTGCTGCTGCCGTGAACTAGAGAGAATACAAGGAGAATGTTTGCAATGCTTTTGAGAGAATCAATCTGAGTTTTGCATGTGTGAATGCACGTGTTATAGTGTTAGTGCTCTACCCTTTTATTAAACAAATGAATGGTCTTTATTCCAGCCACATGAACCGTGAACAAGGCTGCCACTTTGGGTGGTATGCCATGTGTTCTTCCACTCATTTGTTTAATTAAACTCAAAATAAAATTTGTAACAATTAAAATTTATTTTGTACACTCAACTAACACTAATATGACATTAATTAAAACTTGGTTTAATTAATTTGTAACACCTTACAAGCCATGTTATTGTTTTATTTTATAAATGTTAATTAACCATTAAATAACAATTATAAAGTAATCTCTCAAAATAAACAAATCCATGTTATTTATTAATTTCTTAAGTGCATCTAATTTAGAAAACCATTTTTCTAAATGTTTTGATGTTGTTATTTATTTAACTGATCAAATCAATAAATAAATATTGCAGGTGTTTGTCTAGCCTGTTATTGGGTGTTACCCGACTTGGATCATATCACACTAGCCACATCAATTTAATATGTATCTTGGGCAGATCGAATCCTACAAGTTTTACACCACTTCAGAAACATTCTAAGTGTAAAATCTTTTATAGCCAAGACCAATATCTTCTGAAGCCAGAAATGAAGTCTTCCTTAGCTTCAAGACAAAGTCTTCCGAAGCCAAGAAACCAAGATAGATTCTTCCAAAGACTTTTATCACACATGCTTTTATCTGATGTACCTTTTCTGATAAAGTTGAACCACTTTGCCGCTGCCCACTCTGGTTAGTCACCAACTTATATGAGTTGGTGAAAAGGTCCATGCTTTAGGAAAACTGTACATTGAGGTCTTGGGTCAAACCTTTCTACTTTATGTACCTTTATCCTTTTTGTAATATATTAGGATGTGAGCTATGGCATGTCATAGTCACTAGCCAAAAGGCAATCTGCCTTTTGAGTCTACATGGATGGTGTTGTCTAATTCATGTATCAAGATGGCCTTCAAAGTATGGCCGTCTGTAGGTTGTATTATATAGTATCTCAAAGTCTTGTAATGTATGCATGCTGAATACTTGTAACTTGAATTTGAGAAGCAATATACAACATCCTTGAAAACCAACCACTAGTGTTGTTATCTTGTTCTTTTTCTTTCTGAGTTTACTTTTGTATTCTTAGCATCATCATAACCGGTTCCCTATTTGTTCTGTTAAGTGTTCTAATACACTCTCCTCATTGTGTTGTTCTGTTGTAAAAGTGCTAAACCCTTCACCCGGTCCTGCGTATTTGTTTGAGACTTTTACTTGTATTGTTACAATTGAATCTTGATTAATATATTTGGAATTAATAATAGCGTTATGTGGCTGTGAACAATCGTAACTCTCACATCTCGATGTTTCCGCCGTCAAGGTTGGGGTGTGACAGATTGGTATCAGAGCCCATAACTATAGGGATTTAGGTTATTAGAAATGGTGACCTACACTATAGTTGCATGAACCTCATAGAAAGATCTCTATACCTTTGTGCTTACATATTGTTTGCATGTTACATAATGCTATGCCTTTTGTGCAACTTGATGCCTTAGCATAGGAATTGCCTTATGTATGTTTAAACTGTTGGATTTTTTATGCCCAAGACACATAGAATATTGATGTGGTTAGTACGTCATGATCCAAATCGGGTCATACCCAATAACAAGTTTAGCAAACACCAATATGTATTTAATTGATGATTTGATCATGCAATTAAATCATTGCACCAATTTTAGAAAATGGGTTTTCTAAAATAAATTGTATGTGAGAAAGAACAACTTATAATTATATTTTGTTCATGGACATTATTTGTAATGTTATTTAAGTTTGTTAAATAACATCAAATAATAAGAGTGTGTGTTTAAGTTATATATTTAAAACGTTAAACTATATAACTAATAATAATAATACAAAATACAACTAGTAACAATTTAGTGGGTGTTTTAAAATGGGAAACCCATTTTGAAAGAGAAGTGGCCGCCCCCTTGAGGGTAATTTTGGTCATTTTGTTTTCTTGAAAACACACACCCATTAACATAAAACACACTCTCCAAAATTCAGCTCTCACTCTCACATGCAAGGGCCAAGAACGCACACACTTTTTCTCTCAAAACTTCTTGAAGAAAAGCTGCTGAAAATTCAATTTTCAGCATCCATGGACCGATTTTGGTGCACAAATCCTAACAAAAGGGGTGTTTGTTGAAGGCTTGTGGGTATGAACAGTTGGATGCAAGTGAGTTTTCAGGAAGAAAACAGATATGCATGGAAACTTGGATACTTGCAAGGCAAGACTTGTAGCAAAAGGTTTCACTCAAACTCAAAGGTTGATTATGATGAATCCTTCACGCCGGTGGCAGTGCTAAAATCTAACAGGATATTGTTTGCCATTACTAATCATTATGACTATGAGATTTGACAAATGGATGTCAAAACCGCTTTTCTTAATGTACATCTCGAAGAGACTGTCCATATGGTTTAGCCTGAAAGTTTTGTCGATCCAAATCATCCTAATAAAGTATGCAAGTTAAAGAGAACAATCTATGGATTGAGACAAGCATCGAGAAGTTGGAATCAATGTTTTGATGAAGGGATCAAGGAATTTCGTTTCATCAAGAACGCTGACAAGACTTGTGTGTATAAAAGGGCTAGTAGGAGTCTAATTACATTCTTAGTATTGTATGTTGATGACATACTACTATTTGGAAATGATATTCCAACCATGGAAGGTGTTAAAACCTGGCTTGGAAATTGTTTTTTCCATAAAAGATCTCCGTGAAGCCGCCTATATTTTGGAAATAAAGATCTATAGGGATAGATCAAGGCGGTTGATAGGGTTACACTAAAGTGCATACATTGATAAAGTCTTGAAAAGGTTCAAGATGGAAAACTCTAAGAAAGGTATAGTACCTATTCAAAGAGGGACAATATTGAGTGCATCTCAATGTCCAAGCTCAAAGGATGAGCAAGATCGTATGAAGGACATCCCATATGCGTCTGCTATAGGATCCATCATGTATGCGATAATATGCACTAGAGTGGACGTGTCATGCGCGTTAAGCATGACAAGTAGATATCAGAAGAATCCAATTAATAGCCATTGGATGGCTGTTAAAAGTATATTGAAATACCTTAGGAGGACTAAGGATATGTTTCTAATATATGGATCTGATGAAGAGGAACTAGTTGTAAAGGGTTACACAGATGCGAGTTTCCAAACTGATCGAGATGATCCTCGATCACAATCGGGGTATGTCTCCATCATGAACAGGGTAGCATTGTACACTACATAATACGAATACATAGCTGCCTCATTAGCAGCTTGGGAAGCTGCATGGATAAAAGGGTTTATAACCGATCTAAGGATGGTCTCTACCATTCAAGACCCCTTAGAAATCTTTTATGATGACGAGGGTGCGATTGTTCAAATCAAGGAACCTCGAGCACATCAAAAGATTAGGCACAATGAGCGGAGATTCAACTATATAAGGGATGAAGTTGAAAAGGGAAAGACATGTATTCGCAAAGTTCACTTTGATCAAACATTGCGGATCCACTCACGAAGCTCCTTGAAAGGGCAAAGCATGAAAGTCATACTTGTGCCTTAGGACTTTGATATTCTATTGATTGGAATTGATCTGTTTAGTATTACTATGGAACAATTGTAATACTTAACTCATCTATGTATTTACGATATTATGAGTTATGTTCCTTTTAGCATGTTTACATCCATGAATAATTCTATTATTCTAAATGTCCATAGTCGGTCATATTTGTGGGAACAAATATGAATTTAAGACTATTATGAACTTGGATTGGCGGATATTCATAAGGCATGAATATAGAGCAATTGGTTGCTGCCAAGGTTCATAGATATTCGTGGGATACGAATATTGGACTGACCCGCGTCTCAAATCTTACTACATGGAATATTATTGTTGATCATAAGTAAATTTGAGTAAAGGTGAATATCATTTGGTATCCTCTGACCTGAGATACATATTGGGTTTTGATATTCACCAAGTGTTATACCTTGAGCTAGTTCTTCGCTGATCTGAAATAATGGTCAGTACATAAGGCTATGTTCAGGTATGACATAAGGTGATTGTGAGAAACGTATGTAGTCAAGATGGGATTTGTTCCTCTTATTCGTTGAGAGTATGATGTCTAAGGCCTGATTAAGTTAAATCAACAAGGAATGATCATTCTGTGTCCTTGGATTTAACATGACATCTATAACAAAAGGATAAATGATTGATTCACCTAAAAAATTTCAAGTTGGATACTTGAAGGGGATAATGTTATTGAATGGCTTCTAAGTCATGTGTATTAAGGGCAGTAAACCGTTGTTAGGCGGTATTTACTGCTTGCATCAATCTTCTATGAATCTTGTGGAAGTGGGAGATTGTTGGATTCTTTATGCCCAAGGCACATAGAATATTGATGTGGTTAGTACATCATGATCCAAGTCAAGTCATACCGAATAACAAGTTTAGCAAACAACAATATGTATTTAATTGATGATATGATCATGCAATTAAATCATTGCACCAATTTTAGAAAATGGGTTTTCTAAAATAAATTGTATGTGAGAAAGAACAACTTATAATTATATTTTGTTCATGGACATTATTTGTAATGTTATTTAAGTTTGTTAAATAACATCAAATAATAAGAGTGTGTGTTTAAGTTATATATTTAAAACGTTAAACTATATAACTAATAATAATAATACAAAATACAACTAGTAACAATTTAGTGGGTGTTTTAAAATGGGAAACCCATTTTGAAAGAGAAGTGGCCGCCCCCTTGAGGGTAATTTTGGTCATTTTGTTTTCTTGAAAACACACACCCATTAACACAAAACACACTCTCCAAAATTCAGCTCTCTCTCTCTCACATGCAAGGGCCAAGAACACACACACTTTTTCTCTCAAAACTTCTTGAAGAAAAGCTGCTGAAAATTCGTTTTTCAGCATCCATGGACCGATTTTTGGTGCACAAATCCTAACAAAAGGGGTGTTTGTTAAAGGCTTGTGGGTATGAACACTTGAGGACATCTATTCTTGATGTTTTGGTCATCCAATAGCAGCTCCATCTACATCTTTATCTGTTGGATCATGATGAGGCTGATGCAACCAAAACCACTTCATAGTCATTTTTGGTGCTACATTGAAGGGCTTCCAAGCAAAGCAAGAGATCTTCCGAGAGTCTGAAGACAACAGCTGAAGTCAACAACTGAAGACAACAGCTGAAGTCAACAACTGAAGACAACAGCTGAAGTCAACAACTGAAGACAACAGCTGAAGTCAACAACTGAAGACAACAGCTGAAGTCAACAACTGAAGACAACAGCTGAAGTCAACAACTGAAGACAACAGCTGAAGTCAACAACTGAAGACAACAGCTGAAGTCAACAACTGAAGACAACGCTGAAGTCAACAACTGAAGACAACGGCTGAAGTCAACAACTGAAGACAACAGTTGAAGCCAACAGCTGAAGACAAAGTCTGAACTTCCGAAGACAAAGTCTGATGAAAGATCTGAAGACAAAGTCTGAGCTTCCGAAGACAAAGTCTGATGAAAGAGATGAAGACAAAGTCTGAGCTTCCGAAGACAAAGAAGACTCCAAGCCTCGGAAGAAGCAGTCTTCCGAAGTAAAAGTGGCTTCGGAAGAAGTTATTCTTCCGAAGTACTTTATTCTTCGGAAGACATTGCGATGACCAGCAGATAAAAGTATGGTCCCTGACAGTCCGCTGCAGACCTCTGATACAGCATGGCATCTTCCTAAAGAGCCATGTTGTTGACCATGCTTTATTCTACTGTTCACCTTTTTATGATAGTACATGTTACCAACTTTAGTTGGTGACAAAAGGTAAGTCAGGGACATGTCCTGACTATCAACTCTCAGGCAAAATGTCTGAAAGACCTCACCTAGAATCTTGTAGTATAGATGTAAGGTTAGAGGTGTCCAGCTGGTATCAAAGTATATCCGGTGTAGGTAGTATTATATATATCTTCTCCTTGTAACTCATTAGAGTGATTTTGAGAGTCCAAGAGTCTTGTAATCCTTTGAGTTGAGAAGCAATATATAAAAGTACCTTGAAAATTTACTTCCTGTGTTAATTTTCTTACTGCTTGTTACTTGTTATATTGTGATCAACTCTTCATAGACTACTTGCTGAGTGTTGTTCATAGTGAGTTGAGAGAAAAACCACCCATAATCGATCCTGCAATTGGTATCAGAGCTCTAGGCTCTTGATTGTGAGATCTTACCATCCAAATCAACCTATTTTTCACTCCTCACTACAAACCACTCACTCAAATGGCTGCTCTCTCCAAGGCTGATATGGAAACCGGTACCAAGACCAAGTCTCCACTAATCACCCCTGAAGACTTTGATACATGGTGTATTAGAATGGAAGGCTTCATCAAGTGTCAAGATTCAAGGATGTGGGACTCCATTGTCAATGGTCCTTTCATACCAAGCACCACTTCTGCCACTGGTAATCGCATCATTCCAAAAGATGTTGATGATTACTCAGAAGAAGACAGGAAGAGAATAGAGCTGGATCAAAGGGCTATGACTTCTCTCCAAACTGCTCTCCCCAACTCCGTCTACAGACGCTTCAAGAAGTGCAAAACTGCTAAAGATTTATGGGAAGCACTGAAGCTGATGTATGAAGGATCCAAGGAAACCCAAGAGAACAAGAAGGATCTCTTGAAGCAGCAGTTTGAGAACTTTACTTTCAAGGCTGGTGAGACCTTGACTCAACAATACTTCAGGTATGTTGAGCTAGTAGATACTCTGGAGGATATTGGAGTAGCTCTTGAGAATAGAGACATAGTTAGGAAGTTCATGTCTTCCCTTCCTAAACTATGGATACATTACTGTGTTGTAATCAAGAGAACTTCGGACCTTAAGACTCTTACTCTGACAGAGTTGTATGGTATCCTAAGTGCATTCCAGATGGAAATGAACATGTAGAACTCCTCTGGTCACACCAATAACCAACTGAGTTCAGCCCTTCATGTGGTTGAAAGGGAAATCACGGAACCACAACATCAGTTGCTGTGTTACCCTGACAACTCACACAGCGGACCTTACATTACTCTACCTGAGACTCCAAAGTCTTAAAAGGTTCAACACAACTCCTCTCAGGATAGTTGTGCCTTTGTCTCTGGAAGTGGACACTCTGGTGATTTTCAATACTGCTTTGATGATCTTGAGTGCTTCAGTCCAGATGATGTGGAGTATGTGGATATTGTCTAGCAGATGGATCTTTTAACATACAGAGCAAAGAAGTTCTTCAAGAGAACTGGAAGGCAATTCCCTCAAAACCCAGTCAACAGCAGGTTTGGGTTTGACAAAAGCAAAGCAAAGTGTTACAACTGCAACCAACTTGGTCACTTTGCTAGGGAATGCAAGGCTCCCAAGAACAACACGGGAACCCCACAGTCCTCCACACATCCCACTGCTTCAAAGCATGAAGAGAAGTCAACTGAAACAGCTGCTGTGGCTCAAGAAGTTGACTGGAGCTTCATGGTACAGGATGTGACTCCTGCTTAAGCACTCATGGCCGGAACAGATGATGATCAGGTATATGAACATCTTTGTACTGCTGCCTGTATTGCTAAAGTTAAACTCTATAAGGATTACATTTCGGAAATCAGATCTGAGGTTGAGTCCTTAAATGTGCTAAAATCTGATTTTAAGAGACCTGAATCTGACTATCAAAAGAAAATTGAGGAGTTAGAGAAAACTGTGTCTCTTTTAAAACATGAAAAGACTAATTATAAGACTCAAATTAAAGATCTGATATCCAAACTATCTGAGGTTCAAGCCCAGTTGGTCACAGCTGAGGCTCAGGCCAGGAAGCAAGCTATTGCTGAGCAAAGCTTCCAAACTATTCTTGCATCAACCTCTTATTCCAAAATGTTTTATCAAAACAAAGAAGGGTTGGGAACCAATGAAATAGCTCCACCACACTCTTATGAGTCTATTAGACTACCTAGATGTGGTACTGAAAAGCAAGAGGTTCCAACTGCTGACCCTTCTCCATTGGAACTAAAGGATGAGGCAAAAATAGTGGCCACCACAGGGGAGAAACAGGAGGATATACTCATCTCCACCTGTGAAGACCTAATCCTAACCACCAAGGCAAGAAGAAGCAGAGCTAAAGCTGCTAGAAGGACTGCCAAGAAGGTTCCAGAGTCCAAGCTAAAGATCGACCCAAAGCAAAAGGGTGTCTTCATATCTGCCGGATTTCAAGTGGTAGGTACTACTGATTCAGGAAAGGAGTGTAATACCAGCACTCCTATCCTACTGAAGGATCAGAAGTTGAAAGGGAAAGTTGCTGATGAAGAGAAGAAACCTAAGAAACAGCAACCTGCAAGTTCCCAGAAAACTAACATTGCATGCATAATGTGTGGTCTACACAACCACATGGCTAAAGATTGTTACTACAATCCAGCAAGCACACATTATGCAAATAATGTTAGAAAAGAAGGAGTCAGAGAAGGTTTCTCAGTTGGACCACTTCAAAAGGTCCAAATGATGAAAAAGGGAAGGTTGGTCTCGGAAGCCAAGTTGCTTTCGGAAGAAACTACTTCTTCCGAAGGGAAGATGGCTTCGGAAGCCAAACCTTCTAAGGTTCGGAAGAACAAGAAGGCTCCCTTGAAACCATCTCAGAAGAAGACTACTTCGGAAGAAAAGGTGGTGAAGGTTTTTTCCGAAAAGAAAGAAGCTTCGAAAGAAGACCATGCTGCACAAGCTTCAACAAGCTCATTTTCAAAGAACAACCAAGGGATGGATTGGAAGATCAAGGAAGATGCTGCAGCCCAAACCTCTTCTTCAACAACGACCACTATTGAACCCCAATGCATATCTTTTGGTTCAATTATGTCACTATCGTTGGAAAAGCCCAAGACCAGCAAGGCTTGGGCTTCCAAACAAAACTAACCATCTCATCTTATGTTCAGGGACGTCCATTTGACAAGAACAACAATGTCTGGATTGTAGATAGTGGATGCTCCAGGCACATGACAGGGAACAGATCTCTCCTTCAACAATTCCAGAACTTTGATGGAGGGCCTGTCCAATTTGGAGGTGAGGCCGGAGGATATATTTCGGGCAGAGGAAGTATATCCAATGGCAGAATAAACATTGACAAAGTTCACTTTGTCAAACAGCTTGAACACAATCTATTAAGTGTTTCTCAATTCTGTGACCAGAAGCATCAGATGCTCTTCACAGAATATGAGTGCATTATCCTCAAACCAGGGATGACAATTCCTCCGGAATTGGTGCTTCTTAGATCTCCCAGGAAAGGGGATATGTACAAGATGGATATGAACAATGCTTCTCCTATGAGTGAAGTATCATGCTTTCTTTCCAAAGCTGGTAGTGATGAGTCAACACTATGGCATAAACGTATGTGTCATGTGAATTTTAAAACAATGAATAAATTGGCTAAAAATAACTTGGTACATGGTTTGCCTAAAAAGGAATTTTTCTGCAAAGATAACTGTGTTGCATGCCTGAAAGTGAAACAACACAGATCATCTCACAAATCCAAATGTGTTAACTCTATCACTACTCCATTACACTTATTGCACATGGATGTCTTTGGTCCCACAAGTATAATGAGCATTGGAAGGAAATCATACTGCCTTGTGATAGTTGATGATTTTACAAGATTTATATGGGTATTCTTTTTAAGAAGTAAAGATGAAACTGCTGAAACTTTAAAATCTTTTATTCTTAAAATAGAAAATCAAATTGATCACAAGGTTAAGATCATTAGAAGTGATCAAGGGACTGAGTTTAAGAACTTCGTTCTTGACTCATTCTGTGACTCAAAAGGGATTGCCAGACAATACAGTGCTCCCAGAACTCCTCAACAAAACGGTGTTGCTGAGAGGAGGAACAGGACACTTATTGAGGCTGCTCAGACCATGTTAGCTGATTCAAAGCTGCCTCTAACATTTTGGGCAGAGGCAGTCAGCACTGCATGCTATGTGCAGAACAGGGTTCTTGTAGTTAAGCCCCATGGAAAAACCCCTTATGAGTTATGGAACAAGAGGCCACCGTTCATTGGCTTTCTAAGGTCCATTGGCTGCAGGTGTACCATACTTAACACAAAGGACAACTTAGCAAAGTTTGCTGAGAAGTCGGATGATGCTATCTTTATTGGATACTCTTCTAGCTCTAAAGCTTATAGAGTATACAATATTAAGAATCAACAATTTGAGGAATCATCCAATATAGTTGTTAATGAGCTCACTCCTTGTGTTAGGGGGAATGGACCTGAGTATATCTTTGATTTAGAATTGTTTCCAAACTATTCTAAACCATCTTGTGAGAATGTTTCAGCTGGAACAGGTGCTCAAGAGAATGCTGATGCTGATGCTGATGCAAGTCAACTGTTTGAGCTTCCCAGACCTCTTCCAAATTCTCCAAGAGCTGAAAGGCAACAAGCTTCAACCATTCATAGATCTGATAGTGTGACTATCTCCAGGAATAATGAAGCTTTAACAAGTGAATCACTTGATCAACCTCAAAGTTCTTCAGGTGATCCGTTACACACCAGGTTGAGGGAAGTAGTATTCTGAAGGAACAGGTAACTGTTAATCCTACTCCACAACCAACCATTGATGATGTTTCTCAATCATTTAATCAGTCCTCATTGAATGACTTTGAAACAGCAGTTGGACAGAGTGATCCAGTTCCTGATCAGAATATGTCTAACCTGGACTTTTCTCAACAACTGGAAGTGATTCCTCGTCTTAGGATTCACAACACTCATCCAACTGAGAACATCATAGGGAATGTCTCTGAGGGTGTGAGAACAAGAGGACAAACTCATCATGGGAATGTCTGCTTGTATTCATGCTTCTTGTCTCAGATGGAACCAAAGAAGGTAGAAGATGCCTTAAAGGATAGTAGTTGGGTTGAATTGAAGCAGGAGGAGCTGCTTCAATTCCGAAGACAAAAGGTCTAGAATCTATGCCCACTACCATCTGGTCAAGTACCCATAGGCACTAAATGGGTATTCAGGAACAAGAAAGATGATAGAGGCTTGATTATCAAGAATAAGGCAAGACTAGTAGTTCAAGGGTACACCTAGGAGGAAGGAATTGATTATACTGATGTCTTTGCACCTGTTGCAAGACTTGAGGCAGTTAGGATCTTCCTTGCTTATGCTGCATCCAAGAACTTCACAGTCTACCAACTTGACGTCAAGTGTGCTTTTCTATATGGGGATATAGATAGGGAAATCTATGTATGTCAACCTCAAGGATTTGAAGACCCACAGCACCCCAACTACGTGTGCAAACTGGATAAAGCTCTATATGGGCTGCACCAAGCACCTAGGCTGTGGTATGAGACCTTGTCTCAGTTTCTCCTAAAGAATGGATACACTAGAGGTACCATTGACAAGACTCTTTTCATCAGAAAGAGTGGAGAAGACATTTTGCTAGTACAAGTCTATATTGATGACATCATATTTGGTTTTTCAAATGATCAAATGTGCAAGGACTTTGAATACATTATGAAGCAGAAGTTTGAGATGAGTTCCATGGGAAAAATGGACTTTTTCCTTGGAATTCAAGTGAAACAGATGAAGGAAGGGTTCTTCATAAGTCAATCTAAGTATGTCTCAGACATCTTAGAAAGATTTGAAATGAAGAATTGTAAACCAGCCAAGACACCCATACCCAGAAACCATAATCTTTGCCCTGACCTTGAGGGGGAGGATACTGATCAGCATCAGTATAGAGCAATCATTGGTTCTCTGATGTATCTCACTGCTAGTAGACCAGATATCATGTTTGCCACATGCATTTATGCAAGATATCAGGCTGCTCCAAAGGTGTCTCACCTAGCTGCTGCAAAGAGGATCCTCAGATACCTCAAATGAGCCCCTAAACTAGGTCTCTGGTATCCAAGAAATAGTAATTTCAATCTCTATGGATACTCTGACAGTGACTATGGTGGATGCAACATTGACAAGAAATCAACATCAGGAGGATATCAATTTCTTGGTGGAAGGATTATCTCATGGCAATGCAAGAAACAATCCTGTGTCTTTACATCAACTGCTGAAGCTGAATACATTGCTGCTGCTAGCTGCTGTGCTCAACTGATATGGATTCAAAATCAGATGTTAGACTATGGATTCAACTTCATGACTACTCCTATCAATATTGACAACAATAGTGCTATCTCCATTACTGAGAATCCGGTGAAGCACTCCAAGACAAAGCACATTGATATCAGGTATCATTTCATTAGAGATATTTATGAGAAACATCTGATCAAGTTAATCAAAGTTGACTCAAATGAACAATATGCTGATTTGTTCACAAAGGCATTTGATGAACAAAGATTTAAGTATCTTATATCAGCTATTGGGATGATAAATTTTGATTAACTACCTCTTTTGAAAAGCTTTTTAAATGTGTAATGTCTTGGTTCAATACAATCTAAGCCTTGTTACAAAAAGATCTTTAAATTATTCTAAGTGTAAATTCCTTCCGAAGAGGAATTAACTCTCGGAAGATATTCTTGAATATCTTCCGAAGCCGAAATTCCTAAATAGAAATTGTCTTCTCGGAAGACTTTTTGGTCTCGGAAGAAGCGATTGATTTTACATCTGATCTACTTCCGAAGCTTATAAAACTCTCCATTCGGAAAGATAACGTTACCTTCGGAAGCAATGTTTTGCTTCAGAAGAGAAAGTATCTTTAAAGGACCATTTTACCTTCGGAAGCAATGCCTTGCTTCGGAAGAGAAATTGACTTCGGAAGACAATTACCTTTGGAAATGTTTTACATTAGGAAGTAAAGGTTTTTATATGTAACGGATATCTTTTGGGCCCCACTCTGTAAAAAGTAAAGATTTTGTCCATGATGGTCAGATTATTTAAAATTATCCTTTGCCGCCACTATCATTTCTCCGCCGTAAACCACCATACCACCCACAGTAACCCCAAACAGTTACCCTATTACCGCTACTACCACAATTCATCCCTTTTAAATAATCTTGACTGATCAATTTCATCTTCTTTTACTAATTTACTGACCTAACTATTTCCTTCACTGTCAAACCTGCAATTTCACCCAAATTTCAAGCTTACCTTTTCTTCAATGGCGCTAAACCCTCAGCACAACCAAGTCGCATTACTTGATTCGTCAAGGGATGCCGACTTCACCCAAATCATCACCTTTCTTACCGAATCCACATACCTCACTGCAGTTACAGTTAACCCCACCGCATACTCCAACCATATGTCCGAATTCTGGAGCAACGGTCAAACTGTAGTTTTGAATGGGGTTCGAGTCCTGAGAACCCACATTTGTGGCCAAGAGTTGGTCATCACTGAACAGCTCATCAGGGAGCATCTCGAGCTCCATGATGATGGGGCTCCTACTAAGTTCCCCAAAGAAGACTTGGAAGGCACCTATATCCTCATGGGATATGGAGGGGATGTAAGCAGGTCTACCGTCTACAAGTTTAACTTCTCTTACCATTGGAAGTTCCTGCTGCACATTATCCTGCACTGCCTCTCCAACAAATCAGGGGGTTGGGATCAAATCCCATATGAACTAGGATGCCTAGTTCATGGGTTGGTGAGAGGTCTCCGATTCAACTACTCACGATTTGTGTTGACCAACCTTATCAGCAATCTAAGAAGGGATACATTCTTCATGTATCCCAGATTTATTCAACACATAATCAACTGTGAGCTGGAACCAAGCAAGCTTGTCTGCACAGCTGCTCTTACCGTTCCACAAATGAGGCCTACCATCTTCAAAATAATGAAGAAGGTTTCCATCAACTTCACTGGAAGGTACACTCAATTACCTCCAAAGATGACTGAGCGCATAGCTCCTGGTGACATCCCTGTTATCCCCACAGGTGATGAACCCACACCAGCAACCTTCACCACAATGCCAAAATCTTCTTCACCCATCAAAGCTACATACCAGAGACGACCCAAACGAACCCTTTTTCAATCTACTCTGATTGAACAAGCTCCTTCAGTTCAAACCAAAAGGGCTAGAGTGGAATCATGGGCTCCCACTCAGTCCGAGGTCACACCATCATCCTTCATATTCGACCTCAATATGGGTTTTGAGCCTCCTCAGTCTCAAACCCAAGAGCCCGAACCCCAAGCCTTAAGCCCACAGGGTGAGTCTTTACACTCCCCTGTGCAGCCTTCTAGGTACAGCCCCACCATAGGCTCAATGCCTGTAGACATTGATCTAGGTCCTGGGTCAGTAGGTTTATCTTCCCTATCTTTCACTAACCTTCTACTCTGCACTGATGAAGAGATTACATCTCTCCATGGCCATGAAGTTGATCTACAACACCCTCTGAAAGATCAACAGAGCCAAGAGGGATCCCTTGTCTCTAGCCCCCATCAGCAGCCAATTACTGAGGTGAGTCCCACTAATGTGGAGGGGACTCATGTAGACTCAGCTGCCACTACTCAGAGTTTCTCATTGAGCCCTCAGGACAGTAGTAACATAATTAGGACTGAGTCTACGGCAACTTTGCCCATTGACATCTCTGAAAGAGATGACTCTGAGCAAAGGAAAGCAGGGTGCCAAGAAGCCACATCTGGTGGTGAGACTGAGCATACTAGGTATGTTATCTCATCTCCCCGTGATTCTTCTCATGAAGATGAGGGAAGTATGCAACTAACACTTCAGTACTTGCTTTCTAAGGTCTCCAACCTGGAATCACAGGTGAGGATCTTAGAATCAAGGACTGCCACTCAGCAACTTGAGATTAACACTCTCAAGGCCAAACTAGCTAAGAAACAGACGGAGAGGTCTGTTAGGCATGTACCAATTCAGGTCTCACTGAATTCTTCCTCAAGCTCATCTAGCTCTCAAGATGATGCTACCAAAAAGGGGGAGAAAGTTCAGAGACAAACAATTAAGGAACCACAGACCCAATTTCTTACTTCCCAACTCATCACACTACCTGACTCATCTCAATCTTTTCTAGAGATTGACTCAAAGATGCTTCAAGATCTCTACAGACTTTTCACAAAGTTTGTATTGAGATCCTCCCTAGAACAGCCCAGCCCCGACACCACACTCATATATTTTGGGGCTGAGGAGCTTCAAAGACTGACTGCACCTTCTACCACTGTGGAAGAAGTTGGTTAACCTAAAGTCCACATGGAACCTGAGATTAGCTTCGAAGGGGAAATAGGGACCAATGGCCCAGCAACTGAAACAGTTGCGACAGAACTTGCAGCTGTCTTATCTTCTGAAGCTCAAGCTGAAGCTTCGAAGCTGACATGGTAGCCTCGGAAGAAAAGTCTTCCGAGGCCGAAATAGAAGCTGCGGAAGGCTTATTCCAGATGTCCGAGGAACTGACCATCACAGATGTTATTGCTGAAATAGCATCTGAGGTGAGCAGAGAGGACATTTCTGACATTCCTCCAACCCAAACACCAGCTGAACCTCTCTCTCAATCACAACCCTCCATCCAAGAACCACCACAGTCAAGCACTGCCAAAGACAAAGGAAAAAGAAAGCTGACTGTGGAAGAGCTTCAGGAGGAGGAGAGGATTGAGAAACTCAAAAGAAAGGTAGGTTTACTACTGAAAAGCTGCTAGCTGCTAGTTCTAAGGCAGCTGCAACCAATCAGGAAGAGATCAACCAAAAGAGAAGGACAACACTCATTGACCAGGTCATCAGCCTAGGAGCTATCAATGAGGAAGTACTCCTGCTACCATTAGAGGAGCTGGTGTCTTTGGAGAGGTCAACCAGGCTAAAGCAAGAAGAACAAGCGAGGTTGACCTTGGAGAGGGAAGAAGAAGAAAGAAGAGAAGCAGCCCTGAAGCTGAGAGAGGACAGGATTAAATTCCTACTCTCAAGAGGCTTCAGTCATCCTGAACTGTCTCCTCATGATGATGACATGATCCTGCTGCTCCACAACAAAGAGCAGGATCAAATGGAGAAGGAAAGGAAGAGAGCTGCTAGGGAGAAGTTGAGGAAGAAGAAGTGGAAGGAAGAAGAGAAGGGGGTCACTGCCGCCAAGAAGTCAAATGACAAAGCCTGGATGAAAGACTATCTCCGGGCTCATGGCTTCTCTGGTAGGCAGGTGGGACCTATGTCCGAAAGGACACTCCAGCGGATAGTCAGTGAAATTAAAGCTGACATCCGTTTGGGGAAAAGGAAGGAGATGTACAGGAGGGTAAAGGGAATGGTCTTCATCCCAGCCACTCAACCACAGTCACCACTAAACCATAACCCACACCAGAAGAACCAACCCCATTCCCCATCAAAACAGAACCCACTGATGAAACCTTCACCCCTGAACCCACAACACTACCCAAACCTACCACATCACCTCAACCACACAAACTACCCATCTTAAAACCCAAAACACAACCCAAAACCACTAAACCTAAGCCTACCCAACAAAACCAAGACCATCCCCTCAGCATCCTCAACATCTCTCCTTTGAGGAAATAAAGGAGTTCAAGACAAGGCTCATCAACTGCACCACTTTGAGCAGCATCTCCTGTGAGGGAGACCTTATCAACATCACCTATGTTGATAACTCTTCAAGCTCCCTCACCCTAGGACAATTTCATGAGTTGCCTAGAGACACTTTGGGCCAGGCTGCAAGACTTCTTGGTCTCAACTCCGATACCCTCAATGCTGAGGAGAAGAGACTAAGAAGGAGACTGGTGACTCTACTGGATACAAGGAAAGAGGACAGGATTTCTAGTCAATCTCCTGGACCTAGGAATGCTATAATCCAGTGGAGGTTCGATGAACCTTCTCAGAACTTTGTTGTGGAAAGGGAGAATGGTGAAACCAACAGGCTCAATGCCACTTCTCTCCTGCATCTCAGCAGATTTGATCTTGCTGTGCTTGCTGAGAAGCCATTCTCCAATCCCTCCAACTCTGAGACTGCTGCACACATCAGAAATCATATAAGCGGTCTCCACTTGGCTGAACAAAGTAGAAGAGCCAAGATTGAAGAAGAGTTGAAGCTGAAAAGAGCGGAAGACAAGGAAAGACCAACCACCAAAGGCACAGCCTTTCTACAGATGGTGGAAGGTCCTTAATTGGAACCAATAGTTAGATGGGAATATGACTATAGTTCCCATCAACTAACTCTCTTCAGAGGGCCACAACAAAGGGTACATATAATTCAAGGAGACAGAGTGGAGGTTTTGTCTACCAGGGATCTGTACAAGATTCTCCGCACCACGTCAGGAATGAATAAAGATACTGATAAACACTTACTTTCCCTGGTGCTGAGAACTTTGAGAAGAAGAGGGAAGTGAAGTTTTGGTAGCATCAGCCTAGGGGGAGTTTGTTGGATCATGATAAAGCTGATGCAACCAAAACCACTTCATAGTCATTTTGGTGCTACATTGAAGGGCTTCCGAAGCAAAGCAAGAGATCTTCCGAGAGTCTGAAGACAACAACTGAAGTCAATAACTGAAGACAACAGCTGAAGTCAACAACTGAAGACAACAGCTGAAGTCAACAACTGAAGACAACAGCTGAAGTCAACAACTGAAGACAACAGCTGAAGTCAACAATTGAAGACAACAGCTGAAGTCAACAACTGAAGACAACAGCTGAAGTCAACAACTGAAGACAACAGCTGAAGTCAACAACTGAAGACAACAGCTGAAGTCAACAACTGAAGACAACGGCTAAAGTCAACAACTGAAGACCACAGTTGAAGCCAACAGCTGAAGACAAAGTCTAAGCTTCCGAAGACAAAGTCTAATGAAATAGCTGAAGACAAAGTCTGAGCTTCCGAAGACAAAGTCTGATGAAAGAGCTGAAGACAAAGTCTGAGCTTCCAAAGACAAAGAAGACTCCAAGCCTCGGAAGAAGTAGTCTTCCAAAGTAAAAGTGGCTTCGGAAGAAGTTATTCTTCCGAAGTACTTTATTCTTCGAAAGACATTGCGATGACCAGCAGA
The DNA here is from genome assembly GCA_024085815.1 of Flaveria linearis. Taxonomy (NCBI): domain Eukaryota; kingdom Viridiplantae; phylum Streptophyta; class Magnoliopsida; order Asterales; family Asteraceae; genus Flaveria; species Flaveria linearis. The sequence goes on along the minus strand of CM044008.1, from coordinate 82,883,653 downwards.
TAAAAGTATGGTCCCTGACAGTCCGCTGCAGACCTCTGATACAGCATGGCATCTTCCTAAAAAGCCATGTTGTTGACCATGCTTTATTCTACTGTTCACCTTTTTATGATAGTACATGTTACCAACTTTAGTTGGTGACAAAAGGTAAGTCAGGGACATGTCCTGACTACCAACTCTCAGGCAAAATGTCTGAAAGACCTCACCCAGAATCTTGTAGTATAGATGTAAGGTTAGAGGTGTCCAGCTGGTATCAGAGTATATCCGGCTGTAGGTAGTATTATATATATCTTATCCTTGTAACTCATTAGAGTGATTTTGAGAGTCCAAGAGTCTTGTAATCCTTTGACTTGAGAAGCAATATATAAATGTACCTTGAAAATTTTCTTCATGTGTTAATTTTCTTACTGCTTGTTACTTGTTATATTGTGATCAACTCTTCATAGACTACTTGCTGAGTGTTGTTCACAGTGAGTTGAGAGAAAAACCACCCATAATCGATCCTGCAATCCACATTTTCCAGCAGTCTTTTGGATGATGTTTCAGCCATGGTTTTAACAGCATAACAAGAGGTAGTTTCTATGTTATGATTTGTTTGTTATTTCTTGAAGATAGCTAGCTCAAACACATATTAAAGATCCTTATGTTCTTGGGTTTGTTGTTACTATGAAATGAACCATAAATTTCAGATTATAAAACATGAAATTAAGCATTTAATCCGCTGCGTTTTCTTGTTTAAATGGTTAAACAACGTTGTTAAAGGTCCAACAAACCCAACATAAACTTTGTTACTTGTCTCCCTAAACTTATCTTTGACTCTTTGACTCTCCCCGACAAATAAAACATCCTAAACTTATTCTCGACAACGTGTGGAATCTACACTATTTATCATGGGTTTAATTCCTTAGACTCTATGTCTAATCTATGAAAATCTCATCAAGGTTTTGATTTCATGAACCTAAGAAATTTGTGTGACACATAGACACTTGTATTCTGAATTTCCTGGCAAAAGGCCTTCGGGCTAAGGCAAGCATATCGTATAAATCTCATTGCGAGACCAGTTATGCTTACCTGGGGATTTCTGGGATGAGTGATAAACTATGGTCAACATACACAAGTCTCTAAGGCAAATGAGTCAATTTACTTTGACGTGTCAATGATTCCAAATGGTAATGTGTTACCAAATGGAACCATCCTTTTTGTATCTTAAAAATCCTTGAATCCTTGAACTGGGTTATCACCAAAGTTTAAATATCTTCTCATTCCTAATCTACATAATGTTCTGTTAATATTGAACCCATCCTACATTTCAACTCTTACATTTAAACACCGTTACACGTTGAGCGTTTCATGTAACTATTTTGTACCTTGATCAACGTGAACTTGAATCTTAATATACCCAAAGATATTGGGAATCTAAACCAAATGGTCCTCAAAGCTTTAACTCGTTAACTATGGTTTTCAAATCTCCTTAAAAATGTGTCCCATAACTAAAGACATGCAATGTTGTAAGGTGGAATTCCTACATCTCGGGATACTTTGTCTAGGCAAAGTGTAAATAGTGATCTGATTTGACCATTGAATCCGTTTACTTGACTTGAAACCCTTGAGATGAGTGATCACTTATAAGTACGAGTGTCTTCAATAAGGTATGATTGACCTCATATCTTGAGAAGTCCATGTATTCCCTTCGATTGTGAATCGAATGTTCACATCTCGTTATGATGTCGAATCATTCTTGTCCTTGATTTTGTCTTCCTGATTTAAATTATTCAAGATTTGAACATCATCATAACAAATTCTGCTATCTCAAACTTTGATCTTAAGCTTGTTAGCATGATTTTCTCTTTTGTTACATTGATGTGACTTGAAATTTCCTGAATTTCTAATTGATATTCATTTTCTTTTCGCTGTTATCTCAAACTTCCTACCGTTTGCACCATGGGAGATGCAAGCGTTTGTAAGTCAACCTATGACTAAGAACATCCGTATCTCCTAAATGATTCTAACTCATCAAAACAGGGGTGATTCCCTTACTTTGATGATTCTCTATTCGTTTCGATAAATGGTTTCCAATCGTGTGTTTTATGAAATTTCATCCTCTGGATTGAAACCCGTACTTTGGTGACAATTGTCAATTTCCGATTGTTTTCTTGTTATTATGAAATTCAATCATCAAGATAGGCATGAATTCCATACCTTGATGATAATTTCATTCTTATGGATTGTATTTTCTCAAATGAAACGACCTCATCAAAGTAGGTGTGAATTCTGGATTTTGATGAAGAAGTTCATCCTATTATATTTTGTTTTTGTAAAACTTCACCATTAAGATAGGGGAGACATCCCTTACCTTAATGGTGAGTTACCTCATCGTATTTCTGTGGATCCTCAACAATGACTTGGGATCGAGCTTTTTGATTGGTAAGTTAGAGGTCATACTTTGGGAATACACCATCAAGTTAGGAGTGACAACCACACCTTGATGACTATTCTCATTTCTTGGTCTTCAACTTACAAAGGTTGTAATCAAGTGACAAGAAACATGTAGTAACTTGAAGGATGAACCAATGTTAGTGTTTCGACCTATCAAGCCAAGCATGATTTCTGGACTTGAAAGAAGACCCGATTACTCTAGGTTAATTTTGATTCCGGGCTTGGAGCATTTAAGCTCTTAAATCGATTTCTTTTCCATTATCTTCATGTTTTGACTCGATCTAGCTACATCAAACCATTTATCCCTTACTTATCAACTTTCATTGTGAGATATCATAAACACATGATTGCGTGATGGTAGTCTTCTTAAACAATCTTTCTGCTAAATAAAGACGTTATCAACTTGTGATTATGTCTTTCTAGTCACACGAATGTTCTCGACTGTACTTATGGGTTTGATGAATTACGTATGCAATCTGCATTTGAAAATTTGTTACCTTGCAAAACATTGTTACAAATACATTTCTCATTGTCTGTGTCACTTCTTCAATCGCTTCTGAACCCTTAACATTGGAAATCTTTAAAACTCTACCTTGGTTTCGATCAACGAGACTCGTTATTACTTACATTGTGACGTGGACATAAAGGTTCATAAATCTTAGTAACTTGTAGTCATGGGTTTGGCATAAAGGAAAAGACATAACTTGGTATGTGTCCAAATGTATTACCTTCACTTATGACAAGGCCTAACATTCGTGTTCCTATGAATCTCCTATTTAACTTTTCTTTCACTAAGATGCCACTTATTTTAGATGTCATGTTGACAATTGGTACATTATAGACTGATTGATTAATTTCATATTGACTCATGTGGGATAACGGGTCAAGAAATTGACTTGTACTTGTACCTACCTCAAATAGTCAGTTATCATGGTGTCGTTAAACATCCATCACTAATCTTTATGATCGATTCATCTTCTGTATTAACAATGTTTTCAATTATCTTTGAGAACCCAACTCAAATCTCAGTCTATCCTATCAATTTAATCTGACGGTTAAACTGAAGGAACAATACATGTTCACAAGAATATGTTTCGGACTCATGTCGTTAATTCAGTTGCTCTTGAGTTCTTATCTACCGTTGACCGTACTCTCATCTCACCAACAACAATGATGTCATTATGTGGTCTCATTCAAAGTGTTGGAGCATATTAGGAAAATGGATTACAAGATTGAATGGCCCCAAGAACTCACCATAATTCATTGAACGTTTCACGTATCCAACCTCAAGAATTCTTTCCCGATGAAAACCGTCTTATCCCACTCTATGAGAATCTGATGAGGCCATTCCATCATATCCGAGCATTGATTGTGTAAAATACGCTGGAAGTCTAAACATGGCTCATGAGATTGACCTCATTCAGAGTTCACTTGAGAATGTGATGATCAAATGAAACCCTAACATCGTCTTTTCTTTCGTTTTCCTTGAAATTAAATTTCGGGATGAAATTTCTTAAGTTGGGGAGACTGTAACCATCCTTATTTTTTTAAATTAACTTCTGTTAATGGTCGTTATCTCTTGTAAGGGTTTGTTCGTTATTAATACGAGGATTCAATTGTAATGCTTTTTATAATTAATAATGATAATAATAATAATAATAATAATAATAATAATAATAATAATAATAATAATAAATAATAATAATAATAATAACAATAATAATAATAATAATAATAATAATAATAATAATAATAATCATAATAATAACATTAGTAATAATAATCATATTAAAAGTAATCTTGTAAATAAATAAAAACAATATAAGTTTTGTTATTTTAAACTTATATTTAACTAGTTTTAACATGAAATAATAACAATTCAAAACTTTAGGGACCAACCTGCAATTTAATTAAAACTAAAACTAAAGTTTTGGAACTAATTAAACTAAAACCAAACTATAGGGACCATTGTGTAATTTTGAAAATTACAACCCAAACTCCCCCACCCCTTCCCGTTGGCCCTTTTGCCTCCGGCCACCAACACCGGCGAGCACCGCACCTCTAAAACGCTCGATTTAAATGCAATTAAACCAAACCGTAACTACCTTCCATCGGTTTCAAGCTTAAACCCTGTGTAATTGTGATTAATTGATCATTAACATACACAACTTGGAACCGAACCCACATTCATTGCATTAGACTCGAAATTGAACAAATCGAGTCCTTATGTTTGAGGGGAAACCCCCTGCGCGATACCCTAAACTTTTCAAGCTATCAATTCCATCTGTAACACACGATTTCATGGAGTTCGATCATTATCTTCTTCATTGAACTGCGACTATACTGTTCGACATCTTCTGGACCTTTTCAAGTTCAATTTGTTGAGGGTTATAGTTTGTGATAAAGACCCGAAGCTTCTCACGAGAGCAATTTGACTATCAACATCATCTACAACTTGAATCAGTTACCACCTAGCCGCAACTTACCTTCGTCTTGATAATCACTACTCCAATCGGAAGAGGTAAATTAGATACACGCTTAAACTCGGATTAAGGTAGGAAAACAAAGCCCTAAGGTTGATTTCGTTAACAAACGCGTTTGATTGTTCAAATTGGAATAGATCCAAGCTAGGGTTCATGTGAATTTGGGGTTTTCTTGACACTATTCTTAAACTTTAATTCCTAACTTAGGACATGGCCAAGGCCCTTGGTTCACTGGTTCCCCACTTGTTTGTCCACCTTGAGGTCCCGGGTTCGAACCCGGGCACCCTCATCTTTTTTTTAAAAGGCTTTTTCAGCCTTAAATTAATTATAGAAAATTTCTATTAAATATAAAAATAACTTTTGTAAACTTTAAATATTTTCATGAGCACCAAATAATTTTTTGGATTTTTCTATTAATTTTAAAAATTAAATAATTGTTTTCAAAACATTTTAACAAATATTATTCTTGGTTAAATCCTATTAAAATGGGTTTCAACTAATAAATTAATTTCGGTTCAAACGTTATTCTTTTAAAATTATGGTTGTCTTAAAATATTTGTTTAAATTTTATATTTAATACTTTTATTATAAAAGTTTTCTTTTAAAATAATTAAATAATTATTTATATGGGCTTGTTATAATAATTTAAAAATCATTTAAAATACTAATGGACATAATATTATCCTTATTCTTTAAAGAATTATCTTTTATAATTGTGGAAATTATATAATAATTACATCATTATTATACCTAATTTCATTTCTAAAATGCTTAATCATATAAACTTATATAATTCCTTCTAATGGAATCAAAATGTAAATAACTACATTATAAACTCATTACTTATTAAAAACCTTAAAACTATTAAAACCTAATTCTTATTGAACGTTAATCGTATTGTTAACCTTAATCTTTATAACGTAAATTATATATTTAGGTGCTTGTAGTGGATACTTTGGATCATCCTATAATCTTTATTATCAACTTGAAATGCATATATCTAAGTGAGTATTTCCATACCCCTTTTTCTTATTTTCACACTTTGGGTTGAAACATGTTAACTTATATCATTGCACTTGTAAACTTATTCGAGACTTGTAAACTTTATGGCAATTCATCATGTAAAGTTGTGGTTAGTTGAACTTTTATGGTTACCATGTTATGGCGTTATATGTACAATCATTAACTATTGCTAGCCTAGCGAAGTCATAGATTTATGGGCCTGACAAGCCTGATTGGTTGATCCAAGTACACTTAGCTAATCGTATATACTTTTAACGTTTGAGACTTGTAAAACTTTGTCAAGGTTTGATTGTTGCATTGTTCATAACATCCCTAATCACTTTATTCACTAACTTATGACCTGAATTGCCATCTTTTATATATTCTATGTATTGAAAACTATGGAATGCTCACCAACATTTTTATGCTGACCTTTTATTTTTAACATGTTTCAGGAATAACTCAAGTATGCATTCTACTATTTGAAGCTTATCTCACTTAGGACTGGACATAGAGAAATAGACAATGATCTTGTTACTTTGCAAACTTGTATTCATGATGTACCTTTGTTTGAGCCTTTTACTTGTATTGTTACAATTGAATCTTGATTAATATATTTGGAATTAATAATAGCGTTATGTGGCTGTGAAAAATCGTAACTCTCACACTTCGACGTTTCCGCCGTCAAGGTTGGGGTGTGACAGATTGGTATCAACTTCATATCGTTTGCACCATGGGAGATGCAAGAGTTTGTAAGTCAACCTATGACTAAGAACATTCGTATCTCCTAAATAATTCTAACTCATCAAAACAGGGGTGATTCCCTTACTTTGATGGTTCTCTATTCGTTTCGATAAATGGTTTCCAATTGTGTGTTTTATGAAATTTCATCCTCTGGATTAGGGCGATTTCCTCATCCTGAGGATTGACTTCAATTATTCTCATTGGAACTTGCAGTTCACAAGTGACATGATCTCACCAAAATAGGATTGAACCCCGTACTTTGGTGACAAATGTCAATTGTCAATCTTCGATTATTTTCTTGTTGTTACAAAATTCAATCATCAAGATAGGCGTGAATTACATACCTTGATGATAATGTCATTTTTATGAATTGAATTTGTTCAAATGAAACGACCTCATCAAAGTAGGAGTGAATTCTGGATTTTGATGAAGAAGTTTATCTGTTATATTTTGTTTTTTCAAAACTTCATCGTTAAGATAGGAGTGATTTCCCTTACCTTAATGGTGAGTTACCTCGTCTTATTTCTGTGGATCCTCAACAATGAGTTGGGATCGAACTTTTTGATTGGTAAGTTAGTGGTCATACCTTGGGAATACACCATCAAGTTAGGAGTGAAAACCACACCTTGATGACTATTCTCATTTCTTGATCTTCAACTTACCAAGGTTGTAATCAAGTGGCGAAAAGCATGTAGTAACTTGACGGGTGAAACAATGTTAGTGTTTCGATCTATCAAGCCAAAGCATGATTTCTGAACTTGAAGGGAGACCCGATCGCTCTAGGTTAATTTTGGTTCTGAGCTTGGAGCATGTAAATTCATAAATCGATTTCTTTCCTTATATCTTCATGTCTTGACTCGATCTGGCTACATCGAACCATTTATTCCTTACTTTTCAACTTTCATTTTGAGATATCATCAACACATGATTGCGTGATAGTAGTCTTCCTAAACGATCTTTTGTCAAATAAAGATACTATCAACTTGTGATTATGTCTTTCTAGTCATAGGAATGTTCTCGACTATACTTATGGGTTTGATGAATTACGTATGCAATCTACCTTTGGAAATTTGTTATCTTACAAAACATGTTTAGAAATACCTATCTTATTGTTTGCGTCATTTCTTGAATCGCTTTTGAATCTTTAACCTTGAAAATCATTGAAATTCTAACTTGGTTTTGAACAACAAGACTTGTTATTATCCTCATTGCGATGTGGATATAAAGGTTCATAAAATTTCGTAATTTGTAGTCATGGGTTTGGCATAAAAGAAAAGACATAACTTGGAATGTGTCCAAGTGTTTTACGTTCACATATGACAAAACCTAACCTCCGTGTTCCCGTGAATCTCCTGTTTAACTTTTCATTCACTAAGTGCCTCTTATCTTAGCTGCCATGATGACAGTTGGTGCATTATAGACCGATTGACTAAAATCTCATATTGACTCAGGTGAGATAATGGGTTGAGATATTGACTTGCATCTATCTCAAATAGTTGTATACCGTGGTATGTCGTTAAGACATCGATCGTTATTTTGGATGATCGATTCATTTTCTGCTTTTAATAATGTTCCTAATCATCGTTGGGAACTCATCCTAAAATCTTCGCATATCGTATTATCCCTAGTCCGATGATTTGGTCAAAGGAGCAATACATATCCACAAGATGTGCGTTAAGATCGCTTCGTATATATAGAGACGTTTGGGATTCTTAAATTCCGACGGTCAAACCTTTCATACAATTGTTGGCCGTTTATTGATTTCAAGACATCACTTTACTACGAAATTATATTCTAGAAGTTGTGGCTTATAAGTCTAACATACCACGATAACTCGTCATTGCTTTCGAACGTTCATCTCAAAACATCTCGGGTTTCACTGGAAGAGTCCAAATTGGCATGCATTATGTCAAGAGACTTGTAATATTCCATAAAGTGAAACATCTCATCTGTAATTAAACGTCAATCATTGTCCGTTTGTACACTTACCTTTCATTATAATTCTTTTAAGTTCATTCTTAATTTCGGGACGAAATTCTTTAAAGTTGGGGAGACTGTAACATCTCGTATTTTCGTTAGCTTAAAAGTTAACTTTGTTAAATCTTAAAAGGACCTTTTATGTCAAGTTTGAGACTTTGAGGTTTGTTATACTTAATAATTAATTTGATGACTAACAAACTAATTTAATGAATAATAATAACATTATAAGTGTTATAATGTTTACTTATTTTTCTAAATTTTAAAGTAATAATAATCTAAAATAATAATAATAATAATAATAATAATAATAATAATAATAAGAATATTATTATTACTATTATTGATAGTAATACTAATAATAATAACGTTAATAATAACATTAATAATAATGATAATATAGGTTTTAATATATTAAAACTTATAATTAATAATATTTTTTACATAAAATAACAACAATTTAGAACTTCAAGGGCTAAATTGTAATTAATTATAACTTAATCAAAACTATAAAACTTAAATGGAAACTCTAGGAATTCACAGGGACCATTTGTGAAAATCTTTTAAAACCCAAACCGGATTCCCCCCTACCCCGTCTTTCTGGCCGATTCTCCGGCCAAGATCCGGCAAAGCTCCGGCGAGGCTAAAATACCTTTAATCGGTCGAAAACCAACCTCAAACCGTTCCAAATCGTTTTATGAACGTGTTTCGAACCTAAACACACACTTTAATTGTGTTTAATCATCGGTTACAAGTTTAATCAATTACAAAACCGACACAGTTAAACTACATAGCCGTTCAAGCTTTAAACCACAATTAAAATCCAATTAAACTAACCTAATCAATCATATAACAAATCTTAATCATTTGCAACTCCCAATTTCACTCGAAACACAACAAACCACCTCCATCGATCACCACCTTCATCACGAACCTGCAACTTAGTCGATCTTCACCTCCCGGTCATCCTAGGCCAAAATTGACAGGGGGCTATTGCTTATAATCGACTTTAGAATCAAGCTGCAAAGTTGATTTGATTAACAACAACGTTTGGGTATTGAACCGACCTCATGACAGTCGTGACTTTCGTTGTTCTTGTTTTCAAACGTTTCGACATCTTTTGAGGTAATTAAACCCTCTTACACACTCGGCTTTGCATAATGAATCAAAGCCCTAAGTTAGTTTTCACAAACAACAGCAATTTGATGTTTAATTTGATCGATTTCAGTTCTAAAGTTCTTAAATTGGGAATTGGGGATTTTCCTGGATATCTGAGTTTATAATTTATGGAAACCAATGATAACCGCGGCCGAGGCCTTGGTTCACTGGTTCCCCACCCATGTTTAGACCTTGAGGTCCCGGGTTCAAACCCAGGGACCCTCTTTAATTTTTAAAATGGTTTTTACAGCTTATAAAAATTATAAAAAAATCAGTTTTATAAATTTTCTTTATTTTTTTAACCAAACATTTTCTGAAAAAATTATTTCTAATAATATCTTAATATTTGATTTTATTTTATTAAAACAAATAGTATAACTAGTTAAATATCTTATAAAATAGACTTTAAAATTTGTTTATCTTGACAAAACATTACAATTGGATTATTATTTGTTTCAAACAATAAATAATAAATTTTTGATTCAAATGTTACTTTTAAAGACATAATTATCCCTAATGTGTATCTAACTTTTATATTTAAATTGTTTCCTTTTAAAATTATTAAATAAATATTAGACTTGAAATAATAAATCTTTATAATATTAATAGGCATTATTAATTAAAGTTTTATTACGATAATTGTAGAAATTATATATATTATAATTTCACAAATTATTTACAAACATTGTTTTCTTATAAAATATACTTTAACCAATTGTGTAGATTAATAATTAGCCATTAATCAATACGTTATTCTAATGAATCTTAAATAATTATAAGATATATTTATCTATGTTTATACTTAATTTCATTTCTAAAATGTTTACAATTCTTCTAATGGAATCAAATTGTAAATAACTATTTGGTAAAACTTATTGCTTATTAAAAACCCCATCTTAACCCTAATGCTTCTTTGAACGTTAATCTTATTATTAACCTTAATCTTTATCTTGTAAATTACATATGTTAGGTGCCTTGTAATGGATACGTTGGATTTGTCGTTTAATCTTTTATTATCATCTTGTAATGCTTATATCAATGTGAGTATTTCCATACCCCTTTTTCTTATTTTCACACTTTCGGGTGAAACATGTTAACTTATATTATTGCACTTGTAAACTTATTTGAGACTTGTAAACTTTATGGCAATTCATCATGTAAAGTTGTGGTTAGTTGAACTTTTGTGGTTACCATGTTATTGCGTTATATGTACAATCATTAACTATTGCTAGCCCAGCGAAGTCATAGATCTATGGGCCAGACAAGCATGCTTGGTTGATCCAAGTACACTTAGCTGATCATATATGCTTTTAACATTTGAGACTTGTAAAACTTTGTCGAGGTTTGATTGTTGCATTGTTCATAACATCCCTAATCACTTTATTCACTCACTTATGACTTGAATTGTCATCTTTTATATATTCTATGTATTGAAAACTATGGAATGCTCACCAATATTTTTATGTTGACCTTTTATTTTTAGAATGTTTCAGGAATAACTCAAGTATGCGTTGTACTCTTTGAAGCTTATCTCACTTAGGACTGGACTTAGAGAAATAAACAATGATCTTGTTACTTTGCAACCTTGTATTCATGATGTATCTTTGTTTGAGCCTTTTACTTGTATTGTTACAATTGAATATTGATTAATATATTTGGAATTAATAATAGCGTTATATGGCTGTGAACAATCGCAACTCTCACACTTCGACGATTCCGCCGTGTAACACCCGTATTTTTATTAGCAAGAAATAAAGGAATAAAGAGAAAGAAAGAAAAAGAAGGAAAAGGGAAGTCAACCCCAAGTTGGGGGACCAAAGGTGTAAAAGGAATAAAAATCTTATAAAGTTGGTAAAAAGGTGGCATGGCCGCCCATTACCTTCTGCTTAACACTTTTATTCGACTTTTAGAGAGAGAAAACAGCAGGAGCTTCGATTCTAGAGAGGGAAAGAAGAAGAAATCAGATTCAAGGTAAGAATTGATGTTTTTAAGTTGTGTTTGAGCTAAGAAACCGAGAAATGCATGTTCTTATGTGTATGTGTGTTCGGGTTTGTGTGTTTTAAACACATCTAGGCTTTCGAATCCTTTGGAAAAGCTCGAGCAGGAGAGTTTGAACTTGAAGAGCAGCTAAGGTGAGTTCTAGACCCCTTTTTACTGATTTTTAAACGTTTTGGGGCTGGAAATGCATATATATGTTTTTTATAAAATTTATGCTGATACCCGTATGAACCGAATGTATGCATGTTTATGTTTATGCTTGATTTATGCCTAGAATCATGTGTATATGTTTAGAATTAGGCATCATGATGTTTGGGACTTGGATTGTGGATTAGACTCATGAACAGGTTGCAAATATGTCTGAAAATGGGACTTAGAATAATTAATTACAGGTTGATGAGTCCACCAGTTCTCATACGACCAACAGTGTGGTCGTATGACTAGGAGATATATTTTTCTAAGTGCTAATGAGTCTAACAGGACTCATACGACCAGCAGTGTGGTCGTATGACCAAGTATTTTGTCTGTGTTGAGCCCAATAGGACTCATACGACCAACAGTATGGTCGTATGACTAAGTAAATTTTCTAAGTATGTTGAGGAGTCCAACAGGACTCATACGACCAACAGTAGTCGTATGATCAGAACATGTTTCTAAGTCTAGGGAATGGTACGACCAATAGTGCTCATACGACCAGCAGTGTGGTCGTATGATCAGATGAAAATGTCTAAGTATAAGATGGAAAGTCCAGCAGTGCTCATACGGCTGACAGGGCTCATACGGCCAGAGGGCTTATACGCCCAATAGGGCTAAAACGCCTAAACACTTAAAATTTTCAGGAATTTCCAGTAAGTCCGTAGTTCGAGGTTTGACCAGGGTTGACTAGGGTTAATAAATGATGAGTATGATTAACCCTAATTGTTACTAATATTATTATTAGTATATTATTTTTAACAATATTATTAAAATATTGTTAAGTATGGTATGATATGATGATGCTACGTATGATGATGAATGTAAGATGAATATGTATGATGTGTGTATGTTCCTTGTGATTGTGTATGCTTATCTTTCTGAAACTTTACGAATAACGAGAAATGAATTAATGAAGTATTATGTATCGTAAAGTGAAAGATAATGAAAGAGGAACATGATGATGAATGCATGTATTAACGAATGAACGAAAAGAAGAATGATGATGAATACATGCATTAATGAACGAACGAATTATGTCTTGCAAGCATTGAATAACGCGATTGGTCCTTCTATGTGATTGACCATGGTCATGGTACCTCTACCGCTTACCTCTAGTACCGTGGCATACGATTTCCCGTCATATGTTGACTACGGCCCGGTAGCTAACAACGATCGGGGTGTAGCATATGGTATTGGTACAATTCACCTTTCAATGCGTGCAAGTAAGTATGAACGGGATTCTTGTCATTCGACCACAGTAATCATAGTCAAGTGCTATGAAGTGGGTAAAGCCTGACAGAATCCATACGAGAAGTTAAAGATAACGATGAATAACGAATGATGAAGATAATAACGAATATTATCTCTGTGTACGTATGATGTATGAACGCACGAAAGGATACTTTTAAATAAGTAAACGTATGTTTTATTACAAAACTAGAACTCACTCAGCAACGCTGACTTTTATGTATTTTCCAGTTGGCAGGTAGTGTTGCTGAGGATGGCACGAGGCGGCTACTCAGCTCTTTTGGGATGGCATTCTTTTGTTAATGTTTTTGTATTGTAATGCAAACAAATGAAATTTTGTAACGGGTGTTGTATTACTTTGCAAAAGCATTTATAGTAAATTTAAAGTTTCCGCTGCATGGTTTTTATTAAATTGTATTAAATGTATGTTTTATGGGTAATGACGACCAACTGTGAGGTGCCCGGGAACGGGGCCTTACAAGTTGGTATCAGAGCCAAAGTTTAAGTGAAATGGGTAAATTTTTATAACAAACCTAAACTTAAACTGAGAATGGGACAGGGAGAATGAGAATGCCATCTGAGTAGCTGCGTGCCATCAGGTATTTTCTTGAAAGTTAACCAGTGTTACGTGCGCATGTTATGTGTTTATGTGTAATGTTAGACTTAGATACTAATGTAGTCAGGACAGGTAATGCTCGGGGTGTGAAGAGTAGAGTAAGTGGCTAATCACAACTGGCCACTGTAATTAGGGACTTACTATACTTGACATAAACTGAGCTATTTCCTTGAATGACCGTGTTGGTGTTTAAATCTTTCAGTGTGATAGAAGATGGTCGGTGGTAGATCATCTAAAGCCCCAATTGGTGGAGGCAGTGGCGGAAGTGGTGTGGAACCACGAGCCACAAGAGGTAGGCCTAGAAAAGAGAAGAAGGTTCCCGAAGAACCTAATACTACTCCCTCGGGGGGAGTGGATGAGAGTGAAAATGTGAGAGCCTCGGTGAAAGAGACGGTGATCGAGGAGGTGCACCAAGTCATGCAGACGATCTTACCGTCTGTAGTGACTGAAGTGATAAAGGCAGTACGTGAAGACGATAGACGAGGGAGGAATCGGTCCTCAGGAAGACAACAACAGACGGAAGCAGAGACGGTACTATCTGATGATGAAGAGGAAGAGGAAGAAGAACAGTTACGGGAGACCGCCCGGGGTTGTAACTACGGGGCATTCATGAGGTGCAAACCCCCAACTTTTGATGGGTCTGGTACTGCTACTGATGCTCACCAATGGGTGATGGAAATGGAAGCTGTCCTCGATATTAGTGATTGCCAGGAGGACAAGAAGGTGAAGTTTGCCACCCACTCTTTTACAGGGTCGGCTTTATGCTGGTGGAAAAATATAGTCCAAGCCGAGGGTAGCAGGGCTATAGGGAAGATGAAGTGGGCTGAGTTGAAAAGGCTGGTGATCGAGGAATTCAGTCCTCGTCGGGAAATGGATAGAATAGAGAGAGTTCCTGCAGTTGGAGGCGGGGACGATGACCCACCAACAATATACCACCAAGTTTAACGAATTGGCGCTGTTGGTGCCGGAGCAAGTGACGCCGGTGTCTCGAAAGATCAACCGGTATATTCAAGGACTGCCGGCTGAAATTCGTTGGCACTTGATTTCTGCCCGACCAAGCACTTTCAGGTCGGCAGTGGATTTGGCGGGAAGGTTATTCGATGAACGTGCTGCTTTGGTAAAGGCTGAGGGAAGCAAGAAAGGAAGTGGAGAGAAGAATTGGCAGGGGAAGAGATTTGGTCGGGGTGATACTTCGACAAACAACAAGAAAGCAAGGGTGGATGACCGCCGAGTGGTCGTGACTGGAGCTGGGGTGAGGAGTGTGGCAAGTGTGGAAGGGAGCACTCAGGGGAGTGCAAATGGGGATCCAACCTCTGCTTTAAGTGCGGGAGGACAGGGCACATATCAAAAGATTGCCGGATGGGCAAGTGCTTTAACTGTGGGGAAAGTGGTCATATGAGCAGAGATTGCAAGAAGCCGAGGGCTGAGGGCTCGGGGGAGAAGAAGACGGGAGGAGAAGCACCAAAGGCAAAGGCTAGGGCTTTCACCATGACGCAGGAAGAGGCTAGGACGGACCCCGATGTGGTGTCAGGTACGTTTCTAGTAAACCAAACTCTTGCTTCTGTGATATTTGACTCTGGTGCTAGTAGGAGTTTCATTTCTGCTACTTTCTGTGCTAAATTGCCTGTTAGTAGCAAAAGCATTAGTGAGCCTTTTTATGTAGAAACTGCTATTGGTAAGTCCACTAGAGTTACTGATGTGATAGAGGACTGTACCATAGAATTAGAAGGTCATAGGTTTGCTGCCAAGTTACATGTGATGCCTCTAGGAGGATTTGATGTAGTGTTAGGGATGGACTGGTTAGCAACCTACGAAGCGAATATCGTGTGCCGAAAGAAGATGATTAGACTGACGGCGACCGACGGAAGTCCGGTGACAATTTATGGCGATCGAGTTACGACGATTCCAAAGGTGATCTCGATGGCGGTGGCGGGAAAGTGTATGAGGCGCGGATGTAGCGCCTACTTATGTTATGTAAAGAGTGTAGAGACGCCAACACCACAGCTATGCGATGTGCCAGTGGTGTGTGACTTTCCAGACGTGTTTCCCGAAGACTTATCGGGATTGCCACCTGACCGAGAGATCGAATTCCAGATCGACCTGATACCGGGTGCCCAACCTGTCGCAAAAGCACCGTATCGCTTGGCTCCGACGGAGATGAAAGAGTTGATGGAGCAGTTGCAGGAGCTGCTGGATAAGGGGTTTATCCGACCGAGTATCTCACCTTGGGGTGCTCCGGTTCTGTTCGTAAAGAAGAAGGATGGTAGTATGAGGATGTGCATCGACTACCGCGAGCTGAATAAGCTGACGGTGAAGAACAGATACCCCTTACCGAGGATCGATGACTTGTTTGATCAACTTCAGGGTGCCAGTTGGTTTTCAAGGATAGATCTTCGATCGGGTTACCATCAACTAAAGGTGAAGGAACAAGATATCCCTAAAACAGCCTTTCGTACGCGCTATGGTCACTACGAGTTTCTTGTCATGTCTTTTGGGTTGACCAATGCGCCGGCTGCTTTTATGGATTTGATGAACCGAGTGTGCCGACCAATGTTGGATAAATCAGTAATTGTATTCATCGATGATATTTTGATTTATTCAAGGAGCGAAAAAGAGCATGCCGGGCATATTCGGGAAGTGTTGGAAACGTTGAGAAGGGAGAAATTGTACGCCAAGTTCTCCAAGTGCGCCTTTTGGTTACGCGAGGTGCAATTTCTGGGTCACGTAGTGAATGCAGAAGGAATAATGGTGGACCCAGCAAAGGTTGAGGCTGTGATGCAATGGAAATCACCAAAGACGCCATCCGAGATTCGTAGCTTCTTGGGATTGGCGGGTTATTATAGAAGATTTATTCAAGACTTTTCAAAGATCGCCTCACCTTTGACAAAATTGACTCGTAAGGACGTAAAATTCGTGTGGGGTCGAGAGCAGGAGATGGCTTTTGAGGAGTTGAAGGCAAGACTAACACAAGCTCCTGTCTTGACTTTGCCTGAGGGAAGTGAAGACTTAGTGGTCTATTCGGATGCATCTTATTCTGGGCTAGGTTGCGTGTTGATGCAACGTGGAAGGGTAATAGCCTACGCATCTCGACAACTGAAGACCCACGAAGTCAACTATCCCACACACGATCTAGAATTAGCCGCGGTGGTTTTTGCGTTGAAGATTTGGCGGCACTATCTATACGGGGCGAAGTGCACAATCTTCACTGACCACAAAAGCTTGAAGTATTTCTTCGAGCAGAAGGATTTAAACATGAGGCAAAGGCGATGGTTGGAGCTCATAAAGGATTATGACTGCGAAATCCATTACCATCCGGGCAAGGCCAATGTGGTGGCTGATGCCCTTAGCCGAAAAGAAAGGCCTGAACCGATTCGGGTGAAGGCTTATCAGCTGATCATGACCCCCGATGTGATGACACAGATTAAGGAGTTTCAAGACGAGGCTTTGAAAGAAGATCGTCTTAACTCCGAAAGGATGAGAGGCCTAGTTACGGAATTGGGTGAGAACACTCTTGGTGTTAAGACCCGATTTGGGCGAATGTGGATTCCTCGATACGGGGATCTACGTGGAAGAATCATGGATGAGGCCCATAAGACCCGATACTCCATTCACCCCGGTGCTACCAAAATGTACCACGATATGAAGAAGGATTACTGGTGGCCAGGTATGAAACGTGACGTAGTGGAGTACGTGAGTAAGTGCCTGACTTGTTTACAAGTGAAGGCGGAACACCAGAAGCCCTACGGGAAGATCCAACCGTTGGATATACCCGAGTGGAAGTGGGAACACATCACCATGGACTTTATCACGAAACTACCACGTACCCCGAAAGGGTATGATGCCATATGGGTGATAGTTGACCGCTTGACAATGAGTGCCCACTTCCTACCAATCCGCGAAACGTACTCATCCGAAAGATTGGCGGATCTGTTCATCAAAGAAATTGTAGCTCGTCATGGTGTGCCGGTGTCTATTGTGTCTGATCGTGACACCCGGTTTACCTCCAAGTTTTGGAAGAGATTTCATGACGCGATGGGGACGAGACTACACATTAGTACAGCATATCACCCTCAGACGGACGGTCAGTCTGAGAGGACGATCCAAACACTCGAAGACATGCTTCGGGCGTGCGTGATCGATTTTGGAGGAAGTTGGGATGACCACCTGCCGTTAGCAGAATTCTCGTACAACAATAGTTATCACGCCAGCATTGGCATGCCACCTTACGAGATGCTATACGGGAGGAGGTGTAGGACGCCCGTATGTTGGGGAGACATTGGGCAGAAAGAATTGGGAGGTGTTGAGGTGATTGAAGCAACGACTGAGAAATTAGAAAAGATCAAAGCCTTCATGAAGGCGGCGAAAGATAGACAAAAGTCGTATGCTGACAAGAGGCGAAGACCGATAGAGTTCAAGGTTGGTGACCGAGTCATGTTGAAGGTCTCGCCCTGGAAGGGAATCATTAGATTCAGGAAACGAGGTAAGCTAAGCCCGAGGTACATAGGACCTTTCCGAATTATTGCACGAGTAGGAGAGGTGGCCTAGCGACTTGAATTGCCAGATGAGTTAAGTGGAATTCATCCCACATTCCATGTATCTCATCTGAGGAAATGCTTAGCTGATGAAGACATGGTTGTACCACTGGAGGACATTGAAGTAGACGAACGGCTCAACTACGTGGAGCAACCAGTGGCAATCATTGATCGTAAGGAGAAGAGGTTAAGGAATAAAGTGGTTCCTCTTGTGCGTGTACAGTGGAAGCACAGGAAGGGATCCGAGTCTACGTGGGAGACTGAAGAAGAAATGAGACAGCACTACCCACATCTGTTTGAGGAATAACAGGTTTCGGGGACGAAACCTATATAAGGGGGGTGGACTTGTAACACCCGTATTTTTATTAGCAAGAAATAAAGGAATAAAGAGAAAGAAAGAAAAAGAAGGAAAAGGGAAGTCAACCCCAAGTTGGGGGACCAAAGGTGTAAAAGGAATAAAAATCTTATAAAGTTGGTAAAAAGGTGGCATGGCCGCCCATTACCTTCTGCTTAACACTTTTATTCGACTTTTAGAGAGAGAAAACAGCAGGAGCTTCGATTCTAGAGAGGGAAAGAAGAAGAAATCAGATTCAAGGTAAGAATTGATGTTTTTAAGTTGTGTTTGAGCTAAGAAACCGAGAAATGCATGTTCTTATGTGTATGTGTGTTCGGGTTGTGTGTTTTAAACACATCTAGGCTTTCGAATCCTTTGGAAAAGCTCGAGCAGGAGAGTTTGAACTTGAAGAGCAGCTAAGGTGAGTTCTAGACCCCTTTTTACTGATTTTTAAACGTTTTGGGGCTGGAAATGCATATATATGTTTTTTATAAAATTTATGCTGATACCCGTATGAACCGAATGTATGCATGTTTATGTTTATGCTTGATTTATGCCTAGAATCATGTGTATATGTTTAGAATTAGGCATCATGATGTTTGGGACTTGGATTGTGGATTAGACTCATGAACAGGTTGCAAATATGTCTGAAAATGGGACTTAGAATAATTAATTACAGGTTGATGAGTCCACCAGTTCTCATACGACCAACAGTGTGGTCGTATGACTAGGAGATATATTTTCTAAGTGCTAATGATCTAACAGGACTCATACGACCAGCAGTGTGGTCGTATGACCAAGTATTTTGTCTGTGTTGAGCCCAATAGGACTCATACGACCAACAGTATGGTCGTATGACTAAGTAAATTTTCTAAGTATGTTGAGGAGTCCAACAGGACTCATACGACCAACAGTAGTCGTATGATCAGAACATGTTTCTAAGTCTAGGGAATGGTACGACCAATAGTGCTCATACGACCAGCAGTGTGGTCGTATGATCAGATGAAAATGTCTAAGTATAAGATGGAAAGTCCAGCAGTGCTCATACGGCTGACAGGGCTCATACGGCGAGAGGGCTTATACGCCCAATAGGGCTAAAACGCCTAAACACTTAGAAATTTTCAGGAATTTCCAGTAAGTCCGTAGTTCGAGGTTTGACCAGGGTTGACTAGGGTTAATAAATGATGAGTATGATTAACCCTAATTGTTACTAATATTATTATTAGTATATTATTGTTAACAATATTATTAAAATATTGTTAAGTATGGTATGATATGATGATGCTACGTATGATGATGAATGTAAGATGAATATGTATGATGTGTGTATGTTCCTTGTGATTGTGTATGCTTATCTTTCTGAAACTTTACGAATAACGAGAAATGAATTAATGAAGTATTATGTATCGTAAAGTGAAAGATAATGAAAGAGGAACATGATGATGAATGCATGTATTAACGAATGAACGAAAAGAAGAATGATGATGAATACATGCATTAATGAACGAACGAATTATGTCTTGCAAGCATTGAATAACGCGATTGGTCCTTCTATGTGATTGACCATGGTCATGGTACCTCTACCGCTTACCTCTAGTACCGTGGCATACGATTTCCCGTCATATGTTGACTACGGCCCGGTAGCTAACAACGATCGGGGTGTAGCATATGGTATTGGTACAATTCACCTTTCAATGCGTGCAAGTAAGTATGAACGGGATTCTTGTCATTCGACCACAGTAATCATAGTCAAGTGCTATGAAGTGGGTAAAGCCTGACAGAATCCATACGAGAAGTTAAAGATAACGATGAATAACGAATGATGAAGATAATAACGAATATTATCTCTGTGTACGTATGATGTATGAACGCACGAAAGGATACTTTTAAATAAGTAAATGTATGTTTTATTACAAAACTAGAACTCACTCAGCAACGCTGACTTTTATATATTTTCCAGTTGGCAGGTAGTGTTGCTGAGGATGGCACGAGGCGGCTACTCAGCTCTTTGGGATGGCATTCTTTTGTTAATGTTTTTGTATTGTAATGCAAACAAATGAAATTTTGTAACGGGTGTTGTATTACTTTGCAAAAGCATTTATAGTAAATTTAAAGTTTCCGCTGCATGGTTTTTATTAAATTGTATTAAATGTATGTTTTATGGGTAATGACGACCAACTGTGAGGTGCCCGGGAACGGGGCCTTACACGCCGTCAAGGTTGGGGTGTGACAGAACCCCAACCTTGACGGCGGAAACGTCGAAGTGTGAGAGTTACGATTGTTCACAGCCACATAACGCTATTATTAATTTCAAATATATTAATCAAGATTCAATTGTAACAATACAAGTAAAAAGCTCAAACAAAGATACATCATGAATACAAGGTTGCAAAGTAACACGATCATTGTTTATTTCTCTAAGTCCAGTCCTAAGTGAGATAAGCTTCAAAGAGTAGAACGCAGACTTGAGTTATTACTGAAAAACATTAAAAATAAAAGGTCAACATTAAAATGTTGGTGCGCATTCCATAGTTTACAATACATAGAATATATAAAAGATGGCAATTCAAGTCATAAGTTAGTGAATAAAGTGATTAGGGATGTTATGAACATTGCAACAATCAAACCTTGACAAAGTTTTACAAGTCTCAAACGTTAAAAGTATATACGATTAGCTAAGTGTACTTGGATCAACCAAGCAGGCTTGTCAGGCCCATAGATCTATGACTACGCTGGGCTAGCAATAGTTAATGATTGTACATATAATGCCATAACATGGTAACCACAGAAGTTCAACTAACCACAACTTTACATGATGAATTGCCATAAAGTTTACAAGTCTCAAATAAGTTTACAAGTGCAATGATATAAGTTAACATGCTTCACCCCAAAGTGTGAAAATAAGAAAAGGGGGTATGGAAATACTCACTTAAATATATACATTTCAAGTTGATAATAAAGATTACAGGATGATCCAAAGTATCCATTACAAGCACCTAAATATATAATTTACGAGATAAAGATTAAGGTTAACAATACGATTATCGTTCAATAAGAATTAGGTTTTTAATAGTTTTAAGGTTTTTAATAAGTAATGAGTTTATAATGTAGTTATTTACATTTTGATTCCATTAGAAGGAATTATATAAGTTTATATGATTAAGTATTTTAGAAATGAAATTAGGTATAATAATGATGTAATTATTATATAATTTCTACAATTATAAAAGATAATTCTTTAAAGAATAAAGATAATATTATGTCCATTAGTATTTTAAATGATTTTTAAATTATTGTAACAAGCCCATATAAATAATTATTTAATTATTTTAAAAGAAAACTTTTATAATAAAAGTTTTAAATATAAAATTTAAATAAATATTTTAAGACAACCATAATTTTAAAAGAATAACGTTTGAACTGAAATTAATTTATTAGTTGAAACCCATTTTTTATAGGATTTAACCAAGAATAATATTTGTTAAAATGTTTTTAAAAGAATTATTTAATTTTTAAAATTAATAGAAAAATCCAGAAAATTATTTGGTGCTCATGAAAATATTTAAAGTTTACAAAAGTTATTTTTATATTTAATAGAAATTTTCTATAATTAATTTAAGGCTGAAAAAGCCTTTTAAAAAAAAATGAGGGTGCCCGGGTTCAAACCCGGGACCTCAAGGTGGACAAACAAGTGGGGAACCAGTGAACCAAGGGCCTTGGCCGTGTCCTAAATTAGGAATTAAAGTATAAGAACAGTTTCAAGAAAACCCCAAATTCACATGAACCCTAGTTTGGATCTATTCCAATTTGAACAATCAAACGCGTTTGTTAATGAAATCAACCTTAGGGCTTTGTTTCCCCACCTTAATCCGAGTTTAAGCGTGTATCTAATTTACCTCTTCCGATTGGTGTAGTGATTATCAAGACGAAGGTAAGTTGTGGCTAGGTGGTAACTGATTCAAGTCGCAGACGATGTTGATAGTCAAATTGCTCTCGTGAGAAGCTTCGGGTCTTCATCACAAACTATAACCCTCAACAAATTGAACTTGAAAAGGTCCAGAAGATGTCGAACCGTATAGTCGCAGTTCAATGAAGAAGATGATGATCGAACTCCATGAAATCGTGTGTTACAGATGGAATTGATAGATTGAAAAGTTTAGGGTATCGCGCAGGGGGTTTCCCCTCAAACATAAGGACTTGATTTGTTCAATTTCGAGTCTAATGCAATGAATGTGGGTTCGGTTCCGAGTTTTGTATGTTAATGATCAATTAATCACAATTACACAGGGTTTAAGCTTGAAACCGATGGAAGGTAGTTACGGTTTGGTTTAATTGCATTTAAATCGAGCGTTTTGGAGGTGCGGTGCTCGCCGGAGTTGGTGGCCGGAGGCAAAAGGGCCTACGGGAAGGGGTGGGGGAGTTTGGGTTGTAATTTTCAAAATTACACAATGGTCCCTATAGTTTGGTTTTAATTTAATTAGTTCCAAAACTTTAGTTTCAGTTTTAATTAAATTGCAGGTTGGTCCCTAAAGTTTTGAATTGTTATTATTTCATGTTAAAAGTAGTTAAATATAAGTTTAAAATAATAAAACTTATATTGTTTTTATTTATTTACAAGATTACTTTTAATATAATTATTATTACTAATGTTATTATTATGATTATTATTATTATTATTATTATATTATTATTATTATTGTTATTGTTATTATATTATTATTATTATTATTATTATTATTATTATTATTATTATTATTATTATTATTAACATTATTAATCATAAAAAGCTTTTACAATTGAATCCTCGTATCAATAACGAACAAACCCTTACAAGAGATAACGACCATTAATAGAAGTTAATTTAAAAAAATACGGATGGTTACAGTCTCCCCAACTTAAGAAATTTCGTCCCGAAATTTAATTTCAAGAAAACGAAAGAAAAGACGATGTTAGGGTTTCATTTGATCATCACATTCTCAAGTGAACTCTGAATGAGGTCAATCTCATGAGCCACGTTTAGACTTCCAGCGTATTTTACACAATCAATGCTCGGATATGATGGAATGGCCTCATCAGATTCTCATAGAGTGGGATAAGAAGGTTTTCATCGGGAAAGAATTCTTGAGGTTGGATACGTGAAACGGTCAACGAATTATGGTGAGTTCTTGGGGCCATTCAATCTTGTAATCCATTTTCCTAATATGCTCCAGCACTTTGAATGAGACCACATGATGACATCATTGTTGTTGGTGAGATGAGAGTACGGTCAACGGTAGATAAGAACTCAAGAGCAACTGAATTAACGACATGAGTCCGAAACATATTCTTGTGAACATGTATTGTTCCTTCAGTTTAACCATCAGATTAAATTGATAGGATAGACTGAGATTTGAGTTGGGTTCTCAAAGATAATTGAAAACATTGTTAATACAGAAGATGAATCGACCATAAAGATTAATGATGGATGTTTAACGACACCATGATAACTGACTATTTGAGGTAGGTACAAGTCAATTTCTTGACCCGTTATCCCATGAGTCAATATGAAATTAATCATTCGGTCTATAATGTACCAATTGTCATGATGACATCTAAAATAAGAGGCATCTTAGTGAAAGAAAAGTTAAACAAGAGATTCATAGGAACACGAATTGTAACGTCCGGCAGTTTGACTTTTTGGTAGGTTATGCGACTGAGCCTCGATCGCATGGAATTGATGCGACTGGAGGTTCGATCGCATGTTATTCGGCCGATTGAAGCTCAACCGTACGATTAGAGTTCAATCACCCGAATGAAGGATGAATCGCATGGAACTCATGCGACTGGGGTCCAGTCGCATGGTGTTTTGCGACTGAAGGTCCAGTCGCCCCTGGACCAGATGCGACTGGGCTGTACCTATAAAAGGAAGAGGGCAGCCTACACTCCTTCCCCATAGTCGCGAAACCAGAGAGAAAGAAGGAGACAGTTCGGTCCAAGCGGGTTCGTGAGCCAAAATCGACATATAGCGGGTCAAATCGAAGCCCTAACCGAGGAGGCTACTAAGGTGAGTTCTAAGACCCCTCTTTTACACGTTTTTGAATGATTTGGGGCTGGAACACATCTGAAACCCTATTTTTCGAGTTTTGGGTGTTTAACCCGTGTATGTACGTATGTGCATGTGTATGGTACGTTTAGGGCTTGATCCCGGACTAGGATAGGCTTGTATGAGGTCGAGGTATGTTTACCTATGGATTAGAGGGGCTAATTTGAGCTCAAACGAGGTCTGGAAGGGTTTGAGGGCCGAAAACCCTCGGCTGCAGTCGGGATGAACTCCATCCTGCATCAACTAGGCCCAGTCGCCCGAATGAGGGGAGACTGGAGCTCAGTCGCCCGAATGAGGGGAGACTGGAGCTCAGTCGCCCGAATGAGGGGAGACTGGAGCTCAGTCGCCCGAATGAGGGGAGACTGGAGCTCAGTCGCCCGAATGAGGGGAGACTGGAGCTCAGTCGCCCGAATGAGGGGACTCTGGAGCTCAGTCACCTGAATGAGGGGAGACTGGAGCTCAGTCGCCCGAATGAGGGGAGAATGGAGCTCAGTCGCATGAATGAGGGGAGACTGGAGGCCAGTCACCTGAATGGGGGGAGACTGAAGGCCAGTCACCTGAATGAGGGGAGACTGAAGGCCAGTCACCTGAATGGGGGGAGACTGAAGGCCAGTCACCTGAATGGGGGGAGACTGAAGGCCAGTCACCTGAATGGGGGGAGACTGAAGGTCCAGTCACCCGAATGAAGGTCTAGTCTCCCGAATGAAGGTCTAGTCACCCGAATGAAGGTCTAGACACCCGAATGAAGGTTTAGCCACCCGAATGAGGTCTAGTCACCCGAATGAAGGTCTAGTCACCCGAATGAAGGTTTAGTCACCCGAATGAAGGTCTAGACCCCCGAATGAAGGTTTAGCCACCCGAATGAAGGTCTAGTCACCCGAATGAAGGGCCTATTGCATGAAGGCCAGATGAGTGAAGGGTGTCCATACGCCCGAATGTCCCTAGTATTATCCGACTTTCGAAAAGTGCGGACTTAGACTCGGACCCTCGGGGTTGTAGATGATTAGTGGGCATGGATAATGTAAGACGATGTATGATGATGAGTTGACGATGATGACGCGCATGATGTTATGTGTGAGGTATGCCTGGCGGTGTGTGTGATTGCATTGTATGTCGGATGTGTGTCATGAATGTATGATGATGCCTGTATGGTGATGATGTATGTTTATGATTATGTGTATGTTCCTTTATTTATTGTATGTTTGTCTTCCTGGGCTTTGCGTTGAACGTTAATGAATGAATTGAAAGTAGTATGTAACGTAAAGTGGAAGATAATGAAAGAGGAACGTAACGAATGAGTGCATGCATTAATGAACAAATGAATGAACGTAAGGCTTGCAAGCGTATGTATGAGGTGAGCGACTCTGTGTCGCAATAGACTCGAACGAGATCCTCGTCACGTATCCTGGTACTGTGTCAGTCTTCGGACATGAGTCGGGGGTTTGTATAACAGGCCCCGGCACAGTATCAGTCTTCGGACATGAGTCGGGGGTATTGTATGGGACGAGATAGTGAGGTGAGCAACTTTGTGTTGCAACAGACTCGGATGGAGTTCAATCTAGGTGATTGACTCGACGGGATCTTTGTCGCGTATCCCTGTGCTGTGTCAGTCTTCGGACATGAGTCGGGGGTTTGTGAGCAGGCCCCGGCACAGCATCAGCTTTCGAGCATGAGTCGGGGGTATTGCATGAGACAGGATCGAGTTGGATGAGTAGAGGATCGCATGCTCCGGTACTGTGTCAGTCTTCGGACATAAGTCGGGGGTTTGTGAGCAGGCCCCGGCACAGTATCAGTCTTCGGACATGAGTCGGGAGTAGTGCGGGAGAGTGAGATGAGACGAACGAGGAACGGAACGCGTGCTCCGGTACTGTGTCAGTCTTCGGACATGAGTCGGGGGCTTGTGAGCAGTCCCCGGCACAGTATCAGTCTTCGGGCATGAGTCGGTAGTATCGCGTGAGTTGATGAATGAGAAAGGTAATTGTGAAAGAAAGAAAGTATGAAATGAATGAAAGATAATGAACGTAATGAAAGCTAAAGAACGAACGAATGAAAGTAATGAACGGAAGGAACATAATGATGACGTATGAAACGGGATCTTTGTCACTCGACCTCAGTAATCATGGCTGTGTGCCATGAAGAGGGTAAAGTGTGACCGGATCTAGATGGAAGTGAAAGATAGAGGATGCACGAAAGTAATGAACGTACGAATAAATGAAATGAACGTAAGAATGAACGTAATGCACGTACGGACGAGTGTAACGAATGTATGAATGAAAGTAAGAAACATATGAACGAACGAAAGAGTTAAGAAAGAACGGGAACGTTAACGATGAACGGTACACAAACGAAAGTTAATGAATGAATAATGAAGATAATAATAATATTATCTACGTGTACGTATGTTGTATGATCGTGAGTATGTAAGAGTGGTGTTGATGGTAAGTAAAGTATGTTTTAATATAAAACTAGAACTCACTCAGCAACGCTGACTTTGATGTGTTTCCAGTTGGCAGGTATGTTGCTAAGGATGGCACAAGGCGACTACTCAGTTGTTGAGGCTGGCATCCGTATTTTGACATGTCATAGTATTTGAAAAGAAAACGAATGTTGTAAAGTTATGAAATGACATGTTTTTAGTTATAAATAAAAGTTTTAAATTCCGCTGCAAGATAAATGTACGTTTTAAAATGTTTATGTGCAATGAATGACCAACCGTGAGGCGCCCGGGAACAGGGCCTTACACGAATATTAGGCCTTGTCATATGTGAAGCTAAGACACTGGACACATACTAAGTTATGTCTTTCCTTTATGACAAACCCATGACTACAAGTTACTAAGATTTATGAACCTTTATGTCCACGTCACAATGTAAGTAATAACGAGTCTCGTTGATCGAAACCAAGGTAGAGTTTTAAAGATTTCCTAGGTTAAGGGTTTAGAAGCGATTGAAGAAGTGACACAGACAATAAGAAATGTATTTGTAACCATGTTTTGCAAGGTAACAAATTTTCAAATGCAGATTGCAAACGTAATTCATCAAACCCATAAGTACAGTCGAGAACATTCGTATGACTAGAAAGACATAATCACAAGTTGATAACGCCTTTATTTAGCAGAAAGATGTTTAAGAAGACTACCATCATGCAATCATGTGTTTATGATATCTCAAAATGAAAGTTGATAAGTAAGGGATAAATGTTTGATGTAGCTAGATCGAGTCAAACATGAAGATAATGGAAAAGAAATCGATTTAAGAGCTTAAATGTTCCAAGCCTAGAATAAAAATTAACCTAGAGTAATCGGGTCTTCTTTCAAGTCCAGAAATCATGCTTGGCTTGATAGCTTGGAACACTAACATTGGTTCACCCTTCAAGTTACTACATGTTTCTTGTCACTTGATTACAACCTTGGTAAGTTGAAGATCAAGAAATGAGAATAGTCATCAAGGTGTGGTTTTCACTCCTAACTTGATGGTGATTATTACATAAAGTCCATTTTGTATAAACCATTTGAAATAAAGTCTCAATAAAATCCAT
Organism: Flaveria linearis; assembly: GCA_024085815.1. Lineage (NCBI taxonomy): Eukaryota > Viridiplantae > Streptophyta > Magnoliopsida > Asterales > Asteraceae > Flaveria > Flaveria linearis. The sequence goes on along the minus strand of CM044008.1, from coordinate 82,855,314 downwards.
ATTTAGTCAATAATATACTATTATTAACAAATAATGATTTGATAAGATGCAAAAATATTAAATGACCATTTTATAATATTGAACAAGTAATAATTATTAAGCTAAAAAACAAGAGAAAAATTAAATACATTATTGAACATATAATGATTTAATAAGATAAATCATATTTGAAATCCATGTTGTAAGAAATTAAACTAATTATATTATTTGTTTTAAAATATAATAAAAATTAATAAATAAATAAATAAATAATGTTAAGATAAATTCCAGAAAAATAATTAGATGATTTTAAAAAATATTGGAATTTATAAAAAGGAATTTTATATTAATCTGATTTTTTTACAATTTATTTAAAGGCTAAAAAGCCTTAAAAAAATAGGTGAGGGAGCCCGGGTTCGAACCCGGGACCTCAATGTTAGAATGCAAGTGGGGAACCAGTGAACCAAGGCCTTGGCCGCGGTATAAGATGGTTCCCTTAGCTTATAAACACATACATCAAAACCCCCAATCCATATAAACCCTAGAGCTGAAATCGAACCAATTGAGCCCCAGATCGATGTTATCAATCAAATTAATGTTAGGGCTTTTGTTCCTCATGGTAAAACGAGTATGTTGGTGTATTTGATTACCCGAATGGTGATGATATGAAGATGAACACGTCGTAGGAGCAACCGCGGTTTATGTCGAATCAGCGGTGCGAAAACGATGAAGATAATCAAATTAACTTCGATAGTAGCTTCGAGTAATGTTCTTGATGCAAAGCCCCTTGTTAATTTCTGTTTAGATTTGTCGAAAAGGGGCTGTTTATAGAGTTGTAGGTCGCGGTTTAGAGGAGAATCGGTTGTGAGGTTTTTGTGTGTTTCAAGTGGAATTGGAAGCTGTAATCGATTAGATGTAGCCAGATAATGGTTTATCTTAGTTTATTTAGATTGTAATTAGGATTAAATGCTCAAACGGCTCCATGGTTTAAGACTTACTTCGGTTTTGTGTTTGAATGTTCATAATGATCCTTAAAATCAAATTAATGTGCAATAACATGTTCGATTCTTGGTCGCGAGTGGTTAAAACGGTTTAATTGCATTTAATTTGATGTTTGGTTAAGGTTTGGTGGTCGCCGGAGGCATAGCCGGAGTTCCTGCCGGCGGTTAGCCGGAAATACGGGGTGGGGGGACGGTTTGGGTGTTTTGATTTAATTTACACAAATAGTCCCTGTGGTTTCATGTTTTATTATTTTATGCACAACTTTCCTTTTTAATTTATAAAATGACATAAAAGGTCCTTTTATAAACTTAATGAAGTTAACCTTCTGGATTTTGATAAAGAAGTTCATCATGTTATATTTTGTTTTTTGTAAAACTTCACCGTTAAGATAAGAGTGATTTCCCTTACCTTAATGGTGAGTTACCTCGTCTTATTTTTGTGGATCCTCACATTGAGTTGGGATCGAACTTTTGATTTGGCAGGCTAGGGGTCATACCTTGGGAATACACCATCAACCTAGGAGTGAAAAACCACACCTTGATGATTATTCTCATCCCTTGATCTTCAACTTACCAAGGTTGTAATCAATTGATGAGAAATATGTAGAAACTTGACGGGTGAAACAATGTTAGTGTTTCGATCTATCAAGCCAAAGCATGATTTCTGAACTTGAAAGGAGACCCGATCGCTCTAGGTTAATTTTGGTTCCGAGCTTGGAGCATTTAAATTCTTAAATCGATTTCTTTCCCTTTATCCTCATGTTTTGATTTGATCTAGCTATATGGAACCATTTATTCCTTATCTATCGACTCTCATTTTGAGTTATCATTAAAACCTGATTGCGTGATGATAGCTTCCTAAACAATCTTCCTGCCAAATAAAAGCATTACCAACTTGTGTTCATGGCTTTCTAGCCACACGAATGTTCTCAGCTGTGCTTATGGGTTTGAAGAATTACGTATCCAATCTGCATTTGGAAATTTGTTACCTTGCAAAACATGTTTACAAATACCTTTCTTATTGTTTGCGTCATTTCTTGAAATCGCTTTTGAAAGCTTAACCTTGAAAATCATTGCAATTCTATCTTGGTTTTGAACAACAAGACTCGTTATTATCCTTATTGCGATGTGGATATAATGGTTCGTAAAATTTCGTAATTTTTAGTCATGGGTTTGCATAAAATAAAAGACATAACTTGGTGTGTGTCCAGGTGTCTTACCTTCACATATGACAAGACCTAACATTCGTGATCTTATGGATCTTCAGTTTAACTTTCCACAACTAAAATGCTTGTTATCTTATGTAACGCCCGGAAATTTCGATTGGGAGTGTCATGCGACTGGAGCGTCCAATCGCATGGAAGACATGCGATTGAAGCTCAACCGCACGACTGGAACTCGATCGTACGATTGAAGTGTTCAGTCGCATAGAGCTTGGACGACTGAAGTTCCAATCGCATGAAGAACTCGGGAGACTGGACAGTAGTATTTAAGGGAGAGGGCAGCCCTAACTCTTTCCCAGACTCGACAACATCAGAGAGAAGAAGGAGACAGTTCGGTCCAAGCGGGTTCGTGAGCCAAATCGACGTATAGCGGGTCAAATCGAAGCTCTAACCGAGGAGGCTACTAAGGTGAGTTCTAGGACCCCTCTTTTACAAGTTTTTGAATGATTTTGGGGCTGGAGCATATTTGAATATTATTTTTTTGAGTTTTTGGGTGTTTAACCCGTGTATGTACGTATGTGTATGTGTATGGTATGTTTAGGGCTCGATTCCGGGCTAGGATAGGCTTGTATAAGGTCGAGGTATGTTTCCCTATGGATTAGAAGGGCTAATTTGAGCTCAAACGAGGTCTGGAAGGGTTTGAAAGCCGAATGTCACGGCTGCTGTTCGTGATGAACTCCAGTCGCTGCCCAGTTAGGGTTAGGTGACTGAAGGGCCAATCGGCCGACTGAGGAACGACTGACGTTCAACCGCACGACTGAGGTCTAGTCATACGACTAGGGATCCAGCCGCATGAGAGTCAAGCGACTGAGGTCCAGTCGCATAGGGGTTCATTCGCATGGGGATCCAGTCGCACGGGAGTCTAGCGACTGAAGTCCAGTCGCATAGATGTTTATCCGCATGGTTCAGTCGCATTGGTCCATTCATATAGTTGTTCAATCGTACAACTAAGGGTTCAGTCGCGTAGAAGCCATTCGCTTAGTGTTCAGTCGCATGCAGGCCAGGTGACTGAAGGGTGCCCAGTCGCCCAAGTAGGGCTGTTATGTACGAGAAGAGACAGTAGTTCAATTACTGGCCTTCGGGAGGAGGGCATGGGTAGGAAGAGACGTGATAGCTCCTGTAGGTTCATGTGTGATAGCTATCGAGGCTTAGAATTTAAGTGGACACGATGACGATAGAACTGCATGCATAGGCAGGATGTATGAATGATAAGTATGAGGTAGCCCTATATGATGGTAATGACTGATGATTTGTAAATGTCGATGTTCCTTGCTTTGATGTATGTTTATCTTTCCGTATCTTTGCGTGTATTGTTTATGAATGAATGAAAAAAGTATTATGTAACGTAAAATGAAAGATAATAAAAGAGGAATGTAATGAGCGAACACAGGTATTGAGGAATGAATGAATGAACGAACACATGAAATAATGAACGAATGAAAGGCTTGCAAGCAAGTGTATGAGGTGAGCGACTTAGTGTCGCAACAGACTTGAATGTGGTCCTTGTCGCGTACCCCGGTATTGCAAGAGACAGGATCTAGATGAATGAGAGTAAGATTGGCTTGCAAGCAGAAGGAAAGGAGGTTCACGACTCATTGAGAGTTGTTAGCTCAGCTGTGGGTGTGTAATAGCGTGCGATCTTGGCTAACTCGAAAGGGGACATAGACACAGTGGGAGTTCTTTTGGTAGCTGATCCGATACGTGCGATGTGGTATTTACTGTGTGCTATGTAGCGTGCGATTTGGCCTACCTCATGTGGATTAGTAGCGTGTGATTTTGGCTACCCATGAGATGGCGTGCGATTTTGGCTAAACCCCCAAGAGTTCACACACACAGGGAGAGTTGGTCTTAGTGACAACTCCATTGGTACGAATTACATGAGACGAGATAGTGAGGTGAGCGACTTTGTGTTGCAACAGACTCGGATGAACGTTAATGAAAGGAAGTATGAAATGAATGAAAGTTAATGAAAGTAATGCAGTTAAAGAACGAACGAATGAAAGTAACGAACGGAAGGAACATAATGATAACGTATGAAATGGGATCCTTGTCACTCGACCTCAGTAATCATGGCTGTGTGCCATGAAGAGGGTAAAGTTTGACAGGATCCAGATAGTAGTAAAAGATAAAGTATGAATGTAGACGAATGAATAAACGCAACGAACATACGGACGAATGTAATGAATGTATGAATGTATGTAGAAACGTCAAACAAAAGAAAGAAAGTGAATGTTAACAATGATGGTACACGAATGAAAGCTAATGATGAATGAATAAGATAATAATAATATTATCTATGTGTACGTACGATGTGTGATAGCGTAAAAGTAAAGAAACGGTTTTAAAGGATAGAAAGTACGGTTTTAATATAAAACTAGAACTCACTCCGCAACTCTAACTTTGATGTGTTTCCAGTTGGCAGGTATGTTGCTGAGGATGGCACAGGGCGACTACTCAGTTGTTGAGGCTGGCATCCATATTTTGACATGTCATTGTATTTTGAGAAGAAAACGAATGTTGTAAAGTTATGAAATGACATGTTTTAGTTATTAATGAAAGTTTTAAATTCCGCTGCAAGATAAATGTACGTTTTGAAATGTTTATGTGCGATGAATGACCAACAGTAAGGTGACCGGGAATGGGGCCTTACAAGTTGGTATCAGAGCCAAAGTTTAAGTGAAATGGGTAAATTTTCAAAATAAACCATAACTTAAACTGAGAATAGGACGGAAAGGGAAGGGATGCTAGACTGAGTAGCTGCGTGCCATCAGGTATTTTTAAAGTTAACCGGTATTGTGTGCGCATGTTATGTGTTTATGTGCTACTGTTAGATTTAGATGCTAATATAGTCAGGACAGGTAATGCTCGGGTATGAAAGTATGGTAAGTGGCTAATCATAACTGATTACTGTAATTAGGGACTTACTATACTTAACATGAACTGAGCTATTCCCTTGAATGACCATGTTGGTGTTAGAATCTTTCAGTGTATTATAGAGGATGGCCGGTGGTAGATCATCTAAGGCTTCACGTGGTGGAGGTGGTGGCGGACGTGGCGCTGAACCATGGGTCACCAGAGGAAGGCCTAGAGTTGAAAAGGTTGTTCATGAAGAGCACGAGACTCCTCATCAGGAGGGAGCAGACGAAAGCGCCAATTTGAGAGCCTTGATGAGAGAGGCGGTTGTGGAATAAGTACACCAGGTCATGCAGAAGATCTTACCGTCTGTAGTGACTGAAGTGATAAAGGCTGTTAGGGATGAGGAGAGGCAGGAAAGGGTAGACCTTCGGGCGGAAGGAGATGGACGGAGACTGAAGCGGTTTTCTCCGATGAGGAGGAAGAGGAGGAGGAGCCTGTGCAGGAGGCAGCACGAGGTTGTAACTACGGGGCATTTCAACGATGCAAGCCCCCAACATTTGATGGTAATGGCACTGCTGCTACTGCACACCGATTGGTGAGGGAAATGGAAGCCGTGCTGAATATCAGTGAGTGCCGGGAGGATCAGAAAGTTAAGTTTGCCACTCATTCTTTCGTGGACTCAGCTTTGTGCTGGTGGGACAATATAGTCCAAGCTGAGGGTAGTCGGGCTATCGGAAGGATGAGATGGTTAGAGTTGAAAAAGCTGGTGATTGAGGAGTTCTGTCCTCACTGTGAGATGGATAAGGTTGAAAGGGAGTTCCTGCAGTTGGAAGCGGGGAAATGACACATCAACAGTACACCACCAATTCAATAAGATGGCACGACTGGTGCCGGATCAGGTGACACCTCTTTCATGGAAAATCAAGAGGTATATTCAAGGCTTACCGACGGATATCCGTAGACACCTGATCACTGCTCGACCAAGCACGTTTAGGTCGGCAGTTGATTTGGCGGGAAGGTTGTATGATGAAAGAACGGTGGTGGTGGTGGCTGAAGACGGCGAGAAAGAGGATGGAGATCGGAATTGGAAAGGGAAGAGAACTGGACAGGGTGGTGCCCCGACGAGTCGTAAGCACGCACGGGGGGATGACCGTCGTATGGTTGCAACTGGTACGGGGTCGGATAAGTGTGTAACTGCGTGATGGAGCATTTGGAAAATTGCAAAAGGGACCAAATACTTGCTACAAGTGTGGGAAGCGTGGTCATGTGGCTAGAGAATGTGGAACCGTGAGATGCTATAATTATGGAGGAATGGGCCATATGAGTAAAAACTATGAGAAGCCAAGGGCGGAAGGTTCGGGAGTGAGGAAGGCTGGAGGAAGGAGAACAGTGGGTGAAGGCTAGAGCGGACTTCGACTTGACGACAGGTACAATTCTGGTAATTTAATTTTGTGCACTTACGCCTTGAATACGATGCCAGTAGTAGTTCGTTCTTACTACCTTCTGTTTGCGAGTTACGTGTTAGGAGAATGAACATCGATAAGTCCTTCGATGTAGAGATTACTATTAGTGGATTCACTAGTTATCAAATGCCCTAGAGGATTGAGTGATGCAATTGAGAAAGCTGTGTCACCCGTGTCTGAGGAACAGTTTCAGCCTGTGATTTGTGCATTTGCCTGCCAATCATAGTGTACCTGCAAGGAACCTGAGAAAAACCGATTTCAGTGCAATTATATTTGGAACAACACCTAGTACGATTAATGAACACCTTTCTTGCCAGTTGTCTGGTTTGCCAGAGGGTCATTATTCATACTTAAAGAACATCAAACAAGGGTCTAGGGTAAGCAGCAACTTTACACAAGTTGAAGGCCTTGTTCTTCACACACTTAGGCTGAAGGTTCCCAGTGATGCTCTGAAGCTCAATGATTAAGACCCTGAGCCTTTGCTCGAGTATTGTGATGTAGAAACTGTATTCTACATGGCATGTTTGGAGTCGCAAGTGCTGGTCAAATGAACATTGATCAGTATGCATGGGTTACCGATGGCGATAGTCCAAGATAGACCAGAAGTCGAATGTTGATGAACGATGTGGAGCGATAGGATTCCAAGTGATAGACTGGAAAATAGATGGTACAGTATTGCCCCCGAAGATTCAAGGAAAAACAGGTTTCGGGGACGAAACCCGTTTAAGGGGGGTGGACTTGTAACGCCCGGAAATTTCGATTTGGAGTGTCATGCGACTGGAGTGTCCAATCGCATGGAAGACATGCGATTGAAGCTCAACCGCACGACTGGAACTCAATCGTACGATTGAAGTGTTCAGTCGCATAGAGCTTGGACGACTGAAGGTCCAATCGCATGGAGAACTCGGGCGACTGGACAGTAGTATTTAAGGGAAAGGGCAGCCCTATCTATTTCCCAGACTCGATAACATCAGAGAGAAGAAGTAGACAGTTCGGCCCAAGCGGGTTCGTGAGCCAAAATCGACGTATAGCGGGTCAAATCGAAGCTCTAACCGAGGAGGCTACTAAGGTGAGTTCTAGGACCCCTCTTTTACAAGTTTTTGAATGATTTTGGGGCTGGAGCACATCTGAATATTATTTTTTCGAGTTTTTGGGTGTTTAACCCGTGTATGTACGTATGTGTATGTGTATGGTACGTTAGGGCTCGATTCTGGGCTAGGATAGGCTTGTATGAGGTCGAGGTATGTTTCCCTATGGATTAGAGGGGCTAATTTGAGTTCAAACGAGGTCTGGAAGGGTTTGAAAGCCGAATGTCGCGGCTGCTGTTCGTGATGAACTCCAGTCGCTGCCCAGTTAGGGTTAGGCGACTGAAGGGCCAATCGGCCGACTGAGGAACGACTGACGTTCAACCGCACGACTGAGGTCTAGTCGTACGACTGGGGATCCAGTCTCATGAGAGTCAAGCGACTGAGGTCCAGTCGCATAGGGGTTCATTCGCATGTGGATCCAGTCGCACGGGAGTCAAGCGACTGAAGTCCAGTCGCATAGATGTTCATCCGCATGGTTCAGTCGCATTGGTCCATTAGTATAGTTGTTCAATCGTACAACGTAGGGTTCAGTCGCATAGAAGCCCATTCGCTTAGTGTTCAGTCGCATGCAGGCTAGGTGACTGAAGGGTGCCCAGTCGCCCGAGTAGGGCTGTTATGTACGAGAAGAGATGTAGTTCAATTACTGGCCTTCGGAGGAGAGCATGGGTAGGAAGTGACGTTATAGCTCCCGTAGGTTCATGTGTGATAGCTATCGAGGCTTAGAAGTTAAGTGGACACGATGACGATAGAACTGCATGTATAGGCAGGATGTATGAATGATAAGTATGAGGTAGCCCTATATGATGGTAATGACTGATGATTTGTAAATGTCGATGTCCTTGCTTTGATGATGTTTATAAATAAAATCAAAAACACCCAAACCGTCCCCCCCCCACCCCTGTATTTCCGGCTAACCGCCGGCAGGAACTCCGGCTATGCCTCCGGCGACAACCAAACCTCAACCAAACATCAAATTAAATGCAATTAAACTGTTTTAACCACTCGCGACCAAGAATCGAACATGTTATTGCACCTTAATTTGATTTTAAGGATCATTATGAACATTCAAACATGAAACCGAAGTTCATCTTAAACCATGGAGCCGTTTGAGAATTTAATCCTAATTACAATCTAATTAAACTAAGATAAATCATGATCTGGCTACATCTAATCGATTACAGCTTCCAATTCCACTTGAAACACACAAAAACCTCACAACCGATTCTCCTCTAAACCGCGACCTACAACTCTATCTACAACCCCTTTTCAACAAATCTAAACAGAAATTAACAAGGGGCTTTGCATCAAGAACATTACTCGAAGCTACTATCGAAGTTAATTTGATTATCTTCACCGTTTTCGCAACCTCTGATTCGACATAAACCGCGGTTGCTCCTACGATGTGTTCATCTTCATACCATCACCATTCGGGTAATCAAATACACCAACATACTCGTTTACCATGAGGAACAAAAGCCCTAACATTAATTTGATTGATAACATCGATCTGGGGCTTAATTGGTTCGATTTCAGTTCTAGGGTTTATATGGAATTGGGGGTTTTCGATGTATGTGTTTATAAGCTAAGGGAACCAGCTTATACCGCGGCCACGGCCTTGGTTCACTGGTTCCCCACTTGCATTCTAACATTGTGGTCCCAGGTTCGAACCCGGGCTCCCTTACCTATTTTTTAAGGCTTTTTAGCCTTTAAATAAATTGTAAAAAATTCAGATTAATATAAAATTGCTTTTATAAATTCCAATATTTCTTAAATCATCTAATTATTTTTCTGGAATTTATCTAACATTATTTATTTATTATTTATTTATTTATTTTATTATAATCTTTTAAAACAAATAATATAATTAGTTTAATTTCTACAACATAGATTTCAAATATGATTTATCTTATTAAATCATTATATGTTCAGTAATTTATTTAAATTATTCTCTTGTTTTTTAGCTTAATAATTATTATCTGTTTCAAATATTTAAAATGGTCATTTAATATTTTTGCATCTTATCAAATCATTATTTGTTTAAATAATAAGTATATTATTGACTAAATATGGATTTTATTGAGACTTTATTTCAAATGGTATTATACAAAATAGACTTTATGTAATAATTTGAGAAATTATTATTATATTAATGGACTCTATATTTAAAGATTAATATTGATGATTATAGAAATTATATTTTTATAATGTTACAAATTATTTACAAATATTACTTCTCATAAAATATACTTTAACAAATGGTTTAGATTGTTACAACTAATTTATGTATTATTCTAATTATTTGTAAATAATTATAAAGATTTATTTATATCAATATTTATACTTGAAGGCACTTCTAAAATATTTAAATCTAATGGACCAAAATCTAAATAATTATTTGTAAACTTATTACTTATCAAAACCCCATAATTCTATCTAAAATCTAATCCTTGTTTGAACGTTAATATTATTATTAATCTTCATCTTGTAATATATTTAGGTGTCTTGTAATGAACACTTTGGGATTATCTTTTGGATCTTACATTAATCTTTATATCATCTTGTAATGCCTTTATCAAAGTGAGTATTTTCATACCCATTTTTTTCTTATTTTCACACTTTGGGGTGAAACATGTTAACTTATACCATTTCACTTGTAAAATTATTCGAGATTTGTAAACTTTATGGCAATTCATCATGTAAAGTTGTGGTTAGTTTAACTTTTGTGGTTACCATGTTATGGAGTTATATGTACAATCATTAACTATTGCTAGCCTGGCGACGTCATAGATCTATGGGCCTGACAAGCCTGCTTGGTTGATCCAAATACACTTAGCTAATCGTATATACTTTTAATGTTTGAGACTTGTAAAACTTGTCATGGTTTGATTGTTGCATTGTTCATAACATCCCTAATCACTTTATTCACTAACATATGACTTGAATTGCCATCTTTTATATAATCTATGTATTGAAAACTATGGAATGCTCACCAACATCTTTATGTTGACATGTTTCATGAATAACCCAAGTATGCGTTCTACTCTTTGAAGCTTATCTCACTTAGGATTGGACTTACAGAAACAAACAATGATCTTGTTACTTTCAATCTTGTATTCATGATGTATATTTGTTTGAGCCTTTTACTTCTATTGTTACAATTGAATCTTGATTAATATATTTGGAATTAATAATAGCGTTATGTGGCTGTGAACAATCGTAACTCTCACATCTCGAACCGCCGTCAAGGTTGGGGTGTGACAGCCGAGGCGGCCATGGGTAAAAGGGTTTTACCCGTTCTCACCATTAATGAAGGACCTTTTATGTCATTTTTATAAATAAAAAGGAAAGTTGTGCATAAAATAATAAAACATGAAACCACAGGGACTATTTGTGTAAATTAAATCAAAAACACCCAAACCGTCCCCCCCACCCCTGTATTTCCGGCTAACCGCCGGCAGGAACACGGCTATGCCCCGGCGACCACCAAACCTCAACCAAACATCAAATTAAATGCAATTAAACTGTTTTAACCACTCGCGACCAAGAATCGAACAAGTTATTGCACCTTAATTTGATTTTAAGGATCATTATGAACATTCAAACATGAAACCGAAGTCCATCTTAAACCATGGAGCCGTTTGAGAATTTAATCCTAATTACAATCTAATTAAACTAATATAAATCATGATCTGGCTACATCTAATCGATTACAGCTTCCAATTCCACTTGAAACACACAAAACCTCACAACCGATTCTCCTCTAAACCGTGACCTACAACTCTATCTACAACCCCTTTTCGACAAATCTAAACAGAAATTAACAAGGGGCTTTGCATCAAGAACATTACTCGAAGCTACTATCGAAGTTAATTTGATTATCTTCACCGTTTACGCAACCTCTGATTCGACATAAACCGCGATTGCTCCTACGATGTGTTCATCTTCATACCATCACCATTCGGGTAATCAAATACACCAACATACTCGTTTTACCATGAGGAACAAAAGCCCTAACATTAATTTGATTGATAACATCGATCTGGGGCTCAATTGGTTCGATTTCAGTTCTAGGGTTTATATGGAATTGGGGGTTTTCGATGTATGTGTTATAAGCTAAGGGAACCAGCTTATACCGCGGCCACGGCCTTGGTTCACTGGTTCCCCACTTGCATTCTAACATTGTGGTCCCAGGTTCGAACCCGGGCTCCCTTACCTATTTTTTTAAGGCTTTTTAGCCTTTAAATAAATTGTAAAAAAATCAGATTAAATATAAAATTGCTTTTATAAAATTCCAATATTTCTTAAAATCATCTAATTATTTTTCTGGAATTTATCTTAACATTATTTATTTATTTATTTATTTATTTTATTATAATCTTTAAAACAAATAATATAATTAGTTTAATTTCTTACAACATAGATTTCAAATATGATTTATCTTATTAAATCATTATATGTTCAGTAATTTATTTAAATTATTCTCTTGTTTTTTAGCTTAATAATTATTATCTGTTTCAAATATTATAAAATGGTCATTTAATATTTTGCATCTTATCAAATCATTATTTGTTTAAATAATAAGTATATTATTGACTAAATATGGATTTTATTGAGACTTTATTTCAAATGGTATTATACAAAATAGACTTTATGTAATAATTTGAGAAATTATTATTATATTAATGGACTCTATATTTAAAGATTAATATTGATGATTATAGAAATTATATATTTTATAATGTTACAAATTATTTACAAATATTACTTCTCATAAAATATACTTTAACAAATGGTTTAGATTGTCACAACTAATTTATGTATTATTCTAATTATTTGTAAATAATTATAAAGATTTATTTATATCAATATTTATACTTGAAGGCACTTCTAAAATATTTAAATCTAATGGACCAAAATCTAAATAATTATTTGTAAACTTATTACTTATCAAAACCCCATAATTCTATCTAAATCTAATCCTTATTTGAACGTTAATATTATTATTAATCTTCATCTTGTAATATATATTTAGGTGTCTTGTAATGAACACTTTGGGATTATCTTTTGGATCTTACCTTAATCTTTTATATCATCTTGTAATGCCTTTATCAAAGTGAGTATTTTCATACCCATTTTTTTCTTATTTTCACACTTTGGGGTGAAACATGTTAACTTATACCATTGCACTTGTAAAATTATTCGAGACTTGTAAACTTTATGGCAATTCATCATGTAAAGTTGTGGTTAGTTTAACTTTTGTGGTTACCATGTTATGGCGTTATATGTACAATCATTAACTATTGCTAGCCTGGCGACGTCATAGATCTATGGGCCTGACAAGCCTGCTTGGTTAATCCAAGTACACTTAGCTAATCGTATATACTTTAATGTTTGAGACTTGTAAAACTTTTTCATGGTTTGATTGTTGCACTGTTCATAACATCCCTAATCACTTTATTCACTAACATATGATTTGAATTGCCATCTTTTGTATAATCTATGTATTGAAAACTATGGAATGCTCACCAACATCTTTATGTTGACCTTTTACTTTTAACATGTTTCATGAATAACCCAAGTATGCGTTCTACTCTTTGAAGCTTATCTCACTTAGGATTGGACTTAGAGAAACAAACAATGATCTTGTTACTTTCAATCTTGTATTCATGATGTATATTTGTTTGAGCCTTTTACTTGTATTGTTACAATTGAATCTTGATTAATATATTTGGAATTAATAATAGCGTTATGTGGCTGTGAACAATCGTAACTCTCACATCTCGAACCGCCGTCAAGGTTGGGGTGTGACAGCCGAGGCGGCCATGGGTAAAATGGTTTTACCCGTTCTCACCATTAATGAAGGTGGGAATAATAAAACGCCTCATCCCGCACCCAAGGCAAAAGTTGCAAAGGGTAAGGGACCCGTTTGGCGAAAGGGGAAGGGGGTGGTAAGGGTGCCACCCAAACCAAAGAGAAGAAGCAAAAGGTTGCTACTAATGACCCATGCTTCAAGTGTGGGGAGATTGGACATTGGGCAAGGAATTGTCCTGTCCATCTCCAAGAGTTGAAAGCAAAGAGGGATGCCAGGCAGACCTCAGGTACAATATACATGATTCATATTTATCTTAATGTTACATCTTCTAACACATGGGTATTGGGTACCAGATGTGAAACTCATATTTGCAATTTGTTGCAGGGGTTCACAAGAAGTAGGGACTTCAATCAAGGGGATGTAGCCTCTTCATGGGCAATGGAACTAAAGTCATAGTTGAAGCTCGTGTGGACTACGTCCTAAAACTTCCAAGTGGCTTGGATGTTATTTTGAAGAATGTTTTGTATGCTCCTAGTTTGACTAGGAACATTATTTCTGTATCCCAATTAAGACATTATGATTATGTATTATCTTTTGTTGAAAATGATATTCATGTTTCTTTAAATGATATGTTTTATTTTAAAACTATTCCCATTAATGGTATTTATGAATTGGTTCATGAAAATACTTTAAATAGTTCATTGTACCAAACTAACACCAAGAAACTCAAGTTGGATTTGAGTGATACCTATCTTTGGCATTGTCGTCTTGGTCATATAAACAAGAAACGTATACAAACACTTCAAAAGAATGGTCTTTTAAAAACAAATGAATGTGATTCATTTGACGTATGTGAATCTTGTTTACAAGGAAAAATGACTAAGGCACCCTTTAGTGGAACTAACGAAAGGGCAAAAGATTTATTAGGAATCCTACATTCGGATGTATGTGGTCCTTTTAAGCCAATGGCTAGGAATGGTGAAAGATACTTTATTACCTTTACCGACGATTATAGTCGCTATGGGTATGTGTACTTATTAAGGCACAAAGATGAAGCTTTTGAAACGTTCAAAATCTTCAAGAATGAAGTAGAAAATCAGCTCAACAAGTCGATTAAAGTTCTCCGTACCGATAGAGGAGGTGAATACCTAAGTGATGCTTTTCAAGATCATCTTAGGAGTTGTGGGATTGTCTCACAACTCACTCCACCTAGAACACCACAACATAATGGTGTGTCCGAGAGGAGGAATTGAACCCTATTGGATATGGTCCGATGTATGATGGCTAGAAGCACACTGCCTCTATCATTTTGGGGTTTCGCTTTGCTCTCCGCGGCCCGTATTCTAAATATGGCCCCCAACCAAAAAGGTGGAAAGGACACCTTTTGCTATGGCATGGAAGAGTTCCGTCCCTATCATACTTAAGGGTCTGGGGTTGTGAGGCTTATGTTTAGACTCCCACCCCAAACAAATTGGAAGTCCGATCCACCAAGTGTATCTTTGTTGGATATCCTAGAGATTCTATGGGATAATATTTCTATGATCCCTTGGAACAAAAAGTGTTTGTTGCTAGAAAGGGTGAGTTCTTAGAAGCAAAGTTCCTTATGGAAGGAACTAGCAGTAGAACAGTGGATCTTGACGAGGATCAAGAACCACAACCCGATGCACGTTTGGTTGAAACTAGCTCTCAACATGACGATGTTGAGGATGATCAAGCGGTTGATCAATGCACACAAAACGTTCGCAGAAGTGGTAGAACTAGTAATCCACCTGAAAGATACGGATTTTTCATGAATGGATGCTATGTGGTAGATTCAGATGAACCAACCACATACCATAATGCAGTGTCCAATTCGGATTGTGACAAATGGCTTGAAGCCATGAACGTTGAGATGCAATCCATGTATGACAATCAAGTTTGGGAACTTGTTGTACCACCTCTTAATTCCAAGGTAGTTGGAAGTAAGTGGGTTTTCAAGAAGAAAACCGATATGCATGGAAACTTGGAAACTTATAAGGCTAGACTTGTAGCAAAGGGTTTCACTCAAACTCAAGGGGTTGATTATGATGAAACTTTCTCACCTGTTGCGATGCTAAAGTCAAGGATATTGTTTGCCATAGCTGCTCATTATGATTATGAGATTTGGCAAATGGATGTCAAAACCGCTTTCCTAAATGGATATCTTGAGGAAGATGTCTATATGGTTCAGCCTGAAGGTTTTGTCGATCCAATACATCCTAATAAAGTATGCAAGTTAAAGAAATCAATCTATGGATTGAAATAAGCATCAAGAAGTTGGAATCATCGTTTTGATGAGGAAGTAATTAAATTCGGATTCATCAAGAATGCTGATGAAGCTTGTGTTTATAAGAAAGCTAGTGGGAGCATCATCACCTTCCTAGTATTATATGTTAATGACATACTACTATTTGGAAATGACATTCCAACCTTGGAAGGTGTAAAAACCTGGCTTGGAAGTTGTTTTTCCATCAAGGATCTTGGTGAAGCTGCCTATATTCTAGGAATAAAGATCTATAGGGATAGATCAAGGCGGTTGATTTGTTTAAATCAAAGTGCATACATTGATAAAATCTTGAAAAGGTTCAAGATGGAGAACTCTAAGAAAGGTACGGCACCTATTCAAAGAGGAACAGTATTGAGTACGACTCAATGTCCAAGCTCAAAGGATGAGCAAAATAAAATGAAGGCAATCCCATACGCATCTGCTATTGGATCCATCATGTATGCAACATATGCACTGAGCCGGACGTTTCATGCGCATTAACCATGACAAGCCGATACCAGCAAAATCCTAGAAGCAGTCATTGGATGGCTGTTAAGAACATACTTAAGTACCTAAGGAGGACGAAAGATATTTCCTAATCTATGGATCTGGTGATGAGGAACTCGTTGTAAAAGGTTACACAGATGTGAGTTTCCAAACCGATCGTGATGATTCACGATCACAATCGGGATATATTTTCATTCTGAATGGAGGAGCTATCTCTTGGAAGAGCTCCAAATAGGATATGGTGGCTCTATCAACTACAAAATCAGAATACGTCGCCGCCTCATTGGCAGCTCAAGAAGCTGCATGGTTGAAGAAATTCATTGCTGATCTAGGTGTTGTCCCTTCCATTCAGGACCCCCTAGAAATCTTTTGTGATGACGAGGGTGCGATTGCTCAAATCAAAGAACCTCGTGCTCATCAAAAGACTAGGCACATTGAGCGGAGATTCAACTACATATGAGATGAAGTTGAAAAGGGAAAGATATTTATTCGCAAAGTTCACACGGATCAAAACATTGCGGATCCTCTCACGAAGCTCCTTGAAAAGGCAAAGCTTGAAGGTCATACTTGTGCCATGGGACTTGGATATTCTAATGATTGGACTTGATCTGTAATTTTGTATTTGGATATATGGAACCTTCTATTATTTGAATAAAATTATTTGGTTATAATGTTTCAATTAATGTTCCAATTTAGCATGTTTAATCCATGAGTAAATTGTTTACTCTAAATGTTCGTAGTCGTTCAGACTTGTGGGAACAAGTGTGAGGGTAAGATTATTATGAACTTGGATTGGTTGATATTCATAAGGATGAATATAGAGCAATGGGTTGCTACCAAGGTTCATAGATATTTGTGGGATACAAATATTGGACTAACCCGCATCTCAAATTTTACTACATAGAATCTTCTAGATTGATCATAAGTAAGTTTGAGTAAAAGGCGAATATCATTTGGTATCCTCAGACCTGAGATACATATTGGGTTTTGATATTCACCAGGTGTTATACCTTGAACTAGCTCTTCACTGTCCTGAAATATTGGACAGTACATAAGGCTATGTTTAGGTATGACACGAGGTGTTTGTGAGAAACGTATGTAGTCAAGATGGGAGTTGATCCTCTTATTTGTTGAAAGCAAGATGTCTAAGGCCTGATTAAGTTAAATCAACAAGGAATGATCATTCTGTGTCCTTGGATTTAACATGACATCTGTAACAAAGGATAGATGATTGATTCACCTAAATCATTTCAATTAGGGTACTTGAATGAGATGATTTTACTGAATGGCCATAAGTCATGCGTATTAAGGGTAGTAAACCATTGTTAGGCGGTATTTACTGCTTGCATCAATCTTCTATGAATCTTGGGCAAGTAGGAGATTGTAGGATTCTATATGCCCAAGACACGTAGAATTTTGATGCGGTTAGTACATTATGATCCAAGTCGGGTATACCCAATAACAAGCTTAGCAAACACCAATTAATATTAATTGATGATATGATCATGCAATTAAATATTTACACCAATTTAGAAAATAGGTTTTTTAAATAAGTTGCATATGAGAATGAAAAACTTATTAGAATATTTTGTTCAATAATATTATTTGAAGTGTTATTTAAATAAGTTGGATGACACCAAATAATAATGAGAGTATAATAGTTATACAATTAAATGGTTAATTGCATAAACTAGTTACAAGACAAGATAATATTATGTATGTGTTTAATTTAAAGAGGGAAACTCTTTTAATCCAAAATTTCGGCCGCCCCCCCTTGGTTTTCATTGGTTCCTTTTCCCTTGAGAACACACACACCTTTACTATTCTTGTACTCCACATTTCTCTCATATCCATACATGCAACAAAGATCAAAAATCCTCTCCTCTCTCTCTCATTGCTTAGGGAAATAAGCAGCAAGAACAAGGTGTTTTGGAGCTTATTGTGGTGTTTCTTCCTAACAAGAAGGTGCCTTTGCAAGTAAGCTTGGGGTATACAAGCTTGAGGGATCCTCTCCTTGGAGCCTTGGCCGAATTTTGAGCATCAAACATCCCCTTCCATGTCGGTTTTTACTGCTGCTGAAAGGTAGTTTTCACAACTCAATGTAGCTATGATTTTATGTACATTTACATGTGTTTATAGCTTGCTTATTAACATATTATGATCCTTTGATTTTGGGTTTGTTTTAAACATATATATGTCACCATAAGAACATGAAATTTCAGTTTTATAATCATGTTTCTAAACATATTTCCGCTGTGTTTTTCTGAAAGTTTAAGAGGTTAAACTTGGTTTTGTGGACAAACAAACCATCACTATCTTGGCAGCATCCACCATAATCACTATCTGTATATCCATGTAACACAAAGTTACCTCATAAGGATACCAAAGCCCTAAAGTGGTTTCCTTTGAGATACTTGAATATCCTCTTGACAACAATTAATTGAGATTTTTTCGGGTCTGATTGATACCTGGCACAGACACAAACAGCATAGATTATGTCTGGTCTTGATGCAGTAAGATACATCAAAGAACCAATCATAGATCTATATAGAGTTTGGTCTACTTATTTTCCTTTAGGATCAAGCTCAATCTTGGTGTTTACGTCAGCTGGAGTTCTTTTGGACTGGCAATTATGCAGTTTGAATTTCTTCAAGAGTTTGTCAACAAACTCTCTTGGTTTATGAATATACCATCTACAGATTGTTGAACTTGCAATCCAAGAAAGAAATTGATTTCTCCCATAGAACTCATCTGGAAACGAGACTTCATAATTTCTTCAAATTCATTGCACAATTTTGGACTAGTAGAACCAAATATGATATCATCAACATACACTTGCACACATAATAGATCTCATTATCCTTCTTTATGAATAAAGTTGGATCGATTTTCTGTCTTGTGTATCCATGTTGGATCAAGTGTTGTGATAATATCTCATACCAGATTCTAGGTGCTTGATGAAGTCCATACAAAGCTTTGCTAAGCTTGTACACTCGATGTGGAAATTTTGCATCCTCAAAGCTCGGAGGTTGCTTCACATACACATCATCAGTGATTGGACCATATAAGAATGCACCTTTGACATCCATTTGATACACCATGAATTGCATGAACGATGCATAAGCCAGGAAAACACGAATGGATTCGAGTCTTGCAACTGGAGCGAATACTTCATCATAGTCAATTCCTTCTTCCTGTGTGTATCCTTGTGCAACTAGTCTCGCCTTGTTTCTTATAACTATCCCTCGCTCATTAGTTTTATTTCTAAACAAACATTTAGTGCCTATGGCATTTTCTCCTTCATGTAATTCCACCAAATTCCACACTTCTTGTTTGCGGAATTGAAGTACTTCTTCTTGCATTGCTTCAATCCAACCATTGTCCTTTAACGCTTCGGTAACGTTTTTAGGAACAATTTGTGAAAGAAAACAAGAGTATAAGAACAAGTGTGCTTGTTCTGATTTACTCCTTGTTGTTCTCTCATTCAATGGACCAATAATCTGTGATGTTGGATGGTTCTTGTGAATACGAGATGTTGAAATCTCATCACTTTGAACATTAACATCCAGATTTGTTTGATTCAGGTTGGAGAGCTGATGCAGCAGGTTAGAAGAATGTGGATTGAAGTTTGGAACTTGAGTCGGTGAGTTGATAAAGTAATCAAATTTACCAGTATCAACTGCATCACCAGAGATGGATGATGTTCCTGACTCAGGTTGCACAAACTCATTACCATCATTAGGAATTAGTTGTGATCCCTTTTGATCATATGAAACTGAATGATGTGAAGCTTGATTAGCTTGATCATTGTTGTTGAATCTTATTGGTGAATCCTTGACAAATGAGAAGAATGGGTAATCTGGGCTTGAATCATCTGGGTCGTCAGAATCCGAATCTTAACTGAAAGATCCAAGATCTCCTCTAGAGCTCTTCTTACATGTAGAATCAAGAAAGTTCGATTGATTAAACAAGTTAGATTGAAGAGAGTTTGACAATGAATCTAAATCAAACAACCAAGCAGGACCATTTGAAACTGATGGAAAGGAATTTTCCAAAAATTTAAAGTTGAATGTTTCATAAATTATATTTGTCCTAGAGTCATAAACTCGATAGGCTTTTGAAACAGATGAGTATCCAACGAAAAATCCATTATCAGATTTTGCTTCAAAATTTCCTAACTGATCACTTGAATTAAGAATCATAACCGGACAACCAAATGATTTTAGAAAAATTATATTTGGTTTCCTACCAAACATTAACTCATAAGGAGTTTTCATTTTATCTTTAACAATTAAGGTTCTATTCTGAACGAAACACGCAGTTGATATAGCTTCATCCCAGAAAGTGATAGGAATCTTTGCATCGGCTAACATAGAACGAGCAACTTCAATCCGTATTCTATTTTTCCTTTCAGCAACTCCATTTTGTTGAGTAGTTCTGGGAGCACTGAACTGATGAGCTATCCCTTTCTCCGCACAAAACATTTTAATGTTAGCATTTTTGAATTCCGTTCCATTATCACTTCATATTATTTTTACTTTATGTTCTAGTTGATTTTCAACTTTAATGATAAATTCTTTTAGTAATTCAGCCATTTTAGATTTAGCATGTAAAAAGAAAACCCATGAAAATCTTGTATAGTCATTAATGATAACTAGACAATATGATTTTCTTCCAATACTCTTGACGTTTGTTGGTCCAAATAAGTCCATGTGCAACATCTGTAGAGGTTTGGAATTCGAGTTTATGAGCTTGGTCTTATAAGACGCTCTGTGTTGTTTTCCCTTTAAACATGCTGAGCAGTGATCAGTCATTGTAAACTTCTTGGATGGAAGTCTAATGACATGATTTCCTGCTACAAGCTTGTTCATGTTCTTGAAGTTTGAATGTCTGAGACGCCTATGCCAAAGTTGGCTTTCATCATTTGATGCTATTGCAATTAGGCAAGTTGTTTCTGTTGAAGGATCGACTTGAGACATATCCAGCTTGTATACATCTCTATCCCTTTCAGCTTTAACAATTACCCAATCCTTACTTATCTGAAAACCTGGCTTTAATACATAACAGAAAGAATCATCAAATAGAACAGAGTATGCTTTATCACATATTTGGGATACACTTAAAGATTCAAGTTCAACTATGAACAAAAGTTGACTTTGTCGAAGCTTATTATCCCATTTGACACTATTCACTCTCCTGTAATTTTTCCACCAGCATCACCACCAAAGGCGACGTGCGTTCCATCCTTTAACTTAAAATCTTGTAACAAGGCAGGATTGCCTGTCATGTGTCGGCTACACTCGCTATCCACATACAATGTATTGAGTGGTCTTCTCGGGCGTACCTGTACAACAAGAAAACTAAGTTGAGATATCTACCTAAGCCGAGATGATCTTGGGTTTTCCATATTTGTCAACAATGGTAAATTGTTTAAAATGAAGATTATTTAAATCAGGTTTATTCTTGATGAATTTACCAATCTTGTTATGAAAATTGTTAGGATTATTTTTGTGAACATTCATACCACTTGAGTGATCAATTTTTGAGGAGTATTGATGACCAACATTTTTATTAGTCATTCTCACTGATCTTGGTATGAATTGTTCTTGCACAGTATGTTTAGGCCTCATAAAATTGTTCTCTTGAAAAGATCTTAGACCTAAAGAGGGTTGGTTAATTAATTGTTGAAATCCATCAGTTTGATTTCTCATATACTGAGGATTAACATAACCTTTGCTCAGTATTGTGAGTTTTCTCATCACAATAAGTGCAGCATCTGCTAAAATAGCAATCTGCTGTAGAATGATTTCTCATGTCACATATGTGGCAGTACTTGTTGAAATAGCACTCAGCAGTATTGTGATTTTTCATATCACATATTTCACAGTACCTTTGTGGAGATCTAAACAACTGCTTGTTAACTTTTGAAGTTGACGCTATATCTGATTCATTTTTTATTTTTGGCGTCAAAAAGTTAAATTGTTGTTTATGATTTGTCAATTTTGGCTTTTGTGACAAATTATTTTTCATCTCTTCATCATGAACCTCCTTCTTTAATTCCTTAGGAACAAATCTTTTTGTAACAACGGAAGTCTTAGAATCTGAACCGTTTTCAGATCAGAGTGAGATTTGTTCATAGGACTTATTTTGTTTTAATGAAGAGATTTCATGTTTAACAAACCAGCTGTCACAAATTTTATCGGTTTGAGTTTAGTTGTCTGATTTGTTTGTTTACTTAGATTTTCTGAACTTTTGTTTTGTTCAGTTTTGGTTTTTTTATGATTTCTTTCTTCTTCTCTGATTCTTTGCTTTTGATGAACTTGGTTTATTTTCAGATTGAACATCTTCAGATGAACATTCTTTTTCATTAACTTTTTTGTTTTGGATTAACAGAGTTTGAATCTTCTGATATTCCTTGCTGAAGTTTAGCTTTATCTTTGCTTTGAACTTTCACTTCTTCTAACACAGAATGAATTTGATTAGAAGTGTTCTGTTTTGCCTGTTTAGTTTCATAAGATTTTATCTTGATTGGATGACCATTTTTGATCTTTTCTTGATCATTTTCAACAAAAACTTTCACATTATCCTTTTCTTCTTCAGAATTTTTGTTTTTGTTCTGAAAGGCTTTGAGTTTAGCCTAATTCTCAGGAGAATGGTCATGTGTATTAAAGTTCTCTGGTAAAGTGTTTGTTATTGATTCAGGCATAGGTTCATGAGTAAATCCTAAACCTGCTTTCTGTTTATCTTTTCCCTCACTCACTAGTTTGTCAAGTATCAATTTTGAACTTTTCTCTTTAGCATGATCCATTTGAGTAGCAGCATGTGCTATCTTCTCCTGTTCAAGATTTTTGATCATCTCTTCCAATTGTTTAGACAAAATTTCTAATTCCTTTATTGTTTTGTTCCATGATGTTTGAAGAGAGATGTGTTAGGTCCCTTAAAAGATTAACATTTAGTCTTTATTGTTTAGTGTCTATTTTGTATTTTATACTAGTGTAGGGACTTTTTGAATAAAATTAGTTCCTTAGGTTCTAGTATAAATAGCTTAGACGTAGTATAGATTGTAAGTTTTTGCATATGTTTTATGAGAACTGCTCTCTATCATTTGTAATCGTCTTTGCTATCAATGGAATATGAATTTTGTTGATTTGGCTTGAATTGATTACAATTGATTGTATTTTGCTTTGAATTGTTCATATAATTGATACAGATTGCTCTAATTGATCCTATCAATTGGTATCAGAGCTTTCGGTTGAGTGTTTTTGAGGTTCTGTCAAAGATAGAAATTTCAAAAATCCACTGAAATCTGTAATCAATTGACAATTCAAGTGAAATATTGTGAATCGAAGCAGTGTTTCATCATCAGAAACATGTTTTGAATCACAATTTGCAGTTTATCTCATAAAAATCGAGTGAATTAGTGAAAAACAGTTCGAATATGTGTTCTTGAGTGTTCGACCTAAAATCTCTGAAATTCATCGAAATTTGTTGATGATTACTGAAATTGAGGTTATAGGATTGATTATCGGTATAATCATGAACTAATTGTGAAATTTCAGCTCAATTAATCAACAATTGAAGGTTTTTGAGATTTCTGAGTTCGTTACATTCATATGAAGCTGATGAATGTGACGTATTAGGGCTGAAAAACACTGAAATTTGACCAAGTGTTTGGTCGTTTGAGAACTGTTGGACTTTTCTCAACTGTTTCAGTCGTTTTACCCTAGCCGTATAACCACTGTTAGTCGTATAACTACTGTTGGTAGTTTCAGCTTGTGGTCGTATAACTACTGTTGGTAGTTTCAGCATTGTGAATTTTTCTAAGGCAATCCCTTAGACTCATCAGCTGTTGGACTTATCACCACTGTTGGACGTTTAACTGTTGGACTTATTACCACTGTTGGACACTTCACTGCTGGTCGTATCATAACTGTTGGATGTTTAACTCTTGGACTTATTACCACTGTTGGACGTTTCACTGCTGGTCGTATCATCACTGTTGGGCGTTTGACTACTGTTTCGGACTTTTCAGCCTTAACACTTAGAAATTTTTCATAAATTTTCAAAAATCCAAAAATATTTTTTTTCTTTTCTTAATTCAAAAGACTAGAAAAACAACAAAAATATAAAAATGGCTAAATCAGAAGAGTCTGAGAATAGAGTTCCAAAACTTAAAAACAGAGCTGATTTTAAAAATTGGTCTCTTAGGCTGAAACATCATTTGAATTCCTTAGACACTGATCTGTGGAAATCAATTGAAAAGGGTCCATACATCCCTGTGACTACTGATGGTCCAGACAGAGGATTTGTGTATTCTAAAGATTCACAAGAGCCTTATCCAGAAGATAATCTTCATGGTGATGATTTAAAAAAGGTAAAGAATGACATCAAAGCATATTCTCTCATGTGTAAAGGACTACCACTGGAAGTTCTTTCAAGGCTTGAAAACTATCAGACTGGATATACAATGTATAAAGCCTTGAAGATTATATGTGAAGGAGGGAAAGAGATTCAAGATCTGAAAAAGCAGAAACTGAAAAGGCAATTGGAACTTTTTGAGCACATCTCAGGAGAAACAATAAACCAAATGATGAACAGGTTTGTGCAATTAACTACAGAGATGTCTACTTTGGGAATCAAGAATGATCTTGAGGACTTAAACAATAGACTTCTGAATGCACTACCATCTTCTTGGAAACAAACTGTCACTTTATTAAAACATACTGAGAAGTTTCCAATGGATCTTGATCTTCTCATTGCTAAAATTGAATCTGTAGAAATTGATGAGAGCTCAAGAAATAATGATAGACATGCATCAACAACTCAGTATAAGTATGTTGCTTCACCAGCAAATGCTGTTGAGAATGCATTTTTGGCTAAAGACCAATCCAATCCTGAAGATGAAGGTGATCTATTTGTGGGAGCAGGATTCTTCACCAGTACACCTTCTTACTCCACTCAACCACAACCACAGTCTTCACCTAAAGCTCAAATGCCAAAACCTTCAACTGAGATGCCATCCTCCTCAAACTCTCCAAATCCAAGTAAAGTGAAAGATGTGATCAACGTTCTTTTACAAGATGAAGAGTCAAAAACTGCTTTCACTGCTTTCATGGCAAGCTTTCAAGCTTATCAAGGCAGTCATCTGACTCAAATGGAGCTAGTTCTACAGGATTTGTTTGAAATGGATCCAGATGATGTAGAAGAAATGGATCTTAATTGGCAGATGGTCATGATAGCTTACAGAACTCAAAAGCATGCTTACACTAACAGAAATTAGAAACCCAGTGCAAACAAAACTGTTGGGTTTGATAAATCAAAATCAAGATGCTTTAACTGTAACAACTATGGTCATTTTTCAAGAGAATGTAAAGCTCCAAGAAACCAAGAAGGAAATACTCAAGGCAGCTCAAATGGTCAAAAGTATCAGCAACAGGCAAACAAGACTTTTCAAAAGCCATACCAAAGTCTACCAATGCCAGAACCCAAAGAAGAGAAGAACAGTGAGGAAACTAAGAAGGCACTGGTTGTAAACATCAAAGATGGTTATGACTGGAGTGCATATGCAGAGCAATTTACTGCTGATCTCACTGCTAATCTGGCACTAGTTGCTGAAGTTGATGATGAAGACTGGTCTGAATTTAAAGATCCTAAATATGATGAATCAGATCAAGAAGAAGAGTATGATTGGAGCGACAAATCAGACCCAAAAGATACCACTGAAGAAGTTGCTCTTATGGCTCAATCAGAACAGCCAAAGGTTGTTAATTCTTCTGATACTGAATCTTCACACTCATATCCTGAAATACCAGTAGACGTGAGAGAGAAAATGTGCACAAAAGCATGTTTTGAGCTAGTTGAACACTACAGAACATATTCATTCAAAATTTGTGACAAGCTCAAACAAGAAGAATCAAAACACAATAAG
Source organism: Flaveria linearis (assembly GCA_024085815.1). NCBI lineage: Eukaryota > Viridiplantae > Streptophyta > Magnoliopsida > Asterales > Asteraceae > Flaveria > Flaveria linearis. The sequence continues at coordinate 82,829,173 of CM044008.1, read as the reverse complement.
CTAAAATTAGATCACAAAATTGCTGATGAAAATATCATGTCTCTTCAAGCTTCATGGAACAAAACCATTAAAGAACTTGAACTTGTCAAACAACAACTTGAAGAGATGAACAAAACACTTGAAAAAGAAAAATTGGCACATGCAGCAACTCAAATAGATTTAGCCAAAGTCAAAAGCTCAAAGAAAATTGTTGAGCAACTGGTGAATGCAAGAAATGACAAAGACAAAACAGGACTAGGATTCACACATGAACCTATGCCTGAATCTATCTCAAAAACATTACCAAAAAATTTCAATACTCATGATCATTCACCAGAAAACAAAGCTAAACTGAAGGAATTTCAAGATCAAAAGAACCTTCAAAAGAAAAATGTTGAAGTTTATGAAGAAACTGACTTAAACAAGATCAAAAATGGTCATCCAATCAAAGTTAAATCTTTTGAACCTCAACAAAAACAAAAGAAGCTGTTCGTATCAAAAAGTGAAAATGTTATTGAACAAACTGAACTAAAGAGTGAAAATTCTGATGTCAATAACAAACTGAAAGAAAAATATGAAGAGGTTAAATCAGATAACAATAATTCTGATGATTCTAGTTCTAATGAACTAACTGAAATACAAGCGTGTCAAAAGGAATCTTCTCAAGATTCAACTAAACTTCAAAGCAAGAAATCTTCATCAAGATTGAGAAATCAAAGACGAAGAAAAGCTGCAAAAGCAAAGAAAACTGAATCAATTAATAAGTCACAGAACAATACTCAAATTAAACCAGTGAAGTTTGTGTCTGCTGGAACTTTTGACTTGAACACAAACACAAAAATAACACCTACACCTAAGATCAAATCTAACTCTGATCTGAGAACAAGTCCAGATCATAAGACTTCCGCTGTGTATAAAAGATTTGAATCAAAGGAGTCAAGGAATTTTGTTCAAGTTCAAAAGAAAAATACCAAAGATCAAAAGACAAAATTTACACCAATTAAACAACAAATTAAATTGCCTAACCCAAAATTCAAACAAGAATCAAATGTTTCTTCAACATCAAGGGTTAATAAAATGTTGTTTAAACATTCTGAAAAGTATTGTGATATCTGTGACATGTACAATCATGACATTTCAGAATGTTACTTTAACAAGTATTGCTACATATGTGATATGACAAATCACACCACAGCTGAGTGTTATTTTAACAAATACTGTGCTTTGTGTGATGAAAGAGATCACAATACCAATGATTGTTACTTCAGGAAGAACTCTACAAGGAAGGAATTCAATAATCAAGGTTTTGTAAATCCACAATTTATAAGAAATCATAATATTGGATTTAAGTTTTCACAACAACAATCTTCCTTGGGTTTGAGATCTTTCAGAAGAAACAATTCAGATTTTGTCAAATCACAGCAATACCATCAAGAAAAGTTTATTCCTCGATCTGTGAGAATAAACCAAGGAACATTCTCAAATGATTCATACAAGAGTTCAAGATTTCTTAATAATGCTTTGAAATCAAAATCTCAAAGAGATAATCAGTTGGTTTCTCAAAAAGGATTTGAACATGTTAAAATTCAAAAGAAACCAGATGTCAACAAACTTCATTTTAAACAATTTACAATTGTTGACAAGTTTGGTAAGCCCAAGACCATCTCGGCTTGGGTTACTAACTCACCTTAAATGTTTGTGACTGCAGGTACGCCCGCGGAGACCAATCAACTCATGGTATGTTGACAGTGGGTGTAGCCGGCATATGACAGGCAATCAAGCCTTGTTGCAAGACTTTAAGTTAAAGGACGGTACTCATGTTGCTTTTGGAGGAGATGCAGGTGGAAAGATAATAGGAGAGGGAACAGTGTCCAATGGGATTATCAGTTTTGATAAAGTCAACTTTTGCTCACAGTTGAACTTTAATCTTCTAAGTGTATCCCAAATTTGTGACAAATCTTACTCTGTTCTTTTTGATGAATCTCACTGTTATGTCTTGAAACCAGGTTTTCAGATTAGCAATGACTGGGTGATAGTTAAAGCTGCTAGAGACAGAGATGTATACAAACTGGATATGTCTCAAGTGGATCCTGCAACTGAAACTACTTGCCTGATTGCTAAAGCTTCAAATGATGAAAGCCAGCTTTGGCATAGACGTCTTGGTCATTCAAACTTCAAAAACATGAACAAGCTTGTAGCAGGAAATCATGTTATTGGACTTCCTTCCAAGAAGTTTTCAACAACTGATCATTGCTCAGCATGTCTGAAGGGAAAACAACATAGAGCGTCTTATAAGTCCAAACTAATAAACTCAAACACCAAACCACTCCAGATGTTACATATGGACCTTTTTGGACCAACTAATATTAGTAGTATTGGTAGAAAATCATATTGTTTAGTCATCATAGATGATTATACAAGATTTTCATGGGTTTTCTTTCTTCAAGCTAAATCTGAAACTGCAGATCTTCTAAAAGAATTTATTAATAAAGTTGAAAATCAGCTTGATCAAAAAGTAAAAATAATAAGAAGTGATAATGGAACTGAATTTAAAAATGCTAACATTGATTTGTTTTGTGTAGAAAAAGGGATAGTTCATCAGTTCAGTGCTCCCAGAACTCCACAACAAAATGGAGTTGCTGAAAGGAAGAACCGAACTTTGATTGAAGCTGCCCGTTCTAGGTTAGCAGATGCTAAACTTCCAATCACTTTCTGGGACGAAGCAATATCCACAGCATGTTTTGTTCGGAACAGAATCTTGCTTGTTAAAGATAAAAAGAAAACTCCATATGAGTTGATATTTGATAGGAAACCAAACATAAATTTTTTAAAATCATTTGGTTGTCCAGTTATGATTCTTAACTCAAGTGATCATTTAGGAAAATTTGAAGAAAAAGCTGATAATGGATTTTTCGTTGGATATTCATCTGTTTCAAAAGCCTATCGAGTGTATAACTCTAGGATGAAAACTATTAATGAAACATTCAACGTTAAATTTTTGGAAAATTCTTTTCCATCAGTTTCAAATGGTCCTGCATGGTTATTTGATTTGGATTCTTTGTCAAACTCATTTCAGTCTAACTTGTTTAATCAATCTGATGATTTTTCAGGTAATAAGAACTCAAGAGGAGATCTTGGATCTTTTAGTGATGATTCAGATTCTGATGATTCAGATGATGCTCGTCCAGATTATCCATTTTTTTCATTTGTCAAGGATTCAACAATCCAATTTCATGACAATGTTCCTGATTCTTCAGCTTCAGATCATTCTGTTTCAGCTGCTCAAGAAGCATCACAACCTATTCCTGATGATGGTACAGAAATTGGACATCCTGAGTCTGGCACATCTTCTATCTCTGGAGATGCAATTGATTATAGTAACTTTGATTACTTTCTCAATTCACCGAATCAAGTACCAAATTTCACTCCACATTCTTCTACCTTATTGCAACAGCTCTCCAATCTGAACCAAACCAATCTTGATGTTACTGTTCAAGGAAATGAGATTCCGATATCTCGTATCCACCGGAACCATCCAACATCACAGATTATTGGTCCTCTGAATGAAAGAACTACTAGGAGTAAATCTGAACATGCAAATGTTTGTTTATACTCGTGTTTCCTTTCTCAGACTGTTCCTAAAAATGTCACCGAGGCATTACAGGACAATGGTTGGATTGAAGCTATGCAGGAGGAACTTCTACAATTTCGAAAACAAGAAGTGTGGAAGTTGGTGGAATTACCTGAAGGAGAAAATGCCATAGGCACCAAATGGTTGTTCAGAAATAAAACTGATGATCGTGGCATTGTAATCAGAAATAAAGCAAGACTTGTTGCACAAGGATACACACAGGAAGAAGGAATTGACTACGATGAAGTATTTGCTCCAGTTGCAAGACTCGAATCTATTCGTGTTTTCCTGGCTTATGCATCATTCATGAAATTCAAGGTGTATCAAATGGACGTCAAAGGTGCATTCTTGTATGGTCCAATCACTGATGATGTGTATGTGAAGCAACCTCCAGGCTTTGAGGATGCAGAATTTCCACATCGTGTGTATAAGCTTAGCAAAGCTTTATATGGCCTACATCAAGCTCCTAGAATTTGGTATGAGACATTATCTCAACATTTGATCCAACATGGATATACAAGAGGGAAAATCGATCCAACTTTATTCATAAAGAAGGATAATGATGATCTCTTATGTGTGCAAGTGTATGTAGATGATATCATATTTGGTTCTCCAAGTCCAACATTGTGCAAAGAATTTGAAGAGATCATGAAATCTCAGTTTCAAATGAGTTCTATGGGAGAAATAAATTTCTTTCTTGGATTGCAAGTTCAACAATCTACAGATGGTATTTTTATCAATCAAGAGAAGTTCATTGATAAACTCTTGAAGAAATTCAAACTGCATGATTGTCAATCCATAAGAACTCCAGCTGACGTAAACACCAAGATTGAACCTGATCCTAAAGGAAAATCAGTAGACCAAACTTTATACAGATCTATGATTGGTTCTTTGATGTATCTTACTGCATCACGACCAGACATAATGTATGCTGTTTGTGTCTGTGCAAGTTATCAATCAGACCCGAAAGAATCTCACTTAATTGCTATCAAAAGAATATTCAGGTATCTCAAAGGTAAACCAGCCTTAGGGCTTTGGTATCCTTACGAGGGTAATTTTGAGTTACATGGATATACAGATAGTGATTATGGTGGATGTTGTCAAGACAGAAAATCTACAACGGGTGGTTGTCAGTTTCTTGGACCCAGATTAGTTTCAAGGCAACGTAAGAAACAAACAAATGTTTCTGTCTCAACTGCAGAAGCTGAGTACATAGCTGCATCAGCAGGATGTTCTCAAATCCTTTGGTTGCAAAACCAACTGCTAGATTATGGGTTCAATTTTCTTAAAACACCCATTTACATTGATAACACTGATGCTATGTTCATTACAGCTAATCCAGTTCAACACTCAAAAACAAAACATATCGAAATTCGATATCATTTTCTAAGAGATAATTCTGAAAAAGGTTTAATCATTTTGATTCAAATAGCAACTGAAAAACAGTTGGCAGACCTATTTACTAAAGCTTTTCTACCAGGAAGGTTTGAGTATTTAGTGGAGTCAATTGGCCTTATTACCCATGTGTAAACCTGGTTACAAATTTGAATCTTTTCATGATTAAATACTTTCCTAAATCTGCTATTTTCATAAGGATAACTTTTCATAGTTATTTGCCTGATTGTTTGTGTGTGTGTGCTTTCTTTTATAGAAAACCAAATACAAAATTAGAAAACTCAAAAAATCAAATAGAAAATTATAAATCAAAAATCCAAAATAGAGTGCTTTTCATTTTTCATTCATTATTTTAGGAATGAATCTGTATTTGCCTTCTGTGAGAAATGATAGTACATTAGTAAGATCAGTTACATACTTCACTCGCTAATAAAGTCTGACATGATCAGGATTTGTTGTGTAGACACTATCATGCTAGTATACTAAACAAGTAAATTCTTGTGATTACCCACATCCTTATGCTTGTTTGTGTATTCATCTAAGTACATTTGAGTGTATTAGCTTATCAGATTGACTGCTTGTTAAGCTACACCTACTCACACCTGATGGTAATGTGACTAATCATGAGATCTGTTACAAGCATCATTTACTTCTTTGTTATGAGTCATCATAGACCTGAAGTACTGAGAAATCCTCTGTTGTAAGTCATTACAGACCTGGATATTCTCATTTGATGCAAAAGATGCCAATGTGCACAACCCATTCAAAAGGATGGTTAGAGTTGATCAAATGGTTATCCATGATCATTCTCTGTTAAATTAAGTAACATGAACTCTGATTATGCATATTTGTTAGGTAATAAGTTGAGAATATGTGCTTTCTTGCATGTCTTGATGATGGTTGATCCTCTTTGTCTTGGTATGAGTCACATCTTGTCATATACCTCTACCATACTCATCCAAGAATTGAAAAAGTAAGTGAGCTGATAGTTTATGTCAAAAACACTCATTTGCTGTCCTTAGATCTTGTGTCTCCTTTGCTGTGATATCACTGACCTGGAACACACTTGATCAGGATTTAATCATTGTCTATGACTATCCACATATTTTTTATTTTAATGTTCTGATCTTATCTAATATGATCTCACTGCAATCAAAGATTCTAGTGTAAATATTAGATTTTTTATTCTGCTTTAATTTTGATTTTATGCATGTTTTCTTGTGTGCAGGCAATATAACAATGTTAAGTGTGATATTTTTATGCTATCTTGGTAAACTTCTAAGTTTTGAGAAACTTAAAAGTTTAGGGGGAGTAATAAACCAATAAGAATAATCTCAGAAAATCAAAATGAAAATGCTCATGTTGAATTGAACGGATGATGCTTTAATTTCAAAGTATGTGTGTGTTTATCAAATGATAAAATGATCTCATAATTTTTAGCAAAGTGGAAAAGATTCTGTGAAAAGTTGAAATCAAGACAGATGTTGAAATATTTGGTTGTTCATTTTGAAACTAAGATGAAGGGTCAAATATGTAAAAAGTTCAAATTTGAGGGTCAAAAGTGTAAATTTGAAACTTTGAGGGTCAAAAGTGTAAATTTGAAACTTTGAGGGTCAAAAGTGTAAATTTGAAACTTTGAGGGTCAAAAGTGTAAATTTGAAGCTTTGAGGGTCAAAATGTAAAAATATGCAATATTGTTTGAATATTAGTATGAAATAGTACTAATTTGTTTAAACAGTGTGCAGGTGGAAGATTTGAAAATTCCAAGTGAAAAAATGCACAAACAGTTGTTATATGTCTGATTAGTTGATGTGCGGACATTTCAGATTTATTATGCTACTGAAACAGTGCTTATGCTACTGAAACAGTGCTTATGCGACCAACAGTGCTTATGCTACTAACAGTTCTCATAAGTCTGAAATAGTTCTCATACGGCTAACCTAATGTGTCTAACAGTGCTAATACGACTAGACTCACAAGGCTGTATAGTGCTCATATGTCTCAATACTTAGTGAAATTTTTGACCTAATGAGTCTGAATGATCCTAAAACGACCAACAGTACTCATAAGTCTAAAATTTTTTTACTTAGTATAAATAGAACACTTGTGATATTCATTTCATTCTCAATTCAAAAACCCTCACAAAACCCTCTGAACTATCGAACTCTCGAACTCTCTTCAACCAAAACCCTCATTATTCGATTGAATCCATTTTGAACAAAAATTTCAGATTACTGATAGTATTCTTGTGATTGCGAATGTAAGTGAATGATTCGCATTTAACTGATTTCATTTTTAAATGAAACTTTTTGATGGTAGATTTGTTGAGAACAGGGTTGACCAGATCAAGCAATTTTTTGAAAACAAGATGTGATCAGGAAGATAAAGAATACTTTATGTCAATGAAGAAGAAAAGAAGTAAGACAGTGAATCAATCAGATGAAGATCACTTCATGATTGAATTTTATGACAAGTTTGTAGAAAAGGTGACAACTCCTGGCATAAAGATGATTGACGGAAATCAAAAGTCAAAACCAATTCAAAGATGGTTTTACAATTCAGAAACGTTTGAACTTAAGCTTGTGAGAAACTTAGAAGATTGGAATGAAGACATGATAACTTTGTTTGGAGCCTTTGAACTGAGGTTACTACACCCAAGTTACATTTTATTTCTATCTGTGCAGAAGTTTGACAAGTTATCAAATGAAACAGCTGAACAAGATAAAAAATATTTTGTATCAATTATCAATGTCATGAGTGCTGCCATGGAAAGAATTGCTTTAAGAAAAGCTTTGGCTTATGCAAATATTGTGAAGAAAGATATTCCAGATATTGAGTTTGTGAGAATATCTTGAAAAGGTGTACTTGAATTGTATACAAAAGACTGCGGAATTCCAATTGAGCTATATGCTAATGTTGATATAGCATGTTTGTCAAAGAACACGTTGGAAAGAATGAAGCAGTTAGATATAAAAACCAATGAATCAAAACCAGAGCAAGCTGTGCTAGCAAAGAAATTCAAGTCAGCGATTGAGAATGCTCTGAAGGAAATTGAAATGTACAAGCAGAAGCCAATGTTCTCTGTAAAAGAAGAGCCTGAGGATTTCTTTGCAGATTGAAGTATGAAGAGAGAAGAGTGAAGATAAAAGAAGAAGTCAAAGGATGCAGAGAAGATAAAATGAAGACAAAGACAAGATTGAAGATAAAAGAAGAAAAGAAAGGATGGAGCTGAACTGAAGACTGAAGACAATGTAAATCTTAGGGGGAGTATTGTTAGGAAGATTAACATTTAGTCTTTATTGTTTAGTGTATATTTGTATTTTATACTAGTGTAGGGACTTTTTGTGTAAAATTAGTTCCTTAGGTTCTAGTATAAATAGCTTAGACGTAGTATAGATTGTAAGTTTTTGCATATGTTTTATGAGAACTGCTCTCTATCATTTGTAATCGTCTTTGCTATCAATGGAATATGAATTTTGTTGATTTGGCTTGAATTGATTACAATTGATTGTATTTTGCTTTGAATTGTTCATATAATTGATACAGATTGCTCTAATTGATCCTATCAAGATGATCTTTTGATCTGCTGTTTTAGGGTCAGATTTTAATTTGTTGTGCATTGACTCTTCTTGTTTCAATTTCTCACAAATTTTGTATGAATAGCTTCGATAATATTCAACATGTTCGAAGCATGATTTAGTGCATAGTTTTTCTCTCACTTCAGAAGGTATTTCAGGAAATTTGGGAGATGAGATTTTAGATTTTGAGGATGAAGTGTCAACCTTGGGTTGATCAGATTATGCCATTAGAGCAACTTCACTTGTATCCTCCTTGGGATGAGATTTGTCACTCCAATCATAGTTATCTTCTTCATTCTCACCTTCTACCTTTGGATCATTATTCTTTGACCAGTCCTCCCCCTGAATTTCTATAACAAGAGACAAACTCGAGGTTAGATCATTAGTGAACTGTTCAGCATATGCACTCCAATCATAACCATCTTTAATGCTGACTACAAGAGCTTTCTTGTGCTCTTCAGCCGATTTTGATTCCTCTTTAAGCTCAGGCATAGGAAGACTTTGATAAGGCTTTAGGAAAGTCTTCTGAGATTGTTGAAACCTTTGATTGCCAAAACTTGATTGAGCATTTCCTCCATTGTTCCTTGGAGCTTTGCATTCTCTAGAGAAATGTCCATAACTATTGCAGTTAAAACACGTTGACTTTGACTTGCCAAAACCAACAGTCTTGTTAGCACTGGGCTTGTACTTCCTGTTGACATAAGAGTGTTTTTATGTTCTGTATGCAATCATCACTATCTGCCAATTTAAATCCATCTCTTCAACATCTTCAGGATCCATCTCGAACAAATCCTGCAAAACAAGATCTAATTGAGTTAAATGGCTACCTTGATATGCTTGAAAACTAGCCATAAAAGCAATAAAAGCAGTTTTAGACTCTTCATCCTCTAATAGGATGTTTATCAAATCTTTAACTTTACTACATTTAGCAGAGTTAGTTGATGGAGTCTCTGTTTGAACATTTGAAATCTGAGATTTAGGAGGAGATTGAGGATGAGCCTGTTAGGTATAAGCAGGAACACTAGTGAATGATGAATCAGTGAAAAATCCTGTTCCAACAAATAAGTCTCCCTCTTCTTCTGGAACCTTCTCACTATTTACCATGAAAGCATTTTCAAAAGAGTTTGCAGGAGATGCAACAAACTGATATTGTGACATTGACGCTGCTCTGTCATTGTTTCTTGAGCTTTCATAAATTACAACAGACTCTATCTTGGCAATAAGCAAATCTAAATCCATTGGAAACTTCTCGGTATGCTTTAGCAAAGTTACAGTTTGTTTCCATGAGGAGGGTAAAGCATTGAGTAGTCTAAGATTTAGATCTTCAAGATCAGACTTGATTCAAGCTGTTGACATCTCAGTTGTAAGCTGAACAAATCTGTTCATCATCAGATTTACTGTTTCACCAGACAAATGTTGAAACAGTTCTAACTACCTTTTCAGCTTTTGTTTCTTGAGGTTTTGGATCTCTTTTCCTCCTTCCCAGATGGTCTTTAAGGCTTTGTATATGGTATATCCAGTCTGATATCCATCTAGCCTTCCAAGAACTTCCAAAGGTAGTCCTTTACACATCAAGGAGTATGCTTTAATATCATTCTTGACTCTTTTGAAATCATCTCCTTGTAAACCGTCTTCAGGGTAGGGTTCTTGAGAATCTTTAGTATATACAAAACCCCTGTCAGGACCATCAGTGGTTATTGGAATGTATGATCCTTTTTCAATTGATTTCCAAAGATTAGTGTCAATGGAATTCAAATGGTGTTTTAATCTTAGTGACCAATTTTTGAAATCAGCTATGTTTTTCAGTTTAGGAACTCTATTTTCTGAGTCTTCTGATTTCACCATCTTTATATTTTTTGTTGATTTTAAATTTTCTGATTTTTAAATTTTTGATTTTTCAAAAAAATTCTAAGTATTAAGTGAAGATGCGCCTGAACAGTAAAGAAACGTCTCAACAGTTGAGAAACTTCTGAGTTTGAACAAGAACCGTCTAAGGAATTGCCTTAGAAAAATTTTCAAAACCGCCAAAAGTAGAAACGTCTGAACAATTGCAATACGTCTGAACAGTTGTCAGACGTCTGAGAGTTACAACCGTCCAAACAGTTCTGATGCGTCTAAACAGTTATGAACCTTCTAGAATTACTTGAGGTCAAACAGTAGTAAAACTCCTCAACAGTTGTAAACCGTCTGCTTGAAAACCGCCTACACAGTGGTTAACCGTCTGAACAGTGGTCAAACGTCTAAACACTTGGGCAATTTTCAGTGATTCTCAACCCTCATGCGTCACATTCATCACGTTCTTATGAATGTAACGAACTCAATTTTTCTGAAATCGATCAAAACTTGATGAATTGGATCGAAATCTTCCGATTAAGTAGGTTTAATGCCAATTAACAATCTTCTTTCTTCAATTTCTTTGATTATCAACAACAAATCAGTTAATCTTCCCAAATTTTAGTTTGACAAAGTTGAAACTTTTCGTACCAAATTTCGACTAATTCTCTGAAATTTGATGAATTTGACTGCTAATTGTGGTTCAATTCATGTTTATGATGATTAAACACAACTAAAAACCACAATATTTCAATTAAATTGCTAATCAATCACAGAATCATGTGAAATTTGAGTTTTCATAGTTCGACAAAAACTCAATTCACTCAACCAACAGCTCTAATACCATTTGATAGGATCAAGTGTATAGATCTGTGATGATATTAGCTAAAAATTCAATGAAAACACAAGCAAAGTAATCAAATAAAAGCACAATATCAACAAAATTCAATGAGTTTATTAATATAAAGCAAAGACAATTACAAAGTGTGTAAGAAGCAGATTCTCGTGTATCTAACCTACACATGTCTAAGCTATATATACTTCCAATAAACAGAAAAAGGAACTAACTAATTACAAGACTAGTCCCTATACTATTACAAAAGATAAAAAGACACATAAAGATAAAATGTTAATCTTTAAAGAAGCACTAACAGAAGACAAGACTAACCAAGACGAGGAAATGAAGATGACACACTATGCCACGCCGTCAATCGATGGTTACGAGGCTAGTGTTGTCCAACCAGCACTAGCGGCAAATAATTTCGAGATTAAGTCTAGTATTATCCAACTCGTAGAAAACTCTGTTCAGTTCCATGAATTGCAAGACGAATACCCTAATGCTCACATCTCACGATTCCTACGTATATATGCAACTTTCAAAGACGATGCTATTAGACTAACACTTTTTTCCATTTTCACTTCGTGACCGAGCCATTGATTGGCTTGATTCACTTCCACCTGGTTCCATCACCACATGGGCGGAAATGGCTGAACAATTCCTTTTGAAATATTTTCCACCCGATCGCACTGCCAAATTGAGAAGCAGCATCACAAGCTTTCGCCAAGACAACGATGAATCATTACACACAGCATGGGAGAGATACAAAGGTCTCCTTCGAAGATGCCCACATCACGGAGTTGATCCTTGGCTGCAGTGTCAAACTTTTTATGATGCAATCAGCAGAGCACACAAACAAGCTGTACACCAAAGTGCGGGAGGAGATTTCGAAAGTGTCACACCAACAGAGGCATACTAAGCCCTAGAAAAAGCAGCTAAGAAGAGCTTTGCTTATAGTCCCTTGAGAAACAAACTCAGTTCTAAAAGAATTCATCAAGTAGACCCTGAAACACTGATTACAGCCTAGTTTGAAGCCCTAACCAAACGGTTCGAACAATTGCAAGCCGAACAGAAGAAAACTCCAACACGTTGCAACACATGTGGAAATTCACACTCGAATAATGAATGCCCACAAGGCATTATGATGATTAAAGATGTTGACTACGTAGGAGGCCCAAACAACTCATATAACAACAACTCAAATTGGTGGAGCAACTCGAATTACAGAGAAAATAATCGTCTTCTATCAGAACATTAATACACACGTGCTATCACTTTATCGATACTTTCCATTACTTGTTAATTATTACTCTTCTTATCCGTTAATTCCCTGTCACTATCAGTGCCTATGATAAACACAGGACTTTACCGACACGCCCATCCAGGCCTTACTGTCGTACCCAAACAGGCCATTGTTGTCATGCCAATCCAGGCCTTACTGAATCGAGCATTTACTGTTATGAGGGCACAACAAATGCAACCCTCCTCTGTCGTTTGCTTGCAAGGCTTTACTTTCTCAAGGTACAAGTTATGGGCCCAATAACAGTTCTGAAGTTTCACTTATATCTTTAGTTTTCACATACACTTAACACATAATAAGAAGCAAACTCTTAGTGTAAGCATTCACATTTCATCAATCATGAGAGATAAACTAGATACCTGACCCTCCGCGGGACAGCGGGGTTCGGGGCGGCAGCCCCTGATAGCGGGGTTCTAGGGGCGGCGGCCCCTAGTGGGGTCCAAGGGGCAACACCCCTGTCATATTTTACTTTAGAAAATTTTATTTACTTGATAAAAGGTCTTAAAAACCGTCATCATAAAAGTATGTATTTTAGTATGCATATCGCCCCAAACATTTAAAACATGTACAAAATAGGGGGATCTAGAACTCACCTGAACTTAGCAAAATAGCTTTAATCCTAAGTTACTTAAGCTATAATCCGAATACACAAGCTGCATGGAAGTTAATACACAAAATTGTCATTTTCTTCATAATTTCGCTGACAGTTTCGCTGGCAGTTTCGCTGCCAGTTTCGCTGGCAGTTTCACTGCCAGTTTCGCTGGCAGTTTCGCTACCAGTTTCGCTGGGCAGCACTTCTGCCAGTTTCACTGGACAGATCGCTGCAATGAGCGCCCAACTTTCGTTGGAATTTCCTAGATTCGCTAAGTCTATAGGTCAACCTAAGCACTAGCGAAGTTACCAACGAAACTGTAGTTTCGCACCAGCAAAACTGTTGTTTCGCTGGAACTCTCTTAGTTTCGCTGAATGAGTGCACAGTTTCGCTGGATGAGTGCACAATTTCGCTGATCAGGGGCACAGTTTCGCTTGATGCATAAAAATGATGAACCAGCCCGTTTTTAACCTAAAATCTTAACTTTTTTACGTCCAAATCCTTGGTTTGCCTTCCATGAAACCATTTCTAACCTTTTTACACGTTTTCATACGTAAAAATTTGACCTTTATGTGTTTCTTTGAAACTTTTCAAAACCCAAAACCCTAGAATCTAGGTTTGATCAACAGAAGGGCTTAGAGGTCGATTCTTACCTGGTTTTGTTGCCCCTTTCTTAGGGTTTGATGCTCCAACACCCAGATCTTCAATCCTTCAACCTTTGAAGCTCCAAATCTTGAGTTTTCTTCACTTTCTCTCTCTACTTTCTCTCTCTATGAATTTTGGGGGTTACGGTTGCAAATGCTGGAATGGAGCTGATCAAGCATGTTTAAGGGCTGATTAAGGGCCCTTAAACCCATCAAAACATAGCCCATTAAGGTTAATTTGGTCCATAGCCCACTAATTTACCTTTATTTCATAAATTAACCCTTAAAAGCCCATTATTATTGAATGGCTTGCTTCGGGAAATTTCGGGGCGTTACAACATGGATGAGGATAAGAATGTTCCTCTTATCCTAGGTCGACCTTTCTTGGCAACTGCTCGAGCCCTAATTGATGTTTGCACCGGCAAACTCACACTCCGAGTGGATGCGGAGGTGGTGACATTCGACAAAGGACAATCCAAGAAACATCCTCAACATCACGATGACTCACTCTATTATATTGATGTTTGCGATTCGATCATAAGCGGTCATTTGAAGAACACTCTTCAAATTGAAGCTTGCAACACTTAATTAATAGAAGTCCAAGCCACTGAACCCATCTGTGAGAATGAAATCATTCCATAACTAGAAGTTGACGAAACATCATCTTATCAAGAAGCATTTGAGATCATCGAACAAGAACTAGAACCCAAAGCCAAACCTTCTATCTAAGATCCTCCAGCTTTAGAGTTCAAAGAACTTCCGTCCCATCTTGAATATGCTTTTCTTGAAAACACATATCAACTTCCTGTCATAATCTCATCCGCCGTATCAAATGATTAGAAGAACAAGTTGCTCAATGTGCTTAAGGCACATAAACGAGCAATTGCATGGAAAATCATGGACATCAAAGGAATCAATCCATCCTTTTGCACTCATAAAATATTGATAGAGGAAAACTTCAAATCCGTCATTCAACGTCAAAGATGTTTAAATCCGAGCATGCAAGAGGTAGAGAAGAAAGAAGTAATCAAACTGCTAGATGCCGGTTTGATTTACCCTATTTCTGATTCGCCTTGGGTCAGTCCCTTCCAAGTCGTTCCAAAGAAATGAGGAATGACTGTAGTAACTAACGAGAAGAATGAGCTCATTCCAACTCGTACGGCTACAGGATGGAGAGTTTGCATCGACTATTGCAAACTCAATGATGCCAGAAGGAAGGATCATTTCCCTCTACCTTTCATCGACCAAATACTCGAGAGACTATGTGTAAAAATGTTCAGTTGTTTCCTCGATAGTTTCTTATCGTATTTCCGAATTCCTATTGCTCCTGAAGATCAAGATAAAATGACATTCACTTGTCCATATGGCACTTTTGCTTATCGACGAATGCCTTTTGGATTGTGTAATGCCCCTGCTACATTTCAAAGATGTATGGTAGCAATTTTTCATGACATGATTGAACACTCAATCGAAGTTTTCATGGATGATTTCTCCGTCTTTACAAACTCATTTAAACAATGTCTTGAAAACCTGGAAAAGATGCGGGTTGGATGTGAAGATTCTAACCTTGTTTTGAATTGGAAAAGGTGCCACTTTATGGTTACTGAAGGAATAGTGTTAGGACATAAGATCTCTCAAGCAGGCCTTGAAGTTGATCAAGCCAAAGTCGACACGATTTCCAAACTTGCACATCCTAGAACCGTGAAAGAAATTAAAAGCTTCCTAGGTCATGCAGGATTGTATCGTCGTTTCATCGAAGACTTCTCAAAAATCGCACAACTAATTACTCAACTTCTTGAGAAAGACGCACAATTCATGTTTTCCAATGAGTGCATCAGTACATTCGATTTGCTAATAGAAAGACTGGTCACCGCTTCAACAAACAAGATGCAAAGCCGTGGTGGATAATTCTACTTGAACAATTCGACATTGAAATTCGCGACAAGAAAGGAGCGGAAAATCTGGCAGCCGATCATCTCTCGCGTCTTGAAGATTCAAACCCTTCACAAACTGAGGAATTCAAAATAAACGATAATTTTCTCAACGAATTCCTTATGAACATCCAATCCTCAATCAATAAACATCCTTGGTTTGCCGATTTCGCAAACTACTTGGCAAGCGGGATCGTACTCAAAGGAATGACTTATCAGCAAAAGAAAAAGTTCTCTACTGACATTAAGCATTACTATTGGGAAGACCCGTATCTATTCAGAATCGGAGCAGACCAACTCATTCAAAGATGCGTATACGGAAGTGAAGCGGAACAGATCCTAAGGCGTTGTCATGAAGGACCCATAGCAGGACACCATGGAGCAACCCTAATAGCCAGAAGGTCTTTGACTCTGAATTTTATTGGCCCACGATCTCAAGGAGGCTCATAACATGGTACACACCTATGATGCATGTCAAAGAGCAACCATCATCTCAACACGGGATGAGATGCCTCAGAAACCGGTTCAAGTATGAGAGATATTTGATGTATGGGGTATTGATTTCATGGGGCAATTCCCGGTGTTATTTGGCAATCGTTACATCTTGGTAGCAGTCGCGTATGTCTCAAAATGGGCCAAAGCTCAAGCCTTACCTACCAATGATGAAAGAAACATTGTCAGATTTCTTAAGAAATTATTCTCTCGTTTTGGTACCCCAAAGCTTTAATTAGTGATAGATGAACCCATTTCTATAACAACTAGCTCGAGAGAGCAATGGCTCGTTATGGAGTGAACCATTGCTTTACAACTTCTTATCATCCACAAGCGAATAGGCAAGCAGAAGTCACTAATCGAGGTATCAAACAAATCCTTGAGAAAATTGTATGACAAAATCACAAGGATTGGTCTACCAAGCTAGATTATGCATTATGGGCTTTTTGAACAGCCTATAAGACTCCCATTGTACAACACCGTTCAAACTCATTTATCGGAAGTCGTGTCATCTACCTGTGGAACTAGAACACAAAGCCTATTGGGCACTCAAAGCAGCAAACCTAGACCAAGCCCTTGCAGAAAAGAATCGGTTACTACAAATCCATGAACTAGAGGAACTAAGAGAACAAGCATACGAAAATGCTAGGGTTTACAAGGAAAAGGCAAGGAAATTCCACAACTCTCGATTAAAGAATACTAAATGATTTCATGTGGGAGAACATATCTTATTGTATAACTCTCGTTTACGTCTGTTTCCCGGAAAGCTGAAATCACGTTGGTCTGGACCTTACACGATTAAAAACGTGTTTCCGAATGATGCCATTAAAATCGACAACCATAACAGTTTAAGTTTCAAACTGAATGGACATCGTCTAAAACTGTGTAATGATGGACCAACCAAGATTTTCTTGGAGGAACTACACCTCTTCCTCGACAAAGACTAAGTGTGGGGAAGGGTCACGCCGAAGACCCGAAACTGAAACACGACACCTGTACATATATTTTCTTTAAATTTTAACTTTTTGTAGCACTCATAGGCACAAATACGGGGCCGTGCCCGATGGAACATGCCCCCGTGCCTCTGACAAAAAATTTTCCACGATCTCCGCTGACGACTCTAGAATGTTGCAGGTCGAATTTAAGACGGTTTCTGACACAGGGCCATGCGTAGACAAGCACGCCCCCCATGACCAACTTTCACGACCTGTGTATAAATACCATACTCGTTCCAAGCTTTCATCACACTCATTTCTACTTAAAACCTCCGGAAAAGATGAAAGAATCAAGTCACGAAAGCTCCAGCAGGAATCCTGCCAAGAAACCGCATTCTGAAACACGAGAACCAACAATGCAAGAATACATCTTCAAGCTTCACTAACTGATAAAACAATTTACTGAGATGAACCAAATCGCATCTCAATGCCTAGCTGAACTTATCCAAAAAGTTCAGGAAATGGGCGAGGAACTCGTCTCTTTCAATCGTTAGCTCCCGGAACTTAACAACCGCACTTCACACTATCCCATCCTGAACCTCCCACATGAAATGTGTGGAGGCTTCTTCTAGAAGCATTCCACGATGTGTTATGTGCGCTAGTGCGCGTTAAGGAGATCTTTCGAATACGCGCAACAAGCCTTCAACCGAGTTGAAAATCTTCACTCTCGAGTGCATGACCTGAGCAATGATTTCACATACATAAAAAATCGAATGTATCATGAGTGGGGGGATATCCTGCCACAAAGCCCTTGAAAAACCGTATCAGTTTCAGGGCCCGGGCACAGTTGTTTTGTGCTAATCTATCTTTTAATTTATGTCGTTTTATATTTATTTTGTGTGTTTAGGATTTTAATGTTTTCAATAAATGGATGATATTTCAGGTGATCCCGAGGAGTCACACGATTTAAGGCATGAGTCGACTTTATCCTTTTTAGGGGGTATCTCATTACGATTCTCGTTTTATATTATTGATCATGTTGGAGACAATATGAATTTTAAGTGTGGGGATGAGTTAATTAAGATACAAATTTGATACTTTGCTAAAAACGGGTCTAAATCGAAAATTTTGCTAAAACTCACTTAACCATTAATTTTTGGGACACGAAACCAAAAATTTAAACAATTTTTAATAAACCAAATTATAAATATACGTTTTTGGGAAATAAATAAGTAAATAAATGACATCCAAATATAAAATGAAATTTTTTTTGATATCCTTAAAGGCAATAATCTAGTAAAAATATTCAATAATGTAAAATGAAACACTTTTACCCAATTCCCTCCGTATGTGAGTTTATTTTTGAGCCTTAAACATCTTTGTAATTTTACTTTCATTCTGGATTAATGAAGGGTGCCTTATGATACGTGTGATTAGAACTTTCTTTGGGTATACATTTCGAGACCTTAATTAGTATTTTTTGCAAAAAAATGAGTTAGGCATTAGGAAACCTTAACCATTCAAGCCATAACCATTTTTCTTTAACTTTCCTTACCCGAAAGTCAACCCTAGTTAGCCCCGTTGAGCATAAAAGTTTTATTTTTGATCACCCGAACCACCAAGTCACTTAACCAAAAAGCCTTCAACAAAACCCGTTTTTCGTTAAAGACACGTTTTTGGCTTAAAAAAAGAAAAAGAAAATTTTGATCTTTTACCGGCAGACCTAAAAGAACTGGAATGCATTCTTTTGATTCTAATTTGCTTTGTTGTCTTCATCACGCAAAAACGGGACTTCCCCGTACATCCGTGAACAAATTTTCAATCTCAAGTACGACACAAGAAAGAAATGGCGAAAAAAGAAACAAGTTCCGCCATTTTGTGAAATTTCAAAAAGCGCTATAAAAAGGTGGGCAAAAAGATACGAAAGACGCCCGAACTATGGAAATTGGTCCCCAGATGGAAAATGCAAAAAGAACCAAACCGAGTCTCAATACGAATATACAAAACTGATCCGATTGGATGCTATTAGGCTTCAAACCGAACGATCCTTATGAAAGGACTGTTTTGTATATCTTCGGGTGAAGGATGAAGTAAGGTTTTTGAAAACAAAATAGGGTATTGAAAATCTGACCTTAAATGAGTCCTCAAGTTAGCATATCCCTTCTAGCTTGGAATATTGTATAGGGAGCCTTTTACTGCTTTCCTTGTAGTTTATGTTAGAAAATTAAGCCAAGACCGCCGTCTTTAGCATTTAGCAACTTTTTCCAAATGTTCCGTACCCGAGACCGAGCCAAGTTACAACCCATCAAAGACCTAATGATTTATACAACTAAATATCTAAGTAGGTGGAGATTTGATCCCTTAACAAGCATATGATTTCACACGTATTCATACTAGCATTGAGCATATTAGTCATGCTTAACCCTAATTATGACTCCATATATTTAGCCGAGTGTGAGTGCAACTTGTGAGAAGTAAGGATTTTTTATGATTATAATCTTTACTAACTAATCTATTGCTTGCTAGGATATCATTCAATACATGCTTAAAATGTTTACATTTGGGTAGAATAATTTTTACTTGCATATTTCCCAAAAGACATATTATCATTTCATTTATTTGGTTTTTGGGGGAATTGTCATTTTAAGTGATTTTTGCTTGAAGACAAGCAATGTTCAAGTATGGGGATATTTGATATGCTCTAAGTTATACATAAAAACACTATCAAAAGCACGTCAATTGTTCCTTAATATCTTTCTTAAAATTATGATTATGTACTTAAAATCGTTTAATTGTGTTTTCAGGTGTTATAGAGGGCAAGATGGACGAAAGAAGCATATTTAACAAGAAATTGAAGAAATCCGAGCTTTCAAGTCCAAGCATGTGGTTGTTCGTCATTAAGCACGCCCCCATGCCTTGCCTGAAACACATCCTCATGCTAAATTTGGTACACCCCCATATTTGGACATCTGATAGGACAAAAACTACTGTCCCCTAAAAGCGAACACGGGGTCGTGCCCTAGGAGGCATGGGGCCGTGACCTCAAACACGGGGACATGCCCCATTTGTCACGGGGCCGTGCCCGACAACTTCTACATGTACGAGCCGACCAACTTTCGTAAGCATTGTACTAACATGGGGCCGTGCCTTTTAAGCACGGGGCCATCCTTAAACACTCCAGAAAGCCTATATATAGAGGCCTAAGTTCACCATTTTAGGAAGCTTTTGGTGGGGTGTTACTTTGTAGAATTCTCTCCGGAATCAAGTCTTGAAGACCATTTGGAGGCTCGGGAGGTGCATACAACACTTGGAAGAAGCTCGGGATTGTCTAAACATCATCTATTATGGATCACTAGTTTGATTGTTCCATTTCACTGATGAATTCATATCTATCTTCTATGTTGTGCGTTGCTATGTTCAAGCTCATTATGAGCTAAACTGTCATTATCATCCTAATTGGATGAAACTTATGTAATTTGTGATAAACTAATGGTGTGATTTATATTGTGTTAATGTTATGGTCGTCTTGGGAAAACTTTCGATGGCTTACACCTACATTTTAATATGGAGTTATAAACTTATGATTTGTAATTATGATTGCCATACACGGTTGAAAAATGTATAATCAACTTGACTTCATGAAACCGATCTTCATAACAAATCTATGGCTAATTAACTAGAGATGGTTACTAAAAATCATATCACCTTAACATTCTAATCATTTACAGGTTCCCTTTTATTAGTCTGAAAAATCTATAGTAATTTGTTATGGTTTTCTAAAATTAATTATATGTTAGAAAGGAACTTGCTCAACCCTCTTCCTATATTATGTTTACAGAAATCGTATGTCAAAAAGGTCACAAAAGATTTACCTACATTACTAGGGCTTTGACCTAAGAAGTAAATCTCAACCTGACGGGGTCCTAGTCACTACGAAGCGGATAGATGAGAAATCATGCAAGCTCATCTTTATAAACAATAACAATATTACTTTAATCAATATCTTTAATCACACCACCACTTCATCATAATTACATAAGTGTAATCTAATTAGAATGATAGCCTTGATCCCCTGATTTTAAATC
This sequence comes from Flaveria linearis, assembly GCA_024085815.1. NCBI lineage: Eukaryota > Viridiplantae > Streptophyta > Magnoliopsida > Asterales > Asteraceae > Flaveria > Flaveria linearis. The sequence continues at coordinate 82,807,940 of CM044008.1, read as the reverse complement.
CAAAAATTTCAACCTTGTTTTATTTTATTTTGTTTCTATTTCTAAAACCCTAATAACCCTAATTTCCATCAATGCAACTTATCATATTACTAAACAAAAATCAAATCTAGTAGTCAATCATTAAGGTTGTTGTGTAGGCTAGGTGTGTCCACGGATTGATACGCTGTTCTTATCATCACTATATTACCTCACGATAGGTATACTTGCTTTTTGTTTGTGTAGTTTAGTATTAGTAATAACCAATTAAAACTGAATCTGTGTGAGAAACCTTTATCAAAATATATATACTTTTCACATCGCATCATATTCCCTTGAGAAATGACCAGCCATACCATAGTTGAAACACTTCATCTTGGATTTGTCATATCCAAGCTTTGTGATTTCATTCAAGCTTAGCTTCTTTCCTTTTTTTAAAAGTTTCTTTGCTCTCATAGCAATCATGGTCATTTGCCATTGTAAATCCATTTCTTCAACATCGTCTTGATCCATTTCTTCCAGATATTCTTGTATCAGGTGAGCTGAACTATGTCTTGCACCCAAGTATGCCTCAAAGCTTGCAACAAAGGCATTGTAAGTAGCCTTCTATTCTTCAGATTTTTTATCAGCTGACATGTTAGTATTGTGGAAGTTGATGGATTGGATAATGATTGCTTGTGTTGTTTAGATGAGGCAACGAATCCAGTGGTTCTAGATTGATCTCTAGGGGACAAAAAATCATCTTCTTCACTTATAAAGGCATTTTCCATAGAATGAGTTTATGAAGGAAATTTGTATGCCTCATTAACTTGAAGTCCACTCAGATTATTGCTTTTTTCATCCAACTCGAGAGCTTTAATTTTAGCTATCATAATGTCTAAGCTTGTGCTCCCCAAATCAAGAGTATTCTTGAGCATTGTCGCATTCTGCTTCCAACTCTTCGGCAGACTATGCAGGATTTTCTTGTTCATTTCTTTTTCTTCGTAAGTGACCCCTATTATCTCCAGATGATTCACCAATTGGAAAACTTGATGAAGTAGTTTTGAGATTGTGTAACGCCCGGTAGTTTGACTTTTTGGTAGGTTATGCGACTGAGCCTCGGTCGCATGGAATTAATGCGACTGGAGGTTCGATCGCATGTTATTCGGCCGATTGAAGCTCAACCGTACGATTAGAGTTCAATCACCCGAATGAAAGATGAATCGCATGGAACTCATGCGACTGGGGTCCAGTCGCATGGTGTTTATGCGACTGAAGGTCCAGTCGCCCCTGGACCAGATGCGACTGGGCTGTACCTATAAAAGGAAGAGCAGCTCTCTTCTTTCTCCAACACTCACACGTTTCCAGTCGGGGAAGAGCAGAGAGCGACAGAGCAGAGGAGAAAAAGAGAGAACGGGGTGATTCAGGCTCGGATCTTGTCGAGAAGCTAGCCAAGTCAGATCTCTTCAACTCCTACTTGATAATGTGAGTTCTAGGACCCCTCATTTACATGTTTTCAAACGATTTTGGGGCTGGAACACATCTATACCCTAGTTTTGTAAAAGTGTATAGTTGACCCATTTGGGTGAAATCTTGATAACGTGTTTAAAGTATGATTTAGGACCTACACATGTTTGTATGATGTCCTAGTATGAATCCCTGAGGGTTGGGAAGGCTAATTTGGGCTGGAAATGAGTTTGGAAGGGTTTGACACCCGTAAGTCACGTCTGCAGTTCGTGATGAACTCTAGTCGCTGCCCAGTTGGGGTTATGCGACTGGAGGTCCAGTCGCACGACTGAGGAAAACTGATGTTCATTCGTACGATTGAAGTTCAGTCGTACGGATGGGGCTCAATCGCCCGATAGACCATACGACTAAGGGAGTCGGTCGCATAGGTCCATTCGCATGATGGTTTAGTCGTACGTATGAGGTTAGTCGCCTGATAGCCCATGCGTATAGAGTTCATTCGTACGATAGGTGGTTCAATCGCACGATTGTAAGTCCAGTCGCCTGCTTGTCCAGACGCACGACCCAGTCACATGGAGGCCATGCGACTGAGATATGTTCAATCGCCCACATAGGGCTGTTGTGAATGAGGATGTACGGTATGTACGGTGTGAACACGATAAGTATGACGCTGCCCTATATGATGGTAATGACTGATGAATTGTAGATGTTTATGTTCCTTATGATTGTGTATGTTTATCTTTCCGAAACTTTACGAATAATGAGAATGAATGAATGAAGTATTATGTAACGTAAAGTGAAAGATAATGAAAGAGGAACACAATGATGAATGCATGTATTAACGAATGAACAAAAAGAAGAAAGACGATGCATACATGCATTAATGAATGAATAAACGAACACATGAAATAATGAATGAACGAAAGGCTTGCAAGTAAGTGTATGAGGTGAGCGACTCTGCGTCGCAACAAACTCGAAAGAGGTCCTTGTCGCGTACTCCGGTATTGCGGGAGACAGGATCCAGATGAACGAGAGTAAGATTGGCTTGCAAGCAGAAGGGAAGGAGGTTCACAGCTCATTGAGAGTTGTTAGCTCAAAGGTGTGTGTATTATAGCGTGCGATCTTGGCTAACTCATAAGGGGACATAGACACAGTGGGAGTTCAGTTTTGGTGACTGCTCCGATACGTGCGATGTGGTATTTACTGTGTGCTATGTAGCGTGCGATTTTGGCCTACCTCATGTGGATTATGTAGCGTGCGATGTTGGGCTAACCCATGAGATGGCGTGCGATGTTGGCTAAACCCCGCGAGCCTTACACACACAGAGGGAGTCGGTCTAGGTGACCTCTCCGTTGGTGCGATTAGTGCGATATGTACGGTGTAACTTATAAGGGGACATAGACGCAGTGGGAGTTCAGTTTTGGTAGCTGCTCCGATACGTGCGATGTGGTAATTACTGTGTGCTATGTAGCGTGCGATTTTGGCCTACCTCATGTGGATTATATAGCGTGCGATATTGGGATAACCCATGAGATGGCGTGCGATGTTGGCTAAACCCCAAGAGTTTTCACACACAGGGAGGGTTGGTCTTAGTGACAACTCTATTGGTGCGAATTGCACGAGATGAGATAGTGAGGTGAGCAACTTCGTGTTGCAACAGACTTGGGCGAGTAATGAAAAGTAAAGAGCAAAGAAATGAATTAATGAACGAACGATGACGAAGATAATAATAACAATTATTATCTGTATGTATGTATGATGTATGAAACGAACGAAAGAAAATGAACGTAATGAAAGATAAAGAACGAACGAATGAAAGTAACGAATGGAAGGAACGTAATGATAGAGTATGAAATGGGATCCTTGTCACTCGACCTCAGTAATCATGGCTGTGTGCCATGAAGAGGGTAAATCATGAACGGATCTAGATAGAAGTGAAAGACAGAAAATGAATGAAAGTTAAAGATAAAGAATGAATGAGAAAAGAAGATAATAATGATATTATCTATGTGTATGTACGTATGATGTGTGTTCATATACGAACGAATAGTATGTTTTGAAAGAAGTAAAGAACGGTTTTAACAAAAAAAAATATGTTTTCATATAAAACTAGAACTCACTCAGCAACGCTGACTTTGATGTGTTTCCAGTTGGCAGGTATGTTGCTGAGGATGGCACAGGGCGACTACTCAGTTGTTGAGGCTGGCATCCATATTTTCACATGTCATTGTATTTTGAGAAGAAAACAAATGTTGTAAAGTTATGAAATGACATGTTTTAGTTATTAATGAAAATTTAAATTCCGCTGCAAAGTAAATGTACGTTTTAAAATGTTTTATGTGCGATGAAGGACCAACCGTAAGGTGCCCGGGAACGGGGCCTTACAAGTTGGTATCAGAGCCAAAGTTTAAGTGAATTGGGTAAATATTTTCAAAATAAACCTTAACTTAAACTGAGAATGGGAAAAAAAAGGGGGGAAGGGATGCCAAACTGAGTAGCTGCGTGCCATCAGGTATTTTCTTAAAGTTAACTGGTATTGTGTGCGCATGTTATGTGTTTATGTGCTACTGTTAGATTTAGATGCTAATATAGTCACGACAGGTAATGCTCGGGGTATGAAAAGTAAGGTAAGTGGCTAATCACAACTGATCACTGTAATTAGGGACTTACTATACTTGACATGAACTGAGCTATTCCCTGGAATGACCGTGTTAGTGTTTGAATCTTTCAGTGTGATAGAGGATGGCCGGTGGTAGATCTTCTAAGGCTTCACGTGGTGGAGGTGGTGGCGGACGTGGTGCTGAACCACGGGTCACCAGAGGAAGGCCTAGAGTTGAAAAGGTGGTTCATGAAGAACACGAGACTCCTCATCAGGAGGGGGCAGACGAAAGCGCCAATTTGAGAGCCTTGATGAGAGAGGCGGTGGTGGAAGAAGTACACCAGGTCATGCAGACGATCTTACCGTCGGTAGTGACCGAGGTGATAAAGGATGTTAGAAACGAGGAGAGACAAGAAAGGGGTAGATCTTCGGGTGAAAGGAGACGGCCCGAGACTGAAACGGTTTTCTACGATGACGAGGATGAGGAAGAAGAGGAAGCACCTGCGCCGGTGGCGGCATGAGGCTGTAACTATGGGGCGTTTCAACGATGCAAGCCCCCAACCTTTGATGGTAATGGCAATGCTACTACCGCTCATCGTTGGGTCATAGAGATGGAAGCGGTACTGGAAATTAGTGAGTGCCGGGAAGATCAGAAAGTTAAGTTTGCCACTCATTCTTTCGTGGACTCAGCTTTATGCTGGTGGGAAAATATAGTCCAAGCTGAGGGTAGTCGGGCTATCGGAAGGATGAGATGGTCAGAGTTGAAAAGGCTGGTGATTGAGGAGTTCTGTCCTCGCCGTGAAATGGATAATGTTGAAAGGGAGTTCCTGCAATTGCAAGCGGGGACGATGACACATCAGCAATACACCACTAAATTCAACGAGATGGCATGACTGGTGCCGGATCAGGTGACACCTCTTTCCCGGAAGATCAAGAGGTATATTCAGGGCTTGCCGACGGACATCCGTAGGCATATGATCGTTGCCCGACCAAGCACGTTTAGGTCGGCGGTTGATTTGGCAGGGAGGTTGTATGATGAAAGAATGATGGTGGTGGTGGTTGAAGATGGCGGGAAGGATGATGTAGGTCAGAACTGGAAGGGGAAGAGAACTGGACGGGGTGGTGTCCCGGCGAATAATAAGCACGCACGGGGGGATGCCTTGTGTGGGATCGGATAGGTGTGTAAATTGCGGGATGGAGCATTCGGGAGAATGCAAAAGGGGACCAAATACTTGCTACAAGTGTGGGAAGTTTGGTCATATGGCTAGAGAATGTGGAACCGTGAGATGCTATAATTGCGGAGGAATTGGCCATATGAGTAAAAACTGTGAGAAGCCAAGGGCGGAAGGTTTAGGAGTGAAGAAGGCTGGACGAACGAGAACAGAGGGCGGAAGCTAGAGCTTTTGTCATGACCAAAGGGAGGTTAGAGCGGACTTCTACTTGACGTCAGGTACGTTTCTGATAATTTAAGTTTGTGCTTTTATGCCTTGAATGTGATGCTAGTAGTAGTTCGTTCCTACTGCCTTCTGTTGTGAGTTGCATGATAGGGGAAGAAACATCGATGAGCACTTTGATGTAGAGATTGCTATTAGTGGATTCACTAGGTTACCAGATGCCCTAGAGGATTACGTGATGCAATTGAGAAAGCTATGTCACCCGTGGTCTAAGGAACAGTATCAGCCTGTGAATTGTTCATCGACAGCAAAGTACGCATAGCAAACAAGAAGACTGGGAGATCGGAAGCAAAAGAGAAAGGATAAATTTGGTTTGGGTCACCAAATAAGCCGATTTGCCTTTCTTGTCAGTTGTAGGGTTTACCAGAGGGTCATTATTCATACGTAAAGGAAATCAAACAAGGGCTAGCAACTTTACGCAAGTGGATGGTCGTGTTCCTCAAGTATTAAAGCTGAAGGATTCTCAGCGATGCTCTGAAGCTCAATGATTATGACGCCGAGCCTTTGCTCGAATATTGTGATGCAGTAACCGTATTGTACATGGCATGTTTGAAGTCGCAGGTGCTGGTCAAATGAACGTTGATCAGTATGCATGGGTTGCCGATGTCGATAGTCCAAGATAGACCCGAAGTTGAATGTTGACAAACGATGTAGAGCGATAGGATTCCAAGTGATAGACTGGAAAAGAGATGGGACAGTATTGCCCGCGAAGGTTTAAGGAACAACAGGTTTCGGGGACGAAACCCGTTTAAGGGGGGAGGACTTGTAACGCCCGGTAGTTTGACTTTTTGGTAGGTTATGCGACTGAGCCTCGGTCGCATGGAATTAATGCGACTGGAGGTTCGATCGCATGTTATTCGGCCGATTGAAGCTCAACCGTACGATTAGAGTTCAATCACCCGAATGAAGGATGAATCGCATGGAACTCATGCGACTGGGGTCCAGTCGCATGGTGTTTATGCGACTGAAGGTCCAGTCGCCCCTGGACCAGATGCGACTGGGCTGTACCTATAAAAGGAAGAGCAGCTCTCTTCTTTCTCCAACACTCACACGTTTCCAGTCGGGGAAGAGCAGAGAGCGACAGAGCAGAGGAGAAAAAGAGAGAACGGGGTGATTTAGGCTCGGATCTTGTCGAGAAGCTAGCCAAGTCGGATCTCTTCAACTCCTACCTGATAATGTGAGTTCTAGGACCCCTCATTTACATGTTTTCAAACGATTTTGGGGCTGGAACACATCTATACCCTAGTTTTGTAAAAGTGTATAGTTGACCCATTTGGGTGAAATCTTGATAATGTGTTTAAAGTATGATTTAGGACCTACACATGTTTGTATGATGTCCTAGTATGAATCCCTGAGGGTTGGGAAGTCTAATTTGGGCTGGAAATGAGTTTGGAAGGGTTTGAGACCCGTAAGTCGCGTCTGCAGTTCGTGATGAACTCCAGTCGCTGCCCAGTTAGGGTTATGCGACTGTTGGTCCAGTCGCACGACTGAGGAAAACTGATGTTCATTCGTACGATTGAAGTTCAGTCGTACGGATGGGGCTCAATCGCCCGATAGACCATACGACTGAGGGAGTCGGTCGCATAGGTCCATTCGCATGATGGTTTAGTCGTACGTATGAGGTTAGTCGCCTGATAGCCCATGCGTATAGAGTTCATTCGTACGATAGGTGGTTCAATCGCATGAATGTAAGTCCAGTCGCCTGCTTGTCCAGACGCACGACCCAGTCGCATAGAGGCCATGCGACTGAGATATGTTCAATCGCCCACATAGGGCTGTTGTGAATGAGGATGTAGGGTATGTACGGTGTGAACACGATAAGTATGACGCTGCCCTATATGATGGTAATGACTGATGAATTGTAGATGTTTATGTTCCTTATGATTGTGTATGTTTATCTTTCCGAAAATTTACGAATAATGAGAATGAATGAATGAAGTATTATGTAACGTAAAGTGAAAGATAATGAAAGAGGAACACAATGATGAATGCATGTATTAACGAATGAACGAAAAGAAGAAAGACGATGCATACATGCATTAATGAATGAATAAACGAACACATGAAATAATGAATGAATGAAAGGCTTGCAAGTAAGTGTCTGAGGTGAGCGACTCTGCGTCGCAACAAACTCAAAAGAGGTCCTTGTCGCGTACTCCGGTATTGCGGGAGACAGGATCCAGATGAACGAGAGTAAGATTGGCTTGCAAGCAGAAGGGAAGGAGGTTCACAGCTCATTGAGAGTTGTTAGCTCAAAGGTGTGTGTATTATAGCGTGCGATCTTGGCTAACTCATAAGGGGACATAGATACAGTGGGAGTTCAGTTTTGGTGACTGCTCCGATACGTGCGATGTGGTATTTACTGTGTGCTATGTAGCGTGCGATTTTGGCCTACCTCATGTGGATTATGTAGCGTGCGATGTTGGGCTAACCCATGAGATGGCGTGCGATGTTGGCTAAACCCCGAGAGCCTTACACACACAGTGGGAGTCGGTCTAGGTGACCTCTCCGTTGGTGCGATTAGTGCGATATGTACGGTGTAACTCATAAGGGGACATAGACACAGTGGGAGTTCAGTTTCGGTAGCTGCTCCGATATGTGCGATGTGGTAATTACTGTGTGCTATGTAGCGTGCGATTTTGGCCTACGTCATGTGGATTATATAGCGTGCGATATTGGGCTAACCCATGAGATGGCGTGCGATGTTGGCTAAACCCCAAGAGTTTTCACACACAGGGAGAGTTGGTCTTAGTGACAACTCTATTGGTGCGAATTGCACGAGATGAGATAGTGAGGTGAGCAACTTCGTGTTGCAACAGACTTGGGCGAGTAATGAAAAGTAAAGAGCAAAGAAATGAATGAATGAACGAGCGATGACGAAGATAATAATAACAATTATTATCTGTATGTATGTATGATGTATGAAACGAACGAAAGAAAATGAACGTAATGAAAGATAAAGAACGAACGAATAAAAGTAACGAATGGAAGGAACGTAATGATAGCGTATGAAATGGGATCCTTGTCACTCGACCTCAATAATCATGGCTGTGTGCCATGAAGAGGGTAAAGCGTGACCGGATCTAGATAGAAGTGAAAGACAGAAAATGAATGAAAGTTAAAGACAAAGAATGAATGAGAAAAGAAGATAATAATGAAATTATCTATGTGTATGTACGTATGATGTGTGTTCATATACGAACGAATAGTATGTTTTTGAAAGAAGTAAAGAACGGTTTTAACAAAAAAAATATGTTTTCATATAAAACTAGAACTCACTCAGCAACGCTGACTTTGATGTGTTTCCAGTTGGCAGGTACGTTGCTGAGGATGGCACAGGGCGACTACTCAGTTGTTGAGGCTGGCATCCATATTTTCACATGTCATTGTATTTTGAGAAGAAAACAAATGTTGTAAAGTTATGAAATGACATGTTTTAGTTATTAATGAAAATTTAAATTCTGCTGCAAAGTAAATGTACGTTTTAAAATGTTTTATGTGCGATGAAGGACCAACCGTAAGGTGCCCGGGAACGGGGCCTTACAGATTGACTCTCCCTTGGTGTGGTGGAAGGTTTCATAATGATTAACCAGTTTATCTTTGTTAATCTCAGTCACCTCATTGCTACCTTCACACATGATCTGCAGTGCATCCCACATACATTTTGTTATACCATACTCTTTTAGCCTTTTGAGGACGTCCATCTTTAAAGCCTGTCTCAGAATGGAGTAGGCTTTAAGGTAAATCTTGATCTTCTTATATTCATCATCATCAAGATTCAGACTTGGATCCTCATTGGGAATTCTAACTACTTTATATTGTGCAGCTTGATCAACACTCAAAGACATTGGAATGTACGGTCCCCTGCATATAGATATCCAATAATTTGGATCTATACCTATAATATAATTCCTAAACCAGATTATCCGTTGCTTAAACGCCGATTTATGTTTAAGCATTGGTGGTTCAAAAGCATGACCAACCTCTGCAAAGTTAGAATCCATTTTAATAAATTGATTTTAGTGGGTTCGAATATGGATTAATTTGTTTTTATGTCCAACAGTTCAAATAGTCCAAAGTCCAAGTATAATCAAATGTTTTCCATGAACAGTATCAGTAGTAGGGTTTATGAACAGTCTCCTTCGTGAGTCAATTTTAGTTGATTTTATGTGAGTTTGTTTAATTTTTGCCAAAGATCAACAATCGAGTGAACTCTTCAAGTATTTTGACCTAAGGAACAGTAAAGGTTGATATAGTTTTTTAGTATTTTTCAGCAGTATGCTTATTAACAGTAGTGAATTTGTTAATAAACAACTCAACCACCAGATCAATTGATTTTCGTTGGAGATCTGGGTAGATTTTGAGACAAATTCGAGAGCCAAAGCTCTGATACCAATTGACTGGATCCGAGAATGAAATTCTCTATTGATGTGACTTCAACAAGGATCAAATATGGTGATTGAGTCAATGACTAAGTAGCGGAAATATAGAATTAAAGAACATTTAATGCCGAAATAATACTCATAAATGCGTTGCATATTGATTGCTGGTAAACAAGTTACAATGAGTGTTAGGGCTTTTAATAAAGTGAATTGACAACCTTAAAACCTTGAAAATTCAATACTAAGAATACTTATAATCAAAAAGCTTCCAAAAGTAGGGTATTTTATTCTATTTATAGGCTGACATAAAGCCTGTACAAAATGACTAAACTACCCTGACATCTATACATTAGAATACTAGCCTATGTATAAAAAGCTAATTAGCATTTGTGTTTGCTCATCCGCATTAACTAATGCGGATGAATCGTACTTCATCAGCATTTCTTCTGTGTCTTCAGCATTAAGTTTTGTTCATCAGCATTGGCAAATGCAGATGAATAAATACTTAGCACATTTGTCTTCATCATCCGCATTGGTTATTGCGGATGAACAAACACTTGACTGTATTTGTTCTGGCTATCCACATTAGTTAATGCGGCGGAACAAATACATGTCAGCACTTGTTACGTCGGTTATCCGCATGAACTAATGCGGATAAACTGCACTTGGTCTTTATTCCTCTGTTTCTTCATCCGCATATCTTTTTGGACTTATAGGAGTTTCCAACAGAGCAACCTTCAACCACCTCTTGAATTGGCATCTATGATCCTTTCAGGGTCCAACAGACTTGTATCCTGAAATTTCAAAGAAAAGAAGGCAGGACGAAGTTCTTGCACGAAGAAGAAACTTCTTGCGCGAAATGATGTTCTCGCGTAAAAAGTACTTCTCGCGCGAGAAGTAAGTGAAAAGTGTGACTGGGTAATAATAGCTGAGAACACCTATGTCTGACCCAAACTCACGTAAAAAGTGCTGCTGCTAGGGAAAGAAAACGGTTGTTTAGAGAGAGAAAGTGTGGAATCGAGGTGTTTAAGATATGTAACTCGTGTAGTAACTCGTGTTATGTACTAAGGAATGATTATTGAGGAACATAACGCATGGTTATGTAGTTTTCTTTTGGTAAAAGCTTCGGAGAGGTTGTGTTTGTGCTACAACTTCACGAGGTGAGTTTCTAGTCCCCCTTTTTTGCAAGTTTTTACATTTTGGGGCTATTATGCATACTAAATTACTTATTTATGATTGAAATGATGTTGGTTATGATATTAAGCGTAGCCTTAGATGCGATAAGTTGTGACTGGGCGGGAAACCCGTAGTTTTCGCATGAGCAGTTTAGTGTAAGGTACAAAATCTGAATATGCGAAATTCTCATGCAATAAGTAGTTCTCGTGCAAGAGGAAGTTTTTGCATGGCTTGTTGAACGTATGTAAGATAGAGTTTTTTAATAGCCTGACCCCAGCCAGGGGTGGTGCCCTTTGGACCCCACTAACAGCTGCTGCCCCTAGAACCCCGCAGGTCAAGGGCTGCCACCACTAAAGTCCCGCTGTCCCATGGAGGGTCGGATATTGTTGTCTGTTATTCATTTTGATGAGAATGCGAATGTATATTTCACGATGTTTCTTACTTGGTGTGATATATACTAATTAAGATTAAGTATTATGTAATGAAGTGAAAGCTAATGATAATGAAAAGTGGAACCTAATGAATGAATGAATGTCTTGTAAGAAATATGAAAGGAGGTTCACAACCGTGTGTTGTTAGCTCAACTATATGGGACCTAGCTAGCCTATGAATACAAGGGTTTAATCCTCGAGATTGGCTGAAGGTATGAAATGGGATCCTTATCGCTTGCCTCGGTAATGGAGTCAGCTACGTGCACAATGGTTGGGGTTTATTTATAGACTTTGGCCCAGTACCAGCTTTCGAGCATGACATGGGGGTATAGCATATGATAGGATCCAGATAGAAGTGAAAGATAAAAATAAAGTAAGAAACATGTGATAATACAAAACGAACGATGATGAAAGATGATAATGATTATATCTAGATGTATACATGATGTATGGTCACCTGTTAAAGTTAAGAAAATGTTTTAAACAGACGTAAAGTATTTTATTATACAAAATAGAACTCCCTCAGCGTCGCTGATGTTTGTATGCATAATAGTTGGCACGTGATTGTGATGCTGAGGAGGTGCAGACATGGATGCATAATCTACTAGGAATGATTTGAGTCTGACATCCACATTCTTGAGAATGTTATTGTATTAATAAAATTTTTGAGATGTAAATGAAATGACATGATGTTTTGACAGCATTTTATTTATTAATGAAAAGTTATATATTTCCGCTACAAAATGAGGTGTTTTAGTTGTTTAACGCTATAAAAGTGTAGGGATTTAACATGTTTATCAAAGTTCATATAATCTTGTTTATATGAAAACACAGCGGATCATTGGTTTTAAAACATGTTAATATGATGATTATAAACCCATTTTATAAGCAACCCCAAACCATGGATCATTATACGAAATGCATACAATGAAATGAACATAGGATGTTTAAAAAAACAACCTTTGGAGCTGCTGGATTACGAGATTCTTAAGGTGAATAGGATGAGTTTTGTGGCTGAAACTTCAAGCTAGAAGTCCTCAAGAGATGATACCCCAAGCTCCTTCAAACACCCCACTTGCTAGGCCTTGTAACACCAACTTGAAAGCCCTCTTCAAGGTCGTTTTTTGCAGCCAAGAAAACTAGTTTGAAGGCTAAAAAACCTTGTTTTCCCAGCTCTAGAACTGGGTTTCTAGAGAGAGGATTGAGAGAATTCAAAATGCTTTTGTGTGTGTAAGAGAAAGGTGTATTGGTAGAAGGAAGTTGTAGTATCAAGAATGCATGTATCAAGAACCAATAACATGTTCTTCAAGCCCCATGGGCGGCCGAAATTGGGGACCCACTTAGTGGGTTTCCCTCTCATTTTATTTAATTAAAAGATACACTATCTTGCATTCTTGTTTTATAAAGTATAGCCCTTATATTTTATAAAATGTAACACACCTTCATTTGATATTATTTAACTAACTTAAATAATAAAACAACCAATTCCCATGAACAAATTATCCATATAATGTTGTTCATTTACAAAAGCAATGATTTAGAAAATCCGGTTCTATATTGGTACTAAGTATTTATTTGTGTGATCTTATCAACGAATAAATATTTATCGGTGTTTGTTTGGCTTGTTATTGGGTATAACCCGACTTGGATCATATCACACTAGCCACATCATTTTAATATGTATCTTGGGCAGATCAAATCCTTCAATCTCCCACTTGCACAAGATTCATAGAAGATTGATGCAAGTCGCAAATAACGCCTAGCAACGGTTTGCTACCCCTAATGTATATGACTAAGTGCCATTCAATAACATCATCCTTTTCAAGTACCTTACTTGAACATGATTTAGGTGAATCAATCGTTTATCCTTTTGTTACAGATGTCATGTTAAGTCCCAGAGACATAGAATTGTCATTCTCCATTGATTTAACTTTAACAGGCCTTACACATCTAACTCTCAATGAATAAGAGGAACGAATTCCATCTTAACTACATACGTCTCTCACAATCACCTTATATCATGCCCGAACTCAGCCTTATGTGTTGCCAATCTTTCAGAACAGCAAAGAACTAAGTCAAAGTACAATACCTGGTGAATATCAAGACCCAATATGTATCTCAGGTCTGAGGATACAATAATATTCGCCTTTACTCAATATCTCTTATGACTAATCACAAAGATTTCATGCAGAAATAATTGAGAGCGGGTCAGTCCAATATCCATATCCCATAGATATCAATGAACCTTGGTAGCAACCTTTTGCTATATATTCATGCCTTATGAATATCAACCAATCGAAGTTCATTGTAGTCTTGCATTCATAGTTGTTCCCACAAGTATGATCGACTACGGACATTTAGAATAACTTACTTATTCATGGATTTAAACATGCTAAAATAGAAGAACAAATGTAAATTATAACCATATAATTAAGTCAAATAACATAAGTTCCAATATCCAAATACAAAATTTGATCAAGTCCAATCACTAGAATATCAAAGTCCTAAGGCACAAGTATGACTTTCATGCTTTGACTTATCTAGGAGCTTCGTGAATGGATCCGCAATGTTTTGCTTGGTGTGAACTTTGCGAATACATATCTTTCCCTTTTCAACTTCATCCCTTATGTAGTTGAATCTCTGTTAAATGTGCCAAGTCTTTTGATGAGCACGAGGTTCCTTGATTTGAGCAATCACGCCCTCGTTGTCACAAAAGATCTCTAGGGGTTCTTGAATGGTAGCAATGACCCCTAGATCAGCAATGAACTTCCTAAGCCACGCAGCTTCTTGAGCTGCTAGTGAAGCGGCGATGTATTCTGATTCTGTTGTAGATATTGCCACTACATCCTGCTTTGAGCTCTTCCAAGAGACTGCTCCTCCATTCATAATGAAGACATATCCTGATTGTGATCGAGAATCATCACGATCAGTTTGGAAACTCGCATCCGTGTAACCCTTTACCACGAGCTCCTCCTCACCAGATCCATATATTAAGAACATATCCTTAGTGTTTCTAAGGTATTTCAAAATACTCTTAACAGCCATCCAATGACTATTACCAGGATTCTGCTGATATCTACTTGTCATGATTAGAGCACATGACACGTCCAGCCTAGTACATATCATTGCATACATGATGGATCCTATAGCAGATGCATATGGGACTCCACTCATTCTTTCTTGTTCAACCTTTGAACTAGGGCATTGAGATGAGCTCAATATAGTCCCCTTTTGAATAGGTACCAAACCTTTCTTAGAATTCTCCATCTTGAACCTTTTCAAGATCTTATCAATGTATGCACTTTGGTTTAAACCTATCAGCCGTCTTGATCTATCCCTATAGATCTTTATTCCCAAAATATAGGTGGCTTCACCAAGATCCTTAATGGAAAAACAGCTTCCAAGCCAGGCTTTTACACCTTCCAAGGTTGGAATGTCGTTTCCAAATAGTAAAATGTCATCAACATATAATACAAGGAAGGTGACAGTACTCCCACTAGCTTTCTTATATACACAAGCTTCATCAGCGTTTTTGATGAAGCCAAATTTCTTTACTTCATCATCAAAACGGTGATTCCAACTTCTTGATGCTTGTTTCAATCCATAGATTGACTTCTTTAACTTGCATACCTTGTTAGGATGTTTTGGATCGACAAAACCTTCTGTTTCATATGGGCATCTTCCTCAAGATATCTATTAAGGAAAGCGGTTTTGACGTCCATTTGCCATATCTCATAGTCATAATATGCTGTTATGGCAAACAATATCCTAATAGACTTTAGCATTGCCACAGGCGAAAAGGTTTCATCATAATCAACCCCTTGAGTTTGAGTGAAACCTTTTGCTACAAGTCTAGCTTTATAGGTATCCAAGTTTCCATGCATATCGGTTTTCTTCTTGAAAACCCACTTACTTCCAACTATCTTGGACTTAAGAGGTGGTGTAACCAATTCCCAAACTTGGTTATCATGCATGGATTGCATCTCAACGTTCATGGCTTCTTGCCATTTGTCAAAATCAGGTTTTGACATTGCATCATGGTATGTGGTTGGTTCATCCGAATCTACCACATAGCATCCATCCATGAAAAATCCATATCTCTCAGGAGGAACACTAATTCTACCAGATCTACGAACGTTTTGTGTATCTTGATCATCCATATGATCATTCTCAACATCCTCATGTTAATTGCTAGTATCAACCAATTGTGTATCGTCTTGTGAATCTTGAACCTCCTCAACTTCCACTGCTCTTCCACTACTTTCTTCCAAAAGAAACTTAGTTTCCAAGAACTCTGCCTTTCGAGCAATAAACACCTTTGCTCTGTCGGATCATAGAAATAATATCCAATACAATCTCTAGGATATCCGATGAAGATACACTTTGTAGATCGGCCTTCCAGTTTGTTCTGAGTGTATTGCTTAGGATAAGCTTCACACCCCCACACTTTCAAATATGATAATGATGGAACCCTTCCATGCCATACTTTGAAAGGTGTCCTTTCCACTTTCTTGGTTGGGGCCATATTTAAAATACGGGTCGCGGAGAGCAACGCGAAACCCCAAAATGATAGAGGTAGTGTACTTCTAGCCATCATAGATCGAACCATATCCAATAGAGTTCGATTCCTCCTCTCAGACACACCATTATGTTGTGGTGTTCCAGGTGGAGTAAGTTGTGAGACAATCCCACAACTTCTAAGATACTCTTGAAATTCACTACTTAGGTATTCACCTCCTCTATCTGTACGAAGAATCTTGACCGTTTTGTTGAGTTGATTTTCTACTTCATTCTTGAATATTTTGAACATTTCAAAAGATTCATGTTTGTGCCTTAACAAGTACACATACCCATAACGACTATAGTCATCGGTAAAGGTAATGAAGTATCTTTCACCATTCCTAGTCATGGGTTTAAAAGGTCCACATACATCCGAATGTATGATCCCTAATAAATCCTTTGCCCTTTCGTTAGTCCCACTAAAAGGGGCCTTTGTCATTTTACCTTGTAAACAAGACTCGCACATATCAAATGAATCATTTTCATTGGTTTTCAAAAGACCATTCTTTTGAAGTTTATGCATACGATTCTTGTTTATGTGACCAAGGCGACAATGCCAAAGATAGGAATCACTCAGTTTCAATTTGAGCCTTTTGGTGGTTGCTTGGTACATTGAGCTATCGTATGTTGTGTTATCATGAACCAATTCATAAGTACCATTACAAGGAATAGCCTTAAAATAAAATACATGATTCAAAGTAACATGAATATCATTGCCAACAAACTTGAAATCATAATCATATTATCTTAAATGGGAAACAGAGATAATGTTCCTAGTCAAACTAGGAGCATATAGTACATTCTTCAAAATGACTTCCAAACCACTTGGAAGCTTCAAAATGTAGTCTCCTTGGGCTTCAACATGAACCTTTGCACCATTGCCCATGAAGAGACTTATTTCCCCTTTTGTATAATGCTCACTTCTTTTGAACCCCTGCAACAAATTGCAAATATGAGTTCCACATCCGGTATCTAATACCCATGTGTTAGAAGAAATAACATTTAGCTCAACATGTATCATAAAGATTGTACCTGAGGTTTGCCCGTCCCTCTTCGACCTCAACGCTTTGAGATAGACCGGACAATTGCATTTCCAATGGCTTACCTCACCACACTCAAAACAAGGGTCATCTTGAGCAACCTTTTGCTTTTTTTCTTTTGGTTTGGGCGGTTCCACTTTTGCTTTTCCCTTTCCCTTGACGTGCCCCTTCCCTTTGGCAACGCTTGCCCTAGGGTCGGGGAGGTGCCTCTTCCTACAACCTCCTTCATTGATCGTAAGGACCGGTAGAACCTTTCTACCCATGCCCGCCTCGGCCGTCTTGAGCATTGAATGAAGCTCACCAATGCTCTTGTCCCAACCATTCATGTTATAGTTCATAACAAAGCTATCAAACTTCTTTGATAGGGAGTTGAGGATCAAATCCTTTGC
This sequence comes from Flaveria linearis, assembly GCA_024085815.1. Classification (NCBI taxonomy): domain Eukaryota; kingdom Viridiplantae; phylum Streptophyta; class Magnoliopsida; order Asterales; family Asteraceae; genus Flaveria; species Flaveria linearis. The sequence goes on along the minus strand of CM044008.1, from coordinate 82,790,487 downwards.
CAACTCGTTGGACACACGACAGTTAAGCCTTTTGAGGCGATCAATGTGGCTCTTCGTCTTAAGAACATAAGATGACACCGATTGGGTCTCGTCCATTCGACATGCATGGAGCGCTCGAACCGTTTTGAAGCGCTCCACCCTTGATTGTTGTTGCAACATTTCCTTCAACTGGGTGATCATGTCAAAGGCATTGTGGTTCTCGAAGTCCTTTTGCAAGTCGGGAATCATACTCGCTAGCATGAGACATGAGACTTGCACGGAGTCCTCGGGTACTTGACCCACTCGGTAAAGGCCTCAACGTCATTTTCATCGGGTTGATCGGGAGTGGGATCGTCTAACACATAGGACTTCTTTTCTTGTTTGGGAACTATTCTCAAGTTTCGGTACCAATAGATGAAGTTCCCATGGTTTAGACGTTCCTTTTCAAGGATCGTTCTTAGTGATAGGTTATGGACGGTCGGGATTGCGTTGTTGTTGTTAGCCATCTACAATTTTACAAACTTCAAATTTTAGTATATTGATATTTAAGCATTTTTAATTATTAATACCCTTTTATGTCTCATAGACAGTTAATAATTAAAATCTAGAATCCAACGTTACATTTAAATATCGGTTAGGTGACCTTTGTCTCTTTATTTAAATTAACAAGGTAGTCAACGTTTGACAATTATAACCTATTACAATTTCTAGTTTTATGGGATTGTTTTAAACATCTCATGTATTGTTTGGCATGTTTATCCCATCAACACCGTGTTAGGACCGTGTACGTACGGAGTACTAACTGATTATTTGTTATACCGGATCAAATAGTGCGGAATCCTATTTGATTGGCGATCCAATCAGGGAGAACGTAATCAAGATCAATCCTAATGATTAGAAAACGTTAAGAATGGACTAGGAATGATCTGGGACGTTCTATGAACTTGGAATGGATGAACAGGATGCTCTGGGTCGGCTAGGGTTGCAAGTATTCGAAGTGTTCCGTTTTTCCACGAATTAAGTGATATTTATAGGTAAGGGTTTCTCATTCGTGTGACTGAACCATTCGCATGGTTCAGTCGTGCGATTGAGCTATGCGTTTGATCCATACGCACGACTGAGCCTTCAGTCATACGACTGGTTCAATCTCATGCTTCAGTCTTACGATTGATCCAGTCTCCTGGTTCAATCGTGCGACTGAGCCATTCGCATGAAGTTATTCATGCGTATAGTCCATTGGCATGGCCCATTCGCATGATAACTTCATAATGTTAAGTTTGAATGTGTTAATTATCATAACATTAAGCATATCAATTCAAACAACCATCTACCTATATAAACTATCAACCATTCATTGCACAACCCATTAATGAAACATTTAAACATTATAAGCATCCTCAACTACTTGCATTCCATTAATCAACTTTCAATTACATATAAGTAAGACATTACAAAGATATTACATTTAGCTCAGAATCTAGGTACACATGTATCAACAAACTCCCCCTTGGACCTAGATTCCTCTAATGTCTTGCTTTACCCATTATCTCCTCGTACTTCTTGAACTTCTCCTCTCTGGTTACACCTGCATGTATTTCAAATACAAAACAGATGCGTATGACATTCTGGAACTGGAGAGCTTTTACGATGTCTTGCGAGTCATAGAACAGTGGCCACTTGTAGAGAGTATAAACATCATTCGCTGACAAGTTCGTCAGCCACATTGGGTCAAATACCCTGATGACATCCATCTGTCCATCTCTGTTCAGAACTATGACTGCTTCTGCTATTCGCCAATCATAGTACCACCACTTGAAGTGTGGAGTGATGTCCTGAGGCATTTCCCTAAGAGGGATCTTCGACATAGTTCGTGGAGGATGCCACTTCAACACAATCTTTGACTTCCCGGTTCGTGGATCCACTTCAGACCTTCGAATGTACCTCGTAGGTTGCTGAGGCCTGAAGTTTACCCACCATGTGTGGTACTCTTTCTTTAACGCAACTTCGAACCAACCTGAAATCTTTCTGGGATCAACATAAAGTAGCTTCAGCTTTGCCAGTTGGTTGAGCTCAAAACCAGGTAGAGTTTTTAGATCGTGTGGAAATCTAAAATACTCGATAACTTTCTCTCTCTTAACCGCATAAGCGTTAAGGTCATCAAAATACGCCCACGATATAATCTTGCCAGACACCTTTTGATGTTTCTTCACTCTGTAGAGTTTGGTGTAGGCATCAGACGTTGGAGCACTTTGTTGGGCACGAAGATCCGCAAAACAAGCAGCCCATTCAGCCTTTCTCTCTTTGACTTCCTCCTCAGTAGCTCTGGCTGTATCTTCTTGTTGGTCGGACTCTTCTTCCATCTTATCCAGAGTATCAAAAGTCTCGCTGACCAGATTGTCATCCAGATTTAGAATGACATGACCTTTGTCAGTGTACTCTGGATATCATTGGTCTGTTATATCCTCTATCTCAATCTCATCTACGTCTGTAGTTCTTCATCACTATCAACTTGGACTTCAGGAGCGTCTTTCACTATGTCGTCGGCGTTGAGTTTGAACATTTCTGCCAACTGTTCCTTAGTGAAGCTGTGAATAATCTCTTCCTCTTCAGGGGTATACTCAACTGATCTCCTTACGATACCCTGCAGATCAAGAATCATTGTTAACTGACTCCTGACCTGTTGTAGGGGTTCGACATCGTATTCATCTCTATGAAAGTTTGGATCTGCTTGATTTAAACATGCAACACAATACTTGTTAGTAAGTAATCAAACACAATCATTATTAAGACAAAAGATATAAACATTAAATACATAAGTGTTACACAATTTTCCAAGTACAAAAGCCTTTTAAATACAGAAACTTAAATAACTAATCAGTACTTTTGTCTTGAATCTCAAGAGTATCTTTAGGTGGGGCAGACGTAGAGGTTCCTTGGTCTTGACGTTGTTTAGTACGCCTCCTGTCTGCTGCTTCATCACTTTGTTCTCCTGCAGCCTCTCCTCCTTCATCATCATCATCATCTTTCTTATCATCACTATCATTACCTTCATCACTTTTATCATCCTCATCTTCATCATCCGCATCATCATCATCCTCATCATCGTCATCCTCCTCATCATTGTCCCCTTCACCAATCTTGAGGGGCTCACTCTGAGTTCCTTTCAGCTTTAGCAAGATAGACTTGTTTGCAGCCTTTAACTCATCCAACTTCCTATCCGTCTCAATCTCGTGCTCTAATAGACCAGTGATCTGATCAGTCTGTGTTGCGATCAGCTGAGCTTGAGATGAAGTCAACTCCCTTAACTGATGAATCTCAGATGTCTGGGAGGAACACTGCTCTCTTAACTGCTGAATCTGAGCAGTCTTGGCCTCATCAGAGGCTAGCAGCTTGACCACCATGCTGTTGAGTGCTGCAAGTTGCTCTACCACTGAGACAGGTGGTATGAATGAGCTAGTTGGAGCATATGAGGGTCCGGTTTGGTGAGTAGTGGTGGTTGTGGTGGCTGTGGTGAATATGGGAGAGGATGGGAATGATGTACTAGGGGGTACAGTGGTCGTGGTGGTGGATGTGGGAGTGTGAGATGTAGGAATAGTGGTGGTGGCTTGAGGTGTTTGGGATGGAGTGGATGTGGTGGCTGTGGTAGTGACAGAGGTGGTGAATCGTATTCGTTTACTCTTCTTACCATGAGGTCTTGCCATGGTCTTCTTCCTTTTCCCAGTAGACACCGGGGTTCCTACTCTGGTGCTGGGTTCATCAGGGGCATAAGCCGGATCAGACTCTGTGTGTGGATCCCCTGATGTGCCAGACTGACCACCCACAACCCTCAGTCCTCTCTCTATGGCAACCACTTTGCTGCCAACTCTCTTGGTCAGACCTTCTTCCTCGCTCTCTTCCTCAACATCGTCTGGCGGGCAGAAATTAGGTACAAACCCGGCAGCAGCCGTGTCTGTATGTGGCGATGCCTGAGCTGTGTGAGTGGAGGGGCCCTCAGAAATAACAGGCCCACCACTGCCATCATGGCTATCATCATCATCTGAGTTATCAGATGGTATCGCAATCACCTCAGTGTCAGATCCGCTATCATCATGACGCCATTTGCGTCTCCTTGGCGCAACATAATCAGCGCGGGCCAGATGCCCTATCAACCTCTTCATATCTGGCTTCACCTGCTTGCCCCTATACACCTTTATTCTCCCAAGAGTGGTGTCATCCATGATCTCTAATGCCACTGAATCACTCTTTTCCTTGGGCAGATCAGGCAACCTCTCATTAAAAATCAGCTGTAGGAATCGGGGGTACATGCAGAAGCCTGCCTTCCCCATTGCCTCTAAATTCTCTATCAGATACGTGAAGATCATGTTGGATAAGCTGAAGGGGTGGTTTAGGACCAATGCAACATAGGCATTCTCGATCTGGTCCGACAGATCATCAAACCCACCCCTCCTGGATGCTATGCACTTCAGTATGACGTGTGCTAGGTACTTGTACTGGGGGCTCAGGTTGCTCTTGTTTAGCACACCCGAGTTGATGTCCCCGCAGTACCCGATCCTCATAAAGCAACCTCAAACCGTCAGAGGATGCAGCTTAAGTGGATGAGCCTCATCATCTCCAAATCCCAATACTCTCCTGATATCTGCCGCTGTAATCTCGATCTCCCTACCGAAGATAGTACTTCGGATGTGGTAGGGTTCCACAGATCGATCTACCAAAGATCCTTCCTAGAATGATTGGTCAATGGACTGGTAGGGAGTACAGGGTGTAGATATGGCTCTATATATCCGTGATCTCCTCAAAAAGTCGATGATCCATGCAAACTCGCCAGCATTCCTCGAGGTGGAATCCAAGTGAGCACAAATGTTGTGCTTTGGATTAATGGTCCAACGATTAGCCATATTCCTATAACACATAGCAAACTCACGTGAGAACACATGAAAAACAGAGTTTGACCAAATCAGAAAAACAGTTCAGTTCAATTGTGTGATGGAACTCATTCGCATGATTCATTCGGCCGATTGAATGAATCGTCCCTTTCAATCGTGCGATTGAAGTTCATTCTGGAGTCCAGTCATATGACACACTCAACCCATTCGCATTATTCATTCGGCCGATTGAATGAGTCGCCCCTTTCAATCGTGCGATTGAAGTTCATTCTGAGGGACCAGTCGCATGACTCACTATTCGATTCCATTAAGACTCAGATTCCTCAAATGGCTAAATTAAACATTAAGTTCATGTTCATTAGACTCGCAATCATGTATCTGAACCACCTAATCCATTGATTTTAACATTGTATGTGATTAAGGTAGTTTATTGTACAACTTTTTTCAGTTCAAATCTAGGTCAAATGGGCCTGTATTTCGAACCAATTATGACAGTTTCAATCGTATTTCTGTCGTGTTTTACCTGTATAACAATGCCAAAATGTCAGAAATCAAGTATAATGGATGTTTGAGTTCAAATCAAGTTTGGGCAGAGTAACGGTGCGATTTTGAGATTTAGGGCGAATGGGGTCTGCGATCGACTGAGTGCCCTATTTATACTAAAACTCATCTCAGTCGGGCGAATGAACCCATTCTCTCGACTCATTCGGCCTGCTCAATCTTTAGTCGTACGATCGAGTCTAATCGCATGACTTAGTCGTGCGATTGAAATTGGGTCGTATGATTCACTCAATCGACCAGTTCCATTCGCTCAATTGACCTCCAATCGCACGTTTGACCTAGTCGGTCACTTTCAATCGGCCGATTGGATTCATTCACATTGTCCAATCGTACGATTGTACTCATTCGTATGCTCAATACGTACGACTGGTTCATACTGATGATTCAGTCATGCGACTGGGCCAAACTTGTGCCATTTTAGTCATTTCATTAACCGAAACATTGTTTTTCTGAAACAATTGATAAAACATTATGTGCAATTGATCATCTCAGACATGATCACTTTTAGATTAACTGTAAGGCCCCGCTCCCGGGCACCTTACGGTTGGTGGTTCATCGCACGTAAAACATACATAATGTATATAATCATAAAATAACGCAGCAGAATTAATAAAATATACATTCTGATTCATTCATAAAAGTCATTACATAGTTGACATGATTACAAAATACAGCTTTCTCTACTTTGTCTCTCCTCATAGGGTCATACAGCGACCTCTAGAGAAGATATTAAGTTCAAAAATATAAAAATTATATTTTTATACTAAAGAATATTCCTTAAGTAATTCCGTACATCGGAACCCTTAAGGAACACTCTTAACACTCTCATGCAACATATTTCGTTGCATGTGCTATGCACACGCACTTCCAGTGCGTGGCACCATTTTCAAAATTAAAGAAGATTTCTTAAGTAATCCCTTTTATAGGAATCCTCAAGAAATCTCGTAATGGCATGCAACGTGATGAGTTGCGTGCGTTATGGGCCACAACGCATGACGTTGCAGCATTATCAAATGGAGAATGCCATCCCAAAAGAGCTGAGTAGCCGCCTCGTGCCATCCCCAGCAACGCTACCTGCCAACTGGAAACACATTAAAAGTCAGCGTTGCTGAGTGAGTTCTAGTTTTATAATAAACATATTTTGTTTATATTAAAACCGTTCATTCTTTACACGTGATCATACATCGTACATACATGTAGATAATATCTTTATTATCTCATTCGTTCATTCGTTCGTTCATCATACATCGTTATCTTTCACTTCTCGTTTAGGTCCTGTCAGGCTTTACCCACTTCATGGCACGCAGCCATGATTACTGTGGTCGAATGACAAGGACCCCGTTACATCTTTTCTTGCACATTGGATATCTTTTGTACCACTACCATCTGCTATACCCCGAACGTTATTAGCTACCGGGCCGAAGTCATTAAATGAACAGCAAAACGTATGCCACGGTACTAGAGGTAAGCGGTAGGGATACCATACATATGGTCAATCACTAAGAAGGACCCGTTAACCTTATCCAATGTTTGCAAGACATCTTTCGTTCGTTCGTTCGTTAATGCATGTATTCATCATCTTTTAATCATTCGTTCATTCATTAATACATGCATTCGTCATCGTGTTCCTCTTTCGTTATCTTTCACTTTACGTTACATAATACTTCGTTCGTTTGTTCATTAATACGTAAAGCCATGGAAAGATATTCGTACATTATCATAAGGAACACACACATCATACATACATCATCATACATATCATTATACGTACATCATCATACATAACATCATACATGCATCATCATTCATCATCATACTTAACCTCGTGCAATCATAACCTACATCATCAATCATCACTCGGCACTTACTCCCGTATCCTTCCCGAATCCGGGACCTACTATGCGTCATCTTGGTGCAGTAGCACTAACTGTCCCTCCAAGAACGTGGGGACTCATTCTAGGACTTTATATAACGTGCCAAATCCACAATCATACCTTAGACGTATAACACAACGTTATACCCAAATGGGTCATACATACATACGTCAGTAAACAAGTTTATATGTGTTCCAGCCCCAAAAATCATTTGAAACAAGTAAATGAGGGGTCCTAGAACTCACCTGTGCTTGACAAGCAGCTTCTCAATCAAGCCTTAAAGTCGCGGGTCACACTACACTGCCTGCAGATAAGTTAACACTCAAATGAGTTAATTTCTGCCTAGTTTCGCTGCTAAGTTCGCAGGTAGTTTCGCCTGTAAATTCGCCAGCAGTTTCGCTGGGCAAATCAGCAGTTTTGCTGCTAGTTTCGCCGGGCAGCATTCTGCCAGTTTCGCTGGACAGATTCGCTACCTCGAGCGCCCAACTTTCGTTGGAATTCCCTAGTTTCGCAATATCTAAGGTCAACTTGGGCATTGGCATAGTCATCAGCGAAACTATAGTTTCGCTACGGCGAATATGTAGTTTCGCTGTAGCGAAACTGTAACTTCGCTGTAAATCCTTCCAGTTTCGCTGGACGAACTCACAGTTTCGCTGGTCGAGACCTTAAATTCGCAGAACGAGCTGAAATTTACGAATCAGCTCGTTTCAGCCCAAAAATCCAATCCTTTCCACCCAAACCCTTGGATTATCATCCAGGAAGCTATATCTAAGCTCATTACACGTTTTCTTACTCTAAAACGTGTGTTTTGGGGTGATTTTTGCCACTTTAAAACCCAAAAACCCCAAACTCGGGTTTTTCACCAAATGCAGCAATTTAGATACGTTTCTTACCTTGATTCTTGTAGTTTAGGAGTCCACAAACACCAGCCTTCGATTCTTGACCACCCGAGCTTCAATCCGGCACTTTCTCTCTCTACACTTTCTCTCTCTAGAATGGCGTTTGAGTGAAAATGAGAGTTGCTCGGCTGATCCATCTATTTATATGCCAGGCGTTCCCGGGACCCCAAACTCGTTAAACTCGTGACCCGTTGGGTTAACTCGGCGTAATACCCGCAACCATTTTATATTTATTAAATGGTTTTTCATCCGAGCCCATCACTATCACTTGACTTGATTAGAAAATTTTCCGGGTGTTACAAGTCCACCCCCCTTATTTAGGTTTCGTCCTCGAAACCTGTTATTCTTCGAACAGATGTGGGTAATGTTGTCTAATTTCTTCTTCATTCTCCCACGTAGACTCAGATCCCTTCCTGTGCTTCCACTGTACACGCACAAGAGGAACCACTTTGTTTCTTAGCCGTTTCTCTTTTCTATCGATGATCGCCACTGGTTGCTCCACGTAGTTGAGCCGTTCGTCTACTTCGATATCCTCCAGCGGTACAATCATATCTTCGTCGGCCAAGCATTTCCTCAGATGAGATACGTGGAAGGTCGGGTGAATTCCACTCAGCTCATCTGGCAGTTCCAACCTATAGGCCACCTCTCCCACACGGGCGATAATTCGGAAAGGGCCTATATACCGCGGGCTCAGTTTACCCCGCTTTCGGAATCTAATAATTCCTTTCCAAGGCGAGACCTTTAACATGACCCGATCACCGACCTTGAACTCTATCGGTCTTCGCCTCTTGTCAGCATACGACTTTTGTCTATCTTTCGCCGCCTTCATGAGGGCTTTGATCTTTTCTAACTTTTCAGTCGTTGCTTCAACTACCTCGACACCACCCAGTTCTTTCTGCCCAATGTCTCCCCAACATACGGGCGTCCTACGTTTCCTACCGTACAACATCTCGTAGGGTGGCATGCCAATGCTGGCATGATGACTGTTATTGTACGAGAACTCTGCTAACGGCAGGTGATCGTCCCAACTTCCTCCAAAATCGATCACGCACGCTCGAAGCATGTCTTCGAGTGTTTGGATCGTCCTCTCAGACTGACCGTCTGTCTGGGGGTGATATGTCGTGCTAATGTGTAGCCTCGTCCCCATTGCATCATGAAACCTCTTCCAAAACTTGGAGGTAAACCGGGTGTCACGGTCAGACACAATAGACACCGGTACGCCATGACGAGCTACAATTTCTTTGATAAATAGATCCGCCAATCTTTCAGATGAATACGTCTCGCGGATCGGTAGGAAGTGGGCACTCTTCGTCAATCGATCCACTATCACCCATATAGCATCATACCCTTTCGGGGTACGTGGTAGTTTCGTGATGAAATCCATGGTGATGTGCTCCCACTTCCACTCGGGTATATCCAACGGTTGGATCTTCCCGTACGGTTTCTGATGCTCTGCCTTGACTTGTGAACAAGTCATGCACTTACTCACATATTCCACCACATCACGCTTCATGCCCGGCCACCAATAGTCTTTCTTCATGTCTTGGTACATCTTGGTAGCGCCGGGGTGAATGGAATATCGAGTCTTATGGGCCTCATCCATGATCTTTCCACGTAGATCCCCGTACTGAGGAATCCACACTCGGCCCAAATCGGGTCTTAACACCAAGAGTGTTCTCACCCAGTTCTGTAACTAGACCTCTCATCCTTTCAGAGTTAAGACGATCTTCCTTCAAAGCCTCGTCTTGGAACTCCTTAACCTGCGTCATCACGTCAGAGGTCATAATTAGCTGATAAGCCTTCACCCGAATCGGCTCGGGCCTTTCCTTCTGGCTAAGGGCATCAGCCACCACATTGGCTTTGCCCGGGTGGTAATGGATCTCACAATCATAATCTTTTATCAGCTCCAACCACCGTCTCTGCCTCATGTTTAGATCCTTCTGCTCGAAGAAGTACTTCAAGCTCTTGTGATCCGTGAAGATGGTGCACTTCGTCCCGTATAGATAGTGCCGCCAAATCTTCAACGCGAAAACCACCGCAGCTAGTTCTAGGTCGTGCATGGGATAATTAACTTCGTGGGTCTTCAGTTGTCAAGATGCGTAGGCTATGACCTTTCCGCGTTGCATCAATACGCATCCCAGCCCAGAATAGGATGCATCCGAATAGACCACCAAGTCTTCATTTCCCCCGGGCAATGTCAAGACAGGAGCTTATGTCAGTCTCGTCTTCAATTCCTCAAAAGCGTCCTCCTGTTCTTGACCCCACACGAACTTTACATCCTTGCGAGTCAATTTTGTCAAAGGTGAGGCTATCTTGGAGAAGTCTTGAATAAATCTTCTATAGTAGCCCGCCAGCCCCAAGAAGCTGCGAATCTCGGTTGGCGTCTTCGGTGACTTCCATTGCATCACGGCCTCAACCTTTGCTGGGTCCACCATTATTCCTTCTGCATTCACTACGTGACCCAGAAATTGCACCTCGCGTAACCAAAAGGCGCACTTGGAGAACTTGGCGTACAATTTCTCCCTTCTCAACGTTTCCAATACTTCCCGAATGTGACCGGCATGCTCTTCTTCGCTTCTCGAATAAATCAGGATATCATCGATGAACACAATCACTGATTTATCTAACATTGGCCGACACACTCGGTTCTTCAAATCCATAAAAGCAGCCGGCGCATTGGTCAACCCAAAAGACATGACAAGAAACTCGTAGTGACCATAGCGCGTACGAAAGGCTGTTTTAGGGATATCCTGCTCCTTCACCTTCAGTTGATGGTACCCCGATCGAAGATCTATCCTTGAAAACCAACTGGCACCCTGAAGTTGATCAAACAAGTCATCGATCCTTGGTAAGGGGTATCTGTTCTTCACCGTCAGCTTATTCAGCTCGCGGTAGTCGATGCACATCCTCATACTACCATCCTTCTTCTTTACGAACAGAACCGGAGCACCCCAAGGTGAGATACTCGGTCGGATAAACCCCTTATCCAGCAGCTCCTGCAACTGTTCCATCAACTCTTTCATCTCCGTCGGAGCCAAGCGATACGGTGCTTTTGCGACAGGTTGGGCACCCGGTATCAGGTCGATCTGGAACTCGATCTCTCGGTCAGGTGGCAATCCCGATAAGTCTTCGGGAAACACGTCTAGAAAGTCACACACCACTGGCACATCGCATAGCTGTGGTGTTAGCGTCTCTACATTCTTTACATAACATAAGTAGGCGCTACATCCGCGCCTCATACACTTTCCCGCCACCGCCATCGAGATCACCTTCGGAATCGTCGTAGCTCGATCGCCATATATTGTAACCGGACTTCCGTCGGTCGCCGTCAGTCTAATCATCTTCTTTCGGCACACGATATTCGCTTCGTAGGTTGCTATCCAGTCCATCCCTAACACTACATCAAATCCTCCTAGAGGCATCACATGTAACTTGGTAGCAAACCTATGGCCCTCTAATTCTATGGCACAGCCTTCTATCACATCCGTAACCCTAGTGGATTTACCAATAGCGGTTTCTACTTCAAAGGACTTATCGAGGCATTTACTTCTAACAGGCAATTTAGCACAGAAGGTAGTAGAATTAAAACTCCTACTTGCACCCGAATCAAATAACACAGAGGCTAAAATTTGGTCTATTAGGAACGTACCGGACACAACATCAGGGTCCGTTCTAGCCTCCTCCTGCGTCATGGTGAACGCCCTAGCCTTTGTCCTCGGTGCTTCTCCTCCCGTCTTCTTCTCCCCTGAGCCCTCAGCCCTCGGCTTCTTACAATCTCTGCTCATATGACCACCTTCCCCACAGTTAAAACACTTGCCCATTCGGCAATCCTTGGCTATATGCCCAGTCCTCCCACACTTGAAACAGATGTTGGATCCCCACTTACACTCCCCCGAGTGCTCTTTCCCACACTGTCCACACTTCCTCATCCCTGCTCCCTTCGCGACCACTCGGCGATCGTCTACCCTTGCCTTCTTGTTACTTGTCGAGGTATCACCTCGACCAAATCACTTTCCCTGCCAACCCTTCTCACCACCTCCTTTCTTACTGCCCTCAGCCTTCACCAATGCAGCTCGCTCATCGTACAACCTCCCCGCCAAATCCACCGCCGACCTGAAAGTACCTGGTCGAGCGGAAATCAAATGCCAACGTATTTCGGCTGGCAACCCCTGAATATACCGGTTGATCTTTCGAGACACCGGCGTCACCTGCTCTGGGACCAACCGCGCCATATCGTTGAATTTGGCAGTGTATTATTGGTGGGTCATCGTCCCTGCCTCCAACTGCAGAAACTCTCTCTCAACTCGGTCCATTTCCCGTCGAGGACTGAATTCCTCAATCACCAGCCTTTTCAACTCAGCCCACTTCATCTTCCCTATAGTCCTGCTACCCTCAGCCTGGACAATATTGTCCCACCAGCACAACGCCGTCCCCGTAAATGAATGGGTAGCAAACTTCACCTTTTTATCCTCCTGGCAGTCACTGATATCGAGGACCGCCTCCATTTCCCTCACCCATTGGTGAGCATCCGCAGCCGTACCCGAACCATCAAAAGTCGAGGGCTTGCACCTCATAAATTTCCCATAGTCACAACCTCGAGCTGTCTCACGCTCGACCTCCTCCTCCTCCTCTTCTTCATCATCAGAAAGAACCGTTTCCGGCCCTTGTTGCTGTTGTCGCCTCCCTGAGGCTCGATTCCTCCCTCGCCTCTCATCTTCGCGTACAGCTTTTATCACCTCAGTCACTACAGACGGTAAGATCGTCTGCATGACTTGGTGCACCTCCTCGATCACTGTCTCTTTCACCGAGGCCCTCAAATCATCACTCTCATCCACTCCCCCCGAGGGAGTAGTATTAGGTTCTTCAGGAACCTTCTTCTCTTGTCTAGGCCTTCCTCTTGTGGCTCGTGGTTCCGCACCACTTCCGCCACTGCCTCCACCAAGTGGGGCTTTAGATGATCTACCACCGACCGTCTTCTATCTCACACTGAAAGGTTCAAATACCAACACGGTCATTCAAGGAAATAGCTCAGTTTATGTCAAGTACAGTAAGTTGCTAATTACAGTGGCCAGTTATGATTAGTCACTTACTCTACTCTTCGCACCCCAAGCATTACCCTTACTGACTACATCAGTATCTAAATCTAACAGCACACATAAACCACATTACACGCGCACATAACTTTGATTATCATTAATAAAATACATCATGGCACGCAGCTACTCAGATGGCATTCATCCCCTTTCTGTCCCATTTCTCAGTTTAAGTTTTAGGTTTATTTTTGAAAATTTACCCATTTTACTTAAACTTTTGCTCTGATACCAACTTGTAAGGCCCCGCTCCCGGGCGCCTTACGGTTGGTGGTTCATCGCACGTAAAACATACATAATGTATATAATCATAAAATAACGCAGCGGAATTAATAAAATATACATTCTGATTCATTCATAAAAGTCATTACATAGTTGACATGATTACAAAATACAGCTTTCTCTACTTTGTCTCTCCTCATAGGGTCATACAGCGACCTCTAGAGAAGATATTAAGTTCAAAAATATAAAAATTATATTTTTATACTAAAGAATATTCCTTAAGTAATTCCGTACATCGGAACCCTTAAGGAACACTCTTAACACTCTCATGCAACATATTTCGTTGCATGTGCTATGCACACGCACTTCCAGTGCGTGGCAGCATTATCAAAATTAAAGAAGATTTCTTAAGTAATCCCTTTTATAGGAATCCTCAAGAAATCTCGTAATGGCATGCAACGTGATGAGTTGCGTGCGTTATGGGCCCACAACGCATGACGTTGCAGCATTATCAAATGGAGAATCCATCCCAAAAGAGCTGAGTAGCCGCCTCGTGCCATCCCCAGCAACGCTACCTGCCAACTGGAAACACATAAAAAGTCAGCGTTGCTGAGTGAGTTCTAGTTTTATAATAAACATATTTTGTTTATATTAAAACCGTTCATTCTTTACACGTGATCATACATCGTACATACATGTAGATAATATCTTTATTATCTCATTCGTTCATTCGTTCGTTCATCATACATCGTTATCTTTCACTTCTCGTTTAGGTCCTGTCAGGCTTTACCCACTTCATGGCACGCAGCCATGATTACTGTGGTCGAATGACAAGGACCCCGTTACATCTTTTCTTGCACATTGGATATCTTTTGTACCACTACCATCTGCTATACCCCGAACGCTATTAGCTACCGGGCCGAAGTCATTAAATGAACAGCAAAACGTATGCCACGGTACTAGAGGTAAGCGGTAGGGATACCATACATATGGTCAATCACTAAGAAGGACCCGTTAACCTTATCCAATGTTTGCAAGACATCTTTCGTTCGTTCGTTCGTTAATGCATGTATTCATCATCTTTTAATCATTCGTTCATTCATTAATACATGCATTCGTCATCGTGTTCCTCTTTCGTTATCTTTCACTTTACGTTACATAATACTTCGTTCGTTTGTTCATTAATACGTAAAGCCATGGAAAGATATTCGTACATTATCATAAGGAACACACACATCATACATACATCATCATACATAGCATTATACGTACATCATCATACATAACATAATACATGCATCATCATTCATCATCATACTTAACCTCGTGCAATCATAACCTACATCATCAATCATCACTCGGCACTTACTCCCGTATCCTTCCCGAATCCGGGACCTACTATGCGTCATCTTGGTGCAGTAGCACTAACTGTCCCTCCAAGAACGTGGGGACTCATTCTAGGACTTTATATAACGTGCCGAATCCACAATCATACCTTAGACGTATAACACAACGTTATACCCAAATGGGTCATACATACATACGTCAGTAAAAAGTTTATATGTGTTCCAGCCCCAAAAATCATTTGAAACAAGTAAATGAGGGGTCCTAGAACTCACCTGTGCTTGACAAGCAGCTTCTCAATCAAGCCTTAAAGTCGCGGGTCACACTACACTACCTGCAGATAAGTTAACACTCAAATGAGTTAATTTCTGCCTAGTTTCGCTGCTAAGTTCGCAGGTAGTTTCGCCTGTAAATTCGCCAGCAGTTTCGCTGGGCAAATCAGCAGTTTCGCTGCTAGTTTCGCCGGGCAGCATTCTGCCAGTTTCGCTGGACAGATTCGCTACCTCGAGCGCCCAACTTTCGTTGGAATTCCCTAGTTTCGCAATATCTAAGGTCAACTTGGGCATTGGCATAGTCATCAGCGAAACTATAGTTTCGCTACGGCGAATATGTAGTTTCGCTGTAGCGAAACTGTAACTTCGCAGTAAATCCTTCCAGTTTCGCTGGACGAACTCACAGTTTCGCTGGTCGAGACCTTAAATTCGCAGAACAAGCTGAAATTTACGAATCAGCTCGTTTCAGCCCAAAAATCCAATCCTTTCCACCCAAACCCTTGGATTATCATCCAGGAAGCTATATCTAAGCTCATTACACGTTTTCTTACTCTAAAACGTGTGTTTTGGGGTGATTTTTGCCACTTTAAAACCCAAAAACCCCAAACTCGGGTTTTCACCAAATGCAGCAATTTAGATACGTTTCTTACCTTGATTCTTGTAGTTTAGGAGTCCACAAACACCAGCCTTCGATTCTTGACCACCCGAGCTTCAATCCGGCACTTTCTCTCTCTACACTTTCTCTCTCTAGAATGGCGTTTGAGTGAAAATGGGAGTTGCTCAGCTGATCCATCTATTTATATGCCAGGCGTTCCCGGGACCCCAAACTCGTTAAACTCGTGACCCGTTGGGTTAACTCGGCGTAATACCCGCACCATTTTATATTTATTAAATGGTTTTTCATCCGAGCCCATCACTATCACTTGACTTGATTAGAAAATTTTGCGGGTGTTACATTAACACACCCACTGATCACCTCAGACGTGATCCATTTATCCCCCCGATCACCTCAGACGTGATCCATTTATCCACCCGATCACCTCAGACGTGATCGTTTTTAACCTTTCAGAAACATTTAGTTTAAATAAACATTAAGCTCGTTTAGTGACATTAACAGATAACAATATACACAGTCCGACAAAGACACACTTATACTAATAAATTAAAGAAATTTTAAACTACGAACAAAACGAACATCTTTTTGTGATTTTTGTTAGGGTAGGTTTGTGTAGCCCATTAGCATTGATATCATATCAAGGACAGACTTATATGGAATCAGACAGGCATAAACAGCATTACTTGGAACCTTTGATTAGTATTTAACTTTAAACACTTGCATATCACAGCTTTCTCACTCATCTAAGACTTCTAAGATCTAACTGGGAATCATGCTTGATATGATACATAACGTACTTTGATTATCAACTTCAGTCAGTGCATACACGATGATTGTCAGTATATTTGTCCACTTAAATCCATACACAGACTTTTGACATGCATTGGTAAAGAATTAAGTTATATTATTTCAACCAACATTTGTGGATCCCAAGCTTATATGGTAATCAATATTCCTTAGAGGACTTTCGAGTGGTCTATAAGTATTTTGACAAGAAGAGACTATTCTTAGAGCTTTCAAAGAGAAGCCAATCCTCAAGTCAGTGCTATCGCACAACAGAGAGGCAGCAAACAACAATGAATTCTAGAATATGTAGGTTGTGCTTATCCTCAGGTCAGTGCCATCGCATAGCAGAGAGGCACACAACCCATCTCCTTGTTAGAGTATTTCTTATTTTCTTTTTCACATAACGCACCAATAACATTTTGTTATCAGCATGATTGCGCTTGTATTCATTTTTTCGTGATATGCTCTTTTTGTGGTCATTTGCACACCTTTGGTGGCGTTTATTTGCTTGTTATCCCTTATCGGAAATAGCTGATTGTGTTAACCAGTGATAAGATGGAAACCCACAGTTGATTGAACCATTTAGTTTAGATTGAGTTTACCAATGACGTCTACTCGTCTAATGTGTTGAATCTACCGACACATCGTATAGTGAACTAGCACCTCCCAAGATCAACTTTCTCCGTGTATTTACAATACCAACCAAGCGTACTATCATTTTCCCATTTTGTTAGACTTAGACTTCTCGGATTTATAATTTTTTCTGTGATTTAACTAACCTTGCAGAACCGAAAATCCTTTTAGTGTTCCAAGTAACCCGATGCATGTGTACTATCACTTTCCATTTTGTTGAGTCACATTTCCTGTCTTTTTGTCTATGCCTTTTCAGCTTTACTTCCCTTCCCCCTTTTTTTTCTTTTTTTTTAAATAAATGAATACTGAAACAAATAATCTCCCCCTAAAATTCTAAAACAGAAAATCTTTTTGTGTTTTTGGATTTTATATGACATGGAAATTAAAAAAATTAAAATAAAAGAAATACTAAAAAATTTAAAAGACGATGTCGGACTATGTATCTGTTTCTTCTAATATAACATCACTTTTCTTTTTAACCCCGTTGACCTCTAGCGGATAGAAAAATCTAGGTTTATCAAACGATTTGGTGCAGAGGTCAGCGCGTTGAAAATCCGTGTTTATTTTGACCACATCAATTAAGTGTTTTTCATAGTAGTCGCGTATGAAGTGGTACTTTATGCCTATGTGTTTGGTCTTAGGATGTTGAATCGGATTTTTAGTTACTGCAATTGCAGCAGAATTATCAACATATATAGGAGTAGAAGTGAAATGCAAACCATAGTCCTGCATTTGCTGTTGTATCGAAATGATTTGAGAGCAGCAGCTGACGGCGGCAACATATTCAGCTTCACAGGTAGATAGAGCAACTGATGTCTGCTTCTTGCACTGCCAAGTTACCAATCTCCTCCCAAAAATTGACATCCTGCTGACGTAGACATGTAATTCATTTTGCAGCCTCCATAATCCGAGTCACTATACGCCGTTAGCTCAAAGTCATAATCATGAGGATACTACAACCCCAGTGTTGGTGTACCCTTCAGATAACGAAAAATCCTCTTGACTCCAATTAGATGATTGACTTTGGGTTTCGCTTGATATCGGGAACATAAACATATGGCATACATGATATCTGGACGCGAAGCAGTGAGATACATGAGAGATCCGATCATCCCACGATACATGGTGGCATCCACCAAATCCCCATTCTTATCAGGAGCCACATCATGATTTGTGGCGAGTGGGGTACCGGATGTAGTGACATTTTCCATATCAAAGCGACTAAGAATGTCACCAGCATACTTAGTTTGATGCAGAAAGATGCCGGT
Source organism: Flaveria linearis (assembly GCA_024085815.1). NCBI lineage: Eukaryota > Viridiplantae > Streptophyta > Magnoliopsida > Asterales > Asteraceae > Flaveria > Flaveria linearis. The sequence goes on along the minus strand of CM044008.1, from coordinate 82,772,060 downwards.
AAGGGTTTGATCCACCTGTAATCCTAGGAAGAACTTCATTTCTCCCATGGCACTCATCTCAAACTCAGCCTTCATCACAGATTCAAACTCTTTACATAACTCTTCGTTTCATGAACCAAAGATTATGTCATCCACATATATTTACACCAAAAGCAAATCACCATCCTTTTCTTTAATGAACAATGTACAGTCAATCACACCCCTGCGAAAGCCGTGTTACAGCAGATGGGTGGAGAGCTTTTCATACCAAGCTCAAGGAGCCTGATGTATCCCATACAGAGCCTTGTCTAACTTGTAGACTCTATCCCGATGATAAGGATCTTCGAATCCTTCGGGTTGACTGACATATACCTCTTCACGGATTTCCCCATGCAAGAATGCACTCTTAACATCTAGTTGGTAGACTTTGATCTTCATGTAAGAGGCGTAGGCTTGAAAGATGCGAATAGCTTCCATTCTAGCTACTGGAGCAAAGACTTCATTGTAGTCGATTCTTTCGACTTGTCTGAAGCCCTGAACAACCAACCGTGCCTTGTTTCTGATAACAACACCCTGGTCATCCTTCTTGCACTTTAGTACCCATTTGGTACCAATTACTTTGACTCCTTTGGGTCGGTCAAAAAGAGTCCACACTCCAACTTTCTTGAACTGTAGCAACTCCTCTTGCATAGCATTGACCCAGGCTTCATCCTTAAGGGCATCACTTACGTGTTTGGGTTCAATTTTAGAAACAAAACATCTGTAAGCTCCATCATTCACGTAGCCCTTTTCCATTACTTCAGCGTAATCAGTAGTGTACAATCGACTTCTAGTCTGCACACCGGAGTGGAGATCACCAATGATAGCATCTGGCGGATGACTCGTACTGATCCTAGTCAAAGGAGTTGTAGGAACAACAACTTCAGAGTCCAAAGTTGTGACTGGAGGTTCAGTATCTGTATTTCCAGATGTAGGTTCAGCAGCTGAAGATCTTCCTTCTTTATCAACATTTGGTGCATTGCTGGTTTCAGTTGCTTCATCTTCATCAGAAGAGTCCTCACTATCATCCCGATCAGCTGTGGCAGATCCTGATGAACCACCTGCAGGTGTTGCATTGCTAGTATCCAGATTTGTGAGTTTAGAACATCGTGCATCATCTGAGTAGAAATATCATGATCTGAATCTATCTGATGAAGATTGAATGATTTGAAAATGCCATCGTAGTCAAAGAATGACGATGGACCTTTTCCAGCAAGGGGGATAGTGAAACGTTGAACATCAACATTGCACCATACTTCTACCTGACCAGTAGAGTTGTTGTAAACTCGTTTGTCTGGTATACTGTATCCCAGAAAGATCCCCTGATCTGCCTTTTCATTAAACTTGCCTTCTTGAGTTTTCTTCAGAAGTGTACAAGGAGCACCGAAAGGTTCCAAATACTCCAAGTTTGGTTTACGCTTCTGTAGTAACTCATAGCAAGTCTTCCCATGCCTTTTCACTACTGACACACGATTGAGTGTGTAGCAGGCATTGGCTACAGCTTCGTTCCAGAACTGCACTGGCAGTTGTGAGTCTGCCAACATAGTCCTGGCGGTCTCGATCAGGCTCCTGTTCTTTCGCTCAGCAACTCCATTCTTCTGTGGTGTGTATGCAGAGGTGAATTGATGAACAATTCCCTTTTCTTTGCAGAAAGCATCCATCCACTGATTCTTAAACACGGTTCCATTATCTGAGTGAATCTTTCTCACCTTCAGTTTGTAGAGTGATTCTAGAGTGGTGACCAATACTTTGAATGACTCAAAGGTTTCTGACTTTGCTTTCAGAAACATCACCCACGAGAATCGTGAGTAGTCATCAGTGACTACGAAGCAGTACCAGTCTCCAGCGATACTCTTCGTGCTGACTGGTCCGAATAAATCCATGTGCAGTAGCTCCAGGGGCATCTCGATAGAATTGACATTCTTGGTCTTGTGAGATTTCCTGGTTTGCTTTCCCTTCTTGCATGAGACACAGAAATCAGGAAGCTTGAAGTTCTTGACAGGAACTCCATCACCTAAGTTGTTATGAATCAGATGATTCATCTTCCTATGATTAATGTGTCCCATTCTTCTGTGCCACGAAATGGAGTCCTTCTCTATAGCTTTGGATAAGAAACATTGAACAGTAGAAGTACTAGTAGAAGCATTAGACATATCTAGAACATAGAAGTCATTATATCTAGATGCGGACATTAATACCTACTCCTCTGGAATATCCATTTCTTTCTTCAGAATGTAACATTTGCGATTGTCAAACATGACTTTGAAGCCCTTGTCACAAATCTGAGACACAGAAAGCAGATTGTTTTCTAATTGCTGAACAAAGTTGACTTTGTCGAACCTTACCTTTTCATTACCTACTTCTCCCTGAGCGGTAATGTATCCTCCTTTGTTTCTAGCAAAGGAAACGTGTCCCCCTTTAATTTGTTTGACGTTGAAAAGAAGAGACTTGTTTCCCGTCATGTGCCTGGAAGCTCCGCTATCTACGATCCATGTATTTGTAGACGCACTATAGCGGACAACCTGCACATTAGTGAAAAGAATCAGTTAAGGAGGGGACCCAAGCCTTGACTGGCTTGGGTTTTCCAGAGGAATCAACCATCATGAATTCGACCCACTGTCCTTGATCAGTGGGTGGAATCTCAACGTTCAACTTGTCCTTGCTTTAAGGCTCATCAGTCGTTTTGGCTTTCCACAGACCATCCCTGTGAAAGGATTGTTTATGGTAAACCTTAGACTGATTAACAGTTTGAACATATGGTTTAGATTCAGAAACAGGTTTCATGGCTGGCATCACAGACTTGTCAGTGACTTGTCTGTGTTGCCTTTGCCGTGGAGGAGACGAAAACGACCTAGAAAGTGTTTTAGATCGAATAGATGTTTTCGATCTAACAGGAGTCTTAGATCGCTGTTTTGAATCTAAATTAACATTGTTGTTCAGCTCAACCTTAATTCTTGGAGTCTGATAGCGAGGACAATTTGTCGAAATATGACCGCGCTGTCCACAAGTATAGCAAGATCTCCATTCATCGAGGCTAGGAGATCTCTTTTGGGGCGGTGAATAAACTTCTGGTTCTTTCTTCTTGTTCTCACTTTTAAGGCTTTCAGCTCCCTTGACAAATTTAACTTGTTTAACATTATGTGTGTTTTGTCTTGGGAGATGATGGGATTCTTGTTTCACTGATTTTGATTGAGTGGGTTTGGAATTCTTAGGTTGTGTGGTAGTCGATTTTTGACCCAACCCAAAGTTTGCTTCAACATTTTCTTCCACCCGGTTTCCAGTGATTTTTGTGTCAGTTGTGCCTGATGTAGATGCTTTCTGATCAGTGTCCGGAGGGGCAGATGTAACTGCTGTGTCCGGATCGCTGACCAGAGGAGTTGTCACCACATAATCCTTTATTGGGTTATTATTAATTGGATGTTGTTTGGTGTTCAATAGGATCTCATGTGGTGGAGGCACAACCTTATATCCTAAACCTTCCCCGTTGTTGCGTTCTTTAACCAAGTTTTTCAAAATATGTGAGGAACTAGCTAGACTGTGGAGTTTTTGTTTCAAAGACTCGTTTTCAACTTGTAAAACCGCTCGTTCCTTTTTAGTTTCTTCTATTGTTTTTAAGTAAAACTTGATATCATTTTCTTGGTTAAATGCAACAACCTCAGTTTCTTTTAACTGTTTCTTTAATGCTTCAACCTTTTCTTTATAGCTGTTTTCATTTTGTTTTAAGATTCTGTTAGCCTCAGTGCACAATTTTAAATCATTTACTAAGTAATCATTGTGATCTAATAACCTAGAAAATTTCAGGTCAATGCTTTCTCTAAACTCTTCACATTCAACACACGCATGTTTAATAAACAAATCATCCTTAGATTCTACCTGTGTAGATGTAGACGTTCCAGCCATGAAAGCATTTTGGGGTTCAGAATGTGCCTCAGATTCAACATTCAGTTCATCCTCAACAATTTGATCAACAGCAGATATGTCATCATCCAATTCAGTAGTATCAGGCTCAGCTGAGTTCTCCCCCTCACTCGCTGAGTCTTCATTTAGATCATCAACGGATGCTATGTTGGCTTCACTATCAGATAAGAATCGAAAGGACTAGTCCTGTCCTTCATCACCTTGCGCCACCATAGTTTTTGAGTCACTGCTGGTTGAAGCTGGCTTCTTATCCTTATCTTGTCTGTTGAACGAGGAGAATGTATTTCCGTTCCCAGTGTTCTTAGGCCTTACACATTCCCTCTTGAAGTGTCCTTTCTCCCCACAGTTGAAACAGGTGACTTTTGACTTGTCGAAACCAAAAGTAGTATCTTTTGTAGCCACCAAATTCTGACCTTTTTTCTTCACAAATTTCTTTGCTCGTCGCACAGCACTTGCGAGAGCCCACATAATATCCATCCTCTCCAACTCATTCTCATCCACTTGCTCGTAATCTTTATCAGCCAAGTGGCAGTTTCCTATCTTCCCAGCAACCAAACCATCATAGGAATGGACCACAGCAGCAAGCAGGTCCATGTGTTCCTTGGCCACTTCCACAGTTACCTTACCCAAGTTCTCTGTTACTAACTTTGTCGAATGAGCTTCAATAACACTGTGTTGAACCCCTGATGAAACCGTTGACTCACCAACAGATGATGAGCTTTGTCCAGATGCAGATGTATTAGTAACGAAAGCAGTTTGCAGAGGAGCATTTGAAGACTTGGCAATAGGAGTTGAAGTCACATTGTAGAGTGTATGATCCTGAGCATAAGAACCCTTCTTTGCCTTGTACTTGTGTCTAACTTCTTCCTCTCGTAGTTTCAGAATAAAGTCATTTATATCCAATGTCTCAAGAACTAAATTGTGTCTCAAGGTGGAAATAAATGAATCCCACTTTTCTGGAAGTCCGTCAGCCAAACTGGAGAGCTTTTCTTCTTTAGACGTGGTTATCCCATGAGAGTGAAGTTCACTCATCAGATGATAGAATCGGTCAATGATGTCGTCCAGACTCTCATTCCCAACAGCCGAAAAATTATCAAATTCTTTCTTAAGTGCTTTGGCCTTCAAAGATTTCAGAGTTGAGCTCCCTTCATATCTTTTCTCGAGAGCTTTCCAGAATTTCTTGCTTTGTTTATGATCAGAATACTGATGGAAGATTTCTTTAGAAATAGACTGGGTGAGCATCGCGTAAGCTTTCTTTTCAGCATTATATGCAGTCTTTTGAGCATCAGTCATTCCACTCAATGTTAATGGCAAACCATCAGCACCAACTGGCATGGTGTAACCAGTTTCAATAGAATTCCAAAGATTAGTATCCACACCATTGAGATGAATCTCAAACCTTTGCTTCCACTGCGGGAACTCATCAATAGACAGAAGCTTAGGTGGCTTATTATGATTACCAATCTCATTTTCTAGTAACAATAAGTTCTGGATCCTTGAGTCTTTCCCTGCTGAGAACGCGAAGTTTTCTGAGTCCATAATGAATGTTGACTTAAACTTGAAAACAAAACTGTTAATGCGATTGGGGAGTACGACTGGGATGCGATTGACACGAACAGTATGCGATTGAACTCAAACGTGCGATTAAACAGGCGACTGAGACACTTGGGTGATTGAACAGACCGACCGACTCAATTAGGCGACTGAACTGTGCGACTGACTCAATCGGTCGATTGGACTAGGCGACTGACTCAATCGGGCGGATAAACAGGCGACTGGACTTCAGTCGTACGATTGAGATAATCGTGCGACTGAGACTGCTGAAATCGAGGTTTTTTGCAACTTTTGACCTAAAACACAAGTTTTGACACCCTAGACGGCTGAAAGTCGAAAAATATTGATTTTTCAGAACATGCAAATGTAAAGACTTGATTTTTAGCAGAAAGATTGGATCTTTTTGTGTAAAAACGTTGACTTTACCAAAAACTTGATTGAATCCACGAAGAATCAAGAGCCTAGGCTGTGATACCACTTGTTAGGACCGTGTACGTACGGAGTACTAACTGATTCTTCGTTATACCGGATCAAATAGTGCGGAATCCTATTTGATTGGCGATCCAATCAGGGAGAACGTAATCAAGATCAATCCTAACGATTAGAAAACGTTAAGAATGGACTAGGAATGATCTGGGACGTTCTATGAACTTGGAATGGACAAACAGAACGCTCTGGGTCGGCTAGGGTTGCAAGTATTCGAAGTGTTCCGTTTTTCCACGAATTAAGTGGTATTTATAGGTAAGGGTTTTCTCATTCGTGCGACTGAACCATTCGCATGGTTCAGTCGTGCGATTGAGCTATGCGTTTGATCCATACGCACGACTGAGCCTTCAGTCATACGACTGGTTCAATCTCATGCTTCAGTCTTACGACTGATCCAGTCTCCTGGTTCAATCGTGCGACTGAGCCATTCGCATGAAGTTATTCATGCGTATGGTCCATTGGCATGGCCCATTCGCATGATAACTTCATAATGTTAAGTTTGAATGTGTTAATTATCATAACATTAAGCATATCAATTCAAACAACCATCTACCTATATAAACTATCAACCATTCATTGCACAACCCATTAATGAAACATTTAAACATTATAAGCATCCACAACCACCTGCATTCCATTAATCAACTTTCAATTACATATAAGTAAGACATTACAAAGATATTACATTTAGCTCAGAATCTAGGTACACATGTATCAACACACCGTTTGTACGTCATGCTTCGGTGATCCTAATACATGATTTCCAAATCAAGTCGTCCTACTTAGACACACGTGTGATTTTACTTATATAAGTGGTTAGGTGATCTTTATCCCACAAATATGGTAATTTCACCTCAATTTCACAAGTTTCTATATTTATGGTTAGGTGACCTTTATCCCATAAATAAGTTACAAGTGAATTGAGTGTTGTTTAAAAGGATGGTGTTAAACTTGTTATTAAAAGGGTTTTTTTTATAGTTTCTAAAAATCTAGTTTTAGAAAAAGCCTTTTATACCATACAACTTTTATGCATTCAAATGCATGGTATTATTTGAAAACCCATTTTCAAGGTTCCTTTTAATAAAACCCATTTTTATTGAATCATTAATCCCTAATAAACACATTTTATTAATCCCCTTAATGATTATAAAGAACCATTTTTATGCTCGATTTATCATACTTGTTTAACTAGTTTGTCTTAATTGATGGTTTCTTAATCACATCCAAATATTCAAAACAAACATCAACATAAGAATTCAACCAAGCATAAAGAAACCATTCACATATGCATAACAAAGCATACTAGATTGAGCACACTTGTTTAGCCAAAACAAGTGTGTCAAAAGGTCTTGTCCTAAGGGTTAAGAACATGACACAAGGTTGACAAAAAGGACCCCCACTTGAATCCACATCTTCAAGCATCCTCTTTGTCCATATTTCTTCAAATCTTGATCTTGAGCATCCTTACCAAATATGTATCCTAATACAATTTTTCTAGTAAGGAAAAAAAAAACCCTAATCTATTTACTACAAACCAAATGAATAAATAGATTACAAAACAAGACTTGAAACATAAAATTAAATTATTACATAGCCAAATGAATATACCATGACAACCAATCAATCAATCCACAAGGTCTAGGCTTTGTTATGCATATCCAAAACAACATATCCACATATTTACCTATCAATCGATTTTTGGGCAGCCCCTTTTTAACCCATTTTCTTGGCCAACATTAACCAAGAACAAATTGGTTTTGTCCAAACAAACAACTATTTTATGATCTAGATTTTTAAAGATCCTTACATGCATAAAGTAGTATCTTTAAAAAATCAAAAGGGGTCATAATTCAGCCCTCTTACTCACGGCTATATGGTGTCACACACCACAAAACCGTGAACTAGCATGTCTTATACATGTATGCATTCGTATAAGTGGCTCTTGATGCCATTGTAGAGATTTAACATGTTTATCAAAGTTCATATAATCTTGTTTATATGAAAACGCAGCGGATCATTGGTTTTAAAACATGTTAATATGATGATTATAAACCCATTTTATAAGCAACCCCAACCATGGATCATTATACGAAATGCATACAATGAAATGAACATAGGATGTTTAAAAAAAACAACCTTTGGAGCTGCTGGATTACGAGATTCTTGAGGTGAATAGGATGAGTTTTGTGGCTGAAACTTCAAGCTAGAAGTCCTCAAGAGATGATACCCCAAGCTCCTTCAAACACCCCACTTGCTAGGCCTTGTAACACCAACTTGAAAGCCCTCTTCAAGGTCGATTTTTGCAGCCAAGAAAACTAGTTTGAAGGCTGAAAAAACCTTGTTTTCCCAGCTCTAGAACTTGGTTTCTAGAGAGAGGATTGAGAGAATTCAAAATGCTTTTGTGTGTGTAAGAGAAAGGTGTATTGGTAGAAGGAGGTTGTAGTATCAAGAATGCATGTATCAAGAACCAATAACATGTTCTTCAAGCCCCATGGGCGGCCGAAATTGGGGACCCACTTAGTGGGTTTCCCTCTCATTTTATTTAATTAAAAGATACACTATCTTGCATTCTTGTTTTATAAAGCATAACCCTTATATTTTATAAAATGTAACACACCTTCGTTTGATATTATTTAAGTAACTTAAATAATAAAAGAACCAATTCCCATGAACAAATTATCCATATAATGTTGTTCATTTACAAAAGTAATGATTTAGAAAACCCGGTTTCTATATTGGTGCTAAATATTTATTTGTGTGATCTTATCAACGAATAAATATTTATCGGTGTTTGTTTGGCTTGTTATTGGGTATGACCCGACTTGGATCATATCACACTAGCCACATCAATTTAATATGTATCTTGGGCAGATCAAATGCTTCAAAAAGACCAACTGTAAGCATCTCGGGAACGGAGCCTTACAGTAACGAACAAATCCTTATTCAATGTCAACTCCTAAAAATTTGAAATTTTGTAACATCTATTCTTCGAAGCGAAACAATTTAGTTTCACTTTTGGTGATGTAAAGTAGCTAGTTTCTTTTCTACAATTTAAGTTTATGGAGGAGAATTTTTCCTGTGTTTTAATTTTTCTTGAGGAACATGTTCTCCTAGGCATAGTTCACCTAAATTGTTGTTAAATATTGAAAATCTTCATGTCATCAACAATTATTGGTTGTAAAACCTTCAAGCAAAACCCTTACTTTGAACTGTAGAGTATTGAAACTTAAATTTAATAAGATATAGACTGAATTTGGCAAAATCCTCTCCTCTCAAAAGCATAAGAAAGAATAATCCAAGTTTCTCTAATCTTCAAGTTATCCACAAATTTTAATGTCTCTATGTAAAATACAGATTTGAAACAGTGAACCAAGAGCGCAAGTTTAACCGAATAAGTGATTAGTATTTTTTATTATTCAACCTATCTTTAATACCACTTTGAAAGCCATGGGCATCTAATCTTCACTAAACACGCACTCTTAATCCTTCTAACCATGCAGTAACATGTTGGATCTTATATGCCCAAGACACATACAAGATTGATGTGTTAGTACGTTATGATCCAAGTCGGGTCATACCCAATAACAACCTAAACAAACACCAATATATGTTTATTTGTTGATGAGATCATACAAATAAATATTGACACCGATTTAGAAAATTGGTTTTCTAAAACTTTGCTTTTGTAAAAGAACAACATTATATGGATAATTTGTGATGGGTTTGTTAGAAGATAAAATCAAAGTTTAACCTCTTAAACTTTCTGAAAAACGCAGCGGATATAAGTTTTAAAACATGATTATAAAACTGAGAAATCATGTTCTTTAGGTGACAAATATATGTATAAAACAAACCCATATAACAAAGGATCATCTTATGTGAATAAGCAAGCTATGTAAACATAAAACATGCATTATGGACAGCCATATAGAGGCTGCCATAAACTACCTTTCAGCAGCCCAAAAAGGTCGAAATGTTTGAAGATGATGATGTTTTTTTTTGAGCAACAAGCCTTCAAGGTAGAGGACCTCAAACCGTGATACCCACAAGCCCTCCAAACACCCACTTGTTAGGTAGTATTACACGAAGTCTTGTCCCTCTTGTCAAATCCGAAATTTCAGCCAAGAACAAGCTTCAAATCAGCCAAAGAAATCGAAAATTTAGGAGAAGAAGGAGAGAAAGAACTCTTGCATGTGTGTGGGAGAGAAAGGAGTGTGAGAGCTATTGATTGAAGTGTGTTCAAGTGGTTTAAGTCTTGTAAGAAAACAAGAAAGGTGTGTCTCCCCATGCCCTTGGGCGGCCGTGGGTTTTTAAACCCAAATGGGTTTCCCACCTTTTTACATCTTTTATTTTTTAAACACTCTTTTAATCAACTAGCTTATAAAATTAGAACTAGGTTTTAATTTTATAACATAACACTCTTTTATATGTCATTATTTAACCAACTTAAATAATACAACAAATAAATATCTCGTGAACAAATTATCCATATAATGTTATTCTATCACAAAAGCAATATTTAGTAGACCAATTTTCTTAATAGGTGTCAAACATTTATTGTATGATCTCATCAACAAATAAATGTTTGTTAGTGTTTGTATAGCCTGTTATTGGGTATGACCTGACTTGGATCATAACATACTAACCACATCAATCTTATATGATCCATGTTACATACAAGATTGATGTGGTTAGTACGTTATGATCCAAGTCGGGTCATACCCAATAACAAGCTAAACAAACACCAATATATGTTTATTTGTTGATGAGATCATACAAATAAATATTGACACCGATTTAGAAAATTGGTTTTCTAAAACTTTGCTTTTGTAAAAGGACAACATTATATGGATAATTTGTTCATGACATATTATTTGTTTATTATTTAAATTAGTTAAATAATAACAAATAAAAGTGTGTTGATGTTATAAAATTAAAATTTGTTTTAATTTTATAAACTATGGATTTAAGGAGTGTAATTTTTTTATAAAAATTTCAAAAGGGGGGAACCTTTTTTGAACAAGGTTCGGCCGCCCACATGGGCATTGGGACTCCCCTTTTTAGTCTTGGTCTTGGCAAGACCTTGACACCCTTACACTCTTCCATCACTTCTCACTTTCTCCCACACATGCAAAGCAAGAACTCTCTCAAAAATACCTTGGGATTTCGGATTCAAAGAAGAAAAAGGAGCTGAAAAATTCAGTTTTTCTTGGCTGCTCTTCAACATCTTCTTAGTTGATTCGGATTGTTCAAGAGGGAGCTCGTCTTGGTGCCTTGCTTCCTAACAAGTTGGTGTTTGCTGAAGTGCTTGGGGTATACAAGCTTGAGAGGACCTTCTCTTGGTGCCTTGGTCATTCTTCTTGGTAAATATCATCCTCTACTTCGTCACATTTGCTGCTGAAAGGAATATTATGGCAGCTTGTTTATGGCTGTCCATAAGTTGTGTTTTGTCTTTCATAGCTAGACTTATTCACATATAAAAAGGTCCTTTGTTCTTGGGTTTGTTTGTAACTTTTAATATCAAAATATGAACCTCAAATTTGATATTATAAGTTACAAACAAACCCAAGAACGAAGGACCTTTTTATATGTGAATAAGTCTAGCTATGAAAGACAAAACATAACAATGGGGGCAATGTGAGTAAAACCAACATAGAAAACTAAAACAAAGATAGAAAGAAGATGATTATTGATAATTAAGTAGTTATCATGGATTACAACAGACATAGATCTAGACATACATCTATTAAGCTCCTCTACAATCCAAGGTTAGCTCCCCTTGGGTTGGCGAGTCACATCTCTCACCAATATTACCTGAGAATGTCGACTAAACAAATAAACAGGTCTTTTTTTATTTGTAGGTACTATGCACAGCAGTGCGTTAGGTAAAACTACTCGGTTTTTCTTGACTTCTTGCTTGCCTTAGACTTAGCAATATTTTGCTTGTTTTGCTAAATTTTAAATTTTACCAAACATTCCCATCATCAGCACCAATAGACTCCTCGTTTAATGTTGCTTTTAGCTACTAATTCTCACAAATCTGAATCAAGAAGGGTCTTTATTCCTAATTTATATTATTTTCGTGTATTATACAGTTTAAAATGTAAAAAATGATAAAATCCAACTATTCACAAGATATTGTATTAAATACTAATAATAATTTACTAATGCAAAATGGGAAAAACAATAAGCTTATAAATGGATGATGTTACTCAAAAAGTATTGGTATTTCCTGAATGTCAAGTTAAAAGAGAGTCAACATTTGTGTGCAGAAGACTTGCTGGTGAATTTACACATGAAAGTAGGGAATTTGGCGCATAAGTCTTCATGATAGTTTACAACAAGAGCTTATTCGTTTTGCTTTGTAGTTCAAGGTTATAAACACCAATATGTGCAATCGTAGGTCTATAAAGGTTTTGACGGGAAATGTATAGACATATTGAGAACTATAAGGCAATCAATTTTTTTTTCACATTGATATGTTGTTGTTTGATCACAAATGTATATTGATTTCTCATCAAATTAATATAGCTAAAAGTACAAAATTCATATTTTGAAGCAATTAAATTTAACATTTTGGAGCATTTTTAATGAAAACTGCCTCAAAAGTGATTTAGATAACCTGATATGATAATAAATATGCATGTTTAAAATATATATTTCTTTACATTCTAAGTCATTTTTGATACAAAATTCGTAATTTAGACACTTATTTGTGTTTTATTTGAATTTTGTAGCTTTCGGATGAAGCTCGGTAATTTTTTGTGAAGAAAGTCCAAATTTGAAGAGGTTCAAGAGAAAAATGCTTCTGATATGACCATATTGAAGCTGAATATGGTCATATAAGCTGTCAAATTTCAAATAGCCCATTTTTTATGCTGAATTTGGTCATATCAGTTCAGATATAGCCATATTCGGGCAAAAAACGGGTTTATAACCCTAGCACACCTCATTTCCAAAAAAACTTTCATTTCTTTCAAAACCCTAGCCTCCCTCAAACCCTTAGGTGTCTTTGAGCATTTCTCAAGAGTTTTTGGTAGATTTGAAGGCCAAGAATGAAGATTTAACACTTTCAAGAAGGTTCTAACATCATCCACCTATTTCCACTCAAAATTGGTTTGAATTCCTCTAGATCTACTATGAGTTCTTCCATGTTCTTGAGTTTGGGTGTGTCTTTTGTAAGCCTTATGGGCCAAAATCTTATTATCACTTGGGTTAGATGAAACTTAGCATGATTTAACAACTTGTACATGATTCTTGGTGATGTTTATGTTGATGCTATGATGAAACTTGATTATTCTTCAATGATTGTGTGTGTTTGTTCTACTTTGATGAAATGTTCAACCTTGTGGGTGTTGTAAGCATGTTATGTTGGAAAACTTCATGTTCTCACAAGACTTAAGCATATAATTGCATCTTTTGTTTGTAATGTTGTGAAATTTGACTAAGAATGGTGAATGAATGTTGAAGCTTTAGTAGAATTGGTTAAATGTGTGTCCTTATGCTTATGTTTGTGAAAACCATGGTGTATGTCATAAATCTATCTTGTCATTGGTTATGAATTGTTTTGTAATCGTGGTATGAAGTTTATGAGTTGAAGAGTAATTGTAGTTTCATCTACTTTTCCCAAGTTGAGGTGGTTATCATGTGTTTATTGTGTTAACTTTCGAAAGATTTGTGGAATTAGGTAACCCTAACGGGAGTCTAATTCATCTTTAACATCAACATAATTATATCATTAGTTTTTCATGGCATAACTTTAGGTGGCTATTGTTTGTTTATCATTCTAGCTTTCCGAATGGTTATATGTCTAGATATCCTTGACGGGGATTTAGGCTACTTCCATGTTTCGTGGGTAACAAATTGTCTCACCTCGAGTTCGTGCTAGTTGTTAATTCTATGCTAAGTGGAATCAAAGTCCAAGTGGTATCTTTAAATGATTGTGTATCTTCATCTTTACTTTTTTAATTTGCTAATCGTTTTAGTTAACTATAATACTCACAAATCCAAACTCAATTGATCGGTTAAATAGTGATGATGATTTAGTATTGGGAGCCATTGTGTCCACGGATCGATACTCGGTTCTTACCTAAAACTATACTATTATGCGATAGGTGCACTTGCCTATTGTGTGTAGTTGGTTTAAGAGTGATAATCGTTTCTTAAATTAAAACTCAAATAGTGTGAAAAATCCTTATTTAAAATATATATACTTTACACACATCAAGTTTTTTGGCGCCGTTGCCGGGGACACGGTGATTTCAAGAAATACAGAAGTTGCTACTTTAACCAATTGTGCATATTTTATTTTTGCATTTTCACATCTTATAGTTATTGTTTATCTTTTGTCCCTTTTTACGGTGCTTGGTATTGTGTTGTGTTATCAGGAAGCTTATGTCCACATCTACACCTGTCGAGGACCTGATTGAACCCTATTCAAACCCGGAGAAATTACTTAAGAAAAGAAACTTAAGAGCAAAATCTCTACAAATAGCTAGGAAATCGATAGTAAAGCTACTCGTGTACAAATTACTGAGGAAACCGACACCGAAGAAGAAGACAATTCCGAGGACACAAACTCGAAAGACATGGGGAATCGAAACAATGAACAGAGAACCATCTATGATTATGTAAGACCATCATTGGGTGGTTTGGCATCGAGCATTGTCAAACCGGCAGTGGAAGCCAATAACTTTGAGATTCGACCACAAATGATTCAAATGATTCAAAACAATGTTCAATTCTATGGTTTATCGGACGAAAACCCGAATGCTCATATAACAAATTTTCTGGAAATTTGTGATACATTCCAGATGAACGGGTGGTTCGATGATGCAAGCAAACTTAGGCTTTTCCCATTCTCCCTTCGTGATCGAGCAAAGGCTTGGTTAAACTTACTTCCTGCTGGTTCCATAACCACTTAGGAGGATCTTGCTCAAAAATTTTTATTTAGATATTTTCCACCATCTAAAACTGTAAGATTGAGGAATAATATCACTTCTTTTATGCAGGATGAAGGGGAATCGCTTTATGAAGCTTGAGAACGATATAAGGAGATGATGAGGAAATGTCCACATCATGGGTTGGATGAATGGATGCAAGTTACTATCTTTTACAACGGGTTGTATCCTCAAGATCACCAAATAGCCGATGCTACAGCTGGAGGGTCTTTAGCCATGAAAACCCTACGGAGGGGTATGCCATACTTGAACAATTGGCAATGAACACTTATCAAGGGCCATCTTCACAAAGTAGACCATCAAGACAAGGGGTTCACCATGTAGACGACTACACATCTCTAGCTGTACAAATGGAAACAACGGCTAAAAGAATTGATCAAATGCAATTGAACCAAGTGCAAACAAGTTGTCACTTGTGTGGTGGTGCGCATATGAGTTCCGATTGTCAATACGGAGTTGCCTACAATGTGAATGAACAAGTGGATTTCATGAGTAACCAATATCAACCTCAAAACAATCCTTACAGTAACACTTATAACCCAGGTTGGAAGAATCATCCTAATTTTAGTTGGAAGGCAAGTGGAAGCAACCAACCTCCGGGTTTTCAACAAAGACCACCCTTTCAACAAAACCAACAATCATTTCAACCACAACACCAAGATCACTCTCGACCTCAAAAACAAAATCAATACCAAAATCAAGGTCCAAGTAGTGGTTCACAACCCGAGAAAAGATTAAATTTGGAAGAGATGATGGCACAATTCTTGTCCACTGCCGAATCCCGTCATCAAAAATCTAAAGCTCGTCATGATCAAGTCGAAATTCGACAACAACAATTTTCGGATGAATTAAGAAGTCAAGGTTCGGCGATTCAGGCTATTGAGAACCAAATGGTTCAAATGGCTAGTGTGCTAGCCGAGAGGGAGAAGGGTAAACTCCCGAGTAACACAGAACCAAATCCACATGGAGATTGTAAAGCAATTACTTTAAGGAGTGGTAAAACCATTAAAGAGATTAAGACGACTTCCACATCTAAGCCGGTGGTTGAAGAGGTAGAAGTCGAGGTTTAAGACGAGGTGCCCAACACTAGGCGAGGCCTAGAAAGTACAGCCCAAGTTAAAGAACCATTGAAAGTGTACAAGCCCACAATTCCATACCCGGGGCATTTGAAGAAAGAAAAGATGGACCGGCAATACGATAAATTTCTTGACCTATTTAAACAATTACATATAAACTTACCATTTGTTGAAGTTTGTCACAGGTGCCCAAGAATGCCAAATTTCTCAAAGATCTTCTAATAAATAAACAAAAGCTTGAGGAACTTTCACATGTGGTTCTAAATGAAGAATGCTCGGTAGTGCTTCAAAATAAGCTACCACAGAAAATGAAAGACCCAGAAAGTTTCACACTTCCTTGCTTGATTGGAAGTTTGACGGTGAAAAACGCTCTAGCTAACCAAGGTGCTAGTATCAACTTGATGCCATATTCCATGTTTGAAAGGCTAGACCTAGGGGAACCACAACTAACACGTATGAGCATTCAACTTGCCGATCGCTCGATGAAATACCCGAGAGGTATAGTTGAGAATATGTTGGTGAGAAATGGTAAGTTTGTGTTCCCTGTTGATTTTGTAATCCTTGATATGGATGAAGACAAGAACGTACCTCTCATTTTTGGCCAACCCTTTTTAGCTACATCTAGAGCCTTAGTTGATGTGTTTGAAGGTAAATTGACCCTTCGTGTGGATGAAGAAGAGGTGGTTTTTAAGATAAAGGATTCCATGCAACATTCTCAAATCCAAGATGATACACTTTATTTTATTGATACTATTGATCGTCATGTGGATGATTGTGTGCAGGAAATGTTTGAACATGATGTTTTGGAAACATAGTTATTTGATAATGAAGAGCTTGATACTGATCAAGCTAACCAGATTTGTGGCGAGCTAACTCGTATGTCAGTGGATGAACCATCCCCCGATGTAGAAGTTCATGAAGTTCTTGAAGTGGTTGATCGAGAGAATGAACCAAAAGCAAAGTCATCAATTGAAGAACCACCATCATTGGAACTCAAGGAGCTACCCGCTCATCTTGAGTATGCTTATCTTGATGATTGTTGGACCCTGAAAGGATCATACATGCCAATTCAAGAGATGGATGGTTGTTCTGCTGGAAATCTCCCCAAGTCCAAGAAGAAATGCGGATCAAGAAGTTACTACAACAAGATGAAATAATACAAGTGTCGGCTATCCGCATTTGTTAATGCGGATGCACAAGAACAAATGCTGACAAGTATTTGTTCATCCGCATTAACTAATGCGGACAACCGACAAATGCGGACAAGACTTTTGTTCATCCGCATTAACCAATGCGGATGTTCAGTAACAAATGCGCTCAGTGTTTGTTCATCCGCATTTGTCAATGCTGATGACCAAACACCAATGCGGAAGATAGAAGACTAATGCTGATGAAGACTTACTCATCCGCATTAACAAATGCGGATGACTAAGAACAAATGCGTACGAAGACAAACTATTCTGTACAGTTAGGGTAGTTTAGTCATTTTGTACAAGCTGTAAGTCAGCCTATAAATAGATCAGAAACCTCGTATGTGAAGTGACTTTTGAGACTTTAGACTTTGTAACTCAAAACTCCTGACTTTTGACACCTCTCATTCTGTGTTTCATCCGAGGTTGTCTTGCATTGTTACTGTAGCTTGCTAAACCCTAGCATTTACTTTGTAACAGTTCAGATAATCAATACAAGTGCATTTATGAGTATTTCAAGTGTTAAATGTTCATTGATTGTTTGATTCCGCCTCTCAATCATTGACTCAATCAACATATTCGATCCTTGTTGATTCACATCAACAGAGAATATCATTCTCAAACCCAGTCAATTGGTATCAGAGCCTTGGCTCTCGGTTATTACCCAGATCCGCTCAGATCTGTGTTTAACCCGATTGATCTGTTGCTTGAGTTGCTGCTTAGAGATTTCGAACATCTCTTCTCAGTATTCTAACCAAATACTCTCAGATCTACTCAACTGCTACTGTTCATCCAAAGTTGTTCTTCGAACGAAAACAGTTTCAGGTTGCACTTTCATTAAAACAAGAACATCTAAAGTCAAGACTCAGAATAGTCTCACTGAAATACACACATTCTCAGCAGATCCTTTGTTACAGTACTAAGTTTGGACTATTTGGACGAATCAAACATAAAAGCAGTTAAAACCAGATCTAAGCAAGTTAAAACAAAAAGTTAACCATGGACTCACATAACTATTCTGAACTTGGGCATGCTTCAAAACCACCCATGCTCAAGCATAAATCTGAATATAAACAATGGAAAATCAGATTCATGAATTATGTTACAGGTGTTGATCCTGATTATTGGATCTCTATTTGCAAAGGCCCACACATCCCTGTTACATTATCTGCAGATCAAGCTGCTTTATACAAGACTGCAAGAATCCCTATTGAAGACCTTACTCTTGATGACGATGATTACAAGAAGATCAAGATTGACCTCAAAGCTTACTCCATACTCACTCAAGCACTCAAAATGGATGTGCTCAAGAGATTGGAAAAGTATGGCACTGCAAAAGCAGTATGGGATGCCCTGAAAATCATGTGTGAAGGAAGCAGTGAAGTGGCTGAAATCAACAAAGACAAGCTTGTGAATCAGTATGAGACATTCCATCACTCAAAAGGGGAGTCTATCTCTAAACAGTTGCATAGATTTGTGCAATTGGTGAATGATCTAGAGATTATGGGAGTCACCTACAAGTCAAAGGAGTTAAACAAGAAGATGTTACATAGCCTTCCAGAAACATGGAAACAAAATGTAACCATGCTAAAGAACACTCTTGATCTAGAGAGCACAACTCTAGATATTATGATTGCCAAGATTGAAGCTTTGGAACTAGATGAGAGAAGCAGAAACCTTGGAGGACCCAAAGTTGTGGAGGCTTACAAGTTTCCAACTGATTCTCACTCTGTTGAGAATGCCTTCATCACTGAAGAAGATGACTTTCTCTCATCAAGGGATCAATCTAAACCCACTGGATTCATAGCAGCTCAACCTCCAAGCAGGCCATCAACCTCATCCCCACCTGCTTCAACAAGGCATTCATCAGGATTACCAACAACACCAACCCCTGATGATCCAAAATCTGAAGAACAAAAAGCAACCTACAATTCTTTTGTTGCAAGCTTTGAAGCCTATTTGGGAGGAAGACTCACATCTGATACAAGAAGAAGACTTAGAAGAAATGGATCCAGATGATGTAGAGGAAATGGATTTGCAATGGCAAATGGCAATGATAGCTATGAGAGCTAAGAAATTTTTCAGAAAAGGTAAAAAGCTTCACCTGAATGAAAACACCAAGCTTGGATACGATAAATCAAAAGTGAAGTGTTTTAACTGTGGTATGACTGGCCATTTCTCAAGAGAATGTACTGCTCCTAGAGGAAACCACAATGCTCAAAGGGTTCCACAAAACCAGTCATCATCACAGCCATCTGCAAGCTTTCACTCCAACAGTTATAACCAACAATATCATCATCAGCAACAATCACAACAGACTCAACCTCAACTGACCAATCAAGCTTATGGAAGCAATCAGCCATCAGCTAATGCTCTTGTTATCAGGCAGGATGGAGTATGTGACTGGAGCATGTATGCAGAGGAAGTGAAGCCTCAATTTCAAAATCATGCACTCATGGCTCACATCAATGATGGACCTTCTCCCATGCCCACTGAGGTAAAAACTAACCTTTGTAGTGATAAATGCATTCATGAAGTACAAGGTTATAGAGAGCACAATCATAAACTAGCTGATAAAATAAAAGAAGAAAAGGTTAAATCTGAGATGCTTAAGAGAGAAATTAAAGGCTTTGAAATTAAAATTAAGTCTCTCATCTCAGACATTGAGAAATTGCATGGTGAAAAGTACTCTCTTGCAGCTGAGAATGAGCAACTGACTGAAAAGTTAGCTCAATCTAAAACTGAACTCAATCTTACTGAGTTGAAACTAGAAAAGTTTCAACAGTCATCAGTTAAGCTGCAAGAAATGCTTGACTCACAAAAGGATCCCAAAGACATGTCAGGTATTGGATACAACTCGTGTCCACCACCATACAATGATAACTATACTGTCATGCCTGAATCTGTTTCACTCCAACAAGAAAATGAGCCTAACACTATTGAACCTAAAACAATGGTAAATCAAGTCACCAATCCTCAAAACAGACCCAGTGCTTACATTGAAACAAATGAGGATAAAATCAAGTTAGGACATCCCATTAAAATTAAGGAGTGCTCAGACAAGACAGTAAGTGTGAATAGAACAACTAGCCCCACCAAGGCTGTTGTTCCTTTTGTGAAATTCATCCCTGCAGTTTCAAGGGAAAAGAATATAACAACTAATAAGGTGAATCTAACTGCTGAAAGCAGATCTGACAGTGAGACAAACTCTCCAAAAATTCAAGCAAGTCAGAAAACGATTCCCCTTCCATTAAAAGAAAAGTTGTTCGAGTCACAAAAACTAGAATTCACTCAGACCCACAAACTTCAAAATCAAAGCAAGGAGTTGGCTTTGATATTTTTAACAAAGAGCATGTTAATCAATTTGAAAAAGAATGTAGACAACAATTGAGAAAGCGAGGTCAGCCTAAGAAAAGAAGAGTCAGTAGTGTTGTGAAACAATCTACCAACAAGGCTGATCAGGCATTCTCATCAAAACCTCGGAATGAATCAAATTCAAAATCTGTCAAAGCTACTAAATCCTCAACACCGGGATCAGTGGCTAGAAACAAGCACATGCGTTGTGATGTGTGTGATAGGTCTAATCACAGAACAGACAAATGCTTTTATAATCAATACTGTTCCATCTGTGACATGAACAATCACACCACCAAGAACTGTTATTTCAACAAATACTGTTCTGTCTGCAATATGACAAATCACAACACGTCTGACTGTTTCTTCAATCAAAAGGGAAAGAGGATACCCCAAAACAAGCCTATCTCACCAATCATGTTTGATAAACATAAAATCAATGGTCATTCTCATCACAGAGTTTCCAAATCTAATGATGACATGAAAAATCTGAAAATGTCAAACAGAAGTCAAAGATATAGAAATCAAGTGGTCAGACAAACTAATGATTTTCTCAATCCAAGAAACAAGTTTGATAATAAAAAACGAATCCAGTTTCTGAAAAGAAACAGGGATCAAAGGTTTGAATACTCATCTGATTCCTCAGTTGATATAACAAACCAATCAAGTTTCAGAAATACATCAAGCATGATCCCACCACCAAAGCCCCAGTTTAGAGGAAAATACCAACCGGTTACTATCATGGATAGAAACGGTAAGCCCAAGACCATCATGGCTTGGGTTTCACATTCTAACTAGTTCTTTCTGTGCTTGTAGGGTCATTCACACAGGTCCAACAGTATATGGTATGTGGACAGTGGATGTTCCCGACACATGACTGGAGACCGTTCCCTCCTTCATGATTTTAAGCACATCCAAGGAACGACAGTGGCATTTGGAGGAGATTCACAAGGAGGTAGAATTACAGGTGAAGGATCTGTGACAAATGGAATGCTGAGCTTTGACAGAGTGAATTACTGCGAACAACTAAACTTCAATCTTCTCAGCGTGTCTCAGATCTGTGACAAGAAATATTCCACTCACTTCACAGACACTCATTGCTACATTCTGAGACCAGGATTTCTTATTCCTGAAGAATGGGTTGTCTTGAAAACACCCAGAAAGAATAACACTTATGTCATAAACCTCAACTCAACTTCACCAAAAGAAGAAACATGTCTTCTGTCAAAAGCATCTTTTGATGAATCACAACTTTGGCACAGACGACTGGGACATACAAATTTCAAAAACATGAACAGACTGGTTAAAGGAAATCATGTTTTTGGTTTACCTCAAAAAGAATTTCATTTCATTGACCACTGTTCTGCATGTCTCAAAGGAAAACAACACAAGTCGTCTCACAAACTAAAGTTGGTGAACACCAACAATACTCCATTGAAACTACTTCATATGGATCTCTTTGGTCCAACTCATGTTATGAGTATGGGAAAGAAACAATATTGTTTGGTGATCATAGATGACTTTTCTAGATTCACATGGGTCTTCTTCTTACTTCATAAAAATGAAACGTTCCAATTAATAAAAGATTTAATCACAAAAATTGAAAATCAACTTGATCTTAAAGTCAAAACAATCAGGAGTGATAATGGGACAGAATTTAAAAATGAAGATATGAGTTCATTTTGTGCAATCAAAGGCATAGCTCATCAATTTAGTGCAGCTAGAACTCCTCAACAAAATGGGGTAGCTGAAAGAAGGAACAGAACACTAATTGAAGCAGCACGCACCATGCTAGCAGATGCTAAACTGCCAATCACCTTCTGGGCGGAAGCAGTTAACACATCTTGCTTTGTACAAAATAGAACCTTACTTGTCAAAGAAAGTAACAAGACTCCATATGAACTCATTTTTCAAAGAAAACCATTTATTGGATTTTTCAAGTCATTTGGTTGTCCAGTCTCAATATTAAACACCCGGGATCATTTGGGAAAGTTCTCATCTAAGTCTGATGAAGGATTCTTTGTAGGATACTCATCTGTATCAAAGGCTTACAGAGTGTTTAATTCCAGATTAAACATTATTGATGAATCAACGAATGTTCAATTCAAAGAACATTCATTTCCCAAAGCAGCTAATGGTCCTGATTGGTTATTTGATATTGACTCATTCACTAAGTCTTTTGACCAATTTCACATGTCTGATGCAGGAAATCCACAACCAGCTGTACATTCATCATTATCAGAAAGAAGGAGTGATTTTCCAATGATTCCTCCAACTTCTTCTGAGCAACTAAATGAAGAAGTTCCTTTACAAGCTGATCCTATCAGACACTCTGTTCAACATCAAAGTGCTTCAATTGAGGATGGTCCAAGTACAACACCCTCTCCATCAGAGATGCCATCTATTGAAACAACTACTCAAGAAGAAGTTACCACCCAAACTCGTGTCATCCCTCCTGTTGATACTGAAAGAACTTCAACTGATGGAAGTAATCAACCCACTGATGATACTGAAGCAAGAACTGCAACACAATTTGATTTCTTCCACAACTCCCCAACAGTACAAGAAGAAGTTGCCTCGCACCAAGATGAACTGAATGTCTCCAATCTTGATGTAACCATTGCTGGTGACTCAATTCCAACCACAAGAATACACAAGAATCATCCTGTTGACGACATCATTGGTGAACTAAATGAAAGGGTGACTAGGAGCAAATCAAGCATTGCCAACATTTGCTTGTTCTCATGCTTTTTATGTCAAACAGTACCCAAAAATATCAAAGAGGCTCTTCAAGACAACAGTTGGATTGAAGCAATGCAGGAAGAATTGCTGCAATTCAAGAAACAAGAAGTATGGCAACTGGTAGATCTTCCCGAAGGACAATATCCTATCGGTACCAGATGGTTGTACAGAAACAAAACTGATGACAGGGGAATTGTCATTAGAAATAAAGCTAGACTAGTAGCTCAGGGGTACACACAAGAAGAAGGAATCGATTATGATGAAGTTTTTGCCCCTGTAGCCAGACTAGAAGCCATTAGAATCTTTCTGGCATATTCTGCATCCATGAAATTCACTGTTTATCAAATGGATGTGAAGTGTGCTTTCTTGTATGGAAAGATTTCTGAAGAGGTCTATGTGAGTCAACCTCCTGGCTTTGAAGATCCAGAATATCCACACAGGGTATACAAGCTAGACAAAGCCCTGTACGGTCTTCACCAAGCTCCAAGGAAATGGTATGAGACTCTTTCATCATTCCTTCTTAATAATGGATATGAGAGAGGAAAAATTGATCAGACTCTCTTCAGAAAAAGAAAAGGAAAGGATATGCTGCTGGTTCAGATATATGTGGATGATATCATCTTTGGCTCAACAAACCAGACTCTGTGCAAAGACTTTGAAGATCTCATGCATTCAAAATTCCAAATGAGTGCTATGGGAGAACTCAATTTCTTTCTTGGAGTACAAGTCCAACAGACAGCTGACGGAATCTTCATCAATCAATCAAAATATGTGGAAACAATGCTGAAGAAATTCAAGTTTGCTGACTGTCAGTCCATCAGAACTCCTGTGGATACCAAAGTGAAGATTGGACCAGATCCTGAAGGCAAATCAGTGGATCAGACTCACTATCGTTCTATGATAGGTTCACTAATGTATCTAACAGCCAGTAGGCCTGACATTATGTTTGGTGTTTGTGTGTGTGCTAGATATCAGGCAGATCCCAAGGAATCTCATGTAAATGCAGTCAAGAGGATATTCAGATATCTCAAGGGCAAGCCTGCTCTTGGATTATGGTATCCAAAGGAAGGAGATTTCAATCTCTATGCATATACTGACAGTGATTATGGGGGATGCAACTTCAACAGAAAATCCACTTCTGGCGGGTGTCAATTTCTTGGTCCCAGACTGGTATCCTGGCAGTGCAAAAAGCAAACCAATGTATCTGTCTCAACAGCAGAAGCTGAGTATATAGCAGCATCTGCATGCTGTTCTCAAGTTCTCTGGATTCAAAACCAGATGCTTGACTATGGTTTTAACTTTCTGCACACTCCAATTCATATTGACAACACAGCAGCCATGTTCATAACAAATAATCCAGTACAACACTCAAAAACTAAACACATTGAAATTAGATATCACTTTTTGAGAGACTGTGCTGAAAAAGGTTTAATCAAATTGATGCAAGTTCACACTGATCATCAATTAGCTAATTTATTTACTAAGGCATTTGATCCAACCAGATTTGAATTCCTAGTCCAATCTATTGGCATGATTAATCTTGAGTAAAATGAAAATCAACAAAAACATTCAACATCTCAAAAAAATCAGATCAGGAAGTATACTATTTAACCTATGGGAAATGATATAATTACAGTCACTATATCATTCACTATGCTCATTTAGAAAACTCAAATGACTGACTTGACTTATTTGATATGTTGGTAGGCTCAACTTGAGAAAGAAACTACATGCAGTGATAAATTAAAGCCTGTCTTCAACTGTGATGCTGTCATCTCATAGTATGTGTAAGGCATGACTTATCTAAATGCGTGTGTGTGTAGCAACCTAAACACCCCAAGTAATGATGACTTATGAATCTCCTTTACTCACATCAGTTCCTCCTTTGTTTTGCTGAGCAAAGACCTGGAGTGACAAGCACATAGTGTTGATGTTACGATCCTAAAAGATTCCTAAAGTGGAACACATCCAATGTGGATGAATTTAAAAAAAAAAAAAAAAAAAAAAAAAACATTCCAAAGAGAATGAAAGAAAAGAATCCTTAGAGATCACCTTCCAAAGTGAAGTTAAAAGAATCCCAATGTGGATCAAATTCATAAAAGGATCAAATAAAAGAATCCCAATGAGGATCAAGTAAATGAGATGTCATAACTTAAGTAACTTGGTCATGTAAGCTGTTGAAAGTTCTACCATGCATTACATGCAGACAGTTGACCTTGCCATGTTATTGAGTGTGAGGTACATGTTGAATACCTAATCAACTCAAAACATGATAAAATCACTGGCATCTAACTATTAATCAAGCATGAGTTTAAGAGGACAAACATACCTGCAATCAATAGGTTCATGATTATGTTTGGTTTATAAAAAAATTGCTTGCATCTGTGAAAGGTATGATTGTTATGATCCCAAAGAAAGGTATAACTCAACTTCTTGTACTGATTACAACACAAAAATTAAAAAAAAAAAAAAAAAAAAAAAAAAATTGTGTTCCCTTCAAAATTTTTCAAATCCTTAAAAGTTAAATACAAAATGTGCACAATGTCTGTGTTGGTGTAGAAGTTATATCATAATATCTCAACTGATGCAACAGATACATCCTCATGAACAAGTAAAGGAACAGTCAACAATGGGAAACTTGGTTCACAAATGATGAACAAGTAAATCCAAGCAAAAATTGACATCAGTCAAACTTCATAAGAAACAAGCAACAACAAATATCCACAATGTCAAAGACATCACTTCATAAAGCATCAGAGAAAATTCATCCAAAACCATTCAGAGCAAAAACATTAAGTTCAAAACTTAATGCGGGTAAGTGCATTGGTTAATGCGGGTGAAGGTAACCCATGCATTCAACCAATGCAGGTAAAGGTTTTTTGAACTGAAACACAAGGTTCAAGTGCAAACTAATGCGGACAAATCTTTTGTTCATCCGCATTTGTTTTTCCTCAGCCGCATTTCTTTTGAATGGCTGAGAAAAACACTTAAACTTGATTGAACTCTTGTGTCACAATTAAAAATTGATGTGCTTACACTCCTGTCATTTAGATCAAATTGAAGAAATGCGGATTGTTTTTCCTCAGCCGCATTTCTTTTAAATGGAATTTGTTCTTCCGCATTTGCAACAGTGCGCAAATGCGGATAGACATCTAGAATTTGCAAGTACACAAATGATCTGCTGACCTTTCTCTTCCGCATTTGCAACAGTGCACAAATGCGGGTAGACTTTTCTCTTCCGCATTTGCAACAGTGCACAAATACGGAGAGACATTTTCTCAACCGCATTTGACACAGTTGTGATTTAAAACTTAGCAAATTCTCAGAATCTTATTAAATGGTCTATATAAATCAAAATCAAAGGATCATTTAATACTTTTCAAATTCTGAGAGACTTAAAGTGAGACGAGTGCCACCCAAACACTGTTCATCTTCTTCAAATACTGTTCATCTTCACCATCGACATTCTGATTCTTAATCAAAAACTCTAAGTTTGCTTCTTCAAAATCAACTCCTCTTTGATTCACGACTCAAGTAGTATCAAAGAAAGGTGAAAATTTGAATTGCGTGTAACCCTAACTGTCGAACTGTTACATCAAATCGAACTTAGTAACCTAGGTTATGAATCAGTTGTAAAAATAATCAAAATGCTCTTAAACCCTTGATAATTTCGACAAATGCTCACTGATTATTCAAGAAAACCTCAAGAAATTCAGTGTTTTTCTTAACAATTACGTCTGTGCGTAGAGTGCAAATGTCGAAATCCAAATGGTGAAGTAAAGAGATAATATCAAAGAACAAAATGTGTTGTAAAATCAAGAAATGATGAACTCATTGAGATTAATTATGCACACACTTCTGATGATTCAAAATTACTCAGAATCTTTGCACA
The DNA here is from genome assembly GCA_024085815.1 of Flaveria linearis. Classification (NCBI taxonomy): domain Eukaryota; kingdom Viridiplantae; phylum Streptophyta; class Magnoliopsida; order Asterales; family Asteraceae; genus Flaveria; species Flaveria linearis. The sequence goes on along the minus strand of CM044008.1, from coordinate 82,744,870 downwards.
TGAAACAACAATTTTGACCAATAAAAGTCAAACAGTGATGAACAAGTTCTTAGGTGTTATGCATTATTCTAATTCATATGCCTTGACTGCAGGACATAATGGCTAATCTCACATGGAGCAAACTCCATAATGTCAGCGGATTTCTAGACCCTGATGTAGCAGAAGCAGCTGACTTAAGAGATATGATTAGATTTCTTCTAACCACTAGAGTTGCATATGCCATGACTGTCAGACCCATCATTTATGAGACTCTCATTAGGTCTTTTTGGGGAACAGCCCAAGTTCTTGAAGTTAATGGTGTGAGGACTCTAACTGGAAGAATAACTGATGATCACACTCTAGATGTTACTGAGCAGACAGTGAGACAGTGTCTGCAGTTTGGAGATGATGCAAACACTCCTCTAGAGCTTGAAGATGATGAGATCATGAATTTCTTTGCAAACATTGGTTATGAGGGAGGATATGAAGGAAAGCAAATAGTAAAGGGATTGGTAGATCTGCAATGGAGGTTCTTAATTCACATGTTTCAACACTGCTTATCCAAGAGGAAAACTGGATGGAATGACATCCCAGTGACTACATCATCTGCCATATGTGCCTTATGCACCAACCAGCCATTCAACATGTCAGCATACATATTCAATGGACTGGTATCCAACATCCAAGAAGGCAGAAGACACATGTTTTTGATGTACCCAAGATTCATTCAATGCTTCATCAATGAAGCATTTCCAGATATTGTGCCTACAGGACCAGTGATGGACATTCCTCACTATAATGCAAAGTCCTACAGGTATATCAAGAAGAGAGATCCTAGGAACTTCTACAGTGGAGCTTTCTTTCCTCTGCTGCCTTGGATGCAACAGTAGATAGATCAAGAAGAAGAACATGTTCAAGAGGCTCCTGCTAATGAGCCTATTCATGAAGAAGCGCAAGCTGCTCAATTTCAACAACATGTTGATGAGCATGCTGCTACCACTGAAGAGAGACCAGGATCAGTGTCACCACAAGGTGATGTAGGTGGTGATCTTCACACTGATCCTTATGTTCATGAAGCCGATATAGCCTTATCATCTATTCAACCTCCAATACCATCACCTCCCAGATCACAAATTCCTTCTCCTCAAACACAACACATAATATCTCCCCACATGTCTCCAGTTCACTCACCAATCACTCAACCCATCCATTCTCCCACTCACTATACACCTATCCCATCTCCACCTACGGCTGCACCACAAGAGTTTGGTGATTCTACTAGCTCATCGGAAGAATCCAAATCATCACCTGATGAGGAGGATCATACCATAAAGATGCCTGCACGGCAACCAACATCAGAGGCTGCTCCTTCAGAAAGTTATGCTGAATCAGGAGTAAACAAGCCTGATGAGAAGGATGAAATGATTTCTGCTCTACTTCAGAAAATTGCCAAGTTGGAGAAAATGCATAGTAGGAGATCAAATGTCCTACAAGATAGATTGTTGGAGCTGGATGAGAAGGAAAAGGAATTAAAAGAAGTGAAAGATTCGTATGAAAAGGAAAGAAAAGTTAAAGATGAAGAGATCAAAGTTTTGAAAGTAGCTCTTCATAGTTCAAGAGAAGAAATTAGTGGTCATGTGGACACCTTGAACATCCAAACTATTGCCATGATGGATCAAGAAGAGATAATAGAAGAACAGTCCAGTATCATCCTTGACCTTGAAAAACAAGTAGAAGCTCTCAATAAAAGAGTCTCAGAGTTGGAAATGCTTGTGAGGTTAAAGCAAGAAGCTGAAAAAGATAAGGAAGATGAAGGAGATAAAAGCCATGACAAGAGGAAAAGAGATGATGACAAGAATGACAGTGACAAAGAGTCATCCAAAGACAGTGATGATGACTCACCTCCACACAAAAGGATGGAAATCTCCAAGGGTGAAAAGAAAGGAGAACCAAGTGGATCCAAACATGAATCATCAAGCATGGAAATGATTAGTTATTCAAGTCAACCAGAAGAAGTTCACACTGAAGAGACTAATTTTAGTGAAATGATTAATGCTCTTGACATGTTCTCTGCTGAAGAATTTGTCATAGATGATGACTTCTGGGATTTCTTGATGAACCAAAGAACAGAGGCTGAGCCTTTTGTTGTTATACCTCAATCTCCTGTGCCAATTGAAAAGGAATTGAGTATGCAACTGGTGCCTGCTGTGTCACTTTCTGAAGAACAAAAAGAGCTGATTAAGAAGCTTTGTGAACAGCAAGTACTTGAAGAAGAATCAGCAGCTGCTGTAGTTCACAGTCCTGAAAAGGAACAATCTGAAGAACAGCCAAAGGAAGCTGAAATGGCTGAACCATCTTCTGAAGTTCAAACATACACCAGAAAAAGGAAATACTTATCTGAAAAGGCTAAGGGGAAAAGACCAATAGTAGAAGAAGAACCTCAAATGAAAAAGCAAAAAGATGACCCCAGAAGCCTAGCAGCCATTGCTGGATTCTTAGAAGAACATGAACAAGCCGAGTCATTGATGAAGAAAAAGGGTGAGATGATTGATTTAGAAGAAGGTGAAATTCCAGGTGGATTCATGGTTGATAAGCCAGTGATCAGTAAAATCCCTGTGAATGAAGAACCTTATGTTTCTGAAAAGATTGAAAAGGCCAAGTCTGATGATTTGATGAAAAAGGCCGTATTTCTGATTGACCATGGTTATGACCCTGATGAAGTCTTTGGGATGAATTATGAAAGGATGGTAGCTGAAGAAGAAAAGTTGAACAGTCTACTAGATCCAACCATTGAAACTGAGTATGAGAAAACTCAATCACCCAAAGCTTCTGAGGTGAAGACACAAACAGTTAAATCAGCTTCTCCTCCTCAACCTTTGTTTCCTGATCCCTATAGCATGTCAGACAAAGAAATGAAGGAATATCTGTCTGCTCAAGGATTCACCAGAAGGAAACTTGGGAACATGAAGACCAATTCCCTAAGGGCTGCTATCCTTAGGCTGATCAATGAGAAGAAAGATAAGATGAAGAAACTAGAGGAACAAATCCCCAGACAGCAACCAAGAACAAGAATCTCTGCTCAAGAAATGAGCCTTACTCAAAGAGATCATGACTCATTGGTACCCATTCTTCACAAATACCCAGAGTGGTTTGCTGAACCATCTCAGATTGAACTACATGAAGGGTTAACTACTGCTGAGATGATCAGAGGTGTGTCTACTCCCAAAGGAAAAACTGATCAGAAAATCATTGCTTGGAAGTATGACAGTGACTGGAATATGTTTATGGTGAAGAGAGTATCTGGATTAGTCCAATTCTTCACAGAGTACTCTGCTCTGGTGAACTCTCTGGAGATCCATGATCTGAAGGAACTTGCTAATCTGAGACTGATCAACCATGCAGCAATGTTCAGGGGATATGAATTTGAGGACATTCTAAGGATGTTCAAGAGAACTGACAACTTCAAGTCCTTAAAGGCAATTTGCATGAGAAAAGATAAATCATTTGTCAATCCCCTTGACAAGAAACAAAGAAAACCAGCAGAGGAAGTGGTATTTCCTGAGCTTAGAGTGAAACCCACTGAATCATTGAAAAGAAAAGTGGTTGCTGGTACTCACACTTCTATACCAATCTCAAATGTATTTTATGATGAGAAGACTTATGAGATGGTGATTGAAAGGAAGTGGGGAGGAAAGGAAGGATCAGAAATCAGATTGTTCAGTGGATATGAGGTCAGACTGCTTGATGAGTCATACATCCAGTACATCTTCACAAGGCACTTCAGGGAGATCAGCAACAAGTTGGGTGAAGCTGATATGCTCTTCTTTTTAAAGTGCATTAAACTCCTAAAGTTGGCCTATGATCGAGTACAAAGAAAGAGAGATCAGAGAATGAGGAAGAAGACTCCCTTGCAGTTTGGGAACATTGTTAAACTTGAGGTAGACGTGGATGGGTATCTCCTAATTCACAGAGATGGTCTGTCAACCGTAGCCATCTGGGAGCCCATCTCACTGAGGAAGATGCCTATTGAGGCATTGCACAATATGAGACATATGAAGATCCATGTTCTGAACAAGGAAAAACTACGTGAAGCACAAGATTTCTCCAACATGATCAAGTCTCTTGTGGATCCCTCCTACACTAATCCTCCTGCTGCACAAGACCCAGCAGAATCTTCACAACCTCATCCACCCTTAAACCCTTGAAGTACATAGGCTGTATAATCCTTAGGGGGAGTATTGTTGGACCCTGAAAGGATCATACATGCCAATTCAAGAGGTGGATGGTTGTTCTGCTGGAAATCTCCCCAAGTCCAAGAAGAAATGCGGATCAAGAAGTTACTACAACAAGATGAAATAATACAAGTGTCGGCTATCCGCATTTGTTAATGCGGATGCACAAGAACAAATGCTGACAAGTATTTGTTCATCCGCATTAACTAATGCGGACAACCGACAAATGCGGACAAGACTTTTGTTCATCCGCATTAACCAATGCGGATGTTCAGTAACAAATGCGCTCAGTGTTTGTTCATCCGCATTTGTCAATGCTGATGACCAAACACCAATGCGGAAGATAGAAGACTAATGCTGATGAAGACTTACTCATCCGCATTAACAAATGCGGATGACTAAGAACAAATGCGTACGAAGACAAACTATTCTGTACAGTTAGGGTAGTTTAGTCATTTTGTACAAGCTGTAAGTCAGCCTATAAATAGATCAGAAACCTCGTATGTGAAGAGACTTTTGAGACTTTAGACTTTGTAACTCAAAACTCCTGACTTTTGACACCTCTCATTCTGTGTTTCATCCGAGGTTGTCTTGCATTGTTACTGTAGCTTGCTAAACCCTAGCATTTACTTTGTAACAGTTCAGATAATCAATACAAGTGCATTTATGAGTATTTCAAGTGTTAAATGTTCATTGATTGTTTGATTCCGCCTCTCAATCATTGACTCAATCAACATATTCGATCCTTGTTGATTCACATCAACTGAGAATATCATTCTCAAACCCAGTCAATTGGAAACTTGGTTCAATTGCATCGAATTTTGAAGGAATAATCATGAATATGTTCACGACTCTTCAAATCGTACCATAGTTGAACAGATTTGTTGATTTTCTTCTTATTTTTTGTGATGAACAGATGGGGGTTTTGATGAACAGGGACTTCGTTCTTCATTTTTCTTTGTTTCTTCTTTGTTCTAAACATCATTAAAGATGAAATTAGATCTGAAAAATATATGAACCCAGCAACCAACAGCTCTGATACCATTTTGCTAAATCAATATTTTCAGATCTGAAAGTGATGAATCCTAAGATCCAAGCTCATTAAATCTGAAATATTGATTTAGCAAAATGGTATCAGAGCTGTTGGTTGCTGGGTTCATATATTTTTCAGATCTAATTTCATCTTTAATGATGTTTCGAACAAAGAAGAAACAAAGAAAAATGAAGAACGAAGTCCCTGTTCATCAAAACCCCCATCTGTTCATCACAAAAAATAAGAAGAAAATCAACAAATCTGTTCAACTATGGTACGATTTGAAGAGTCGTGAACATATTCATGATTATTCCTTCAAAATTCGATGCAATTGAACAAGATTATCATCAAAACAAAAAAGAAGAAGAAAACCCCTTTGTTCATCTCAAAATCAAAAAGAAAAGTCATCAGATCTGTTCTAATATGGTACGATTTGAAGAAATATAATCATCCCTTGGATTATTCCTTCAAAATTCGATGCAATTGAACACGATAATCATCAAAAACAAAGAAAAGATGAAGAAATCGAAGCTACTGCTGATTTCCCGACCTGCAATGCAGTGTGAAATCGTTTTTGTTCGTCTGAAAACAAATGCGGATGAACAAAACAAATGCGGATGAAGCTTGATCAAATGCGGATGTGTTATACACAAATGCGGATGACTTGTCACCAAATGCAGATGACTTGGCAACAAATGCGGATGCCTTGTCACCCAATGCGGCTGACTTGTAAACAAATGCGGGAACTTTAAGCACAAATGCGGACGCATTGAAATCAAATGCGGATGAATTGAAATCAAATGCGGATGCCTTGCAAACAAATGCGGATGCTTTGCAAACAAATGCGGATGAGTTAGCAAAGAAATGCGGATGTGTTGCAAGAAATGCTTATGAACAGCTGATGAATAGGACTTCAAAATGAAAAGAAAATATCATGAATGCGGACGATTGCAACCAACAGGCACGTCCATTTTGAGCATTCAAAACAAAAGAAGAAATCAACTTTGGTCACTTAATCAATGATTTATTCAAGGATTTGTACAACTGTCAGAAACTCTTTCTGAAGCTCATGATACTACAATCAAAGATGATCTTTTGTACCCGTGTCTGACTACTGAGCGGAACAGTTAGACGGACTTTAATCAAGGGGACCAATGATTATCTGAAGAATGTCAGATTGTGAAGTCATTTCAGAAATTCAAATAAGTTGAAGTGTTTTCAAGATTGATTTATGTTCTTGATGCAATTTATTGAAGTTCAAAGCCTCATCATATGCCTAATACATACTAGTCCTTTGAGTGTGATATGAACAATAGTAATCCAAAAGTGATACACCTCATATCCAATGCGTTAAGTGTTCTCAAAGAGATTCTATCCTCTATCAGAAATATATTAGGAGAAGCTTAATCTAAGGGGGAGAACTACAGTGAATTGTGTCAGAACATCAGTTGATCATGAAAACATGTGACAGAGAAGATCTTCAAAGTTAGAGTTTGGTAAGCATCAGTTTAGGGGGAGTATTGTTGGGTTCAACAATTGCATAAACTGAAGCTTTCCAAATCACAATCACAGCCGACTGAGATCTCATTGTACAAGTTCAGATACCGAGTTGATTACAACAAAAACAACAATACAAGACAACTCAACATGACAAAGTCAAGATCAAGACAAATAGAAAAGTCAAAATTAGGTCATGTTGTAATAATAATATAAATACACCCACTAGTGCATTTTTGCAAGTGTGGTTCTTTTGTGTGTGTTTCTCATGGTGTGAAGCACCACCCAAGGAGAAATCCTCTCCTTTGGGTGGGTTTGATCTTCCTCCATCTTTGTATTTGATTATTCATTGTAACTTGTTCACCAACATCAATGAAATCATCTACACATTATTATTATCATTCTCTTTGTTCTCTGATTCACACACCTCCACCCATCTTAATTTTGAATTTTCAGATCTGAAAGTGATGAATCCTAAGATCCAAGCTCATTAAATCTGAAATATTGATTTAGCAATGATGATTCCAAATTACCCGTTATTATTGATTCTGGTTTGACAGGTGATGAAAAAGTCAAACTTTTAGACGTCTTAAAGATACACAAGGAAGCTATGGCTTGGAAGATTATGGATATAAAAGGAATAAATCCATCCTTTTGTACCCATAAAATTTTAATGGAAGATGATTACAAGCCAGTTGTCCAACATCAACGTCGTCTCAACCCTAATATGCAAGAAGTGGTTAAAAAGGAAGTAATCAAACTACTTGATGCATGTTTGATTTGCCCAATCTCAGATTCCGCATGGGTGAGTCCGGTACAAGTGGTACCAAAGAAAGGAGGTATGACGGTGGTGACCAATGAAAAGAATGAATTGATACCCACAAGGACCATCACAGGTTGGAGGGTTTGCATTGATTATCGCAAACTTAATGATGAAATGAGAAAGGACCATTTCCTTCTTCATTTTATTGATCAAATGTTAGAAATGTTATCTGGGAATATGTTTTATTGCTTTCTTGATGGCTTTTCAGGTTACTTCCAAATCCCTATTGCACATGATGATCAAGAGAAGACCACTTTCACATGTCCTTATGGCACTTTTGCTTATCGGCGAATGCCGTTTGGACTGTGTAATGCTCCAGCCACATTTCAAAGGTGTATGGTGGCCATATTTCACGATATGATCGAAGACTCCATGGAAGTGTTCATGGATGACTTCTCAGTTTTTGGATGCTCTTTTGATCATTGTTTAAGCATTTTGAAGAAAATGCTCGCGAGATGTGAAGAATCCAACTTGGTATTAAATTGGGAGAAATGTCATTTTAAGGTAAAAGAAGGCATTGTGTTGGGGCATAAAATTTCAAATGTTGGTTTAGAAGTAAATAGGGCAAAGGTTGAAACTATTTCAAAATTACCACCACCTACTTCTTTAAAAGCAACAAGATGTTTTCTAGGTCATGCGGGATTTTATAGACGTTTTACTAAAGATTTTTCAAAAATTGCAAGGCCGATGACACAACTTCTTGAAAAAGACGTTCCATTTGTTTTCAATGAGGAATGCTCAAATGCATTCAACTTTTTAAAAGAAAAACTGATAAATGCCCCCATAATGGTAGCTCCCGATTGGACTCTTCCATTTGAGTTGATGTGTGATGCAAGCGACTATGCGGTCGGTGCGGTTTTAGGGCAAAGAAAGGACAAGCATTTTCATCCCATATACTACGCAAGCAAAACATTGAATGATGCACAAGAAAATTACACTACCACTGAAAAGGAATTACTTGCTTTAGTATTTGCTTTTGATAAGTTTTGTTCATATCTTATTTTATCTAAAACCATTGTTTACACTGACCATGCAGCTCTTAGATATCTATTTGGCAAACAAGATGCAAAACCACGGTTGATTAGGTGGATTTTGCTTTTACAAGAATTTGATATAGAGATCCGAGACAAGAAAGGAGCTGAAAATGTAGCGGCAGATCACCTCTCACGGCTTGAGAATCCATCCATGGAAGAACTAAGGGAATCTAACATAAATGACAATTTCCCTCATGAGTTTCTTTTACAGGTTCAGGCGATTGAAGTAGAATTCCCTTGGTTCGCTGATTTTGCTAACTATCTTGCAGGTGGAGTTCTCGTGAAAGGTATGACTTATCAACAGAAAAGAAAATTCATGTCTGATGTTAAGTACTACTTTTGGAACGATCCATATCTTTTTCGAGTGTGCGCGGATCAAGTGGTGAGAAGATGTGTGCATGGAATCGAGGCAATAAGCATACTTCGCCATTGTCATGAAGGACCTACCGGTGGCCATCATGGAGCAAATTACACTGCTAAGAAAGTCTTTGATTCTGGTTTTTATTGGCCTACCGTCTTCAAGGATACACACATGTTGGTTAAAGCATGTGATGAGAACATGTGATGAGATGCCCCAAAATAGCATACAAGTATGTGAGGTATTCGATGTTTGGGGCATCGACTTCATGGGACCATTTCCTTCATCACATGGTCACAAATAAATTCTAGTAGTCGTTGACTATGTTTCTAAGTAGGCCGAGGCGCAAGCCTTGCCTACAAATGATGCTAGGGTAGTGGTGAAATTTTTGAAAAAGCTTTTCTCTCGGTTTGGTTCCCCAAAGGCTCTAATTAGTGATGGTGGCACTCATTTTTGTAATAATCAACTTGAAAAAGCGTTAGCTCGTTATGGGTTAAACATCGTTTTTCAGCATCTTACCACCCACAAATAAGTTGTGAAGTTGAAGTCACTAATAGAGGTCTTAAACGAATCTTGGAACGAACGGTTGGGCAAAACCGAAAGGATTGGGCGGATAAGTTAGATGATGCCCTATGCGCTTTCCTAACCGCTTACAAAACTCCGATTGGTACCACACCATTTAAGTTCGTTTATGGAAAGTGTTGTCACCTTCCTGTTGAACTCGAACACAAAGCTTATTGGGCATTGAAGGCCGTTAACCTTGATTTGAAAGATGCAGGTGAAAATGGGTTCTTACAAGTTCATGAACTTGAAGAGTTGAGGAATCAAGCATACGAAAATTCCTCAATCTACAAAGAAAGGATGAAAAAATTACTTGACAACCACTTGAAGAACAACAAACAATTCCAAGTGAGGGATCGTGCATTGCTTTACAATTCAAGACTTCGCTTGTTTCCCGGTAAATTAAAATCAAGATGGACGGGTCCTTACATAGTGAAGCAAGTATTCTCGTATGGAACCGTTGAAGTTGAACATTCGGACGGAAGGATCTTCAAGGTTAATGGTCATCGCTTAAAACATTACATTGAAGGTCCGAGAGATGAGAAGGAGTCTGACCTCATGGAACTCCACCCCAGGGACAAGTGAATGCGGGGTCGAGTCGAGCTAACGACTTGTAAATAAACAAAGCACTTGCGAGAGACAACCTGAGATTTTGAAAACCATCCGTATCCTTATGTTTCTATATATTTCCTTAATTAGTTTCCTTTAATTAGTTCTTATTTTATTTTATTTTATTTCATTAAAAAAAGCGAAGACGTCGAAGTCATCGGGTGTGTATTACGTTATTTATAACGAAAGCGTAAGAGGCAAACTGATTTTTGAGATTTAATACGAAGGTGTTCTAAGTAAAGAAAATTTTTGTAAAATGATCATTAATATGACCATATTTAAATGAATATGCCCATATTAACTGATTTAATATAACATGAAATTGAAAAAACTTGCTGATATGCTCATATTCAGATAAATATGCTCATATTGGCTGAAAAAAGGGGTTCAAACAAAAAAAAATTAAAACCTTGACTTCTATTAACCCTAAATTCTTATTCTCATTCACCCAACATCTTCTCCACCTTCTTCACCTTCCCTCTAACCTAACTCACCATCTCCATCTACCTCACCATCCCCATCTCCTTCTTCATCACCACCGGCCGGCCACTTTTTCACCACCGGCCGGCCACCACTCCTCCACCCCCCAGCAACAACCGCGACCCCCCATCTCCCACACCACCGCTAGAGCCCACACCACCTCCCCTACCCCGTCGCGCTACGCACAACCGCCATCCACAACCGCGACTGTCATCGACCACCACAGCCCCGACCACCGCGACCACCATCACCACCTGCGCATCTCCCCTGCCCCGTCGCCCTACACACAAGCGCCATCCACAATCGCGGCTGCCATCAAACCACCATAACCCCGACCACCGTGACCACCATCACCACCTGTGCACCTCACCACCGAACCACCATAGCCCCGACCACCGAACCACCACAGCCCCACCACCGTAGCTCCATTTCCACAACCCCCATCTCTCACCCCTTCCAAGCACCACCTACAATCACAGCCTATTTTTTTATTTATTTATGTTTTAATTTTCTTCTTTCAAGGTAATCTTTCTTTAGTTTCAACCTAACTTTTGTTCTTGTTCTTGGTTATTTTTGATGTTTATTGTAAGTTTAGGACTGAAAATGGTTTTGGTTGGTGTAATCTAGTTGAATCATGTCATATTTTTTATCAAGTGGAGGTTAGTAATTTTTTAGGGCAAATGAAACTGAAAGTTGAATTAGTAGTGAGTGTAGGGAGTCTCTTGTGCTTAAGTTGCTAATGTAAGTTTCATTAAAAAAAACATGACGTTGATTGTCGCTGGTTGTTGATTTATATGATGTTTTTCATGATTTTGGTATAATTTAGGTTGTTGGGTGTATTTTTCTTTATGTTTTCATATTATACCCACCTTCATTGAATTTTTGTTTAAACGATATGGTTTAGTCATATTTTTTAGTATACTTCTTTAATGAAATAAGTTGATTTTGCTTCTTACAATGGTTAGGCATTAACATGTCCAAATATATTAACTTTGTTTCCATATTTCTATCATGTTTGTTTTAATTCTTTCACAAGACTCAAAATTGACATATCGTATTTCTTTTTGCAGGTCATGGCCAATAATGATCTTCATCCGTTCCTTTGTTTTGAAAGTGGCAGTCGGGCAGAGACGAAACTTCTCACCATTCAACACAAGGAACTAATAGCGGCTCACACCATCGATTGGAAAGCTTTGGATGCATTGGGTGAAACCAACCGTGTTAATGCACTTCTCCCACGTCCTAGGAAACGTTTGTTTGATATCAAACATCATCAATACCGCGTGCTTGTGCTGGAATTTTGTTCGACTTATCAGTTTGATCGTAAGACCAACAATCTCAAGGACGCAAGTAGCATTCAATTCCAACTTGGTGGTCGAAAACTACAATCTCAGTGGCAGATCTTGGAGTGATGGGTATTTACACCCGTAATGAGACTAGTAGGAACATCTTCAAACAGGGTTTAAAGTCGACATCAACTTATACCCTCGTCGCATTATGGGCTGAGATCGGTTCGGGAGAATACAATTCTACATCAAGTAAAAGCACCCAAATGTGAGACCCCCTTCATCGCTACTTTCATCGAGCACTTTCGGCCACTACTTCTGGAAGAGGTTCAAGCATGGGTGTTGTCACTGAAAATGACATGTTTTTCTATATTGCCTTATCGGCAGCAGCTATGTAACTTGGTATACGCACTCGCTATATTTTTCTCAAAATGCTCTGGTAGAAAGCATAGTAGCCCAATATGTGGAGGAGCGTTCATCACTCAATTGGCTTCCTCTCTTCATCTGTTGGACGCTGATAACCTCGTTGGAATTTCTTGTTCTCACCAAAAGAAGCTCATCAATAAATCAATGCTGATCAATATGAGACTCGACTTGCATTGCGAATGCCGAGGCTCATCCGATAGCACTTATTGATGGTGAGGAAGCCACAACACCATCTCCACCACCGCCCGTTGATAACTCTTCTGATTTGTCTCACATTCGTGCCGGGGTGCATTAGATAATGCAGGTTATAACACAGTGGGCTGCTGAAAATGTGTTTGGTCTTCCTCCGTGACATCCGGTAATTTTCCGTTACCAAACTCCGTTAGTTCCGTTAAGTTTTGCATACACGTGTCGTAAGCACACACTAGTTGTCGTTGAACGTTGGTGACTTAATAATAATAATCTATGATAAACAATGATAATCTAATTAATAATGTCGATTATTAGTTGTGATTATGTGATTCATGGTTTTATAGATTTTAAATATTTATTTTGTAGATTTTACGCGATAACGTGACTACGTGTTATATATATATATATATATATATATATATATATATATATATATATATATATTATGTGTTGTGTGATTTATTGTAAATGTTTATGACTATGATTATTGGCTAACAATACTTATAATTCTTAGTAAAAATTTATAAAAGAATGCTACAAGGGTAATTTTATAAAAACATAGTAAAAGGGGAGTTTAAAGGTAAATGTTAATTAAGGTAACTTTGACAAAACCCAACCCTAGCCCCCAAACCTCGCCATTCGGCCGAAACCTCCTTCCCCACTCCCTCCCTTTGCGAATTCAGCCAAGAAAAAGCACCATTCATTCGATTTTGATTGTTTGCAAGCACTACAACAAGTTAGAATCATCAATTGCAAGATAATACACGTTTAAAGGTTAGAATTTTACAAGTTTTGTGGTGTTCTTGATATGGCCGAAACTTAGGCTGCGAATTGGGGATTATGGTGCCGAATTTTTGATGTTTTGTTGATGCTAGCATGTTAGTTAGATTGTATGTATGTTGTTTAACGTTGATTATGCATGAATGACACGTTTGTAATGATTGGATCATGAACCTTGATGAAGATGAACCCTAATTCGAAAATTGTGATGATTATTTGGAATTGATTGTTGTTTGATGTTGTTGGGATGTTAATTAGGTTGTATGAATGCTAGGAAACATGAATCATGCAAGAAATTGTTGAATTGAGAGCTTGGATCATAGGTTACTAATAATAGTAACTTTATTTTGCATGAAATGTTGAATTGGTAATGTGTTGATGTTATGGATGTGAGGTGCTAAATAGTTGATATGAATGCTATAAATCTTAGGTTGGATGTTGTTGTTCATACCTTGCCAAAAGTCGAAACTTTTTGGATATGAATAGATGAATTATGCTAGTTTGATGTTGTTGATCATGGTTAGTTGTTGTTATGAGCTTGAAATAGTATATTATTGATGAATTATGTGCACATTGGGTGTTTATTAGATTTTGGGATGAACTTTCCCAAAAGGGAAACTTTATTTTGGATGAACATTGGATATTGGTAATTGGACATGTTCATGACATTAGGATCATGCTAAAATTATTGTTGTGGATGCCTAAAGTGATAGAATCTGTTAATTGGGTTGTATGGAATGTTTAATTGGTTATTGGGTGATTTATGTACTTTGATGATCATGTCTGGTTTTGAATAGTGATTAGTAACTAGGACATCATGTTTGGGACTGGAAATCAATCATCTTGATGTATGTTGTAGGTATTGGACATATTGAGTGTGTTGTGGTTAGTATGAATGATTATTTGGTAAATTATCTGTTTTGACCCGTATATGCTAATTCATGGTTATAGGTCATACAAGTAGGTTAGGCATGATTATACCTTTTATATTATACACTGGTTGTGTTATGAACACACTGAGTATGCTAGATGCTAAGAACTTACATGACTTGCTGATATGTATATATATGATGATTTAAGCAATGCATTGAGAATGTAGCATCATTTGTGACTCACTAGACTGCTAACCATGAATAATATGTGATCATGTCTGTGTAAATGGTTTACAACACATAATGTCACCAACGGGTCAAACGGGTCAACCGGGTCAAACATGTCTATTCTTCTAAAACCTTAAGTCTTGGTTGTAGTGCACTTAGGGTTCACATATTCCCTGTTTACACATACTCATGTACTTACATGATTTAGGTAACCTCTGAGGGTTGACTGTCCACTTGTTCTTTCAAGTAAATCTTAAGTACTCAATACGCGTATCAGGTGAGTTCATGCCCCACTGTTTACATAACCTCTTTTGGGGGAGATAGCATACTGGTATTTTACAAATGCTTTATTTATTTAAGATGTGTATAATATTAGTATACCATGATGAAGTCCTCACACTTTCGAATTGTTAATATTGAATACCAGGGAAACTTGGGTAGTACTACTGGGTCTGACGAGCCCCACCTGTGTGACTCGAGGTCAACCAGGTGCAATTTGTCCTACGTACATTCGTCACGACATGTTAAGTCGTGACAGGAGGCAAACATATCACAGTCAGCTTTAATTGCGAAATCACTATATATTAATATTTATTTGTTAATGGACTTGCTATCTATTACAATACACGTGCTTATATATATAATGATTGTTAAACTGTTATGTTTATACGCATACTCTTGAACTCACCAACCATTGTGTTGAATTTTAGTATGCTATTCTTAGGTCGATAATCTGGATTGCCGATAGGAGCACTGCACGAGTCAGCATGCATTCCAAAGACTTAAACTACAAACATAATTGCTTGTCTTTTACTTATGGTTTTCAAATATTTGGTTGACACGTGTTTTTCCATATGATACATTTTGCATACTTTGGGTTTGTTTTATTTACAATACGCTTCTGCACAATTTTTAAAGTTTGAACTATGGTTTGTTTTATTTTAAACGTGACATATAGAGTCGTTTCGAGTAACTATTGACTGTGATCCTGGTTTGTTCACACGCCTTGTGGTAAAACCCTGCACGTGGATTTTGAGGGTGTGACAGATTGGTATCAGAGCCATTGGTTATAGAGAACTAGGTTGCATACACACTATACTATAACCACACACAGTTAGTTAGTTACTTGTTCCTGATTTCTCTACTGTATACTCATTGGCACACACCTCACACTCTCTGCAGCATGGCATCCTCATCTAGAGCCCCTGGTAAGCAACCAGCATCACCCACCCGATCCGAGTCCCCACCTCTTGGACCAGTACCCAATGATGGATGCGACTAGCCTCGCTTAGACTATACAGAAGGAGAGTTTGACTGGGATCAACCGTTTGTGCCACCTGAACGCGACCCTCCGCGAGACTAGAGTTTTTATCCTGAGTTCGTGGACCATATTACTTATAGGGAATGTGTACCTACCTCGAGGCCTAAAACTAGAACCAACACCGAACAACCACTACCTTCACTCCCGAGGACGGTGCAGTCCAACGAGCAAGTGATTGAATCGTTAGTCACAGCTCTGGACATGGAGCAACACCGGGTCAGGCGACTCACGAGCGATGTTTGTACACTATAGCACGAGGTGTACACACTACGACACCAGCTGGATGCACTCGAGGAGCACCATGGTAAGACCTTGGAGGGGTGTTACCAAATGAGGGACGGTTACCAGACACTTAGTGGACGTATGACTGCACGAGAGCAGCGCGACGAAACAGCCGACAACAGGATTGCTGCTTTAGAAGCTCAGTTGGCGGCTCTTCAAATCGCCATAGCTCCTGCTCCTGTACATGCCCCCGAGGAGGAGGAGGAACCCGAAGAGGAACCTGAAGAGGAACCCGAAGAAGAGCCTGTGGAGATGGAAGATGACAGTGACAGGTCGGATATCGTTGATTGATTCTATTTTTCTTTTTCCTTTAAATGACTTGGACTATGTAGCGTTTCTTCTTTTGAAACCTATGTGAGAAGGGTTGTTTCCCCACTTGAACTAGAAACTTAAATTTTGACATTGGTGAATACATTGTGACTTATCTACAATTTATTTATCTTGGTTATCATTTTTGTTTTGAATGTTGTGGATGTGATGATTCATTATTTCTTATTGTTTACTATACTTCAATGAGATAAATATGTTTGATGTTACTCATTATTGTATTTGTGAATGTAAAGTGAATAATGGACGCCCGAGGACGTGGACGTGGTCGAGGATGCGCGCGCGGGCGTGGACGTGGTGCCGGTGACCAAGGCGCCGGTGACCAAGGCGCCGGTACTATTAATATGACCCCTGCGGAATTGCCTGCTTTAATAAATGCACAAGTCCAGGCAGCGGCAGCTGCTGCCCAAGTAGGACAGGCCGCAGGTAAACGATAATGGAAAAGTTTGTCAAATACCCTAGTTAATCGAATAAGATATCTAGTCAATACTTATCGTGTTAAAGCAGCACCACTAACGTGTACTTACAAGTCCTTTATGGACTGTAAGCCACACACCTACAATGGAACCGAGGGAGCTGTAGGGTTGGTAAGGTGGTTTGAGAAGACGGAGTCCGTGTTCTCAAAGTGTAACTGTCCACCTGCCGACCAGGTGAAATACGCTACTGGAATGTTGGATGGTGCTGCATTGTCCTGTGGAATGCTCAAGTGAAGATGCTAGGGCAAGCCATGGCAAATGAACTCCCTTGGAATGAGTTTAAAGACATGATGACCGAGGAGTACTGTCCTCGAAATGAAGTACAAAAACTGGAAATAGAATTCTGGCAGCTGAAGATGCAAGGTTCAGAAATTGAGGCTTATACCACGAGAACTCATGAGCTGGCCAACCTATGTCCAGGGATGGTGAACGAGATGCACAAACGAGTGGAACACTACATTCGGGGATTGGTGCCAGAGATTAGGAGTATGGTGACTTCCTCCAACCCCGCTACTATCCAGCAAGCTATCCGCCTAGCCCATAAACTGACTGATGAAGCTGTGGAGCAAGGAAGGTTACCAAAACGGGGCGCTGTGGCAAACGTGCCCGATAACAAGAGGAAGTGGGATGCCTCCAACACCAACAACAATAACAACAATAAATCATCATCGTCCGGTGGTCAACATCAAACTCAGCAACAACCACCGCAGCGACAACAAAGGAGGTTCGACAACAATTGTAATTTCAAGCTGTCAGCCTCGAACAATCAAGGACCGAGCGGCTATGGTGGTGAACAGCCGAGGTGCACGCGGTGCAACTATCATCATGTTGGAAGATATGACAATTACAAGTATCAGCGGTGTGGCAAAATAGGACACTTGGCCAAGGATTGCCGTGGTGAGTTGGTTAGGAAGCCACAGCAACCTCAGGAGACACCCAAGGGTTGCTTTGAGTGTGGAAAAGAGGGACACTACAGGCGAAACTGCCCGCAGCTGAGGAAGGACGGTAATGGCAATGGCCAAAACAACAACAACCAAGGCAACAACAACAACAATGATGGAAACGGCAATAGAAATAGTGGTAACAATAATGGAGCCAAAGGGAGAGCCTTCGTCATTGGCTCAGGTGAGGCTCTAAATGACCCTACAACTGTTACTGGTAGGTTCTCTGTCAATGGATGTTTTGCTACCGTACTGTTTGATACTAGAGCCGATAGGAGTTTCATATCCTTAAAGTTCTGTAGTCTTTTAAGTGATATTCCTTCTGCCTTAGAATCCAAATATACCGTAGAATTGGCCGACGGCAAACAAATCCATGTAACACACATGCTTATATTGTAAGATAGAACTCGCTGGTCATACCATCGCTATAGATCTTATGCCTGTTACACTGGGAAGTTTTGACGTGGTGGTAGGCATGGATTGGCTTTCTGATAATCAAGTGGAAGTCATATGTCACGAGAAAATCATACGAATTCATGTTGGTGACGAAGCCCTTACAGTCAGAGGCGATAGGAGTGGTGCAGTGATGGGCATCATCTCTTACATGAAGGCACAAAAGTTATTACAAAAAGGTCGATTGGCCATTCTGGCACTCGTCACTGGTAAGCAACCGAAGGAAAGGCGAATGGAGGACATACCCGTGGTACGAGATTTCCCAGAGGTGTTTCCAGAGGATCTTCCTGGACTACCACCTCATTTCCAAGTGGAATTCCAAATTGAACTGACTCCCGGCGCATCCCCGATTGCTAGAGCACCTTATCGATTAGCACCGAACGAATTGCAGGAGTTGTCATCACAACTTCAGGAGCTTCTAGATAAGGGCTTTATCTGACCTAGCACATCACCTTAGGGAGCCCCTGTTCTCTTTGTTAAGAAGAACGATGGCACGTTTTGAATGTGCATCGATTATAGGGAGTTAAACAAAGTCACAGTCAGAACCGATACCCTTTACCTCGTATTGATGACTTATTTGATCAGCTTCAGGGATCCAGCTATTATTCAAAGATCGACTTGAGGTCTGGTTATCATCAACTCAGAGTCCATGAGTAAGACATCTCCAAAACTGCATTCGTACACGTTATGGTCATTACGAGTTCTTGGTCATGCCTTTTGGGTTGACAAATGCACCTGCGGTGTTCATGGACCTCATGAACCGCGTGTGCAAACCCTATCTCGATCAATTTGTTATTGTGTTTATCGATGACATACTGATATACTCTAAGACCAAGGAGGACCATGAAGAGTATCTACGATTAATCTTGGAACTATTGAAGAATGAGCAACTGTACGCTAAATTCTCTAAATGTGACTTTTGGATACGCGAAGTGCAATTTCTGGGTCACATTGTTAATGAGAAGGGAATACATGTTGATCTTGCCAAGATTGTGGCGATAAAGAATTGGGCTATACCCAAAACACCGAGCGAGATAAGGCAAATTCTGGGGTTAGCAGGGTATTACTGACGATTCGTAGAGGGATTCTCTAAGATCGCACAACCTCTCACAGCCTTGACCCACAAAGGAACGACATACAAATGGGGAAAGTCAAGAGGCGGCTTTTCAGCTATTAAAACAGAAACTCTATAGTGCACCGAAATTGGCACTGCCAGAGGGAACAGATGATTTCGTGGTGTATTGTGACGCATCCATTCAAGGATTGGGTTGTGTCCTGATGCAACGCGACAAAGTTATAGCTTACGCCTCGAGACAACCAAAGTTCACGAGAAGAATTATACCACCCATGACCTGGAATTGGGTGCAGTAGCTTTTGCCTTAATGATTTGGAGATATTACTTGTACGGTACCAAATGCACTATCTACACCGATCACAAGAGTCTTCAGCATATCTTTGAGCAAAAGGAGTTAAATATGAGGCAACGATGTTGGGTGGAACTTCTGAATGATTATGATTGCACTATCAAGTATCATCCTGGAAAGGCGAATGTAGTTGCCGATGCCTTAAGCCAAAAAGAAACAGCTACACCCAGGTGGGTGCGAGCCTTACAACTTACAATTAGTACCCATCTACCCGAACAATTTAAGGAAGCACAGATAGAAGCCTTGAAAGAGGAAAATATTGGTTTTGAGTGATTACGGGGAATGGATAAGCAATTGGTAGTGAAAGAGGATGGAATTCGGTACTTCATGGATAGACTTTGGGTACCTGTCTATGGAAACCTGAGAGATTTGGTTATGAGTGAGGCACACAAGTCTAAATTCTACATACATCCTGGATCTGACAAGATGTATCACGACCGAAAGGCGCATTATTAGTGGCCTAATATGAAGGCGGATGTAGCTACGTATGTGAGCAAGTGTTTGACCTTCTCGAAGGTGAAGGTGGAATACCAAAAACCATCCGGACTGTTACAACAACCCGAGATACCAATGTGGAAATGGAACAAATTTCTATTGATTTTATCACGAAATTACCCCGGACTAATACTGGTTGTGACACAATCTGGGTTATTGTGGACCGGTTGATGAAGTCCGCTTACTTTCTAACGCTGAGTGAGTTCTAGTTTTATAAAAAATACTTTACGTCTGTTTAAAGCATTTCCTTTACTTTCGCACGTGATCATGCATCATACATACAACTAGATAAGAATCATTATTTTCTTTCATCGTCGTTCGTTTCATACTTTATTGCACATTTCATACTTTATCTTTATCTTTCACTTCTATCTATATCCCCTATCATATGATATACCCCTACGTCATGCTTGAAAGATGGTCCCAGGCCGAGGTCTATAAATAAACCCCAAACATTGTGCACAAACCTGACTCCAGTATCGGGGCAAGTGAAAAGGACCCCGTTTTGTACTTTTGATCAATCTCAAGTATTAGACTCCTCTATTCATAGGCTAGCTAGGTCTTATATAGTTAAGCTAACAACACACGGTTATGAACCACCTTTCATTTTGCTATTCGTAGGCTAGCTAGGGCCCAAACGAAACCTACATAGCCATCCATTATATTCATCAATAATCATACATTAGTAACATAACACGAGTTTCTACACGAGTTACATACCTAAAACACCTTGATTCTTCACTTTCTCTCTCTAAACAATCGTTTTCTCTCTCTAGCAGCAGCGTTTTTAGCGTGAGTACGGGTCAGGCATGGGTGTTCTCAGCTATTTATACCCAGTCAAACTTTTCGCGTACTTCTTGCGCGAAAAGTAATTTTTATGCGAGAACTTCATTTCGAGCGAGAAGTTCCCTCTTCGCGCGAGAACTTCGTCCTGCCTTGTTTACTTGAAATTTTCGGGCGTTACAAGTCCACCGCCCTTATTTAGGTTTCGTCCTTGAAATAAGGGTAATGTTTCCTGGTCTCTTCCTCGGTTTCCCAAGTGGACTCCAACCCCTTCATGTGCGTCTGTTGTACTCGCACAAGAGAAACCAATTTATTCCTTAACCTCTTATGCTCCCTATCAATGATGGCCATGGGTTGCTCCACATAATTGATCCGTTAGTCGACCTCGATATCCCCATGTTGCATGATCATATCCTCATTGGCTAGGCACTTTCTCAGATGAGATACATGGTACGTCAAGTGAATTCCACTTAACTCACCGGGTAGCTCTAACTTATAAGCCACCTCTCCTACCCATGCGACAATCTTAAATGGCCCAATATACCTCGGGCCCCACTTTCGTCTCTGTCGTCCATCTTGAATTCGATTTGTCTACACCACTTGTCAGCATACGACTTCTGCATGTCATTTGTTGCCTTCATAAAGGCCTTGATTTTATCCAACATTTCGGTCGTAGCCTCGATCACCTCAATACTCCCCAACTCCTTCTGCTCGATGTCGCCATAACATACGGGCTCCTGCACTTCCTATCATATAACGTCTCGTAAGGAGACACACCAACTTAAACCAAAGTCGATGACGCAAGCCCGAAGCATATCCTCCAGCGTCTGAATGGTTCTTTCCGACTGACCATCTGTCTCGGGATGTTAAGCCGCACAAATATGTAACCTTGTCCCCATCGCATCGTCAAATCTCTTCCAAAACATCAATGTAAACCAAGTGTCATGATGAGTCATGATAGACACCGATACACCGTGACGAGTTACAATCTCATTGACAAAACAAATCCACCAATCGCTTGGATGAATACGTCTCACGGATCGGCCAGAAATGAGCACTCTTCGTCAAACAGTCTACTATCACCCACCCATATGGCATCGTCGCCCCTTTCCGTGCGCGGCAAGTTCGTAATGAAGTCCATGGTGATGTGCTCCCACTTCCACTCGGGTATATCCAAAGGTTGGATCTTCACGCATGGCTTCTAGTGCTCCGCCTTCACTTGGAGACAAGTAAGGCACTTACTTACTACTACGCTACGTCGCGCTTCATTCCTGGCCACCGATAATTCTTTTTCATATCCTGATACATTTTCGTAGCACTAGGATGAGTTGAGTATCGAGTCTTATGAGCCTCATTCATGATCTTTCCACGTAGATCCCCATAACAAGGAATCCACATCCGTCCAGATCGGGTTCTCACACCAAGAGTGTTCTCACCCAACTCTGCGACTAGACCCGTCATATGTTCAGTATTAATCTGATCTTCCTTCAGTGCTTCATCCTGAAAATCCTTGACCTTTTTCATCACATCAGATGTCATAACCAACTGATAAGCCTTCACTCAAATTGGCTCGGGTCTTTCTTTTTGGCTAAGGGAATCGACCATAATGTTCGCCTTGCCTGGATGGTAATGGCTCTCACAATCATAATCCTTTATAAGCTCTAACCATATCCTTTGCCTCATATTCAAGTCCTCTTACTCGAAGAAGTACTTCAAGCTTTTGTAGGTGAAGATGTTGAAGGTCATTTGGAGGCTCGGGAGGTGCTTACAACACTTGAAGAAGCTTGGGATTGTCTAAACATCATTCATTGTGGATCACCGGTTTGATTGTTCCATTTCAACGATAAATTCATATTTATCTTCTATGTTGTTTGTTGTTATGTTCAAGCTCATTATGAGCTAAACACTCATTATCATCCTAATTGGATGAAACTTGTATAATTTGTGATGAACTATGGTGTGATTTATATTGTGTTAATGTTATGGTGGTCTTAGGAAAACTTTCAGTGGGTAGCACCTACATTTGAATGTAAGTTATAAACTTATGATTTGTAATTGTGAATGTCATACAGTGTTGAGAAACGTATGATCAACTTTTATTCGCGAAACCGGTCATCATAATAAATCCATGGCTAATTAACTAGAGATGGTTATTAGAAATCATATCACCTTAAATTTCTAATCATTTACGGGTTCCCTTTATTAGTCTGAGAAATCTATAGTAATTGTAAGGTTTTCTAAAATTAATGGTATGCTAGAAAGGAACTTGATCAACTCTCTTCTTACATTAAGTTATGTTTTCAGAAATTGTATGTCGAAAGGGTCACAAAAGATTTACCTACATTACTAGGGCTTTGACCTAAGCAGTAAATCTCAACCTGACGTGGTCCTAGTCACTACGTAGCGAATAGACGAGAAATCATGCCAGCTCACATTTATAAACATTAACACAATTACTTTAATCAATATCTTTAATCACGCCACCAATTCATCACAGTTACACAAGTGTAATCTAATTAGGATGATAGCCTTTATTCCCTGGTTTTAAATCCAAAAGTTTAAACCTTGTTTTACTTTATTTTCATTACTATTTCTAAAACTGTAAAAAATCTTAATTACATCAAGGCAACTTATCATATTCTCAAACAACAACCAAATCTAGTAGTCACTCATTAAGGTTGTTGAGTAGGCTAGGTGTGTCCACGGATTGATACTCGGTTCTTACCTTCACTATATTACCTCACGATAGGTACACTTGCCTTTTGTGTGTGTAGTTTAGTGTTAGTAATAAACAATTAAAATTGAATCTGTGTGAAAAACCTTTATTAAAATATATTTACTTTTCACATGCATCTAGTTTTTGGCGCCGTTACCGGGGATACAAGGCAGTTTTGAAAGGCAATCTAAATTTTTGACTATCTTGTTTATATCTTGTTAATATATTTTTGAATTTTTGTAGGTAGTTTGGTTTAGTTAGTTAGTTACGTTTGCTTGATTCATTCTATGTCTTAGTTTACGCTTCTTTAAGTTAGTGTATGTTCGACTCGTCTAGTCCTGAACTTGTTTCGCCTCTTTCGTAACCCGAACGACTTTTCCGTCAAAGGTTACGTGAAAGACCACGACAAATAACAATAATCATCGAAGAAGACGTTTTGGAAGGAACACCATCCAAAGAAGACATGGATAGCCAAGACGAGGAGATGAAGATGACACACTATGCCACACCGTCAATCAATGGTAATGAGTCTAGTGTTGTCCAATGAGCAATAGTGGCTAATAATTCTGAGATTAAGTCTAGTGTTATCCAACTCGTAGAAAACCCTGTTTAGTTCTATGGATTGCAAGACAAAGACCCAAAAGCTCATATCTCATGATTCCTTCATATCTGTGCAACCTTTAAAATCAATAACTGTTCAGACGATGAGATTAGATGAAGACTTCTTCGATATTCACTTCGCGGCCGTGCCATTGACTGGCTTGATTCACTTGACTGGGCGGAAATGGCTATACAATTCCTGTTGAAATACTTCCCACGCAATCGCACTACCAAACTAAGAAGCAGCATCACGAGCTTTCGCCAAGACGATGATGAATTATTGCACGCAACATCAGAGAGATACAAAGGTCTCCTTTGAAGATGCCCACATCACGAACTTGATCTGTGGCTGCAGTGTCAAACTTTTTATGATGCAATCAGTGCAGCACAAATAAAAGCTGTAGACCAAAGTGCGGGACGAGATTTCGGAAGTGTCACGCTAATAGAGGCATACCAAGCGCTAGAAAGAGTAACTCAGAAGAGGTCTGCTTATAATCTCTTAAGAAACAAACCCAGTTCCAAAGGTATTCATCAAGTAGACTCTGAGACATTGATTACAGCCCAGTTAGAAGCTCTAACCAAATGATTCGAGCAATTGCAAGCCAAACTGAAGAAAACTCCAACATGATGCAACACATGCGGAAATTCACACAAGACCAACGAATGCCCATAAGGCATTATCATGGATGAAGATGTTGACTACGTAGCAAGCCCAAATAACTCGTATAATAACAACTCAAATTGGAGGAGCAACTCGAATTACAGAGAAGCTGGTAACAACCAATCATGATCTGGATTCAACCATAGGCCACCTTACCAACAATAGAAACCACCATACCAAGGTCCAAGCAGTAGTAACCAAGATTGTGGAGCATCATCAATGGAAGACTTATTACAACAATTGTTGATTACCACGCAAGTGATAGAAGTATACATCCAGAAATCATATTGAAGAAATGAGGATAGGTTCCAAAGAAACAAGGCTGACATCAAAAGCAACAAAGCATCGTTGCAAACCATTGAAAACCAAGTAGGTGAGATAGCACAATTAAATCTGCCAGACGCCACGGTGCCTTGCCTAGCAACATTGTGACAAATCCTAATGCTCAAGTCAAAGTCATCACCACAAGTAGTGGCAAAACCACTCAAGGTGATGCACCTGCACTATAGCCCATTCTTGAAGAAAACAAAATCGAAACTCCATGTAATGCAAGTGAAAAGCAAAAGCAACCTGTTGTTGTTGAAGAACCAGCCAAGAAATACATGCCACCGCCACCCTATGTTCCACCACCTCCATATCCTAGTTGTTTGAAACATCAATGAATGGAGGTACAAATGGCAAATTCCTAGGGTTGTTCAAGAAACTCCACATCAATCTGCCCTTGGTGGAAGCCTTAACCAAATGCAAAATTATGCTAAGTTTTTAAAGGGTGTATTGTCAAACAAAAAGAAACGAGAAGATTTATCACACGTAGTTTTAAATGACGAATGCTCCGTATTTCTTCAAAACAAACTGCCTCAAAAGATGACTGATCTAGGGAGTTTTACCATACCTTGCCTAATAGGAAATCTTTCTGTTAGTAACGCGTTAGCTGATTTAGCTACTAGCATTAACCTCATGCCTTATGCGGTTTTTGAAAAGATAAACTTAGGTGAACCTAGACCTACCCGTATAAGCATCCAGTTAGGTGACCGTTCTGTTAAATATCCGAGGGGCATCGTTGAAAATCTCTTAGTAAAAATTGACAAATTCATATTTCCTGTTGATTTTGTGATCCTTGACATGGATGAGGATAAGAATGTTCCTCTTATCCTGGGTCGATCTTTCTTAGCAACTGCTTGAGCCCTCATCAATGTTTGCACCGGCAAACTCACGCTCTGAGTGGATGAGTAGGAAGGGACATTTGACATATGAAAATCCATGAAATATCCTCAACATCATGATGATTCACTCTATTATATTGATGTCTACGACATAGAACGTCGATGCCTGCATCTCCTCAGCATCATCGATAACCTGCTAACTATTTTGCATACAAAAGTCAGCGACACTGAGTGAGTTCTAGTTTTATAATAAAGTACTTTACTTCTGCTTAAAGCATTTCTGAAACAAATGATCCCTTTCCAATATACCTCAGACTCAACTTCCCTCGCTTTCTGAAACAGATGATCCCTTTCCAAGGCGAGTGTATCAACATAACTCTGTTGCCCACCTTATATTTGATCGGTCTACGTCTCTTGTCGTCATACGACTTCTGCCTGTCCTTCACTACCTTCATTAAAGCCTTGATATTATCCAACTTTTTGGTCATAGCCTCGATCACCTCTATAGTCCCCAACTCCTTCTACCCGATATCACCCCAACATACGGACGTCCTACACTTCCTACAGTATAGCATCTTGTAAGGAGGCATAATAATGCTGACATGATAACTATTGTTGTATTAGAATTCTGCTAACGGCAAGTGTTCGTCCCAACTTCCACCAAAATCAATGACGCATGTCCGAAGCATATCGTCTGGCGTCTGGATGTTTCTTTTCAACTAACCTTCTGTCTGGGGATGGTAAGTCGTACTAATATGTAACCTCGTTCCTACTGCACAAACACCACTTCCCCGAAGCTTTACTAAACGAAAAATACATAACCATACATTATATTCATCAATAATCGTTCCTTAGTATATAACAACCGTTTTCTCTCTCTAAACAACCATTTTCTCTCACTAGCAGCAGCACTTTTCATGTGAGTATGGGTTAGGCTTGGGTGTTCTCAGCTATGTATACCAGTCACACTTTTCGCATACTTCTTGCGCGAGAAGTACTTTTTGTGCGAGAATTTCATGTCACGCTCGAAGTTCCTTCTTCGCGTGAGAACTTGATCCTGCCTTCTTTACTTGAAATTTTTTAGCGTTACACACAACTTTGATGACTGGTGTTCTGTGTGGCGTTGTAGATGTTGCTAAATCAATATTTTAGATCTATGAGCTTAGCTCTTAGGATTCATCATCTTTAAGATAAAATACTCAAAGTTGAGATGGGTGTATGTGTGTGAATCTAATAACATAAGAAATATAAGATCATAATAAGATGATTTCATTAAAGTTTATAGACAAATTACAATGGAAATT
Source organism: Flaveria linearis (assembly GCA_024085815.1). Lineage (NCBI taxonomy): Eukaryota > Viridiplantae > Streptophyta > Magnoliopsida > Asterales > Asteraceae > Flaveria > Flaveria linearis. The sequence continues at coordinate 82,717,534 of CM044008.1, read as the reverse complement.
ATACATGAACTCTAAAGAACAAACCCACCCAAATGAAATTTTCTCCTTGGGTGGTTAAATCACACATAGAAAACATACACATTAATTGTACTAGTGGGTTTCTATTTATCGGTGACTTGGGAATGTTACATCATAAACCCTAATTTTGATTATTCTTTTTTATTGATTTTGGCTATTCTGTGTTGACTCTTGATTATTTTCTTTTTTTCAACAACATGCTCCCTAAATCTGTAAAATGAGATCTTTAGTCGGATGTAAAAGTGATTTGGTATGCTTTAGTTTATTGTCTTTTTGAGCCCAACAATACTCCCTCTAAGCTGATGCTTTCCAAACTCTAAAACTGAAGATCTTCTCTGTCACAAATCTTCTTCATTAACTGATTTTCTGACATACGTCATAGTAGTTCTCCCCCCTCACATTCAATATCTCCTAATTTAATTTTGAGAAATGATAGAATCTCTTGAGAATGCATCTTTTCTATTAGATATAGATTGTATCAGTTTGGATTATAGTTTATAACATAACTGTAAGCATTAGAATGTATTAGGCATATGATGAGGCTTTGAATTCTATTAAACAACATTAGAAACATTAATCAATCTTGAAGACATTTCACTCTAAGTAAGATGATAACTTCATTTATTAGAGAACTTTTATTCCTATTGATTGATGTTTGTCCAACTGTTCTGCTCATCAGCTAGACACAGGTTAAAAATAATTATCACAGGATGTAGACTTGTGTACTTTAGAGAGAGTGTCTGACAGTTGTACAAATTAGTGAAACAAACAAATATTATGTAAACATTGTTGATTTCTTATTGAATTCTTTTTCTTTCCTTTGAAAGAAAATAAATATGCAAACTTCCTACAATAATCCAGATTCATATCGTTCAGTTCATAAAAATCATCATATTATGCTTTACTATTTCTTGTTAATTCACATTCATATGTGAGCAAGCTTAATTCAGTCATATTACATGAACGTAATCTATTTTGGTTTGATGGTAAATGTTAAATCATGAACGACGAAACAACCGAAAACTCTAGATTTCAGCATTGGCCTTAAACGGCTGAAACAGACCAAGTGCTGAATCAAGTGCCGAAGTGCATATGCGGAATGACTGTTGATCAACATATGCCAGGTAACTGCTGACTACATGTGCTGAAAGACTTTTTATCAGCATATGCAGATCAACTGCAGATTAGCAGTAAACTCCATGATCCGTTGATCGACTCGTACTGAATTGTAAACTTTGTACAAAACAAATTAATCAAGTGAATATTTTGAAAGAACTTATTGTGTATTTTTCTTTACTTAAAGTATTTGAGTTGCAATAATAAGTAACTAGTTAGATTCCGCATTTGTTAGTTACTGATCTAAGAAGAAGTTCTTGTTTGTCTAAACCAACCCGATCCTACAAGTGGCATTAGAGTTTTCCCTCTTGATTTGCATGAAATCAAATTTCAAAAAATCACTTATTTCTTCTTTTTAGCACACAATCAAACACCACCTATCCTCATATCTCTCTACCCTCTTAAAATGACTGTTGTAGACATGTTTAGTAAACAAAATTTGGAGAATGAGACTCAGACCAAACCTCCCATGTTTACTCCAAATGACTATGATACCGGGAAAATTAGAATGGTGGATTTAATAAGGAATAAAGATATAAGACATGATTAAAAATGGATGTGGATTCAAAGTCTCTATGGCTTATTAGAATGAGTATACCCAATAGCATCATGCATGGCTTAAAGAAATTCACAACTACTCTGTTATGGGAAGCTTTGAAAGTCAGATTTGAATGAACGGAGGACATAAAGGATAAGTAAAGAGATGTCTTGAAACAGAAGTTCAAAACTTTTGGTTTCATAAGGGGAGAAACCATGACTGCTACATATCTTAGATATGTTGAACTACTAGACTCTCTATATGAAGTTGGAGTGGAGATGGAGGATAATGATATTCTCAGAAACTTCTTAACATACTTACCAAAAACTTGGATAGTTTATACCATGGATATCAGAAGAACTCAGAATCTGAAGATAATGCCTCTTGATGTAACACCCGAAATTTAGTCAAGTAAAAGAAAAGGAAAACAATAAGAAAAAGGAAATAAAAAGTATCTTGCAAGAATGGGGAAAGGAGAAAAGTGGAGGGGGGACAAAGTGTAAATAGGACAAAACTTATTATTTTATGTTCGAAAGGGGTATGGCCGCCCATGCATCTGCTTTTTCCACCACTGTCAATCGACTGAAAAAGAGAAGAAGAAGAAGTGAAGTTTTTCTCTCGGTTTTATAAGAAGAAAAGGCTGAGATTTCGCAAATTGGTGAGTGTTTTATGTGTTTTTGTGTCGGTTTTGTTGGGTTTTCTTCCTTAAAATCGATATTGAAGTGTTCTATGTGTTTGGTTGTTTATTTTGGTGTGTTTTAGGTGTTCGAACTCTTGGTACCTTTAAGTTCGGTGGAGTTTTACTTGAAGACCACTTTAGGTGAGTTTTAGAACTCTGGATCTTCTTTTAAACTTTTTCGGGCTGAAATGCATGTTAAGATGTTTTAAATGAATTATGTATCAACCTGTATGTATGCCATGCACCCAAACAGGGTCCATGCTCATGAAATTTTTGCTTAGAAAACATAATTGTAGTTCATGCGCCCGAATAGTTCCCATGCGCCTAAGGTTTTTGCTAAAATATCATAAGTACCTGCCCATGCGCCTAAATAGTGTCCATGCGCCCAATAGTCACTCATGCGCCTAAGTCTTTCCCATGCGCCCAATAGTCACTCATGCACCTAAGTCTGTCCCATGCGCCCCTACCCAAAAATGGCTAAGTGTTAGTCATGGCCTGAACAGTACCCCATGCGCCCAGGAATGGTTCCCAGGTGTCTAAGTGTTGGCTCATACGCCCACATAGCGTCCATGCGCCCAAGCAGTACTCATGCTCCAACATAGTGCTCATGCGCCTAGAACACTTCGAAAATTTCTGAAATTTTGGTAAAAATAAAAATTTTAGGGTTTGACCCTGGACTGATTTGATAGTTATATTTGTTTATTTTATGCACTTTAATGGTCTTTTTTATGTTTCATATTATGTATTATTATTATTATATGACTTTACGTGGTGTGTTTAAGCTCGTACACGTGAAGTATTATCATAATGGAAGTGAAAGATTGATGATATTAAAAGTGGAACATAAAGAATGAACAAATGAAAAGTATTGCAAGCAAAATGAAAGGAGGTTCACAACTCATTATCAGTTTCTAGCTCAACTGTGTGTAATATAGCGTGCGATTTTGGCTAACCCTTGAGGGTTCACACACAGGGGGATCGGTCTTGGTGATTGATCCATACATATGAAACGGGGTCCTTGTCACTTAACTCCGGGAATGAGGTGGCTTCATGCTCAATGATGGGGGTAAAGTTATGAGAGGATCTTGAAATAGTGAAAGATAAATGAAAAAGTACGAAACGAATGAATGCGTAAGATGATGAAAGATAATCAAGAATATACCATGATGTATGTACGCTGTATGCTCACATGCGAAAGTAGAGGAAGTATTTTTACAGAAAAGGATATTTTTATATATCTATAACAAGGTATTTTAAATGATTTTAAACTAGAACTCACTCAGCAACACTGACTTTTATGCATTTTCAGTTGGCAGGTAATTATTGCTGAGGATGGCACGCGGGTGAAGCTACTCGGCAGGGTAAGATTGGCATCCATTTAGGCTTAATGATATTGTTGTTTTGTAATGCAATTAGAAGATCCTTTTGTAACTAATGAAACAATGACGTATTGCTTAACAATAGTAATTACTAATGAAATGAATGGTCTTTATTAACTTAATCCCGCTGCTTAATATTCTGAAATATACATTGTTTTATATGATTAATGTTATGATTGACTAACTGTGAGGTCTCCGGGAACGGGGCCTTACACTTGAAGAGTTATATCACATCCTCAGTGCTTATCAAATGGAGTTGGATGCAGGTGAAGAATCACTGGGCAAATCTTCAAACCCCTCAATGTCATCAGCTCTCATGGCCTTAATACATGAGCCAGTTTATTAACCCTCTCACTCCCAAGTCTATCAAACTCCTATGGTGACTCATCAAGCACCTAAGATCACCTACCCTGAGTCTCCAACTGCTGAATCTTAATCATCACCATCATTCAGTAGATGGAATCAGCCAACCTCATCATCCTTTTCACAACCATATCCCACAAACTCTACTTTCATCACTGACCACGCCAACTTCTTTCAACTCTCTAAAAAAGATTTGGAGTGTATTCATACAGATGACCTAAAAGAAATATATATCAACTACCAGATAGCAATGATATCCTTCAGGGCAAAGCAGTTGCAGTAGAGAACCAGAAGAAAATCCCTAAAGTAGAGAACATCAAGATTTGGTATGAAAACAGCAAGGTGAAGTGTTTTAACTGTAACCAACTAAGACACTTTGCTAAGGAATGCAAAGCACCAAATTCTAACCAATCTCCTCCAAACTGTTCAAACCATCAATAATACGCAACTCATCAAGACCCTCCCTCCTCATTCAGCTAGAGAAATACAACAGTTGTAGGCTTAAGAGAAGAGGTGATTGACTAGAGACTCCAAGTGGAAGATGTCACACCCATCAACAATGCATTGATATATGGAAGCTCAACCTCCTTTTCTCAAGTAACACCTGAACCCTACTATACCCCTGAATGTATAGCTAAGGTTAGAAATCATAATTTGGATCTCATGAAAGATGTAGAAATAATCAATCTTGTTAAAACTAATTTTAAGAAAACTAACCATGAAGATCAAGTGTAGGTTGGACTCACCTTAGTTAGTTTGTTTATTTTGGTTTATTTGTAATAGGTTTAATGTTAGTTTATCCTATGTATGTGTCACATCCCGGCGGAAGCGCGAAACGATGTTCGGGTGTGACTAGCTTTTATCAGAGTGCATTAATTATAACAGAATAATATATAGAAATATTTTTAAATAAAACAACACCTGACATGTTTTATTCATAATATTCGAGGAATTACATCTATTACATAAGCTTTCAAAATCTGATGTAATTCTAACTACTTTTAACTACAGCATGTCTTCTTAATCCATAAATATACTCCCGTCAACGATGTTGACGATTATGGTCACACAGACTCTTTCCACAACTTCACCTTATCCGTTATGGACTTCGAAGCTATAATCAAAACTACTACTCATATTGTCCTGAAAAAGCATACTTAACGAAATCAACAAAAATGTTGGTGAGAACATAGGTTTATATATAACAAAAGTTATTTTGTTGATGTATTAGTTACAACCAAACCTGCACAACATAATCATACTGTCACGAAATAATTGTATCCTAACCCTCATTCCTGTTAGATACAGAAAAATAGTAACAACCCTCATTCGGTTGATACTAATCTTCACAAAATCGAGTAATATTGTATCCTAACCCTCATTCCGGTTAGATACAGGGAAATAGTAACTAACCCTCATTCGGTTGATACTAATTCTCCTAAGTAGCGCTACTAATATTACCAGACGGTTCCTCATTCGAACTAATGGTTGTATCACAAATGACAGTAAGTAACTCAAGTAAATCAAAATAATACATCAACCAAAATCGTATGCTTTTTCCCCCAAAACTTTACTGAATATAAAACGGTTGGAAAATGGGGCTATGAACTCACCGTATTCTTCACTTGAACCTAATAAAATAGTTCACAGTGTTAGATAATACTTCAAATCTTTTTCTGTTTTTCATTGACTGTAAAAATAGAAACATCTTCGGGCCTCCAAAATTACCCTTTTAATTGTTTCTTGATAATAATGTAATTTACTTTGTAAATTACAAAAATAACTCAAATATAGCTTTGTTTCTCTAAAAATCACCAATTTCTTACAGAAATTATCTTAATATTTTTAGAATCTTCTGTAATTTTTGTAGAATTTATTTTCCAACAGATTATTTGTTATAAGATCTACAAAATCACAAAAATTCATAAAAATTAGCTACTGCAGTAAATAAATTCTCATATTTTTAAATCTAACTTCAAATATTATATAGAACAATATATAATTAAATCACAGTCCCAATGTAATCAGAATAATTTCTGTCATTTCTCATAATAGTCCAAATATTCATCAAAATGTCCAATATTGTCCCATCAGTCCTCATAAGTCCATATATTTTCGCCCAACAGTCCAATAACAACATATAATTTTTATAGAATCTAACCATTAACAGATTAATTTCTGTGATTTTTATAAAGTTTCAATAAATAGTTAAAAATAGTTTCTGTTTATGAAAAATTCCAATATTTTTACAGAATACTTATTATATATAAGCAAACAACATATATTTATTCCATAGTTCATATCATACGATAATAGTTTCCGTATTTTCTTCAATAATCATAATATTTAACAAAAATAGTTATGTTATTCCATAATTCATGAAAATTATATATTCTGTACTAAGTGTTTTAATATTTCATCTATGATTTTATCCAGATTTATTATGTCCTTTAAGTATTTATTACGATTTATTTATTTCAGAATATATAAAAATTCGTATTTAAATCATAATAAGGTATAAAATTCTGAAATAATTCCAGAGGCTTTTATACATCAAAATAATCATTATGAGATTTTATCAGAATTTTCCCGATTTTATTTATATTTTTGGCTTTTTCTTCTATTTTCCATAAACAAAATAATTTGTATAAATTATTTTGTTTATCAAAATTATACCAAATTCTTCAGTTTATCATTTCAGTATAAAAACAAGTATTTTACATGTTTATTCCCACAATTGCTTTCATTAAACATTTATTTGATTTTTCTTAGTTTTTATGTTATAAATTTATAAAAATTTAATTTTTATATTTATAAAACACAAGGTTCTGGATTTTGGAACCTTGTTACTCAAGTTTTGAGGTTTCAAGACTTTCAAGATGGTTTTTGGTGATTACATCCATATGCATACATATACACATCGGTATGTATGTATATATATGTATATTAGTAAATATATGTAAACCAAGCTTTTAATTACCTTAGGTGATGTGTTAGATGGTGTTCTTCTTTCCTGGAATCCAAGAACAAGCTGTCGAGGTTGTAGATGGTGTTGTTGACTTGGTGGGGATCGGTTAAGATGATGATGTTGTCGGGTGATGGTGTTGTATGTGAGATAACCGAGAGGTGGTGGTGGATGTAAGGTGGTGATGATGGTGCGTTTAGAAGGAGATAGCAGAGGTGGTGATGATCGGGGTTGTGTGGAGATGATGGTGATCGATGGTGATGGTATTTGTGTTGCAAAGAAAACCGAGAGATAGAGAGATATGGTTTGGTGTGTGTTTCCTTTGAAGTTTGAAGGATTATTTAAGGTGAAAAGGAGTAGCTTGGGTGAGTCATGCTTAGCATGCAATGTGGCACTTTATGAGGTGTATAATGGTCTCAAGAAATCGAGGAGGGCTTAGGGAGCTGCCACCTCTCTTCTCTAGTGTGAAAAGGAGACTTTAATATTGTTTTGTTTGATGGTTTTATGGAAGCAACATACCGAGGCTTGGAAGGGGGTTTACGGGGGTGGTTTGGGATGTTGAGTGGTTTGGTGACAAGAAACCGAGGGGTAAAGGGGTGGGGATGGTTTCTTGAATAGGTGGTATGGTTAGGTGATATGGTGTGGTAGTATTTAGGGTAGGTTAATAGGGTAGTGTGTTTTGTTAGTTTGATTTGATTAATTTTTGGTATATATATATATATTCATGAAAAAGGCATCACTTAAACAATTTTATGAATTTATATAAAGTAATCATATAGTTATCAAATATACATATAAATATGGTATATGTATACGTAAAAGTTGGTATATACGTACACATATGTAAAATTTTCGGGCACATAATTCTACATTTATATCTAAACTATTATTATACATACATGCATGTAACATGCATATGTAGAAATATACCTATATATACACATGAACATGTATATCTTATGCACACGTATATATTTTATTTTAATTTGTCTAAATATCAATCATGCATATAAGCATGCACATAAAATATATGCACCTAACCTTCTAATAATTATATAAAATAAAATGAATAAAAAAATTTTAGGGTTGTTACATTCTCCCCCCGTTAAAAGAATTTCGTCTCGAAATTCAGTGGAGTGTACTTCACTTAATTCCTGTGGTAATTCCAACTTATTTGGTACTTTCAGATAGGTTCTGTCTCCAAAGTTTTCAATGCAATTATTACAGTTCTTAATTCTAGATCATGGGTGGTATAATTCTTTTCACTACCTCTAAGTTGTCTGAATGCCTATGCCATCGCCTTATTCTTAAAATAGATCAGAATGTCATTAATGAAGACTACAACAAATTTATTTAAGTAGGGTTTACACACTATATGATTTCGTACATTCTAGAGTTTGTGGTACTAAGTTCAGATAAGGTACTAAGGCAGTTTGAAATGAAACTTCTGTTTGCACCAATGTCAAATAAAACTCTAGCATACATGTTGTTAATGAGAAACATACCAGTTATGGTTTCATCTCCAACTTGTCTATTGTAATTATAACGTTCTAGCTTATCTATTGCTACATGAGGGAGCAGGGATTTAGTATTCATATGAGGGATTATGATCCAGAACATAATAGTATTAATAGACAAGAAATAACAGTGGCCAGGTGTTATTACTTATTTATTGCAATTATAATATTCTAGCCATTATCCTCCATGATTCACCAAACCCATTATCCAATACCTATGCAATTAATCAAATTATCTGAATATTAGTTAAACCAAATGGTATTACAAGAAACTTGTAATGTCCGTACCTAGTTCTGAATGCAGTCTTAGAAATATCATCTTCCTGTACTCTTAATTGATGATATCCAGATCTTAAGTCTATTTTTGAGAAATAACTAGCTCCTTGTAGTTGGTCAAACAGATCATCAATTCTAGGGAATGGGTATCTATTCTTTATAGTAACCTTATTAAATTCACCATAATCAATACATATTCTAAAGGTTCCATCCTTCTTTTTAACAAATAATACTGGTGCTTCCCAAGGGAATACACTAGAACGTATGAATTCTTTATCTAACGATTCCTGTAACTGAGTCATAAGTTCTTTCATCTCAGTTGGTGCTAAATGATAAGGTGTTTTGGCAATAGGGCTGTTCCTGGTATCAATTCTATTTTAAACTTTACCTAACGAGGGGGTGGTAATCCAGGTAGTTTATCAGGAAACATATTAGCATATTCATTTATAACAGGAACACTTTCCATATTTTCCTTATCAAATTGTGTATCAACAATATGAGCCAAGAATGCTAAACAATTCTTGTTGAGGTATTTTCGTGCTTTTTCACAAGTAATCAGTTTCACAATATTACATGGCCTATCACCATAAATACAGAGAATTTTATTTTCCTTAATCAAAGGAATCTTAATCATTTTCTTATCACAAATGATTTCAACATGATTCGCACTTAACCAATCCATCCCTACTACGATATCAAATCCACCTAACTTAATAGGTATCAGATTTATATCAAAACCGTACTCATCTAAATTCAAGATGCAATTAAGAATGATTTTATCAACTTCAATTATATTACCATCAGCTAATTGTATCACATAAATGTCACGTAATTTTTCAGATGTTAGACTAATTGATGGTCTAAAAGTATGTGAAATAAAACTGCGGGGTGCTCCGATATCAAATAATACTTTAGCGTACCGGTTATTGATAAGGAACGTACCCGTAACTACTTCTGGTTCGTGACGAGCTTCGTCAGCTTGTATCACAAAAGCTCTTCCACGAGGGTTGTTCTGGTTAGTTGGAGTCTTACCCTTTCGTTGTGGACATTCGTTCCGGAAATGATTTTCACTTCCACATTGAAAGCAGACGGTTTTGTTGCTAGTAGGGTTTCTACAGTCTCGGGAAACATGTCCCTTTCTTTTACAGTTGTAGCACACCACTATCATACAGTTTCCTGTATGATATCTCTGACAGATATTGCACTGTGGTGGTTCTTCTAATTTCTTTTCTTGAGTTGTTCCCAAAAAGTTTCTTGGTGGAGATCGGGTTATTCTTTTCTGAGGATTTTCACCAAATCTCTTTCCAGAATGGTTTTCAGTCCATTTCCTCTTTTCTCCTACCTGTTGGTGACTTAATGATCCATTCCTTATCATTTCATCTGTCAGACTTCCTGACAAGATTATTGCTTCCTGAAAGGTTTTGGTTCTAGCAGATTTCACTAATCCTCTTATTTGTGGCACTAATCCCCAAATATACCTTCCTATTCTTTTGGATTCTGGGGTTATCAGGTGTGGTACTAACCTGGATAGTTCATTATATCTATCAGTGTACTCCCGATGTGCTGCACCTTTCATTTCTAAGGCTAGGAATTCAGCTTCTAGTTTTTCTATCTCATTATAGGGACAGTATTTTTCTATTACCAGTTTCCTGAATTCTTCCCAACTCAGGTTATTCATAATATTCTTACCTTTAGTGAGCACTTCCATCTTCCACCAGGATTAGGCTTCTCCTTTTAAGGAATGTGAAGCAAACAGTGTTTTGAGATTTTCAGCACAGTTGCTAATTTCCAGAACTCCTTCCATATCATCTAGCCATCTTAGAGCTTGTACTGCTCCACCTTTGCCATCAAATTCCCGAGGTTTACAGGACATAAAGGTTTTGTAGGAACATCCTTTTGACATTCCATTCAAGATTTCTTCTTCCTGTTGTTCTTCCATGTTTATATTTTCAGTCCTTGCTGGTGGGTTTGAGGTAGCTCCAACATTCAGGTTTTGCTGAAGTTGGTTAATTAGGGTAGGTAAGGTAGCTTCTAGCTGTTGAGCTATCATCTGAGATATCCTATCATTCTCAGTGGTATCAGGGTTCACAGGGTTTACAGGTGTTTCTTCCCCAAGTCTGGTTCTAGGTCGCCCCACTCGAGCTGTTCTCCTGACAGGTTGAGTGTTTCTTTTTGGCGGCATGGTTTACTATAGTGAATTTCAGTGTTAGTATTGCAAATACATATCTTAACACAAAATTTATCTAACATAGATCAAATAAATATGTTAGCACAAAATACATATATCAGTTAAGTTCTTATTTCTCTTTATTCTAACAAATTAAACTATAAACTTTCAGTTTCTGCTAAACCATTTCCAAATTCTGATGAAAATACTTTTCTTGGATGTCCTAAGCTTCTTAATATCCTTTTGGATTTTCCCAGATTTCCAGCTATATCTTCTTAAGTTTCTTAAAAGTCTGTTGGGCTGTTTCTACCTGATCCAACTTTGGTTTAATAACTTTACCTTTATTCAGGGGAGAAACAGGAGGTTGTGTCTATATATCATCAGTTGGTATAGCTCTAAACCTGTTTCCACGTTTAACTTAAAACCTTGAGGTATTCTTCATTCCATTTGGGAAACATTTATATCCTGCTGTGGTTCTGATTCAGGCACTATTTCTTTAGGACTGCTATGGTATGGTTCTTCTGAAGGGTCGGTTTCATATTAAATACTATCTGGACTCATACTGCAAAATTTCTTAACAAGCTTTCACAAAAAGAGTTAGTCAAATAATCATTTAAAATTTTGTTAAAATCATAAGATCATGAAATTTCACATAATTCACATAATTCACATAAAATCATAAATTATATTTTGAGCTTATGGTTATAGTCTAGTTATTTACCTAAAATAACTAATTCTCTATAACCAATGGCTCTGATACCAACCTGTCACATCCCGGCGGAAGCGCGAAACGATGTTCGGGTGTGACTAGCTTTTATCAGAGTGCATTAATTATAACAGAATAATATATAGAAATATTTTTAAATAAAACAACACCTGACATGTTTTATTCATAATATTCGAGGAATTACATCTATTACATAAGCTTTCAAAATCTGATGTGATTCTAACTACTTTTAACTACAGCATGTCTTCTTAATCCATAAATATACTCCCGTCAACGATGTTGACGATTATGGTCACACAGACTCTTTCCACAACTTCACCTTATCCGTTATGGACTTCGAAGCTATAATCAAAACTACTACTCATATTGTCCTGAAAAAGCATACTTAACGAAATCAACAAAAATGTTGGTGAGAACATAGGTTTATATATAACAAAAGTTATTTTGTTGATGTATTAGTTACAACCAAACCTGCACAACATAATCATACTGTCACGAAATAATTGTATCCTAACCCTCATTCCGGTTAGATACAGAAAAATAGTAACAACCCTCATTCGGTTGATACTAATCTTCACAAAATCGAGTAATATTGTATCCTAACCCTCATTCCGGTTAGATACAGGGAAATAGTAACTAACCCTCATTCGGTTGATACTAATTCTCCTAAGTAGCGCTACTATATTACCAGACGGTTCCTCATTCGAACTAATGGTTGTATCACAAATGACAGTAAGTAACTCAAGTAAATCAAAATAATACATCAACCAAAAATCGTATGCTTTTTCCCCCAAAACTTTACTGAATATCAAAACGGTTGGAAAATGGGGCTATGAACTCACCGTATTCTTCACTTGAACCTAATAAAATAGTTCACAGTGTTAGATAATACTTCAAATCTTTTTCTGTTTTTCATTGACTGTAAAAATAGAAACATCTTCGGGCCTCCAAAATTACCCTTTTAATTGTTTCTTGATAATAATGTAATTTACTTTGTAAATTACAAAAATAACTCAAATATAGCTTTGTTTCTCTAAAAATCACCAATTTCTTACAGAAATTATCTTAATATTTTTAGAATCTTCTGTAATTTTTGTAGAATTTATTTTCCAACAGATTATTTGTTATAAGATCTACAAAATCACAAAAATTCATAAAAATTAGCTACTTCAGTAAATAAATTCTCATATTTTTAAATCTAACTTCAAATATTATATAGAACAATATATAATTAAATCACAGTCCCAATGTAATTAGAATAATTTCTATCATTTCTCATAATAGTCCAAATATTCATCAAAATGTCCAATATTGTCCCATCAGTCCTCATAAGTCCATATATTTTCGTCCAACAGTCCAATAACAACATATAATTTTTATAGAATCTAACCATTAACAGATTAATTTCTGTGATTTTTATAAAGTTTCAATAAATAGTTAAAAATAGTTTCTGTTTATGAAAAATTCCAATATTTTTACAGAATACTTATTATATATAAGAAAACAACATATATTTATTCCATAGTTCATATCATACTATAATCGTTTCCGTAATTTCTTCAATAATCATAATATTTAACAAAAATAGTTATATTATTCCATAATTCATGAAAATTATATATTCTGTACTAAGTGTTTTAATATTTCATCTATGATTTTATCCAGATTTATTATGTCCTTTAAGTATTTATTACGATTTATTTATTGCAGAATATATAAAAATTCGTATTTAAATCATAATAAGGTATAAAATTCTGAAATAATTCCAGAGGCTTTTATACATCAAAATAATCATTATGAGATTTTATCAGAATTTTCCCGATTTTATTTATATTTTTGGCTTTTTCTTCTATTTTCCATAAACAAAATAATTTGTATAAATTATTTTGTTTATCAAAATTATACCAAATTCTTCAGTTTATCATTTCAGTATAAAAACAAGTATTTTACATGTTTATTCTCACAATTGCTTTCATTAAACATTTATTTGATTTTTCTTAGTTTTTATGTTATAAATTTATAAAAATTTAATTTTTATATTTATAAAACACAAGGTTCTGGATTTTGGAACCTTGTTACTCAAGTTTTGAGGTTTCAAGACTTTCAAGATGGTTTTTGGTGATTACATCCATATGCATACATATACACATCGGTATGTATGTATATATATGTATATTAGTAACATATATGTAAACCAAGCTTTAATTACCTTAGGTGATGTGTTAGATGGTGTTCTTCTTTCCTGGAATCCAAGAACAAGCTGTCGAGGTTGTAGATGGTGTTGTTGACTTGGTGGGGATCGGTTAAGATGATGATGTTGTCGGGTGATGGTGTTGTATGTGAGATAACCGAGAGGTGGTGGTGGATGTAAGGTGGTGATGATGGTGCGTTTAGAGTGAGATAGCAGAGGTGGTGATGATCGGGGTTGTGTGGAGATGATGGTGATCGATGGTGATGGTATTTGTGTTGCAAAGAAAACCGAGAGATAGAGAGATATGGTTTGGTGTGTGTTTCCTTTGAAGTTTGAAGGATTATTTAAGGTGAAAAGGAGTAGCTTGGGTGAGTCATGCTTAGCATGCAATGTGGCACTTTATGAGGTGTATAATGGTCTCAAGAAATCGAGGAGGGCTTAGGGAGCTGCCACCTCTCTTCTCTAGTGTGAAAAGGAGACTTTAATATTGTTTTGTTTGGTGGTTTTATGGAAGCAACATACCGAGGCTTGGAAGGGGGTTTACGGGGGTGGTTTGGGATGTTGAGTGGTTTGGTGACAAGAAACCGAGGGGTAAAGGGGTGGGGATGGTTTCTTGAATAGGTGGTATGGTTAGGTGATATGGTGTGGTAGTATTTAGGGTAGGTTAATAGGGTAGTGTGTTTTGTTAGTTTGATTTGATTAATTTTTGGTATATATATATATATCATGAAAAAGGCATCACTTAAACAATTTTATGAATTTATATAAAGTAATCATATAGTTATCAAATATACATATAAATATGGTATATGTATACGTAAAAGTTGGTATATACGTACACATATGTAAAATTTTCGGGCACATAATTCTACATTTATATCTAAACTATTATTATACATACATGCATGTAACATGCATATGTAGAAATATACCTATATATACACATGAACATGTATATCTTATGCACACGTATATATTTTATTTTAATTTGTCTAAATATCAATCATGCATATAAGCATGCACATAAAATATATGCACCTAACCTTCTAATAATTATATAAAATAAAATGAATAAAAAAAATTTTAGGGTTGTTACAGTATGTAACTAGTAATTAGTTTTAGTTTTTGAAATAGTTTCACTGACCTAACGAAACTACCAGAAACTACCAGTGAAACTATTGTTTCGCTGGTAGTCAGCTGATTTAGGTCACCTAGCGAAATTGAGTTTCACAGCAGGGTGAATCTAGGCAGTTGGTCAGGACAGTTTCGAAACTGTTAGCGAAACTATATCTATAAATATGTAACTTGTAATCAGTTTGTGCAAGTTTTGCACAACCCTAATTCAGAATATACTTTTGCATTACTCAGATTATTGTGATGGTGTGGCTGGAATCTTTTGTTTATCATCTATGAGCCTTGTTTTGAATATTGTTTGATTTCTAAATGGTTTTACATTGAAAAACTTTTCATAAATCATTGTTTAGATTGTATTTCAGTGGGATTTGTGGTTATATTACATCATTTGTACTGTTTTTCGATCATCAATGGACCAACAATATGGTGTCAGAGCATGGAGATTTATGGAACAAACTGGTAGAAAGAACTTTGGCAATCATAATCAAAATTCCAAACTTGGTTTTGGTAAGTCAAAGTTGAGATTTTTCAATTGCAAGAAGTTGGGTCACTTTAAAATTGAATGTCCATCTCCTATCATCACTGATTCAGGAACGACTGGAACCTCAAAGGTTATCCTAATAGCAGAAATGGAAGAAGCCAAGAAGAAGAAAGAAACAACCCTGATTTCCAACTATGATTGGAGTGCTGAGATTGTAGAAACAGAGGAGGAGATCGATCAAGCGTTAGTAGCTGATGTGGTAAGTATGGAGGAGGAGTTAGTGGAAGAGTTTGATCCTTTCAGTGAACTTAAAGCTGAGGTTATAGAAGAAGCTTGTGATGAGGTTCTGATGGAAGAAGCTTATGAATTCAAAGATGAGGTTGCAATGATTGTTGAAGAACTGAAGGTTGAAGAAGTTGAAGAATGTGAAAAACTGGAGCCGGTTGAGGAGAGAGTTTAAGCTGGAAGAAAAGGAAGAGGTGAAAGAGGAAGCAGGTGAAGATCAGACAGCTAGCATGGAAGCTGAGAAGAAGGAAGAGGAAGAAAGGAAGAAGAACACACCGGTCTGTCAGTGTGAAAAGCCCTTGGCTACCGAGAAAGTAGTCATGGGTCTTCCTTATGAGGTAATTCAGGATATTAGTTCTTCTCCATGTAAAATTAGATTATTTGGGGTTTACAAAGCAAATAGGTTATTATTAGAAAATGAAAAAGAGTTAAAACCAATAAATAAGGAACTTAAAATAAATGAGTCTAAATATTTGATCAAATTAAATGAGTCTTTATAAGTAAACGAGCACTTAAAGAGAAATCTTTTGGAAAGAAATGTTGAAATTGAGTCATTAACAGAGCGTGTTGCTCTTGCTGAGTTTGAAACAAACAAACTAAAAACCAAGCTTGAAACATGGACGATATCTGGGATGAAACATGACGATCTTTGCAAGAAGCAAAGGGGGGCTAGATTTAAAACCGGGCTGGGATTGATGAATCCACTCATGTTTATCCTCCTCCAAGTACTTATTGCTATTCACCTATGCCTATACCTTATCCAACGAATAATTTGATTCAGAATAATACTTACAGTTTGCATGCAGGTCTAGAAGGTGTAAATCATGAGGAGATTCGAGAGGATTATGGTTATGGTAGCAGTAGTGGTTTGGGTAGCTCAAGTCATAGTTTTCTGATTCCAAAACGTCTTTGAAAGACACTGGTTTAAGTAGTTTTGCATCCCAGCCTGTTTTAGATGGTGGATTTTGTAGTTCTATTTCTAGTCCATCTCATACATCATCAATTGTTTCTAGCTCATTTCCAAATGTTATCAATGCTCATGTTAATGAAAAGAATGAATGTTCAAATGAAACTTCAGTAAGAAGTACAAACTCAAATTCTTTTGAAAAGTTACTCTCTCATCCTATCCCATCTTTCATTCCAATTTGGATTTCTAAACCAAACAAAACATGACCATCTTCCTCAGAAATTAAAATTATTAATGTAAATAAATTAAAATCTGTCAAAATTAAGGTATGAAAAGAAAATGTTAAAGAACCATATGATACATGCAGCAATTCTGATTCTCATACGACTGATTCTGAGGAAGATAGTGCAGTTGGTCACAATCCTGCTTCTCATTGTCAAAACAAAGGTTTGAAATCCCATTGGTTTAATGTGGGAAGGAAGATCACTTTATTAAAAATTGTCCTAAATATGTTGATAAGAATGTACATAATCATTCCTTGGGGAGTAGATTAAATCATTTTGTAAATAATTTCTTTTGTAAACATTCATTTGATTAAAAATGCAAGTTAGTCAAAACTTGGGATCCTAGTTCCAAAACTTAACAATCTTCATGTTCAAATGCCAGGACCATTCTCGAAAAGCTGTCAATAGCTTATGGCATGTTGATAGCGGATGTTCCAGGCATATGACCGAATTGAAGGATCTTCTCACCAACTAGAGGATAATAAATGGAGGATATGTTGCTTTTGCTATAGACAAGAAAGGTGGAAAGATGAATGGTCAAGGATATGTCTCAAATGGTTCATTGACTCTGGAGAAAGTGAACTTTGTTCCAGAACTGGCATTCAACTTATTGAGTATATCACAGATATGTGATAAAGACATTCCAGTAGTGTTTTTGCCTAATGAATGCTTGTTCCTGAAACCCGAGTTCATTGTTCCAGAGGATTTAATAATCATGAGAGCTCCAAGGAGGAATGATACATACTTGCTGGATATGGAATCACAAAAATCTACCTCAACTGTGACATGTCTTCTGTTAAAGGCTTCATCATCCGAATCATTTTTGTGGCATAGGCGTTTAGGACATGTTAATTTTAAAATAATAAATAAGTTAGTAAAGAACAATCTCGTTAGGGAACTACCACTCAAAGATTTTTCAGTGGTAGAGAAATGCATGGCTTGTGCTAAAGGAAAACAACACAAAAAGCCACACAAGCTTAAGCTTGAAAATACAATTTCACATCCCCTTGAATTGTTACATACCGATTCATTTGGTCCTATCAGTGTTAAATATATTGCTAAAAAATCTTATTGTTTGGTTGTAACAGATGATTTTTCTCGATGTTCGTGGGTGAGGTTTCTTGCAAATAAAAGTGACATCGCAGAGGAGTTGCAACAGTTGATCATGTCAATCGAAACCATCATCAGATGGAAGGTTATGTCCATCAAAGTGATAATGAAACTGAATTCAGAATCCACTTCTTCGACTCATTCTGTGCAAGCAAGGGGATTCTCAGGCAGTCTAGTGCTGCAAGGACACCTTAACAAAACGGTGTCGCTGAAAGAAATAATCGTGCACTTATTGAAGCAGCACGAACTATGTTGATTGAGTCAAAGCTTACCATTATTTTCTGGGCGGAAGCAGTTAATTGTGCATCTTATGTACTGAACATGGTGCTTATTGTAAAAGACAAGATGAAGACTCCATATGAGCTTCTTCATAAACAAAACCCTTGATTAACTTCTTTCGTCCATTTGGTTGCTCATGTACCTTGTTGAATACCCAAGCACAGAAGTCAAAGTTTGGTGCAGTTAATGTTTCTTTGTTGGCTATTCTTCCTCACAAAAGGCTTATTGTGTGTACAATAAAAGGACATGCATTATGCAGGAATCCTTCTATGTTGATTGGCAAGAGTCAAATTCACCAAACATGGGGTCGGACCCAGAATGGCTTTATGACTCTAACACTATTTTCAAATCATTCAATCTTCCAATCTTTGATGATGATGTTGTTCCTCAACCCAGTGTACAAATCATTCTTCCACCTGAACCACAACCACAACCACAACCACAATTACTCCTACAACCCGAACCTCAACCTCAACCACCAAATGACCCTCCATCTCCATTTGACATCCCATCCACACCTCCACCACAACTAATTTCTCAATCACCTCCATCTTCCCCTTCCCAACCATCCCAAACCAACTCTTCAACTCAATTAAACCCTTTAACCCTTAAAACCAATTTCAAAACCCTAAAAGACCACCCACATGATTACATCATTGGTTCCATAACTGATCGTGTGAGGACACGAAGTCAATCTGGTTTGATAAATGAATGTCTCTATGCATGCTTCTTATCTCAAGTCATACCTAAAAATGTCACAGCAGCACTTCAGGTTCCAAGTTGGGTCGAATCCATGCAAATGGAGCTTCAGCTGTTCAGGAAACTAAAGGTTTGGCAACTGGTCGATCTTCCTCCAAATAAGTTTCCCATCGAAACTAAATGGGTCTTTCGGAACAAACCAGATGATAGAGGAGTCATTATCAGGAACAAATCTAGGTTGGTCGTTCAAGGTTTTGCTCAAGAGGAAGGTATCGATTATACTGAAGTGTTTGCTCGAGTTGCTTGCATTGAAGCTATCAGAACATTTCTTGCTCACGCTGCTCACAAGAACACTAAGGTCTTTCAAATGGATGTAAAGTGTGCATTTCTATATGGAAACATTGATGAGGAGATATATGTCTATCAGCCTCAAGGTTTCAAGGATCCAGATTTCCCAGATAAGGTATACAAGCTTGATAAATCCTTATATGGATTACATCAAGCACCTCGTATCTGGTATGAAACCTTGACACAATATCTGCTCAGCAAATATTTTTCACGTGGTACCATAGATATGACACTATTCAAGAAAGAAATTGATGGTGAGATGCTGATTGTTCAAGTGTATGCTGATGACATCTTTTTTGGGTCAACCAATGAGAAGCTGTGTAGAGAGTTTGAAGAAGTGATGAAGGATCGCTTTGAAATGAGTATGATGGGGGAGTTGTGCTTTTTCTTGGGATTACAGTTGAACAAAAGACTGATGGCATTCTGATTCATCAAGAAAAGTATGTCCTGGTGATTCTCAAGAAATTCAAGATGGATGATGCATCTCCTGAACTAACCCCATTCACTACTCAAACTTGGTTAACTCTGAATGATAATGGGAAACCCGTCGATGCTCATCGTTATCGATCAATGATTGGGTCTCTCATGTATCTCACTGCGAGTCGTCCGGATATTACTTTCACCGTGTGAAACTGTGCCCGTTATCAAGCAAATTCAAAGGAATCTCATGAAAAGGTTGTTAAACGTATCTTTCGATATCTCAAAGGGTCCTCCCGTTTAGGCTCTAGTATCCCAAAGGAGGAAACTTTGATTTGCATGCCTATTCTGACAGTGATCACGGAGGTTGCAAGATGAACCGGAAATCAGTTACCAGTGTATGCCAGTATCTTGGGGATTGTCTTGTTTCATGGCAAAGCAAGAAGCAGACAACAGTATCTTTATCTACAAGTGAAGCTGGATATGTTGCTGCGTCAAGCTGCTGTTGTCAAGTGCTTTGGATCCAACATCAAATGATCGATTATGGCTTCAATTTTCTTCATACCCCACTCTTTTGTGATAATGAAGCTGTCATTGGAATTGCTAAAAATCCAATTCATCACACACGAACCAAGCACCTTGAAACAAGGGTTCATGCAATCCGAGATGCTCGGGAAGATGGGTTCATTGATATTATTCCTGTTGACACAAATAGTCAAAGAGCAGATCTTTTCACTAAAACATTTGACAAACCACGTTTTTATGAAGTGATCTCTATGTTAGGTCTAATATCTTTCTAAAAATCTCTTTTCCTAATAAAATGTCCTACTTGAATAAATAACTCTTTCCTTTTTTTTAACATTTGTGAAATAATTTCCGATATCCCATATTCCTTCTTATTTTATGTTATTTTCTATTTTTTATATATATGAAAAACTAGATAAATTTCTATCCCCGTGAGGGTAAATAGAAATTTAGGGGGAGAATATACTTTTAAAACATTTAAAAGTGTTTTCCAATTTTGCTTTCTCAGGAATTCCCCAGAAAAAGAAGTTAAAAAGAGGTCAACGGCTTGTGTCAGGATATGCATGATAGACTCAGCGAGAAAACGAAGTAAACAATGATTGTGCAGCTAACTAAAGATCAAGAACTCGGTTATAAGGATAATTCTCAAGAAATTTTGGCCTGCACAAAGATACACGTCTCGTCAAAAACTTGGTTAAGAGTGGCTGGTTATTGTCTTAAGTTTGTTCTAAGTCCGTGTTGGGTCTAATATCTCTTAGCCCAAATTGTATATTATGTATAATAAAATGCATGTTTATCTCCTCTACTATACGTGAGCATTAACCTGGAGTGATGACCTTCTCTGCTATGCGAAAGCATTGACCTGAAGCTCTCATCAACATGCTAAGATGATCTTCTCTGCTATGCGGAAGCATTGACCTGAAGCTCTTATCTTTTGGAATAAGATGTACAACTCCTCTATTATACAGAAGTATAGACCTGGAGATAACATCATTGAATCTGTATATAATTGTGTCTCGTCAAAAGATCATGTTATTATATAAATGCAACTGTGTAAATTATGAACTACTCAAGCAAAATCAATGATTACACTCAATAAACCTTGATGATGGGATTAGCTCTTTGCCAGATGTCTGTGGGGAACCAAGTTTCTGAGTTTCTTTAATTAAATCTAACATATGATAAAATCAGTTGCAAGTCATTTGTTGAAAATAACAAGACATGGGTTTAGGAGGACAAACATATCAGCAATCTCGCCAAGACTCGATTCTCAGAAAAACTTCGAGAAAAAGATGCAAACTATATCCTTTCGATATTTTATTTCATTTTATTTTATCTTTATGTCTATTTTATTTTATTTTAAATTGTCCATAGTATAATCATTTAGTTTTTGGTTTGCTTTTTTAAGTTGGAACTGTGGGGTGAGGATCTTATCACTTACAAATATTTATTTTTCATAAAAAATATATATATATATATATATGTATATTCAAATAAAAAAAGGGCGAAACTATAGGACAAACTATAGTTTCGCCGAGCGAAACTATGCTTTCGCCAGCAGTCTTGCTCATTCAGGAGCAATCTATATACCCGGGCGAAACTATAGTTTCGCTGCCAGCGAAACTAGGTTGTATATATTGTCTCAATCGAGTTTCAGAACTCATTTGGATGAAAATACCTAGACCTAGTTTCTCTCGGTCACTCGAAGCGAAATTCAAACACTGTTGTTGTTTGTTGAAATTGTGCATTCTTTTATGATTAGGTGTGTAGGGCGAATGTGTTCTTAGCTTGAATCGGTTGGTCATCGACTGAAATGTTTTTGATGTTGATTCGCTGAAGTTAAATAGTCACAGTTTCGTCCAGCGAAACTGTGAGATGCTTCCGCGTAACTGAACGAAAGTTCACAGTTTCGAGTGAAACTGTGCAGTTGTGCTGTCCAAGCACAATTCACAGTTTCGCTGAGACATTTTTAGCGAAACTATAGATTCGCTGGCTTGGATCCCAGAGTTTAATTTTGAGCGAAACTAATAGCGAAACTCAGTTTCTCTTAGGCGAACTTACTAAATAGTTTATCAGCGAAACTAATTTGAACCAAATGATTGTAACTCAATGCCTATGACTCAGCGAATATAAGCTTTAATCTCACCGAACCTATAATTTCTTGATAGCGAAACTAACTGTTTCGCCAAGCGAAACTATAGTTTCGTGTTGGGTTTGTTAGAACATAAAATCATAGTTTAACCATTTAAACTTTCTGAAAACGCAGCGGAAGTAAAGCATTATAACCATGTTTATAAGCTGAAAAATATGTTCATTAGATGACCATATTGATGTATAAAACAAACCCAAAGAACAAAGGATCATTTATGTGAATATACAAGCTATGAACATATGCAAATGCACATAAAATCACAACTTCATTGAGCTGTGATATACCTTAATGCAGCAGCAAAAAGGTCCACCAAAAGAGATGTTTGATGATGATGGAGATGTCCAAAATGCAGCCAAGACTTCAAGTATAGAAGTCCTCAAGCTAGTATACCCCAAGCTCCTTGCAAACACACCTTCTTGTTAGATAGAATACACCAAGAACAACATGAAAACCCTCTATTTTCTGCAGAAAACCCTCTTTTCTGCTGAAAGAGAACCGTAGCCCCTTGGAGAGAATTAGAGAGTTCTTCTTGTTAGTTTCATGTATATGAGGATCATAATCATGGAGTGCAAGAACCTCACACCAAGAACAACATGTAATCAGCTCAAAATTCAGCACTAATCCATCTTCAATGCTGCTGCCCATTTCGTAAAATAGAGAGAGAGAGCTGAAATGTTTGTGTCTTGCATTCTTTGTTTGATGAGAAGAAGAGTACAATATGCTAGTTAGTGCTAGACAATGGTGCATGTGCTTGTTCTTCCCAGAGACAAGTTAGCGGAGACAAGAATGCTTTGTGTGTTCTTCTCAAGACACAAAGGCAAAGCACTAACATGCACATCCATGTTCTTACCAAGAGAAGCTCATATACCCTTGTGATGGTGGACGGTTTTTTTTGGTTAAAAGAAGGATGTTTTTCTTTTAACAAAACACATTCTCATACATGCATGTATGTGTGTTGTGGTGGATGGCCACAAGAAGAAAAATAGATGTTTTTCTCACAAAACAAATATTTACACACACATAAATATTGTCTAGTCTTTTAACTAGTTTATACAATTAACCAATTAATTGTATAAGTAGTATACTCTCATTATTATTTGGTGTTATACAACTAATTCAAATAACACTTCAAATAATATCATTGAACAAAATATCCTAATAAATTGTTCCATCTCATATGCAACTTATTTAGAAAACCCATTTTCTAAATTTGGTGTAAATATTTAATTGCATGATCATATCATCAATTAAATATTAATTGGTGTTTGCTAAGCTTGATATTGGGTATAACCCGACTTGGATCATAACGTACTAACCACATCAATATTCTATGTGTCTTGGGCATATAGAATCCTACAATCTCCCACTTGCCCAAGATTCATAGAAGATTGATGCAAGCAGTAAATAACGCCTAACAACGGTTTACTACCCATAATACGCATGACTTATGGACATTCAATAACATCATCCCATTCAAGTACCCTACTTGAAATGATTTAGGTGAATCAATCATCTATCCTTTTGTTACAGATGTCATGTTAAATCCAAGAACACAGAATGATTATTCCTTGTTGATTTAACTTAATCAGGCCTTAGACATCTAACTCTCAACGAATAAGAGGAACAAATTCCATCTTGACTACATACGTTTCTCACAAACACCTCGTGTTATACCTGAAGATACCCTTATGTACTGTCCATTATTTCAGGTGAGTGAAGAATTAGCTCAAGGTATAATACTTGGTGAATATCAAAACCCAATATGTATCTCAGGTCGGAGTATACCAAATGATATTCGCCTTTACTCAAATTTACTTATGATCAATCGATAAGATTCCATGTAGTAAAATTTTAGATGCGGGTTAGTCCAATATTTGTATCCCACAATATCTATGAACCTTGGTAGCAACCCATTGCTCTATATTCATCCTTATGAATATCAACCAATCCAAGTTCATAATAATCGTACCCTCACACTTGTTCCCACAAGTATGAACGACTACGGACATTTAGAGTAATTAATTTACTCATGGATTAAACATGCTAAATTGGAACATTAATTGAAACATTATAACCAAATAATTTTACTCAAATAATAAAGAGTTCCATATATTCAAATACAAAATTTGATCAAGTCCAATCACTAGAATATCAAAGTCCTAAGGCATAGGTATGACTTTCATGCTTTGCCCTTTCGAGGAGCTTCGTGAGTGGATCCGCAATATTTTTGAACAAAGTGAACTTTGCGAATACATATCTTTCCCTTTTCAACTTCATCCCTTATGTAGTTGAATCTCCGCTCATTGTGCCTAATCTTTTGATGTGCACGCGGTTCCTTGATTTGAGCAATCACACCCTTGTTATCATAAAAGATTTCTAAGGGGTCTTGAATGGTAGAGACCAGCCTTAGATCGGTAATAAACCTTTTATTCATGCAGCTTCCAAAGCTGCTAATGAGGCGGCTATGTATTCCTATTTTGTAGTGGACAATGCTACCCTATTCATAATGGAGACATACCCGATTGTGATCGAGTCAGTTTGGAAACTCGCATCCATGTAACCCTTTACAACGAGTTCCTCTTTCTCAGATCCGTATATTAGAAACATATCCTTAGTCCTCCTAAGGTATTTCAATATTCTTTTAACAGCCATCCAATGGCTATTACCTGGATTCTGTTGATATCTTCTTGTCATGCTTAACGCGCATGACACGTCCGGTCTTAGTGCATATCATCGCATATATGATGGATCCTATAGCAGACGCATATGGGATGTCCTTCATACATTCTTGCTAATCCTTTGAGCTCGGACATTGAGATGCACTCAATATTGTCCCTCTTTGAATAGGTACCATACCTTTCTTAGAGTTTTCCATCTTGAACCTTTTCAAGATTTTATCAATATATGCACTTTTGTTTAGACCTATCAACCGCCTCGATCTATCCCTATAGATCTTTATTCCCAAAATATAGGCGGCTTCACCGAGAGCTTTCATGGAAAAACAATTTCCAAGCCAGGTTTTAACACCTTCCATGGTTGGAATGTCTTTTCCATATAGTACTATGTCATCAACATACAATACCAAGAATGTGATTACACTCCCACTAGCCTTTTTATACACACAAGCCTTGTCAGTATCCAAGTTTCCATGCATATTTGTTTTCTTCTCGAAAACCCACTTGCATCCAACCGGTTTGGAGTTAAGTGGAGGGTCAACCAATTCCTAAACTTGGTTGTCATACATGGATTCCATCTCTACATTCATGGCATCCAGCCATTTGTCACAATCCAAATTGGACATATCATCATGGTATGTAGTTGGCTCATCGGAGTCAACCTCATAGCATCCATCCATGAAAATTCCATATATTTCAGGTGAAATGCTAACTCTACCAGATCTATGAATGTTTTATGTGTATTGATCAACCTCTTGATCATCATCAACAACCTCTTGTTGACAGCTAGTGTCAACCAAACGTGTATGGGCTTGTGGGTCTTGATCTTCATCAAATTCCATTGTTCTATGCGTCACTCCTTCCATAAGGAACATGGCTTCCAAGAACTCTGCCCTTCGAGCAATGAATTACTTTTGCTCTGTTGGATCAAAGAAGTAGTATCCTATACAGTCTTTGGGATATCCAATAAATATACACGTAGTGGATCAACTTTCAAATTTGTTTTGGGTGTTAAGCTTAACATAAGCTTCACTACCCAATACCTTTTAAATATGATAGTGATGGAACTCTTTCCATGCCATATTTCAAAAGGGTGTCGAATCCACTTTCTTGGTTTGGGCCATATTCAAAATACGAGCCGTGGAGATTAGTGCGAAAACCCAAGATGATAAAGGTGGTAAGTTCATAGCCTTAATGAATTGAACCATATCCAAATAGGGTTCAGTTTCTCCTTTATCAGAATGAAGAACTTAGATAGTTATGTAGAGTTGATTTTCTACTTCATTATTGAAGATTTTGAACATTTCAAAAGCTTCATTCTTATGTGTCATCAAGTGCACACAATAATAGTGACTGTAATCGTCGGTAACAGTAATGAAGTGTCTTTTCACCAATCTTTGTCATTGTCTTAAAGGGATCATATACATCCAAATGTATCATTCCTAATAAGTCTTTTGGTTCACACTTATCAAATAAAACATTTTCATTTGTTTCCAAAAGACCATTCTTTTGAAGTGTTTGACTCCAATTCTTGTTTATGTGACTAAGATATCAATGTCAGAGATAATAATAACTTAAACCGATTTTAAGTTTCTTGGTGCTTAATGTGTATAATGAGTTATTATAGGATGAATTATCATGAACTAATTCATGAATATCATTAAAAAGCATATCTTTAAAATGAAATACATCATCCATAAAACTTAATACCATTATATACAAACTTTAAATCATGACCATATTGTTTTAATAGGAAACATTAATTATGTTCCTAGTCAAACTAGGTGCATAAAAAAGGTTTTGAGAATAACTTCCAAACCATTTGTAAGTCTCAAAATAGAGTTTCCCTCCTTGAAGCGCACATTTCTTTTGTACCCTTTTGCAACAATTGCAAGTATGAGTCTCACATCCGGTATCCAATACCCATGTGTTTGAAGAAATGACATTTAATACAATGTGAATCATGAAAATTGTATTTGAGGTTTGCCTAGCATCCCTCTTATTTTTCAACTCCTCGAGATAGGAGGGACAATTCCCTTTTATTGTCCTATCTCTTCATGCTCAAAGCATGGATCGTTCTCCTTTACTTTAGGCTTCATAAGCTTAGGTTGTTGAGGTTTCTCTTTAACCTATGCTTTGATGTATTCCTTTCTTTTGGCAATAAATGCCTTAGGATCGATATTGGCCATTTCTTTTAGCCTCCCTCATTGATCTAGAGAATAGGTAGAACCTCTCTATCCATCCCTGCCTCGGTTGCTTTGAGCATTGCGTGAATTTCACCGATGCTCTCGTCCCACCCATTCATATTACAGTTTATTATGAATATCTCAAACCTTTAGTTGGGCAATCAAGGATCAAATCCTTAGCCAACTACTTTGAGACAGGACATCTAAGCATCTTGAGGCTATCAATGTGGCTTTTCATCTTAAGAATATTTAAGATGATATCGATTGGGTTTCTTCCATGTGACATTCATAAAGTGCTTAAACCGTTTCGAAGCAATCTTATTAAAGTTTGTTGAAGGAACATTTCCTTCAACTAGATTACCATGTCATATGCCCTATGATGTTCCAAACCCTTTTGGAGTTCGGGAATCATATTCCCAACACGAGGTAGGAAACTTGCACAGAATCCTTAATGTGCTTAAGCCAATCATCAAAAGGCCTTAACATCAACAGCGTTGGTTGGTGAGACATGGGATCGCCAAGGACATAGGTCTTTACTCATTTTGATAACGATTCTCGGTGATAGGGTATGGATGGTCGGGGTGGTAGCATTATTGTTTGCGGCCATTCTACAAAATTTACAAAGTTCTTATTAGTATTTCTTAAAATTTTATTTTAATTATTAATACCCTTTTATGTCTCATAGACAATTAATAATTAAAATCTAGAAACCAACGTTACACTCAAATAATGGTTAGGTGACCTTTATCCCATTATTTAATTTAACAAGGTAGTCAATATTTGACAATTGCAACCTTTTGCAACTTCTAGCCTTTATGGGATCGGTTAAACATCTTATGTTTGGTTGGCATGTTTAATCCCATCAACATCATTGTACGCCATGCTTCGATGACCCTATGCACATGGTTTCCAATTCAAGTCGTCCTACTTACACACACGTGTGAGTTTTCACATACAAGCGGTTAGGTGACCTTTATCCGACAAGTATGTTAGACTCACCTCAAACACACAAGTTCCCTATAAGTGGTTAGGTGACCTTTATCCCACAAATAGTTCTCAAGTGATTCGAGTGTCGTGTAAAAGGATGGTGTTTAAACTTGTTTCAAAAGGGATTTTTGGTTTTCATTAATTCTAGTTTTGAAAACGCTATGTACTTGTATTTGCATGCTTTCAAATACAAGATACCCTATGGTTCTTTTAATAAAACTCATTTTATTATAAAACCATTAATCCTTTTAATAACCGTTTATTAACGCTTAATGATTAAGAACCATTTTATATTAGCTTGTTATGGTCATTTTTATTAAGATTGTTTATCATATCCAAATATCATACAATCATTCATAAAATCACAATCAAACAAGCATAATATAAACAACCACAATGTGCATAACCATAGCTACTATTGTGACCACACTTGTTTGCCATCACAAGTGTGGTCATTTGGTCTTTCCTAAGGGTTGAATACAACACAAAATAGAGGTCTTCATTTACTCCCACTTGAACTTGCATCCATATGCTTCAAGTCCTTCTTTTGTGTCTTCTTCTTGTGCTTCCTTCCCGAGCATCTTCTTTTACAAAGTATATATATCCTAATACATATTTTCTAGTAAAAGAAAAACACTCCTAATCTATTATTACATCCCAATGAATAAATAGACAAATTACATTTTTAACCAAAGCACAAAAGAATAATATTACAACCCAATTGAAAACAACCAAAACAAACATTGCAAGCATCAAACAACACAAGGCCAATGGCTAGGTTATGCACACTAACATCCAATGATCATATCATCCAAACATATAATGAAACCCCACTTGTTGGGTTTGTTAGAACATAAAATCATAGTTTAACCATTTAAACTTTGTCCAGACAATCAACATTTCATAATATATATCTTTCAAGGTCTAATCACTAGCATGTGTGATATGACCTTGAAAGTTTGGGGAATCATTCAAACAAAATATAGCAGCCCAAAATCAGCCTATACTAAGTTTATAATCATCCTTTAAAACTAATTTTTAAAGGACAAGAACAAGCAAGCTATTCACATAACCGGCTCTTGATGCCATTGTTGGGTTTGTTAGGACATAAAATCATAGTTTAACCATTTAAACTTTCTGAAAACGCAGCGGAAGTAAAGCATTATAACCATGTATATAAGCTGAAAAATATGTTCATTAGATGACCATATTGATGTGTAAAACAAACCCAAAGAACAAAGGATCATTTATGTGAATATACAAGCTATGAACATATGCAAATGCACATAAAATCACAGCTTCATTGAGCTGTGATATACCTTACTGCAGCAGCAAAAAGGTCCACCAAAAGAGATGTTTGATGATGATGGAGATGTCCAAAATGCAGCCAAGACTTCAAGGATAGAAGTCCTCAAGCTAGTATACCCCAAGCTCCTTGCAAACACACCTTCTTGTTAGGTAGAATACGCCAAGAACAACATGAAAACCCTCTATTTTCTGCAGAAAACCCTCTTTTCTACTGAAAGAGAACCGTAGCCCCTTGGAGAGAATTAGAGAGTTCTTCTAGTTAGTTGCATGTATATGAGGATCATAATCATGGAGTGCAAGAACCTCACACCAAGAACAACATGTAATCAGCTCAAAATTCAGCACTAATCCATCTTCAATGCTGCTGCCCATTTCGTAAAATAGAGAGAGAGAGAGCTGAAATGTTTGTGTCTTGCATTCTTTGTTTGATGAGAAGAACAGTACTATATGCTAGTTAGTGCTAGACAATGGTGCATGTGCTTGTTCTTCCCAAAGACAAGTTAGTGGAGACAAGAATGCTTTGTGTGTTCTTCTCAAGACACAAAGGCAAAGCACTAATATGCACATGCATGTTCTTACCAAGAGAATCTCATATACCTTTGTGATGGTGGACCGATTTTTTTGGTTAAAAGAAGGAAGTTTTTCTTTTAACAAAACACATTCTCATACATGCATGTATGTGTGTTGTGGTGGATGGCCACAAGAAGAAAAATAGATGTTTTTCTCACAAAACAAATATTTACACACACATAAATATTGTCTAGTCTTTTAACTAGTTTATACAATTAACCAATTAATTGTATAAATAGTATACTCTCATTATTATTTGGTGTTATACAACTAATTCAATTAACACTTCAAATAATATCATTGAACAAAATATCCTAATAAATTGTTCCATCTCATATGCAACTTATTTAGAAAACCCATTTTCTAAATTTGGTGTAAATATTTAATTGCATGATCATATCATCAATTGAATATTAATTGGTGTATGCTAAGCTTGTTATTGGGTATAACCCGACTTGGATCATAACGTACTAACCACATTAATATTCTATGTGTCTTGGGCATATAGAATCCTACATTTCGCTGCCAGCGAAACTAGTCAAAATCTTCTTTTTATTATTCTTTTTGTGTGTATTTTATTGTATATATTCCTTTCACTAATCTTTGCATATTTCCTTTTTAGTTGTTATGGCAAACTTAAAGTTTGATGATAAGTTCAACATAGTGGCTCTGCTTGATGATGGGAGTCCAAGGGCCGCGTGATTCAGAGATTGCATTAGATGGTTGAGGAAATCCCCAATTAGTTATGCCATTTCTCACATGCCGACCATCTACGATCTTCACGTAAGAGATTTTTGGAGATCAGCTAAGCATGATGTTGAAATAGTGCCGCCCAGATAGTTGCAAGGATTCAAGGCCATGACATTGTCATCACAACTGATACTATTGCTAGGGTACTATGACTAGAGGGTGACTGTGGCCCTGAGGTGGTGTTGTCTGATAGCCAAGTCTTAGAGGCTTTCAGAAGCATTGGGTATGAGGGCCCCCCATTTGGCTCAAAAAAGGATATCAGAAAATCTCTTCTTTCCAAAGAATGGACATAAATCGCCCATATCTTTATCATGTGTCTGGATCACAGGAAGGGAGGATCGAACGGGCTAAACATTCACTGGGCAAGGGCCATGATTATATTCTACAGGGGGCAAAAGGCAAATATTGCAAAACTCATTTTTGACTGCATGACAGAAAACATCATGGCATTGAAGAAGGATAAGTGGTTGCTATACCCAAGATTCATCAAAATACTGATTGTTGATCTTATCCCGAATGTGCCAAGACACGGAGAGATTAAAAGATTGGCACAGATGAACCCGACGATTTTTTCTGATTGCTCTGCAATCAGACATGATTTTAGTGGGAAGATCACATATCTATGGGAAAATATGTACCCACCTGAGAGGTTGAACTACATCAGGAGGGTGATTGAAACTGAGAACAAGAACGTTGAAGAAAATAGGGTGTGACAATAGGAATCAATAAAGAAGAGGAAAAGATATTCTAAGGGGAAGGAATATAACTTTGAAGATGATGTTAATGAGATTGCTGAGGTGGTAACAGTTCAGAAGGAAAAGAGAAGTAAGGGATGGGTTGAGTAGGAAAGTGAAGCTGCTAATGTGTCTTAAAGAAGAACAAAACATAGACAACAGACTTTCACAGAATAAGCACGAATGGAAGATGCCTGGTCTGATGTTAATCAAGACGGGATTAGAAACGTCAATGCATCTTTGGCGAATGAGCCGAGCATGATTAAGACCAAGCTGGTCAATCATGAGATATGGGAGAAGGAGAAGGATGCTATGATTGATGGATTGAAGAAAATAGTTATGGATCAGCAAGAATTGATCAAAACAAGCTTCAAGGAGCTGAACGAATTAAAGGCAGTCGCTGGCCTGCCCAGTCAAAGATCTAAAGAAGAACTGAAAAATCTGACTGACATCTCCAAGTATGAATTCCGTAATGTTAGGGTTCATTATCAAGGGCAGGGAAGGGCACAAGTGGAGCTGCAGAACCAACTTTTGATGTAGGTGTTGGTGTAGGTGCTGAAGAGGTAGGTGATATGGCTGGTAATGTTTATGTAGGTGCAGGAGGAAGTGGTGTTGAAAAGGAGGTGGATGTTAGTAGAGTTAAAATTTCTGAAGCTGAATTTAATTTGAGATTTGATGTGGAGAAAGATCTGACAAGAGAGGAGGTGCATGTTGATTTAAGTGAAAAAGGGAAAGAAAAAGAACATGATAGGAGGTTGGTTGATAAGGAAGAAGATGATGATGAGTAGCTGGTTGACTATAGCTCTGAGCCGGAATACTATGAAGTAGATGAGTCGCTTGTAACCTATGTGGCTCAGCTACGGTTAACAAAAGGTGATGTCATTAAGCTGGAACATCAAGATTGGTTTGAGAAGGAGAAGGAGCCTGAGGAGATAACCCCCTTATTCCAAAACATACAAGAAGCCAGCAAGAAGGATGCTGATAAGATCATTAGTTGGAAGTACAATGCTGAGCTTAAGTTGTTTCTGATTAAAAGGAGGGGTGGAAAGATATACTACTTGAACAAGAGGAAGGCATTCAGCACCTTGCCAAGATGGGACTTGAGAAGGTTAGCTGAGATCCCATTAATAGATGCTGATGCTAGTGAAAGGGCAATGATTTTGGAGAAGGAGATTCAAAAGGGGCTAAAGGATAACTTCAAAGCGTTTGGCTATATGAAGCTCAAGAGAAGGAGGTCCAAGAAGGACCTGGATTGGGCCAGAGGCAAAAGAAAGATTGTGTTAAAACTGAAGCCTGCAAATACTATCAATCTAGTACGTATGCCCAATCCACGTCCCCCTATGTTGAAAGACTTTTTCAAGTGGTTCTATGACAACAATACTAGAGAAGCCGTCATAAGGATAAAAGGGGATCAAGCGATCAGATTATTTGATCCATTTGGAAGTGTTCTTGTACGGGGATGAAGATTTGAAGATCCTATGTGAAAATCACATCAAGGCAGGAGTCGGAGCTGACACCATAGCTGAGGCCAGTCTCTTTATGAGAATGGTCAGCAAGGCTATAGGGGTAAACGCTGAAGTCAGGGAGCTAATACAGAAGGTGATCCAAGCTGTCGAAACAAGAATGGACATGCAAGACTTAGCCAAGCAATTTTCACAAGCAAGTGCACATGCTGAGGATGATGTGATTGAAGAGGCTGGAGCTGATAAAGAAGCATAATTGAAAGCCAATGAAGATGAAGGTCAAGGGGGAGACCAGGCTGGAGCTTAAACGAAGAACCAAGAGCAAGCCGGTGAGATCCAACCTAGGGGGAGTATTGAAGATCAAGTATAGGTTAGACTCACCTTAGTTAGTTTGTTTATTTTGGTTTATATGTAATAGGTTTGATGTTAGTTTATCCTATGTATGTAATTAGTAATCAGTTTTAGTTTTTGTAATAGTTTCACTGACCTAGCGCTGATTTAGGTCACCCGGTGAAACTGAGTTTCGCAGTCTGGTGAATCTAGGTTGTTGGTTGGGACAGTTTCGCTACCCAGCTAAACTGTCAGCCAAACTAGCTTATCTATAAATATGTAACTTTTAATCGGTTTGTGCAAGTTTTGCACAACCCTAATTCAAAATATACTTTTGCATTACTCAGATTATTGTGTTGGTGTGGCTGGAATCTTTTGTTTATCATCTTTGAGCCTTGTTTTGAATGTTGTTTGATTTCTAATTGGTTTTACATTGAAACACTTTTCATAGATCATTGTTTAGATTGTATTTCAATGGGATTTATGGTTATTTCTCGTCATTTGCATTGTTTTTCGATCATCAATGGACCAACAAACCAAGCTCAAAAACATAAAATAATGGATCTGGAAAAGATTTTTTCGCAACTAAAACATCAACAAACTAACTTAGAGACCCAACTTGATGATCTAATCTCTTGAGCATATTAAGATCAGCAAAAGGTGATTTAGTCATAGCTAATACTTATACTGATAGATATAATGTTCAATCTCAAAAGTTTAAAAAATTACTTACATTTACGGAAAACACCCAAAAGGTGTATCAAACCAAGACAGGTCTAGGGTATAACTCTGTGGAATGTCCAACGACGTACACTCCTACATATATCCCTAAGTGCAAACTTGAGGTAAAGAAGAAAGTATCTGCCGAACCATACATTCAAAAGTTAAGGATGCAGATGAAGAAGAGAAGAAGATAGAAAAGAAGGAGGAAGAGAAAAGGGAGGAAAAGGATAGAAGGAAAGAACATCTTAAGGCAAAATAAAAGAAGGATGTGATTAAGAATATTGAATTTGTAAAGCTTCACTTATAGCACAACTGCATCAAGAAAAACCACATCAAAAGTTGTTGTGCTAGAACCTCATAGTCTTCAAAAATGAGACCCCAACCATACAATCAAAAGTCCATCTTCGAAGCAGTTGAAATTCACAACAAGGCTTCCAAAGAAAAAGATAGACTTGTCAATCATGCTTATTGAAAGAAAAACAAGAATATTAGTGGAACCAAGGGAGGGAACACTGAGAAGATGAATAAGGAGCTACAAGAGATTAGGCAGATGCTGAAGTAAGCAAAGGAGAAGATAAAAAAACACGCCTAATATGTGGGGAAGACGGTCACTTTGCAAAAGACTGTCAATACAATCCCATATCCCACTCCTTTAAACATTCAAACCCTCTATGAAATCTGCAGCTGCCAAAACGACTATCAAAAGAACATTTCAGTACAAAAAGCAGTCAAGTGCCAAAATCAAGAAAAATTCAACACACATGAATGATATGCCGAATAAGTTAGCAGTCACATATTAAAAGAAAAGAAAGAAGTTGGAGAATTCTTCAACATCTCCAAAAGCGTCAAAGGGTCATACCCAAAAGAATGATGTCAAAGAATCAATCAAAGCCAAACAAAAAGCATAGGAACCAAAGACACCTACCAAAACCTTAGTTCACCTAAAACCAATTCTCACCCCCTCAGCAGTAACCATTGACTTCAAACTGCTAAAAACTATAAGACCTAAGACTAAATAGGATTGGGTCCCAATTTCTCACTAACCAAATTGTTTATGCGTAGGATAATCCACAGGCCAAAACTAACTTATGGATTGTGGATTGTGGATAGTGGACGCTCTAGACACATGCTAGGTGACGGATCATGCCTGTTGAAACTAGAACTATATGATGGTGGATTTGTTGCCTTTAAAAGTGATACAAAAGGAGGATATATTACTGGCAGGAGGACAATCACCAATGGCAAGGTAAGTTTTGATAAGGTGAATTGTGTGAAAGAGATAAACTATCTACTGAGTGTGTCTCGGTTGTGTGACCAAAAGCATAACACTCTTTTCACGAAGCATGAATATATTGTCTTATCCCTTGGGTTTAAATTCCGAATAATAAAATACTTTCACGAGCTCCAAGAAAAGACAATGTGTACATGCTCAACATGCGCAATGCATCACCTTGAGGAAATGTGTGTTGTTTCATTTCCAAAGCTTCCTTGAATGAATCCTCTTTTTGGCACAGAAGATTAGCACATGTGAATCTCAAAAACATGACAAACTGGTTCAGGATGGGTTAGTCACTGGACTATCAAACAAAGAATTCGCATGTGCTGTCCACTGTGTTGCTTATGAAATGGGAAAGCAACATAAATATTCTCATATGTCCAAAAAATGAATTCATTCACGACTCCTTCGCACCTTCATCACATGCACTTGTTTGGGCCAACAAGTGTAAAGAGTTTAGCTAGAGAGTCATATTGCTTAGTAATAGTAGACGATTTTACAAGATTCACTTGGGTTTTGTTTTTAGAAACTAAAGATACTGTTGAGATTTTAAAATGATTAATTATCAAAGTTGAGAATCAAATTGATCAAAAAGTCAAAATAATTAGATGTGATGAAGTAACTAAATTCAAAAACCACACCCCTTGAATCTTTTTGTGAATTTAAAGGTATTGCTAGGCAATATAGTGCTCCTAGAACTCCTTAATAAAATAGAGTTGCTAAGAGCATGAATAGGACACTTATTAAAGCTGCAAGGACCATGTTGTCTGACTCCAAACTTCCAATAACATTCTGAGCTGAAGCAATCAACATTGTGTGCCATGTTCAAAATAGAGCGTTGATAGTAAGTACACATGTAAAAAGCTCTTATGAATTATGGCATAAGAGAAGACTATTCATGGGGTTCCTCAGACCAATTAGATGTCCATGCACCCTACTAAATAACAAAGATCACCTATACCACTTTGCTGAGAAATCAGTAGATCGATTCTTTATTGGATACTTATCATAAGCTAAAGCTTGCAGGGTATATAACAAAGTTGTCCATACTATTGAGGAATCTGAAACTGTCATATTTAATGAAAAAGCCTCAAATAGTGTTGAAAATACTCCAGGTTGGATGTTTGATCTGAATGAATTCTTAAATGCATTTAATCATTTGATTGAGAATGTTGCAAGAGACTCTCTTAACATGACATCAGACATACAAGCTTCAAGTAATGAAGATGAAAGATTAGATCTACCATAAAGACCAAAACACATCAGGTCATCTTCTGACACAGTCCAACTGCATTCAGCAGAGGTTGATGCTAGTATCATAACCAATGTGGGTCATCCGTCACATGCTCATTATGACTTCGTAGATGAAAAGTCTCATGATCATTGTGGTACAAGACAATCTCTTGAAAATGATCCAAGTATGACAAGTGCAAAAGTTAGAGTCAGTTCGGCATATGAACTAGAAAACCCATATGCCGAACTTCTTGAAACAAACATCTCCAAGTTAGATCTTTCTCAACAACTCCAAGTAATCCTAAGACTAAGAATTCATAAAGAGCATCTAGTTGAGGATGTCATTGGCAATGTAGAAGTGGGTGTCAAGGCAAGAAGTAGGGTGAATGAAGCAAACATCTTTTTGTTTTCATGCTTCCTGTCTTAACTAGTGTAATGCAATTATAATATTTTGTAACAGTTAACGGTATTGTATTACTTTGTAAAAGTTTTCATTTAAATATATGAAATGGTTTTAATTAATTTCCGCTGCGATGTTTTAAATAATTGTATGTTTTATGTGCGATGAAGGACCAACTGTGAAGTGCCC
The DNA here is from genome assembly GCA_024085815.1 of Flaveria linearis. Lineage (NCBI taxonomy): Eukaryota > Viridiplantae > Streptophyta > Magnoliopsida > Asterales > Asteraceae > Flaveria > Flaveria linearis. The sequence continues at coordinate 82,680,153 of CM044008.1, read as the reverse complement.
GGGAATGGGGCCTTACAACTAGAGCCAAAGAAAGTTGATTGGGCTTTAAGAGATAACAACTAGTTAGAAGAAATGCAAGAAGAGCTTCTCAAATTTGCTCAGTAGAAGGTCTAAAACTATGTGAACTTCCAAAGGAGAAGACTGTAATAGGAACCAAATGGGTTTTTAGGAACAAAAAAGATGACAGAGGAATAATTATCAAGAACAATGTCAGACTTGTGATATAAGGGTACACACAAGAAGAATGGGTTGACTATGATGCAGTCTTTGCTCATGCGTCCAGCCGCAATCATAATTTTTCTAGAATTTTCCACCTCTAAAGACTTTGTGGTGTTTAAGATGGATGTCAAGCGTGTATTTTTTTATGGTAAGATTGATGAAGAAGTCTGTGTCTCTCAATCTTTGGGCTTTGAAGATACCAAGTATCCGAATCATGTATGTAAACTTGATAAAGCCCTTTATGGTATTCATCAAGCATCAAGTAAACGGTATGAGACACTCTCTACCTTTCTCATGAAAAATAGATACACCTGGGGATCCATAGACAAAACTACCTTATTTGGGTCTACAAATAGGAGCTTGTGAAAATACTTTGAAAGTCCCATGAAGTCAAAATTTGAGATAAGTTCAATGGTAGAACTTACCTTCTTTCAAGGGCTACAAGTGAAACAAACCTCTCATGGCATTTTCATAAATCAGTCGAAGTATGTTCAGGACGTCTTCGTAAGATTCAAGTTGCTGATGGTAAGGCTACTAATACCCCAATGTCAAAGACTTGTACATTAACTTCTAATATTAAGGGGGAAGTAGTTGATCAATATCAGTACATGGCCATTTTTGGATCTCTTATATATCTCATAGCTAGTAGACTAGATATCATGTTTCCTACATGCCTATGTTCAAGACTCCAGGCTACTCCAAAGGTGTCACGTCTAATGGCTACCAAGAGAATCCTAAAGTATCTCAAAGGGAAACCTAAGTTAGGATTATGGTCTCTAAGAGTGTTGACTTGAATGTCTATATATATACAAATAGTGACTATTGGGGATGCAACATTAAAAAAAATGTCCACCTTCGGAGGATGTCAATTTCTAAGGGGGAGATTAGTTTAATGGCAATGCAAGTAGCAAACTTATGACTATACATCAACTACTATAGCATAATACATTGCTGTATCAGGTTGTTGTGCTTAGGTGTTGTGCATCCAAACTTAACTTAGAGACTATAGAGTACCTCTCATTAACACTCTAGTTCACATTGGCAACAATAGTGCTATCTTAATCACCAACAATTTTATTCAGCATTCAAAGATAAATCACATTGATATGAGGTATCATTTCATTAGAGACTATGAATAAAAGAAAATCATTAAATTAATTAAGGCCCATACAAATGAACCATGTTTAGACTTATTCACAAAAGCTTTTGATGAATCTGGACTTAAATATCTTGTATCTGCTATTGGGATGATGAACTTTAAATAGTTAAACAATTTATATTAATGATATTGGAAAAGATTGTAAAGAAATGAAATTTTTGAAAAAAATGAAAAAACTGCACATCTACTGAAATTTGTAAATCAGTAGATAAATTGGTATTTACCGAATATCAGTAGATATCTGCTTATGTGCCGAATTAAGTAATTCAGCAGATAACTGGGCAAAGCGGATATCTACCAAATGGTAAGATTTGACATGTAGGATGAATTCAACAGATGATTTTGAAAAAGATCTGGTAGGTCCCACTTTCATCTTCTGATAGGTAGTGGTGCCGAAATAGTTACCTGAAAAGTTTGTTTCATCATATCACATACGTCAATCTTACAGTTACAGTGGTAAAATATTTTAAAATTGACATTCTTTATATTATCCATAACTATTAATATCAAATGTTTCCCACCATTGTCATATTCAATCTTCCTCACAAATCAAACCCTCAAACCTTCAATCTCTCAAAGTCCTACCAAATTCAACCAACCTTCAATGGCTGCCGAAACCCTAGAATTTCAAGAGAACCACAATATCAACGCATCATTTCAACCTATAGTGATGAGGTCTATGATCCCGTTCTTTAATTTCTAAGGAATAGCAATTATTCCTTTGCTATCACCATAGACCCTTTGATTTGTGAATCCCGCATCAGGGAATTCTGGACCACCTGCTCCGAATAAAGAGAACTCGGAGTAAAGTTCCAATTCCTCATGGCAACAATGCAAGGGATGAAGATTACCGTATTACGTGCAAAAATTCATCACATTTGATGTTAAATGACGTAGATAGTGAATCTTGTTTCTCCAAAAATGTGTTCAAGGCCACCTCAAGGAGATGGGATATGAAGGAACCCTCCCAACATCCACATTCTCCAAATTTTAGGTATATCACAACTGAAGAATTATCCATCATATCTTCCTACACCCTCTATCTAATAAGTCGGCAGATAGGACCAAGTGCCATTAGATCTCGCAGGGGCTATCCATGGTTTGGTCAAACAGTAGTAGTATTAAATTTTCAAAGTTCCTTTTTCAACATCTTTGCAAACACATAATTGCTACTGCAAAATATAAGTTTGTAATGTACCCGAGATTCTTACAACTAATTTTACAAGAAGAATTAGGGGATAAATGAAAACTTTGTGCAGTCATTCATGCTCTAGGAACTTCAAACAAATCAATATTTTCAAAGTTTAAAGCAACTCATAAACATTTTTCAGCATAGGTAACTCTCTTGTTTGAACATGCTTGAGGTCATTAAGCCTTGGGGTGGCAGTATGGACACACCCACCATTGTTGATCCCACACCCTCCATTTCACAGCCTAAATCTCATAAGCAGAAGAACCCCATCATCTTCTACTGAGAAGATGCAGACCCCTAAATCACCTCCCCTAAAAAAGACAAGACTAGAAACAAGGGTCGGAGTCAAGCTAAAGGTGTCATCCACACATAAGCAAGGCTCAAAGAAGAAGGTTTCTTTTCCTTCTTCTAAGCAGACCCACACCCAACCTACAGACCCTCAATTGGAGTCCCAACACTCCATCTAGAAAATACAAAGGGATACCTACATAACTAAGGTAACTTCTGAGGAAGAAGTCTCATTAGGATGTAGTTAACATCCTGGGCCATTAGACACAACTCCAATATCTTCAACACACATGGATACTACACAGGATGATAAGGTTCATGTCTCATATCATCATGAACCACTGTCTCCACCTTCCTATATGACAAATAGTGGATACTGATTTCTTTACAGCAACATCTGACCCACATCATTTATCCTAAGAGGTTCGTCCTAGGGGTGGAAAGGATCAATGTGGAAGTGGTTGTCACTACTGCTCATCCATCAATTGATCAACAGGATAGAGCCAACATAACTAATACCTCAACCATGACAACAGACCTTTAGAATGTATCCTTGGAGTCATTCCTTGAGGAGAGGAATCCAACGCACCTAGAAACCATATCTGGTGGTTTAGGTGCACAGGCTAGGCCTAGTACCACATCTTGTAAGGATTTCACACCTGTGGATGATGGAAGTATGAAATAGATAGATGATTTGATGCCTATAACCTTGTTATTGCATGAAATTGGCCTTCCTACAAGGCAAAAATGCAAGACTTTAGGGTTATGATAAAGAAGCAAAGGTTCTTGAATTTGAGAACTGGCTGCTAAAGTATACTGCACACAGAGTATCTGAGTTGGACACTAAACTCAGAACCCTACAGCACCAAGATGCAAGAGTTATGACCCTTGAAAAACAACTCACAATTCTTCAGCAAGTTGCTACAAGGGGAACGGATCTTAAGAACAAAGATGAACATGTTCAAGAGACGAATGATCTTCAAAAAGCCGTCATCCTTAGCCTTCGACTATCAACAACACAAGAACCTTTGGATGTGCCTTCCTCCATAAGCATAGTGTCATATGGAATCTAAGATGATGCTACCAAAAAGGGGGAAGATGAGCCTAAAGAATAAGAAGACATTCTTTAGAGATTGGCTACTCATGTTATTCGAGAAACATACCCAATCTCCTTCTCTTCATATTTGACTGACCAGTATGAGCCTCTATCAAAAGTTGAAGTCAACTTGAATAAGCTTCTTGACAGGTATGGCTATGACAGTGAAGAAGAAAAAGAATATAAAGCTTAGAGGGTAATAAGCAGGATGAACCAAAAGGTTTTACTGGGAAGAGGAAGATGACCATGACAAAGAGATCCTATACTTCTTCTTTACTCTCGCTAAAAAAGAACTTATAAGGAATCATCAAAAAGATAAACAGTCTTTTGGCTCGAAGCCTTTCCTAAACCATCTGCTGATGAAGAAGAATCAATACTGAAAATGGTTTTAGAAGCTGCTAAAGTACTGAACAAGTCAGGTACTCATAAAACTACTGGAAGTACCATTCAAGAGACTACTTTGGCAGACGAGCCCTCAGAAAAGATGGCACATTACACAAGAAGTACCCAGACCATGTATGTGTTGATATTAAGTTATGTGCCTTAATTTTAAGATTATAAAACATGATATTAAGGTTTTATTCCGCTGCTTTTTCAAGTTTAAATGGTTAAACTACTTTGATAATGTGTCCTACAAACCCAACATTAGCATCTAGAGCCGGATATGTGGATGACTAGCTTCTTTTGTCCTTGTAAAATTGGTTTTATGGGACTTTAACAACCTTTTAGGGGCTATTTTAAGATGATATTATGAATCCCCATCTTTCAAAGTTATATCTTACATGCTTATGATTAAACCTTGAATGATATGTATCAAATGGTTGATTGAGTTGTTTGGACAAAAACCCTAAATTCTTGGTTTATGTTGGGTGAAAATTTAGGGTTAAATGGGGTTTTATTTTTTTCTTGAAATGTTGTATATGTTGTATCATATTGGTGCATAACCTAGCATGACCATATGTGTTTTGGTTTTGGTTGATTATGATTTTGTTATGTTGGTTTTGTCTTTAAAGGGTTGTAATATTTATATTTGTATTTTGGGTTGTAATTTATTTATTCATTTGGTTATCTAATAAATAGATTAGGTGTATTTCTTTTATTAGAAAATCGTATAAGGATATAATTTTGTAAAAGAAGATGCAAAAGAAGAAGACCCAAAGAAGGACACAAAAGACATGGACACTTGAAGTTTTGGATGTGGATTCAAGTGGGAGTTCATGGACACATATGATGTGTCATTATTAACCCTTAGGAAAGACCTTATGACAAAACTTGTGATGGCAAAGAAGTGTAGTCAACTTAGTTGCTATGGTTATGCACTTATGTTTGTATGATTGTGCTTGATTGGTTGTTTGTTATATGATGGTTGTTTGATATTTGGATGTGCATTACAAGCTAATTAACAAACAAAAAAGCTGAAAATTTATGATTCCTAATCATTAAGTGATAAATAAAAGGTTATTAAAAGGATTAATGGTTTTAATAAAAAGGTTTTTACTAAAAAGAGAACCATAGGGTACCATGTTTTTGAAAGCATGCAAATACATGGTACATAGAGTTTTTAAAACTAGAATTAGTGAAAACTTAAATCCCTTTGGAAACAAGTTTAACACATCCTTTTACACGACACTCGAATCACTAGAAAACTATTTGTGGGATGAAGGTCACCTAACCACTTTTAGGGAACTTGTTTGTTTGAGGTGGTCTTAACATATTTGTGGGATAATGGTCACCAAACCACTTGTATGTGTAAACTCACAGGTGCGTGTAAGTAGGACGACTTGAATTGGAAACCATGTGCATAGGGTCACCGAAGCATGGCGTACAATGGTGTTGGTGGGATTTTACATGCCAACTAAACATAAGATGTTTAACCGATCACATAAGGCTAGAAATTTCAAAAGGTTGCAAATTGTCAAATGTCGACTACCTTGTTAAATTTAAATAATGGGATAAAGGTCACCTAACCATCATTTAAATGTAACGTTGGATTCTAGGTTTTAATTATTAATTTTCTATAAGACATTAAAGGGTATTAATGATTAAAATATAATTTTTCAGAAATACTAATATGAACTTTGTAAATTTTGTAGAAATGACCGCAAACAATAACGCTACCACCTCGACCGTCAATACCCTATCACTGAGAACTATCTTAGAGAGGGATCGTCTTAACCACAATATTTTCATGGACTTGTTTCAAAACTTGAGAATCGTTCTCGAGCAAGAGAAAAAGGCCTATGTCCTTGATGATCCCATTCCTGACCAACCCGACCCCGAGGATGTTGAGGCCTATAATGATTGGCTTCTGTTCACTAAGGATTCCATGTAGGTTTCTTGCCTCATGTTGGGAACAATGATTCCCGAACTCCAAAAGGATTTGGAGCATCATGGGGCATATGACATGATTACCCAGTTGAAGGAAATGTTCCTTCAACAAGCTAGGGTAGAGCGCTTTGAAACGGTTCGAGCGCTTCAAGCGTGTCATATGGAAGAAATCCAACCGATATCATCTTATGTACTCAAGATGAAAAGCCACATTGATCGCCTCGAGAGGCTTAACTGTCCTATCTCTAAGAGTTGGCCACGGATTTGATCCTTAATGGGCTAACTAAAAAGTCTGAAACGTTCATAATGAATTACAATATGAACGGATTGGACAAGAGCATTAGTGAGCTTCATGCAATGCTTAAAACAGCTGATGCGGGGATGGGTAGAAAGGTTCTGCCTGTTCTCTCGATCAATGTGGGAGGCTATAGAAAAGGCCATTCCCCCATCCCAAGGCAAATGTTGCCAAAGGAAAGGGGTACGTCAAAGGGAATGGGAAAGGGAAGGCTAAAGCGGAACCTCCAAAGCCTAAGCTTAAGAAGCCTAAGGTAACGAAGAATGATCCATGCTTTGAGTGTGGTGAGATAGAACATTGGAAACGAAATTGTCCAACCTCTCTCAAACAAGTTGAGGAACAACAGGGATGCTAGGCAAACCTCAGGTACAACTTTCATGGTTCATATTGGTTTAAATGTTATTTCTTCAAACACATGGGTATTGGATACCGGATGTGGAACTCACATTTGCAATTTGTTGCAGGGCTTTAAAAGAAATAAGCACTTCAGGAAGGGAGACACGAGTCTCTACATGGGCAACGGAGCAAAAGTTGATGCCGAAGCCCAAGGAGACTATATTTTGAAACCTTAAAATTGTTTGGAAGTTGTTCTTAAAAATATTTTGTATGCTCCTAGTTTGACTAGGAACATAATTTATGTTTCCCTTATAAAACAATATGGTTATGATTTAAAGTTTGTATACAATGGTATTTAGGTTTCTATGGATGATGTATTTTATTTTATGGCTATGCCTTTTAATGGTATCTATGAATTGGTTCATGATGATTCATCCTTTAATAACTCATTATACCATACAAACACCAAGAAACTTAAAATGGGTTTAAGTGATTCATATCTTTGGCATTGTCGTCTTGGTCACCTAAACAAGAATCAGATTCAAGCACTTCAAAATAATGGTCTTTTGAAAACAAATGAAAATGGTGTTGGATCTTATATGCCCAAGACACATACAAGATTGATATGGTTAGTACGTTATGATCCAAGTCGGGTCATACCCAATAACAAGCTATACAAACACCAACAAAAATTATTTGTTGATAAGATCATACAATAAATATTGACACCTATTTAGAAAATTGGTTTTCCAAATATTGCTTTTGTGATAGAACAACATTATATGGATAATTTGTTCATGAGATATTTATTTGTTTCATTATTTAAGTTGCTTAAATAATGTCAAATAAAAGTGTGTTATGTTATAAAATTAGACTATGTTTTAATTTTATAACCTAAATGCATGGAAGAGTGTTTATTTTTTACAAAATATCAAATGGGTGGGAACCCAATTTAAAAGGGGATTCGGCTGCCCAAGGGGGCCTAGGGAACACCATATTATGTCTTGTTTCATGCAAGACTTGATGACTTACACACTCTTCCATCATTTTACACTTTTTCTCTCTTCTCTCTTCTCTTTCACTCAAGCAAGAACACTCAAAAACCTCTTGAAAAATTCGGATTTGTTGGCTGAAATTTGGGGCTGAAAATTCGGATTTAGATAGTAGCTTTGGAAGATTGTTTTGGTGTAAAGCTCCCTAACATAGCAAGGTGTTTGGAAGAAGCTTGTGGGTATTACAACTTGAGGTTTTCTTCTTTGAGGGCTGCACATACAACATCATCATCATCTTCATCTCATCCTTACTTCATTATCTTGTTCTTGAAAGGTAGTTCAAGAACACCCTATGGTTGTTTTCGGATGTTGATAGCACACTATTTCATATATGAATATGATCCTTGTTTTGGGTTTTTTGTTTTAATCTAAAATGGTGCAAATTTTCAGATTCAAAACATCATTTTAAAACCCTTATTCCGCTGCGTTTTCATAGTTTAAATGGTTAAACTAGCTTTGATAAACTTGCTAAAAACCGAACAATGGCATCTAGAGCCGGATAAACTTGCTAAAAACCGAACAATGGTATCTAGAGCCGGATATATGGAATATGTGCTTCTAAGAGTTCTTAAAAATTCATTTTATGAGACTTTAAAACCCTTTTAGGGGCTGCTATGTTCATGTATTATGAATCCCCAAACTTTCAAAGTTATATCACACATGCTTGTGATTAAGCTTAGAAAGACATGTATGTTATATTGTTTGCTTGTTTGGACAAAATAAAACCCGAAATTTCAGTTTATGTTGGCTTAAATTTCGAGGGTTTTAGTGGGGATTCATTGTTTGTTTGGATGATATGATCATTGTTCATTATGGTGCATAACCTAGCCCTTGACCTTGTGTTATTTGGATGATTGTAATGGTTGTTTTATTCATTCAATTGGGTTGTATAATCATTTGTTTGTGCTTGGTTTAAAATATAATTTATTTATTATTGGGATGTAATAAATAGATGTGGTACTTTTCATTTTACTAGAAATCTTGTATTAGGATATAAAATCTTGTAATATGAAGATGCACAAGATGGAAGCACAAAAGGAAGACACAAGAAACATGGAGCATTTGGATGCGGTTTCAAGTGGGAGGTTCATGGAAGCCTTCTTTGTGTTGTGTTTTGTCCTTTAGGAATGTCCTATGGACCACACTTGTGATGGCAAACAAGTGTGGCCACTTTAGATGCTATGGTTATGCACTAATATCTGGTTGATTAATGGTTGTTTGTTTATGGTAATGTGGTTGATTGCATATATATGATGTTTGCTTAACAATCCTTACAATGATCATAACAAACTATCTAAATGGTCCTTAATCATTAAAAGGTAATAAAAGGTTATTAATATTGTGTAATGATTTTAAACATTAAAAGTGTTTTAATCAATGTACCATAGGGTATCTTGTATTTGAAAGCATGCAAATATGAGTACATAGAGTTTTCTAAACTAGAATTATGAAATCTCTAAATATTTTAAAATGAGATCAACACCATCCTTTTACACAACACTTGAGTCACTCGGGAACTCTTAGTGGGATAAAGGTCACCAAACCATTTTGAGGAAACTTGTGACTTGAGGTGAGAATGCCATATCCGTGGGATAAAGGTCACCTAACCGCTTATTTTGGCAAACTTACATGTGTGTGTAAATAGGGTGTCTTGATTTGCAAACCATGTCAAATGGATCACCTACGATGTGGTTTCCAATGGTGTTGATGGGATTAACATGCCGACTTTACATATGATGTTTCAAGTCAATCTCATACCTCTAGAAGTTGCAAATGGTTGCAACCGTCAATCGTTGACCACCTTATTAATTTAAATCGTGGGATAAAGGTCATCTAACCACTATTTAAATGTAATGTTGGGTTCTAGATTTTAATATGATAATGACCTCAAAAGGTATTATTTATTAAAATAACAATATTGAAAATACTAAAATTGATCTTTGTTAAATTTTGTAGATGGCCACCAATATCAATGATAATCATGATAATTCATCCACGTCTGCCCAATCTTACGAGCGATTCTCCAAAAGGAATGTCTAAATCATAACAATTTTATTGATTGGTATCGAAACTTGAGAATCGTTCTCAAGCAAGAGAAACAATCATATGTTTTAGACGATCCTATACCCGATCAACCTAATGAGGATGATGAGGAGGCCTATAACGATTGGATGAAGTACACTGAGGACTCCGTCCAAGTGTCATGCCTTATGTTGGCAAGCATGACTCCGGATCTCCAAAAGGAGTATGAACATCACGGAGCTTATGACATGATAACCCAGCTGAAGGAAACGTTCCAACAGCAAGCGAGGGTTGAGCGCTTCGAAACGGTTCGAGCACTCCATGCATGTCATATGGACGACAACCAATCGGTTTCATCTTATATACTTAAGATGAAAAGTCAGATTGACCGGGACCCGTATGAGGAAAGGGGAAATGGGTGGCAAGGGTGCCACCCAAAGCACAAGAGAAGAAGCAAAAGGTTGCTTCTGATGACCCATGCTTCAAGTGTGGGGAGATTGGACACTGGGCAAGAAATTAACCTGTCTATCTCCAAGAGTTGAAAGCAAAGAGGGATGCTGGGCAAACCTCAGGTACAATATACATGATCCATATTGATTTAAACATAATATCCTCTAACACATGGGTATTAGATACCGGATGTGGAACTCACATTTGCAATTTGTTACAGGGGTTCAAAAGAAGTAGCAACTTCAACAAAGGGGATGTTAGCCTCTACACGGGCAATGGGGCTAAAGTTCAAGTTGAAGCCCGTGGTGACTACATCATGAAACTTCCAAATGGGTTGGAAGTAATTTTGTACAATGTTTTATATGCTCCTAGTTTGACTAGGAACATTATCTCTGTAGCCCTATTAAAACATTTTGGATATGTATTATCATTTATTGGAAATGAAATCCATGTTACTTTGAATGACATGTTTTACTTTAAAGCTATTCCCATCAATGGTATCTATGAATTGGTTCGTGAAAATACATTGAATGATAGCTTATTGTACCAAACTAGTACCAAGAAGCTCAAATCGGATTTGAGTGACACTTACCTTTGGCATTGCCGTCTTGGTCATATAAACAAGAAAAGAATAAAAACACTACAAAAGAATGGTCTTTTAAAAACAAGTGAATGTGATTCATTTGATGTATGTGAGTCTTGTTTACAAGGTAAAATGAACAAGGCACCTTTTAGTGGCAAAGCCGAAAGGGCAAAGGATTTATTAGCTATAATACATTCGGATGTATGTGGTCCTTTTAAACCTATGACAAGGTACAATGAGATATACTTTATTACCTTTACTGACGACTAGTCGATATGGTTATGTGTACTTACTTAGACACAAAGATGATGCTTTTGAAATGTTCAAAATCTTCCAAAATGAAGTAGAAAATCAACTCAATAAGAAAATAAAAATTCTCCACACCGATAGAGGAGGTGAATACCTAAGTGATGCTTTTAGAGATCATCTTAGAAGTTGTGGTATTGTCTCACAACTATCTCCACCTGGAACACCACAACATAATGGTGTGTCCGAACGAAGAAATCAAACTCTATTGGATATGGTTCGATCTATGATGACTAGAAGCTTACTGCCTCTATCATTTTGGGGTTTCGCTTTGCTCTCAGCTGCCCGTATTTTGAATATGGCCCCAACCAAGAAGGTGGAAACGACACCTTTTGAAATATGGCATGGAAGGGTTCCATCGCTTTCATATTTAAAAGTATGGGGTTGTGAGGCTTATGTTAAAACTCCCACCCCAAACAAGATAGAAAGCCGTTCCACTAAGTGTATCTTCATTGGATATCCTAGTGATTCTATGGGATACAATTTCTATGATCCATTGGAACAAAAGGAGTTTGTTGCCAGGAAAGCTAAGTTCTTAGAAGCTAAGTTCCTTACGGAAGGAACTAGCAGTTGAACTGTGGATCTTGAGGAGTATCAAGAGCCACAAACCGATACACGTTTGGTTGACACTAGTACTCGACTTGAGAATGTTGAGAATGATCAAGTGGTTGATCAATATACACAAAACGTTCTCAGATCTGGTAGAATTAGTAATCCACCTGAAAGATATGGATTTTTCGTAGATGCATGCTATGTGGTAGATTCCGATGAACCAACCACCTATCGTGATGTGTCCAATTTGGATTGTGACAAATGGCTTGAAGCCATGAACATTGAGGTGCAATCCATGTATGACAATCTAGTGTGGGACTTGGTTGTACCACCTCTTAACTCCAAAGTAGTTGGAAGTAAGTGGGTTTTCAAGAAGAAAACTGATATGCATGGAAACTTGGATACTTATAAAGCAAGACTTGTAGCAAAAGGTTTCACTCAAACTCAAGGGGTTGACTATGATGAAACATTTTCACCTGTTGTGATGCTAAAATCTATTAGGATATTGTTTGCCATAGCTGTTCATTATGATTATGAGATTTGGCAAATGGATGTCAAAACCGCTTTCCTAAATGGATATCTTGAGGAAGATGTCTATATGGTTCAGCCACAAAGTATGCAAGTCAAAGAAATCAATCTATGGATTGAAATAAGCATGAAGAAGTTGGAATCACCGTTTTGATGATGAAGTAATTAAATTTGGATTCATCAAGAACGCTGATGAAGCTTGTGTATATAAGAAAGCTAGTAGGAGCATCATCACTTTCCTAGTATTGTATGTTGATGACATACTACTCTTTGGAAATGACATTTCAACCTTGGAAGGTGTAAAAACCTGGCTTGGAAGTTGTTTCTCCATCAAGGATGTTGGTGAAGCCGCCTATATTCTTGGAATTAAGATCTATAGGGATAGATCAAGTAGGTTGATTGCTTTAAATCAAAGTGCATACATTGATAAGATCTTGAAAAGCTTCTAGATGGAGAACTCTAAGAAAGGTACGGTACCTATTCAAAGAGGAACGATATTGAGTACGACTCAATGTCCTAGCTCAAACGATGAGCAAGATAACATGAAGGCAATCCCATACGCATCTGCTATTGGATCCATCATGTATGCAATGATATGCACTCGGACGTTTCATGCGCCTTAAGCATGACAAGCCGATACCAGCAAAATCCTGGAAACAGTCATTGGATGGCTGTTAAGAACATACTTAAGTATTTAAGGAAGACTAAAGATATGTTCCTAATCTATGGATCTGGTGATGAGGAACTCGTTGTAAAAGGTTACATGGATGCAAGTATCCAAACCGATCGTGATGATTCACGATCACAATCAGGATACATTTTCATTCTGAATGGAGAAGCGGTCTCTTGGAAGAGCTCTAAACAGGATGTGGTGGCTTTATCAACTACAGAATATGAATACATCACCGCCTCATTGGCAGCTCAAGAAGCTGCATGGTTGAAGAAATTCATTGCCAATCTAGGGGTTGTCCCTTCCATTCAGGACCCCCTAGAGATCTTTTATGATAACGAGGGTGCGATTGCTCAAATCAAGGGACCTCGTGCTTATCAAAATACTAGACACATTGAGCGGAGATTCAACTACATACGAGATGAAGTTGAAAAAGGAAAGATATGTATTCGCAAAGTTCACACAGATCAAAATATTGCGGTGTGACAACCGGTCCCAAGGTCACTATTCTAAACTCTAATCCAATTGCATCATATCCCGTCTTATGTGTACGAATAATGGAAACAATTCAATTATATCAAGAATGTTAGAATCACTAATTTTTATTTGATCCATTTTCATGATTCTATGTGATTTATGTGAATTTAGTCATTTTAAGTCTTGCCTTTTTAGAAAATTCGTGCCCGGGAATATTGATTAGTCACCCTAGCTAGAATACAGAGCCTTAATTGAAACAATTAAAAATATGTGTACACACCCACACACTTGAAATTTCGGTTCTAGCATGCATTATCATGCATAAGACAATTTACTAACTAACAATTTTAAATACTACACTACAAAATAACACCATCTAATAACATTTTTGATTAAAATCTAATATAAAAAGAGCCCACAACAAGACAATTTGGCCGCCTCCCATGTCCACCAATGGGCACTCTTGCTTCCCACTACACACAACTCATTCTATCATCCATTCACTATACATGCATTTTTTGATCTTGCAAGACACACTCCATACTCCTTCTCTCTCTCTCATTTCGAATTCTCAGCTGAAGAAACATCTCTCCCTCTCCAAATTCTCTCCATTCCAGCCCCTTTCCAGCCCTAAAATCGCAAACTACAAGCATCCAACCATCGGCCAACAAAACCGCAAAGAAGGTAACGTTTTGGTGAAGTTTTGAAGCTTGAAACTTGCAAGAATTGTGGTTTCCAGCTTGTGTTATACTTCTACAGTCAATTCCAAGGAGATTACAGCCATTCATGACCATCCATACCTTCCAAATCGCGAGTTACATCAAGTGTAAGCTCCATGTGCTCGATTTTGGACATTTCTCATGTTTTCTTCATTTTTCACCTAAAAACCTTACTTTTTCTTGTTGTAACAGAAACCTCTCACCCTAACCTTGTTCTTGAAGATTTCCCAACTTTCTTGAAGGTATATCACATGAGATAATGGTCATTCTAAGGGGTAGAACCCGATTTACCCCTTGAAAACCCTTTTGGTGTTTTTGGCACCATCTAACTTGTGTATCTTGTAACCCTTCAAAACAAAACGTGTAACCTGCATATTATTGGGTTTTAAGACTACAAAAAATCTGTTTTTAAAGTCTCAAATAGTATACACCACCTACATGTGGTAAAAACAAGCATTACACCTTGAAAAACCCCTCTTTCTACTAGTAACAACCTCTTTTAGACACTTGTTGAAACCCTCTCAAACCAGGTTCATAACCTGCTCAAAATGACTTTTAAGACACCCCAATAATTTGATTTTTAAGTTAGATAAAGTTTTAGTAATGGTTAAACTCAAGTTACAATGATTTACACATGTGTAATGGTCATTTATGACACTTTCTATATATTTTAAAGTCCATGGATGTGTAGAACAAATAGGCCATGATTTGGGACTGTTATTTCAGTAGGTTTTGATGAATATTTAGAGTTTTAATGTTGTTTAATCTCTGGAACAAAGGACATGTTGTGTTTAGACCCATTTTGGTCACTTTCAGGACCCGAAAACAAGCTAAAACTACTTAAAAACAAGAAATTTTGAACTATAACTTTTTAAAGAGAATTCCAGGTTAATTATTGATTAATAAATTGTTCTGGAGTTAATGAGAATTTTATTGGTCAAATGGTATTTTAAATGGATTTTAAGTGAAAACGGTACCAACCGAAAGACGTTTTTGAGGAAATTCTAAGAAAAATGAGTATCAAGTTAGAAACTATAAAAATCATGTTATTTCAGTAATTTAATGATAAAATAACTTATAAAGTAGAATGGTTGGTCAAACAAGCTTTTAAAATGGTCAAACTCGGTTAAAAACGCGTTTTGACGGTTTAAACGTAAAAACGAGTCTTTCAACTACTAGAGGCAAATTTTGTGATTTAAGATATTGGAAACTTATTGAAATGACTTTAAAAAGTTAGCTACTAGTCCTAGACTCAAAAACATGAAAACTCATAGGTAACCATTTTAAACCCTTCGGTTTTACCGTAATTAAACGCGTAAATTATAAACCGAGCCCATAAACTGAAAATTTGAGTATATATTCTTAAAATAAAGTTATATTAAGTTCTTGAAACTGATTTTTGATTATAAGGGTCATGTAATACAAGAAACCAAACTTAAGGGTAGAAACTGTCAATTTGGAAACTTCAGGGGCTAAACTGTAAAATTTGGTTAAACTTCATAACCGACTCCAATAAGCAACTTAGTTACTTTATTAGCATATTTATCATATATTCTGAACTTAGTAATGTAAAAACCCTAATTGTATGAGAAACCTTGACTTCCCAAAAAAGGAAACTTTATACAAACCCTAATCGAATCAAAGTTGAACCCGACCAACTAAGGCTTAGACACTCTTGTTGCACCTTAAATAGGTTTAGAGCAGTAGCTAATCACTTAATATACTCATGTTAGGGTGCTAGACTTGAGACATTCCCGGCACGCGAAGGATTTCTTTGCTTAACGTCTAAGGTGAGTTCTAGTGATCCCTTTTTACTTACTGTTTTTGGGATGGAACATGCTCTTTTGTTTAATGAACTATGATTGTGCTTTATTTGATGCTTGTATGTGGGAATTTTTGGATACCTGCTCATACTTATGTCATGATCATTAATTCTTTCGTGAACCGCTTGTTTTATGTGAATAGATCTATTTGGGGAATCCCCCACGCACAGTGGCTCCCGCTACAGGGAGGTACCCCACTGAGATCTTGAGGGGTCGTTTGTGGCATGTAACAGGTTTTGAATAAGATACTATGGTGAACCATCCTAGCAGGAATGGTTCACTGTTCTGAGGCTTGGTTCTTTCCTACGGGAATATCCGGTTAAACACAAGTTTAGAAGAGGCCAACCGGGGACCAAGTGCAGGGTTGGTTGTGATACCCCACAATGAAGCTCACAAATCTAGGTATTCTGTTCACCCTGGGAGTGATAAAATGTACCAGGATTTGAAGGCACTTTTCTGGTGGCCTGGAATCAAGAAATCAATCGCTATGTATGTCGGGAAATGTCTAACCTGTGCCATGGTAAAAGCTGAGAACCAAAAACCGTCAGGGACGTTACAGCAGCCAGAAATCCCAGAATGGAAATGGGATAACATCATGATGGACTTTGTTACCAAGTTACCCAGAACGTCTAGGGATCATGATGCTATTTGGGTAATAGTGGACAGACTAACCAAATCAGCTCACTTCTTACCGATTCGGGAAGACTATGACATGTCAAGACTGGCTCAACTGTATATCAATGAAATAGTTGCTAGGCATGGTGTGCCACTATCCATAATCTCCGACCGTGATAGTCGTTTTACTTCACGTTTCTGGAAATCACTTCAACGAGCTTTAGGAACCCGGCTGGGCTTAAGCACGGCGTACCACCCGCAAACTGACGGTCAAAGCGAAAGGACTATTCAAACCTTAGAAGATATGCTGAGGGCTTGCGTAATTGATTTTGGTGGGAACTAGGATAACCATCTTCCATTGGTAGAGTTCTCCTATAATAACAGTTACCATGCAAGTATCAATGCTGCTCCATATGAGGCTCTTTATGGTAGGAAATGTCCCTCACCCTTGAGTTGGAATGAAATTGGTGATAGTCAAGTGTTGGGACCTGACATCATATTGGAGACCACTGATAAGATTTTCAAGATCAAGGAACATCTACGGGCAGCAAGGGACCGTCAAAAAAAGTACGCTGACAGAAGACGAAAACCAGTAGAGTTTCAGATAGGTGAGAGGGTAATGCTGAAGGTAGCACCATGGAAAGGAACCGTGAGATTCGGAAAAGAGGCAAGTTAAGCCCAAGATACATTGGACCATTTGAAATACTAGCAAGAATTGGTCCTGTGGCTTACAAGTTGAAACTACCTCAGAAATTGAGTTATATACACGACACCTTCCACGTGTCAAACTTGAAGAAATGCCTGGTAGACAAAACCTTGGAGCTATCGTTGAAGGAGACAAAAATCAATGATAAGCTGAACTTCGTGGTAGAGCCTATAGAGATAAAGGACCGCTTGGTTAAGCAACTCAAACGAAGCCGCATACCCAAGGTTAAGGTTAGATGGAACTCGAGATGAGGGCTGGAATTCACTTGGAAACGTGAGGACGAGATGAGGAAGAACTACCCGCAACTCTATAAACCCACCCGTACCAATTGTAAGCGCAGTTAAATTTCGGGACCAAATTTCCTAAACAGTGGGAGAATGTGACAACCGGTCCCAAGGTCACTATTCTAAACCCTAATCCAATTGCATCATATCCCGTCTTATGAGTACTAATAATGGAATCAATTCAATTATATCAAGAATGTTAGAATCGCTAATTTTTATTTGATCCATTTTCATGATTCTATGTGATTTATGTGAATTTAGTCATTTTAAGTCTTGCCTTTTTAGAAAATTTGTGCCCGGGAATATTGATTAGTCACCCTAGCTAGAATACAAAGCCTTAATTGAAATAATTAAAAATATGTGTACACACCCACACACTTGAAATTTCGGTTCTAGCATGCATTATTATGCATAAGACAATTTACTAATTAACAATTTTAAATACTACACTACAAAATTGTAAGGCCCCACTCCCGGGCGCCCTACTGTTGGTGGTTCATCGCACATAAAACATACATAATGTACATGTTCATAAAATACGCAGCGGAAATGATAAAATATATATACATTCTCATTCATTAATAATGGTCATTACATCATTGACTCGATTACAAAATGAAGCTTTCTCTACTTTGTCCCTCCTCCTAAGATCATACAGCGACCTCTAGAGGGGGTATCAAGTGCAAACATTTAAAGTTTATAATTTTTATACTAAAGAATATTCCTTAAGTAATTCCGTACATCGGAACTCTGACGGAATACTCTTGACATTCACATGCAACATATTTCGTTGCATGTGCTACGCGCACGCATCCTATGCGTGGCGAACTTATCAAAATCTAAAGAAGATTTCTTAAATAATCCCTTCCGGGGGAATACTCAAGAAATCTCATAATGGCATGCAACGTGATGAGTTGCGTGCGTTATAGACCCACAACGCATGACGTTGCATCATTATTAAATGGAGAATGCCATCCCAAAAGAGCTGAGTAGCCGCCTCGTGCCATCCCCAGCAACGCTACCTGCCAACTGGAAACACATAAAAAGTCAGCGTTGCTGAGTGAGTTCTAGTTTTATAATAAAACATACTTTTACTTATTTAAAAGTATCCTTTCGTGCATGCATTCATACATCATACGTACACAGAGATAATATTCGTTATTATCTTCATCATTCGTTATCTTTAACTTCTCGTATGGATTCTGTCAGGCTTTACCCACTTCATAGCACTCGGCTATGATTACGGTGGTCGAATGACAAGAATCCCGTTCGTACTTACTTGCGCACATTGAAAGGTGAATTGTACCAATACCATATGCTACACCCCAATCAGTCTTAGCTACCGGGCCGTAATCAACATATGACGGGAGCGTATGCCCGGTACTAGAGGTAAGCGGTAGAGGTACCATGACCATGGTCAATCACATAGAAGGACCAATCGCGTTATTCAATGCTTGCAAGACATAATTCGTTCGTTCATTAATGCATGTATTCATCATCATTCATTCATTCGTTCGTTCATTAATACATGCATTCATCATCGTGTTCCTCTTTCGTTATCTTTCACTTTACGTTACATAATACTTCGTTCGTTCATTAATACGTAAAGTCATGGAAAGATAATCATAAATCATTATTATAGGAACACACACACACCATACATACATCATCATACATAGCATCATACATGCATCGTCATACATTCATCGTACATACATCGTCATACATAACATCATACGTGCATCATCATCATACCTACCTCGTCATCATCATCATACATACATCGTCATACTTAACGTCATACGTGCATCATCGTCGTCATCATACATAACCTCGTACATACATAGCCTACATCATCAATCATCACTAGGCACTTACTATGCGTCATCCTGGTGCAGTAGCACTAACTGTCCCTCCAAGACCGTGAGGACTCATACTAGGACCTTACATAACATGTCGAGTCCACAATCATACCTTAGACGTATAACACAACATTATACCCAAATGGGTCGTACATACATACGTCAGTAAACAAGTTTATATGTGTTCCAGCCCCAAAAATCATTTAAAAACAGTAAATGAGGGGTCCTAGAACTCACCTGTGCTTGCCAAGCAGCCTCTCAATCAAGCCTTTAAGACACGGGTAACACTACACTGCCTGCAGATAAGTTAACACTCAAAAGAGTTAATTTCTGCCTAATTTCGCCACTAATTTCGCAGGTAGTTTCGCCCCTAAATTCGCCCGTAGTTTCGCCGGGCGAATTAGCAGTTTCGCTGCTAATTTCGCTGGGCAGCAATCCGCCAGTTTCGCTGGACAGATTCGCTACCTCGAGCGCCCAACTTTCGTTGGAATTCCCTAGTTTCGCAATATCTACGGTCAACTTGGACATTGTCATAGTCATCAGCGAAACCTTAGTTTCGCTCAGGCGAATATATAGTTTCGCTGCAGCGAAACTGTAACTTCGCTGTAGGTTCCTCCAGTTTCGCTGGACGAACTTACAGTTTCGCTGGACGAGACCTTAATTTCGCAGAACGAGCTGAAATTTACGAATCAGCTCGTTTTAGCCCAAAAATCCAATCCTTTCCACCCAAACCCTTGCATTATCATCCAGGAAGCTATATCTAAGCTTCTTACACGTTGTATTATCCTAAAACGTGTGTTTTGGGCGATTTTTGCCACTAAAAACCCCAAAAACCCCAAACTCGGGTTTTTCACCAATTGTGGTAATTTAGATGCGTTTCTTACCTTGATTCTTGTAGTTTTGGAGTCCACAAACACTAGCCTTCGATTCTTGACCACCCGAGCTTCGATCCGGCACTTTCTCTCTCTACACTTTCTCTCTCTAGAATGGCGTTTGAGTGAAAATGAGAGTTGCTCGGCTGATCCATCTATTTATATGCCAGGCGTCCCCGGGACCCCAAACTCGTTAAACTCGTGACCCGGAGGGTTAACTTGGTGTAATACCCGCAACCACTCTATATTCATTAAACGGTTTTCATCCGAGCCCATCGCTAACATCCGACTCGATCAGTAAATTTTCCGGGCGTTACAAGTCCACCCCCCTTATTTAGGTTTCGTCCCCGAAACCTGTCACTCTTCGAACAAATGTGGGTAATGCTGTCTCATCTCTTCTTCAGTCTCCCACGTAGACTCCGATCCCTTCCTGTGCTTCCACTGTACGCGCACAAGAGGAACCACTTTGTTTCTTAGCCGTTTCTCTTTTCTATCAATGATCGCCACCGGTTGCTCCACATAGTTGAGCCGTTCGTCTACTTCGATATCCTCCAGCGGAACGACCATATCTTCATCGGCTAAACATTTCCTCAGATGAGATACGTGGAAGGTCGGGTGAATTCCACTCAGCTCATCTGGTAGCTCCAACCTATAGGCCACCTCTCCCACACGGGCGATAATTCGGAAAGGGCCTATATACCGCGGGCTCAGTTTACCCCTCTTTCGGAATCTAATAATTCCTTTCCAAGGCGAGACCTTCAACATGACCCGATCACCGACCTTGAACTCTATCGGTCTTCGCCTCTTGTCAGCATACGACTTTTGTCTGTCTTTCGCCGCCTTCATGAAGGCTTTGATCTTTTCTAACTTTTCAGTCGTTGCTTCCACTACCTCGACGCCTCCCAGTTCCTTCTGTCCAATGTCTCCCCAACATACGGGCGTCCTACATTTCCTACCGTATAACATCTCGTAGGGTGGCATGCCAATACTGGCATGGTAACTGTTATTGTACGAGAATTCTGCTAACGGCAGGTGATCGTCCCAACTTCCTCCAAAATCGATCACGCACGCCCGAAGCATGTCTTCGAGTGTTTGGATCGTCCTCTCAGACTGACCGTCTGTCTGAGGATGATATGCCGTGCTAATATGTAGCCTCGTTCCCATCGCATCATGGAATCTCTTCCAAAACTTGGAGGTAAACCGGGTGTCACGGTCAGACACAATAGACACTGGTACGCCATGACGAGCTACAATCTCCTTGATGAATAGATCCGCCAATCTTTCAGATGAATACGTCTCGCGGATCGGTAGAAAGTGGGCACTCTTCGTCAATCGGTCAACTATCACCCATATAGTATCATACCCTTTTGGGGTACGTGGTAGCTTCGTAATAAAGTCCATGGTGATGTGCTCCCACTTCCACTCGGGTATATCCAATGGTTGGATCTTCCCGTACGGTTTCTGGTGCTCGGCCTTTACCTGTGAACAAGTCAGGCACTTACTCACATATTCCACCACATCACGCTTCATGCCTGGCCACCAATAGTCTTTCTTCATGTCTTGGTACATCTTGGTAGCACCGGGGTGAATGGAATATCGAGTCTTATGGGCCTCATCCATAATCTTTCCACGTAGATCCCCGTACCGAGGAATCCACACTCGCTCAAATCGGGTCTTAACACCTAGAGTGTTCTCACCCAGTTCCGTAACTAGACCTCTCATCCTTTCGGAGTTTAGACGATCTTCTTTCAAAGCCTCATCTTGAAACTCCTTAACCTGCGTCATCACGTCTGAGGTCATAATCAGCTGGCAAGCCTTCACCCGAATCGGTTCGGGCCTTTCCTTCCGGCTAAGGGCATCAGCCACCACGTTGGCCTTACCCGGGTGGTAATGGATCTCACAATCATAATCCTTTATCAGCTCCAACCACCGCCTCTGCCTCATGTTTAGATCCTTCTGCTCGAAGAAGTACTTCAAGCTCTTGTGGTCCGTGAAGATGGTGCACTTTGTCCCGTATAGATAGTGTCGCCAAATCTTCAACGCGAAAACCACCGCAGCTAGTTCTAGATCGTGTGTGGGATAATTGACTTCGTGAGTCTTCAGTTGTCGAGACGCATAGGCTATGACCTTTCCGCGTTGCATCAATACGCAACCTAGCCCAGAATAGGATGCATCCGAATAGACCACTAAGTCTTCATTTCCTTCGGGCAATGTCAAGACAGGAGCTTGGGTCAGTCTCATCTTCAATCCTCAAACGCATTCTCCTGTTCCCGGCCCCACACGAACTTTACGTCCTTGCGAGTCAATTTTGTCAAAGGTGAGGCTATCTTGGAGAAGTCTTGAATAAACTCCTATAGTAGCCCGCCAGCCCCAAGAAGCTGCGAATCTCGGTTGGCGTCTTCGGTGACTTCCATTGCATCACGGCCTCAACCTTTGCTGGGTCCACCGTTATTCCTTCTGCATTCACTACGTGACCCAGAAATTGCACCTCGCGTAGCCAAAAGGCGCACTTGGAGAACTTGGCATACAATTTCTCCCTTCTCAACGTTTCCAATACTTCCCGAATGTGGTCGGCATGCTCTGTCTCGCTTTTCGAATAAATCAGGATATCATCGATGAACACAATCACTGATTTATCTAACATTGGCCGGCACACTCGGTTCATCAAATCCATAAAAGCAGCCGGCGCATTGGTCAACCCAAAAGACATGACAAGAAACTCATAGTGACCGTAGCGCGTACGAAAGGCTGTTTTAGGGATATCCTGCTCCCTCACCTTCAGTTGATGGTAGCCCGATCGAAGATCTATCCTGGAAAACCAACTGGCACCCTGAAGTTGATCAAACAAGTCATCGATCCTTGGTAAGGGGTATCTGTTCTTCACCGTCAGCTTATTCAGCTCGCGGTAGTCAATGCACATTCTCATACTACCATCCTTCTTCTTTACGAACAGGACCGGAGCACCCCAAGGTGAGATACTCGGTCTGATAAACCCCTTATCCAGCAGCTCCTGCAACTGCTCCATCAACTCTTTCATTTCCGTCGGAGCCAAGCGATACGGTGCTTTTGCGACAGGTTGGGCACCCGGTATCAGGTCGATCTGGAACTCGATCTCTCGGTCTGGTGGCAAACCCGATAAGTCTTCGGGAAACACATCTGGAAAGTCACACACCACCGGCACATCGCATAGCTGTGGTGTTGGCGTCTCTACATTCTTTACATAACATAAGTAGGCGCTACATCCGCGCCTCATGCACTTTCCCGCCACCGCCATTGAGATCACCTTCGGAATTGTCGTAACTCGATCGCCATAAATCGTCACCGGACTTCCGTCGGTCGCCGTCAGTCTAATCATCTTTCTTCGGCACACGATATTCGCTTCGTAGGTTGCTAACCAGTCCATTCCTAACACTACATCGAATCCTCCTAGAGGCATCACATGTAACATGGCAGCAAACCTATGGCCCTCTAATTCTATAGTACAGCCCTCTATCACATCCGTAACCCTAGTGGACTTACCAATAGCGGTTTCTACGTCAAAGGACTTATCAAGGCATTTCCTCCTAACAGGCAGTTTAGCACAGAAGGTAGTAGAAATAAAACTTCTACTGGCACCCGAATCAAATAACACAGAGGCTAAAATTTGGTCTATTAGGAACGTACCGGACACAACATCAGGGTCCGTTCTAGCCTCCTCCTGCGTCATGGTGAACGCCCTAGCCTTTGCCCTCGGTGCTTCTCCTCCCGTCTTCTTCTCCCCTGAGCCCTCAGCCCTCGGCTTCTTACAATCTTGCTCATATGACCACTTTCCCCACAGTTAAAACACTTGCCCATCCGGCAATCCCTTGATATATGTCCCGTCTTCCCACACTTAAAGCAGAGGTTGGATCCCCACTTACACTCCCCCGAGTGCTCTTTTCCACACTTACCACACTTCCTCACCCCAGCTCCAGACATGACCACTCGGCGGTCATCTACCCTTGCCTTCTTGTTACTTGTCGAGGTATCACCTCGGCCAAACCTCTTTCCCTGCCAACCCTTCTCTCCACCTGCCTTCTTTCCACCCTCAGCTTTCACCAACGCAGCTCTCTCATCGTACAACCTTCCCGCCAAATCCACCGCCGACCTAAAAGTACTCGGTCGAGCGGAAATCAAATGCCAACGAATTTCGGCTGGCAACCCTTGAATATACCGGTTGATCTTTCGGGACACCGGCGTCACCTGCTCTGGCACCAACAGCGCCAACTCGTTAAACTTAGTGGTATATTGTTGGTGGGTCATCGTCCCCGCCTCCAACTGCAGGAACTCTCTCTCTATCCTATCCATTTCCCGTCGAGGACTGAATTCCTCGATCACCAACCTTTTCAACTCAGCCCACTTCATCTTTCCTATAGCCCTGCTACCCTCGGCTTGGACTATATTTTTCCACCAGCATAAAGCCGACCCTGTAAAAGAGTGGGTGGCAAACTTCACCTTCTTGTCCTCCTGGCAATCACTAATATCGAGGACAGCTTCCATTTCCATCACCCATTGGTGAGCATCAGTAGCAGTACCAGACCCATCGAAAGTTGGGGGCTTGCACCTCATGAATTTCCCGTAATCACAGCCCCGGGCTGTCTCCCGTACCTGTTCTTCCTCCTCATCATCGGACAATACCGTCTCTGCCCCTACCTGTTGTTGTCCACCGGAGGACTGATTTCTCCCCCGTCTCTCATCCTCCCGTACTGCCTTTAACACTTCTGTCATTACAGACGGTAAGATCGTCTGCATAACCTGGTGCACCTCCTCGACAACTGCCTCTTTCACCGAGGCCCTAAAATCATCACTCTCATTCGTCCCCCCCGAGGGAGTAGTATTAGGTCCTTCGGGAACCTTTTTCTCTTGTCTAGGTCTTCCTCTTGTGGCTCGTGGTTCCACACCACTTCCGCCACTGCCTCCACCAAGTGGGGCTTTAGATGATCTACCACCGACCATCTTCTATCACACACTGAAAGGTTCAAATACCAACACGGTCATTCAAGGAAATAGCTCAGTTTATGTTAAGTACAGTAAGTTACTAATTACAGTGGCCAGTTGTGATTAGTCACTTACTCCACTCTTCGTACCCCAAGCATTACCTTTCCTGACTACACCGGTATCTAAATCTAACAGCACACATAACCACGTTTCACACGCACATACTTTAATTAACTTTAAGAAAATACCTGATGGCACGCAGCTACTCAGATGGCATTCTCATTCTCTCTGTCCCATTCTCAGTTTAAGTTTAGGTTTATTATGAAAATTTACCCATTTTACTTAAACTTTTGCTCTGATACCAACTTGTAAGGCCCCGCTCCCGGGCGCCCTACTGTTGGTGGTTCATCGCACATAAAACATACATAATGTATATAATCATAAAATACGCAGCGGAAATGATAAAATATATATACATTCTCATTCATTAATAATAGTCATTACATCATTGACTCGATTACAAAATGAAGCTTTCTCTACTTTGTCCCTCCTCCTAAGATCATACAGCGACCTCTAGAGGGGGTATCAAGTGCAAACATTTAAAGTTTATAATTTTTATACTAAAGAATATTCCTTAAGTAATTCCGTACATCGGAACTCTGACGGAATACTCTTGACATTCACATGCAACATATTTCGTTGCATGTGCTACGCGCACGCATCCTATGCGTGGCGAACTTATCAAAATCTAAAGAAGATTTCTTAAATAATCCCTTCCGGGGGAATACTCAAGAAATCTCATAATGGCATGCAACGTGATGAGTTGCGTGCGTTATAGACCCACAACGCATGACGTTGCATCATTATTAAATGGAGAATGCCATCCCAAAAGAGCTGAGTAGCCGCCTCGTGCCATCCCCAGCAACGCTACCTGCCAACTGGAAACACATAAAAAGTCAGCGTTGCTGAGTGAGTTCTAGTTTTATAATAAAACATACTTTTACTTATTTAAAAGTATCCTTTCGTGCATGCATTCATACATCATACGTACACAGAGATAATATTCGTTATTATCTTCATCATTCGTTATCTTTAACTTCTCGTATGGATTCTGTCAGGCTTTACCCACTTCATAGCACTCGGCTATGATTACGGTGGTCGAATGACAAGAATCCCGTTCGTACTTACTTGCGCACATTGAAAGGTGAATTGTACCAATACCATATGCTACACCCCAATCAGTCTTAGCTACCGGGCCGTAATCAACATATGACGGGAGCGTATGCCCGGTACTAGAGGTAAGCGGTAGAGGTACCATGACCATGGTCAATCACATAGAAGGACCAATCGCGTTATTCAATGCTTGCAAGACATAATTCGTTCGTTCATTAATGCATGTATTCATCATCATTCATTCATTCGTTCGTTCATTAATACATGCATTCATCATCGTGTTCCTCTTTCGTTATCTTTCACTTTACGTTACATAATACTTCGTTCGTTCGTTAATACGTAAAGTCATGGAAAGATAATCATAAATCATTATTATAGGAACACACACACACCATACATACATCATCATACATAGCATCATACATGCATCGTCATACATTCATCGTACATACATCGTCATACATAACATCATACGTGCATCATCATCATACCTACCTCGTCATCATCATCATACATACATCGTCATACTTAACGTCATACGTGCATCATCGTCGTCATCATACATAACCTCGTACATACATAGCCTACATCATCAATCATCACTAGGCACTTACTATGCGTCATCCTGGTGCAGTAGCACTAACTGTCCCTCCAAGACCGTGAGGACTCATACTAGGACCTTACATAACATGTCGAGTCCACAATCATACCTTAGACGTATAACACAACATTATACCCAAATGGGTCGTACATACATACGTCAGTAAACAAGTTTATATGTGTTCCAGCCCCAAAATCATTTAAAAACAGTAAATGAGGGGTCCTAGAACTCACCTGTGCTTGACAAGCAGCCTCTCAATCAAGCCTTTAAGACGCGGGTAACACTACACTGCCTGCAGATAAGTTAACACTCAAAAGAGTTAATTTCTGCCTAATTTCGCCACTAATTTCGCAGGTAGTTTCGCCCCTAAATTCGCCCGTAGTTTCGCCGGGCGAATTAGCAGTTTCGCTGCTAATTTCGCTGGGCAGCAATCCGCCAGTTTCGCTGGACAGATTCGCTACCTCGAGCGCCCAACTTTCGTTGGAATTCCCTAGTTTCGCAATATCTAAGGTCAACTTGGACATTGGCATAGTCATCAGCGAAACCTAGTTTCGCTCAGGCGAATATATAGTTTCGCTGCAGCGAAACTGTAACTTCGCTGTAGGTTCCTCCAGTTTCGCTGGACGAACTTACAGTTTCGCTGGACGAGACCTTAATTTCGCAGAACGAGCTGAAATTTACGAATCAGCTCGTTTTAGCCCAAAAATCCAATCCTTTCCACCCAAACCCTTGCATTATCATCCAGGAAGCTATATCTAAGCTTCTTACACGTTGTATATCCTAAAACGTGTGTTTTGGGCGATTTTTGCCACTAAAAACCCCAAAAACCCCAAACTCGGGTTTTTCACCAATTGTGGTAATTTAGATGCGTTTCTTACCTTGATTCTTGTAGTTTTGGAGTCCACAAACACTAGCCTTCGATTCTTGACCACCCGAGCTTCGATCCGGCACTTTCTCTCTCTACACTTTCTCTCTCTAGAATGGCGTTTGAGTGAAAATGAGAGTTGCTCGGCTGATCCATCTATTTATATGCCAGGCGTCCCCGGGACCCCAAACTCGTTAAACTCGTGACCCGGAGGGTTAACTTGGTGTAATACCCGCAACCACTCTATATTCATTAAATGGTTTACATCCGAGCCCATCGCTATCATCCGACTCGATCAGAAAATTTTCCGGGCGTTACAAAAATAACACCATCTAATAACATTTTTGATTAAGATCTAATCTAAAAGAGCCCACAACAAGACAAATCGGCCGCCCCCATGTCCACCAATGGGCACTCTTGCTTCCCACTACACACAACTCATTCTATCATCCATTCACTATACATGCATTTTTCAATCTTGCAAGACACACTCCATTCTCCTTCTCTCTCTCTCACTTCGAATTCTCAGCTGAAGAAACATCTCTCCCTCTCAAAATTCTCTCCATTCCAGCCCCTTTCCAGCCCCAAAATCGCAAACTACAAGCATGCAACCATCAGCCAACAATAAACCGCAAAGAAGGTGACCTTTTGGTGAAGTTTTGAAGCGTGAAACTTGCAAGACTTGTGGTTTCCAGCTTGTTTTCGACTTCTACAGTAAAGTCCAAGGAGATTACAGCCATTCACGACCATCCACACCTTCCAAATCGTGAGTTACATCAAGTGTAAGCTCCATGTGCTCGGTTTGGACATTTCTCATGTTTTCTTCATTTTTCACCTAAAAACCTTACTTTTTCTTATTGTAACAGAAACCTCTCACCCTCACCTTTTTCTTGAAGAGTTCCCAATGTTCTTGAAGGTATATCACATGATATAATGGTCATTCTAAGGGGTAGAACCCGATTTACCCCTTGAAAACCCAATTTTTGGTGTTTTTGGCACCATCTAACTTGTGTATCTTGTAACCCTTCAAAAAAAATGTGTAACCTGCATATTAATGGGTTTTAAGACTACTAAAAACCTGTTTTAAAGTCTCAAAGAGTATACACCACCTACATGTGGTAAAAACAAGCATTACACCTTGAAAAACCCCTCTTTCTACTAGTAACAACCTCTTTAAACACTTGTTGAAAACCCTCTCAAACCAGGTTCATAACCTGCTCAAAATGACTTTTAAGGCACCCCAATAATTTGATTTTTAAGTTAGATAAAGTTTTAGTAATGGTTAAACTCAAGTTACAATGATTTACACATGTGTAATGGTCATTTATGATACTTTCTATATATTTTAAAGTCCATGGATGTGTAGAACAACTAGGCCACGATTTGGGAATGTTATTTCAGTAGGTTTTGATGAATATTAAGAGTATTAGTGTTGTTTAATCTCTGGAACAAAGGACATGTTGTGTTTAGACCCATTTTGGTCACTTTCGGGACACGAAAACAAGCTAAAACTACATAAAAACAAGAAATTTTGAACTATAAACTTTTTAATGATAATTCCAGGTTCATTAAGGATTAATAAATTGTTCTGGAGTTAATGAGAATTTTTAGTGGTCAAATGGTATTTTAAATGGATTTTTAAGTGAAAACGGGTACCAACCGAAAGACTTTTTTGAGGAAATTCTAAGAAAATGAGTATCAAGTTAGAAACTATAAAAATCATGTTATTTCAGTAAGTTAAATGATAAAATAACTTATAAAGTAGAAAGGTTGGTCAAACAAGCTTTTAAAATGTTCAAACTCGGTTAAAAACGTGTTTTAACGGTTTAAACGTAAAAACGAGGCTTTTAACTACTAGAGGCAATTTTTGTGATTTAAGAGATTGGAAACTTATTAAAATGACCTTAAAAGTTTAGCTACTGGTCCTAGACTCCAAAACATGAAAACTCATAGGTAACCATTTTAAACCCTTCGGTTTTACCGTAACCGGTAAAGTTAAACGCGTAAATTATAAACCGAGCCCATAAATTGAAATTTGAGTATACATTCTTAAAATAAAGTTATATTAAGTTCTTGAAACTGAAGGGATTCACGGGCAGTGAAGGCAACCAAGGGAGAGGAATCATTCCATTCAATTCATTTTGATTATAAGGGTCATCTAATACAAGAAACCAAACTTAAGGGCAGAAACTGTCAATTTGGAAACTTCAGGGGCTAAACTGTAAAATTTGATTAAACTTCATAACCGACTCCAATAAGCAACTTAGTCACTTTATTAGCATATTTATCATATATTCTGAACTTAGTAATGTAAAAACCCTTAATTTTATGAGAAACCTTGACTTTCCAAAAAAGGAAACTTTTATACAAACCTTAATCGAATTAATGTCGAACCCGACCAACTAAGCCTTAGACACTCTTGTTGCACCTTAAATAGGCTTAGAGCAGTAGCTAATCACTTAATATACTCATGTTAGGGTGCTAGACTTGAGACATTCCCGTCACACGAAGGATTTCTTCGCTTAACGTCTAAGGTGAGTTCTAGTGATCCCTTTTTACTTACTGTTTTTGGGATGGAACATGCTCTTTTGTTTAATGAACTATGATTGTGCTTTATTTGAAGCTTGTATGTGGGACTTTTTGGATACCTACTGATACTTATGTCATGATCATTAATTCTTTTGTGAACCGCTTGTTTTATGTGAATAGATCTATTCGGGGAATCCCACACGCACAGTGGCTCCCGCTACAGGGAGGTACCCCACTGAGATCCTGAGGGGTCGTTTGTGGCATGTAACAGGTTTTGAATAAGATACTATGGTGAACCATCCTAGCAGGAATGGTTCACTGTTCTGAGGCTTGGTTCTTTCCTACGGGAATATCCGGTTAAACACAAGTTTAGAAGAGGCCAACCGGGGACCAAGTGCAGGGTTGGTTGTGATACCCCATAATGATACTAAAAATGATGCTTTTAAAATCAAATGAGATTTTTATAAACTTTCACACTTGTCTCTAAAACCTTTACTGTGGACTTTAAGAGTTCCTTTTTATTGTTTTGAAACTTTAAGCACTTGAATTCACTAACTTTTTAGTTGACACAATTTCCATTTTGAGCATGTTTCAGGTAACCGTGAAGACTCTTAGCTATTGTGAAAGACTTAGACTCAACCCTGAGACCATGGCATTTGTTTGTGTGACCAAAATCATGACTTGAACAATTTTATTTAATGACTATTTTATTTTGTTGAACTATGTAATCATATGGGGCTGGATCTGTTTCTAGCCCGATGTCTTTTAAAACTTTAAATGCCATGTGATGTTCTCTCCCTTTGACCTCCTATATTGGTTTGTTTCCGCTGCCATGTATGTTTGTTGCTAATCTGTGACGTCCCACCCTACCGGGGCCCGGGGGTGTGACATGCGGATCCTCTTACGAAGCTTCTACAAAAGGCAAAGCATGAAGGTCATTCCTGTGCCATGGGACTTTGATATTCTAGTGATTGGATTTGATCTGTAATTTCATATTTGGATATATGGAACTCCCTTATTACTTGAATAAAATTATTTGGTTATAATATTTCAATAAATGTTCCAATGTAGCATGTTTAATCCATGGGTAAATTATTTACTTAAATCTCCGTAGTCGTTCGTACTTGTGGGAACAAGTATGAGGGTAAGACTATTATGAACATGATTGGTGGATGTTCATATGGATGAATATAGAGCAAAAGGTTGCTGCCAAAGTTCATAGATGTTTGTGGGATGCAAATATTGGACTGAGCTGCATCTCAAAGACTACTACATGGAATCCTTTTGATTGATCATAAGTAATTTTGAGTAAAGGCGAACATCATTTGGTATCCTCTGACCTAAGATACATATTGGGTCTTGATATTTACCAAATATTATACATTGGCTTAGTTCTTCACTGTTCTGAAACATGGCAGTACATAAGTCTGAGTTTAGGTAAGATATAAGGTAATTGTGAGAGACGTATGTAGTGAAGATTGGATTTGTCCCTCTTATTCGTTGAGAGTAAGATGTCTAAGGCCTGATAAAGTTAAATCAATGGAGAATGATCACTCTGTGTCTCTAGGATTTAACATGACATCTGTGACAAAAGGATAGATGATTGATTCACCTAAAACACTTCAAGTATGCTACTTGAAGAGGATGATGTTATTGAATGGCACTTAGTCAAAAACCTCTTGAAAAATTCGGATTTGTTGGCTGAATTTTGGGGCTGAAAATTCGGATTTAGATAGTAGCTTTGGAAGATTGTTTTGGTGTAAAGCTCCCTAACATAGCAAGGTGTTTGGAAGAAGCTTATGGGTATTACAACTTGAGATTTTCTTCTTTGAGGGCTGCACATACAACATCATCATCATCTTCATCTCATCCTTACTTCATTATCTTGTTCTTGAAAGGTAGTTCAAGAACACCCTATGGTTGTTTTTGGATGTTGATAGCACACTATTTCATATATGAATATGATCCTTGTTTTGGGTTTTTGGATTTTTTGTTTTAGTCTAAAATGGTGCAAATTTTCAGATTCAAAACATCATTTTAAAACCCTTATTCCGCTGCGTTTTCATAGTTTAAATTGTTAAACTAGCTTTGATAAACTTGCTAAAAACCCAACAAATGGTTCATTTGATAAGTGTGAATCTTGTTTACAAGGTAAGATGACCAAGTCGCCCTTTAGTGGTACTAACGAGAGGGCAAAAGACTTTTTGGGAATCAATCATTCAGATGTATGTGGACCCTTTAAGACAATGACAAGAGATGGTGAAAGATACTTCATTACCTTTACTGACGATTACAGTCGCTATGGGTATGTGTACTTGATGACACATAAATATGGAGCTTTTGAAATGTTCAAAATCTTCAAGAATGAAGTAGAAAATCAACTCAACAAATCTATCAAAGTTCTTCATTCAGATAGAGGAGGTGAATACCTCAGTGATGCTTTTCAGGATCATCTAAGAAGTTGTGGGATCGTCTCACAACTTACTCCACCCGGAACACCACAACATAATGGTGTGTCTGAAAGGAGAAGCAAACCATATTGGATATGGTTCGATTTATGATGGCTGTAAGCTCACTACCTCTATCATTTTAGGGTTCCGCATTACTCTCCGCGGCTCGTATTTTGAATATGGCCCCAACCAAGAAAGTGGATTCGACATCTTTTGAAATATGGCATGTAAGAGTTCCATTGCTATCATATTTAAAAGTATGGGGTTGTGAAGCTTATGTTAAGCAAAACACCCAAAACAAGTCGATCTACTAAGTGTATATTTGTTGGATACCCCAAAGACTGTATGGGATACTACTTCTTTTATCCAACAGAGCAAAAGGTATTTATTACTCGAAAGGTAGAGTTCTTGGAAGCCAATTTCCTTATGGAAGGCATGATGTATAGAACAGTGGAATTTGATGTGGATCAAGATCCACAAGCCGATACACATTTGGTTGACACTAGCAATCAATAAGAGGTTGTTGATGATAATCAAGAGGTTGATCAATACACACAAAACGTTCGCAGATCTGGTAGAGTTAACATTCCACCTGAAAGATATGGATTTTTATGAATGGATGCTACGTGGTTGACTCCGATGAGCCAACTACATACCATGATGCAATGTCCAATTCGGATTGTGACAAATGGCTAGAAGCCATGAACGCAAAGATGCAATCCATGTATGACAACCAAGTTTGGGAATTGGTAGACCCTCTACTTAACACCAAACTAGTTGGATGCAAGTGGGTTTCCAAGAAGAAAACGTATATGCATGGAAACTTGGATACTTACAAGGCAAGACTTGTAGCAAAAGGTTTCACTCAAACTCAAGGGGTTGATTATGATGAAACCTTCTCGCCTATCGCAATGCTATAGTCAAGTAGGATATTGTTTGCCATAGCTGCTCATTATGACTATGAGATTTGGCAAATGGATGTCAAAACCACTTTCCTTAATGGACATCTCGAAGAGACTATCCATATGGTTCAGCCTGATGGTTTTGTGGATCCACAACATCCTAATAAAGTATGCAAGTTAGAAAGATCAATATATGGATTGAAACAAGATCGAACGAAGGACATCCCATATGCGTCTGCTATAGGATCCATCATTTATACGATGATATGCACTAGACCGGACGTGTCATGCGCGTTAAGCATGACAAGCAGATATCAGCAGAATCCATGTAATAACCATTGGATTGCTATTAAAAGTATATTGAAATACCATGGGAGGACTAAGGATATGCTTCTAATATACGGATCTGATGAAGAGGAGCTCGTTGTAAAGGGTTACACAGATGCGAGTTTCCAAACTGATCGAGATGATTCTCGATCACAGTTGGGGTATGTCTTTATTATGAATGGAGGAGCAGTGTCGTGTAAGAGTTGAAAACAAGACGTGGTAGCATTGTCCACTACAGAATCCGAATACATAGCCGCCTCATTAGGAGCTCAGGAAGCTGCATGGATAAAAAATTTATCACCGATCTAGGGGTGGTCTCTACCATTCGAGACCCCCTACAAATCTTTTGTGATAACGAGGGTACGATTGCACAAATCAATGAACCCCGTGCACATCAAAAGACTAGACACATTGAGCGGAGATTCAACTATATAAGGGATGAAGTTGAAAAGGGAAAGATATGTATTCGTAAAGTTCACACCGATCAAAACATTGCAGATCCAGTCATAAAGCTCCTTGAAAGGGCAAAGCATGAAAATCATACTTGTGTCTTAGGGCTTCGATATTCTAGTGATTGGAATTGATCTCTTTAGTATTTAAAGTTTGGAACAATGTAATATTTTAGCTCTTTCATATATCTATGATATTTGGAGTTATGTTTATTTTAGCATGTATACATCCATGAATATTTTATTATTCTAAATGTCCGTAGTCGGTCATGTTTGTGGTAGCAAATATGAACATAAGACTATTATGAACATGGATTGGTGGATATTCGTTAGGCATGAATATAGAGCAATTGGTTGCTGCCAAAGTTCATAGATATTTGTGGGATACGGATATTGGACTGACCCGCATCACAAATTTTACTACATGGAACGTTCTAGATTGATCATAAGTAAATTTGAGTAAAGGCGAATATCATTTGGTATCCTCCGACCTCAGATACATATTGGGTTTTGATATTCACTAAAGTGTTATACCTTGAGCTACTTCTTCACTGCTCTAAAATAATGGGCAGCACATAAGGCTATGTTCAGGTGTGACACGAGGTGATTGTGAGAAACTTATGTAGTCAAGATGGAATTTGTTCCTCTTATTCGTTGAGAGCAAGATGTCTAAGGCCTGATCAAGTTAAATCAACAAGGAAAATCATTCTGTTTCCTTGGATTTAACATGACATCTGTAACAAAAGGATAAATGATTGATTCACCTAAATCATTTCAAGTTGGATACTTGAAGGGAATGATGTTATTGAATGGCTTTAGTCATGCGTATTAAGGGTAGTAAACCGTTGTTAGGCGGTATTTACTACTTGCATCAATCTTCTATGAATCTTGTGCAATTGGGAGATTGTTGGATTCTTTATGCCCAAGACACATAGAACATTGATGTGGTTAGTACGTTATGATCCAAGTCGGGTCATACCCAATAACAAGCTTAGCAAACACCAATATATATATTTAATTGATGATATGATCATGCAATTAAATAATTACACCAATTTTGAAAATGTGGGTTTTCTAAATAAGTTGCATTTGAGATGGAACAACTTATAGGGATATTTTGTTCTGGGTATTATTTGTAATGTTATTTAAATTGGTTAAATAACATCAAATAATATCAGTGTGTATGTATGAGTTATAAAATTAAAAGTTAATTTCATAACTCAACAAGTAACTAGTTAAAATTAAATGGTTAATGAAAAATTGGGGGGAACCCCTTTTGAAAGGAGTTTCGGCCGCCCCCTTTTTAGGGGTTGGTTCATTTTGTCTTGGATGTAGACACTCTTGAAAACACACACACTCCATGTTCTTCTCTCTCTTACATGCAAAAGACCAAGAAGAACAAGTTTTTCTCTCTATTTTCTTGAAGAAACTCAAGGCTGAAAATCGGATTTGCAGCCCTCCTTGATCGTTTTTGGTGTCCAAAATCCTAGCAAAAGGGTGCTTGCTTGATGCTTGAGGGTATGGTAACTTGAGGACACCTCTCCTTGGTGTTTTGGTCGTTCAAGAATATCATTCTCTTCCTCATATCATCAATTAAATATATATATCGGTGTTTGCTAAGCTTGTTATTGGGTATGACCTGACTTGGATCATAACGTACTAACCACATCAATGTTCTATGTGTCTTGGGCATAAAGAATCCAACAGTATGATGATATGTAAAGGCATGGGGTAACTCTTAAGGCTGAACTTACCCAACTTCATAAGGATGCACCTAAGTCTGAACTCAAAAAATCAGTGGAGATGATATTTGGTGACTGATGGGCTAGAAGTCACTAATGAGGCTAAGAGAGCTCAGAAAACGACCGATGATCCTAAGTCAGCTAGTGAGGCATCAGGTGTAACTCTTAGTCCTTCAGCAGTTAGACTTACTGAAGTCTATACCTTTGAAAAGGTAAGAGACCTATGATTGCTAAAGAGGAGATAGATTTGTAGCATAGAAATCAAAGGTCAGATTTCTAATAACTAAGAAAAGATGATGGATCGACTACAGGGAGTTGAAAAAAGTCACGATTAAAAACCGATACCCACTTCCGAGAACTGATGACTTGTTTGACCAATTCCAAGGGTCACAATATTTCTCCAAGATAGACCTCAGGTCAGGGTATCACTACCTACCCTAACCACGTTTAGAACTTCATATGTGTTGGATCTTGTATACCCAAGACACATACAAGATTGATATGGTTAGTACGTTATGATCCAAGTCGGGTCATACCCAATAACAAGCTAAACAAAGACCAATAAATATTTAATTGTTGATGAGATCAAACAAATAAATATTGACACCAATTTAGAAAATGAGTTTTCTAAAACATTGCATTTGAAATCAAACAAATTATATGGATATTTTGTTAATGAGAAATTATTCGTTATATTATTTAAGTAAGTTGAATAATAACAAATAATAGTGTGTTAATATTATAATGTTCAAAGGGGTTTTAATTTTATAAAACTTATGACTAGAAGAGTGCAAATTATATAAAATAAAATTGGGGGGAACGCAATTTGAAATGGCCAATTCGGCCGCCCCCTTCACATGGGGATTTCCTTTTGTCTTGGTAAAGCACAAGACTAATTCACTCTTGCACTCTTCCCTTTGAACACACTTTCTCTCTCACACATGCAAAGCTCTCTTCTCTCTTTCTTCCTTGGCAAAATTTTTGAGTTCTTGGCAGAATTTTGAAGACATTCTTGGCTAAAATTTCGAGTTTGCAAGAAGGGATTTGGGACTTGGTGTTCTACTACCTAACAAGTAGGTGTTTGGAGGAGCTTGTGGGTATACAAGCTTGAGGCTTTCTTCCTTGAGGGCTGCACATACAAGAACATCATCTTCTTCATCTCACCCTTACTACAACATCTTGTTCTTGAAAGGTAGTTCAAGAACACCCTATGGTTGCATTTTCATTTCTGATAGCATGCCATTTCATATATAAATGATCCTTGTTCTTGGGTTTTGTTTTTGCTTAAAAATGGTTAATATTTTCAGATTGTTAACAACATGTTTAAACCCTAATATCCGCTGCGTTTTGAAGTTTAAATGGTTAAACTTACTTTGTTAACCATGTTACAAAACCCCTACAATATGGACATTACGAGTTCATCGTTACACCATTTGGTTTAACCAACACCCCTGCTGTATTCATGGATCTTCTGAATAGGGTGTGCAAACCATACTTAGACAAGTTTGTTATCATATTCATATATGACATCTTGATATACTCTAAAATTGAGGGTGAACACAAGTTGCATTTAAAGTTCATTCCAGAATTACTTTGGAATGAGCAAATATATGCAAAGTTCTCTAAGTGTGAGTACTGGATGCGAGAGGTCAAATTTCTTAGCCACATCATCAGTGAGAAAGGGATTCAGGTACATCCCGTTAATATTAAGGCAATCCAGAAACGGGAAGCCCCTAAGACACCCACCGCGATGAGACAATTCTTGGGTTTGGATGGATACTAACCGACTTCTCAAAGATTGTGAGGCCACTAACTTACTTAATTCAAAATACCAACAAGTGCGACTGGGGAACCAAACAACAAGAATCCTTCGAAACCCTAAAATAAAAGCTATACATTGCACCAATTCTATCGTTGCCCGAAGGAAGAGAAGACTTCACTGTCTATTGCGATGCATCTTGACAAGGGCTGGAGTGCATTTTCATGCAAAGAGATAAAGTGATAGCGTACACCTCATGACAGTTGAAGGTGGATGAACAAAATTACACCACCCATGATGTAGAACTAGGAGTCGTGGTTTTTACACTTAAAATTTGGAGGCACTACCTGTATAACACAAAATGTGAAATCTTCACCAATCACAAAAGTTTGCAATACAAATTTTACAAAAGATGTTGTACATGAGATAGAGGAGATGGGTAGAACTACTCAATGGCTATGACTGCGACATCAGGTACCACCCGGGTAAAGCAAACATAGTGGTCGATGCTTTGAGTGGGAAAGAAAGAGCAAAACCATTGATGGTTCATGCACTACGAATGGATGCACTAATTGATCTCATGGATCCAGTACGAAAAGCCCAAACGGACACCTTAAAGGTAGAGGACTATAGCAAGGAACGACGAAAGGGAATGAAGGAACTGCTGGTTACCCAAGAGGATAGGATATTGAGAATGAATGGAAAGTGTGGATCCTAAAAGAAGGTGAATTGAGACATGTGGTTTTACACCAAGGTCATAAGACCAGGTATTCAATCCACCCCAAGAGTGACAAAATATATAAAGATCTGAAGCTAAATTACTGGGGCTAGGTAGGGAGAAAGAAAGTTTCACTTATGTGGAGAAATGCTTAACCTTCTCTAAGGTTAAAGCAGAGTATCAAAAACCTTAAGGGTTACTCCAACAACCATGGATTTTATCACAAACCTCCCTAAAACTTTGAAAGGGCATGATGTTGTATGGGTAATGGTAGATCGACTAACTAAATTAGCGCATTTCTTAGCAATAAGGGAGGATTATATGATGGAAAGTTAGCAAAATTATACGTCGATGAAATTTTGTCCAGGCACGGGGTGTCATTATCAATAATTTTCGATCACGATAGCCGTTTTCACATCCAGGTTTGGGAAGTCATTTCAGCAACCACTAGGTAAATGTTTAGACGTAAGTACCACATACCACCCCTAGCCGGATGGTCAGAGTGAGAGAACGAACCAAACGCTTGAGGACACGTTAAGGGCTTGCGTGATCAACTCTGGTGGAAATTAGAACACCCACTTGCCGCTAGCCAAATTTATATACAACAATAGTTACCACACAAGCATTAAGGCTGCACCATTTAAAGCACTTTATGGGCTCAAGTGTCTATCTCTAGTTTGTGGGGCAGGGGTTGGGGAAAGTCAACTGACTAGACCAGAAATAGTTCAGGAGACAACTAACAAAATCTATCAAACTGGAGAACGACTTGCCACCGCGAGTGACCAACAAAAGAGTTATGCGGGCAATAGGAGAAAGCCCTTAGAGTTCCATGTAGGGGACCCTGTAATGCTAAAGTGTCTCCTTGGAAAGGACTGATCTGGTTTGGAAAGTTTGGGAAGTTGAATCCATGGTACATAGGACCTGTTAAAGGAACTGAAAGAATTGAACTCGTCGTGTACAAACTGGAGCTAATCGAAATGCTAAGAGGCATACATGACACTTTCCACATCTCGAACCTTAAAAAGTGTCTGTCTGACGAGACACTAGTGGTGCATACACCGAAGTCCAAGTTAATGATAAATTACAATTTATGGAAGAACCGCTCGAAATCTTGGCTCGACAAAAGAAGAAACTTAGACGGGGGAAATTCCATATTGTGATGGTCAAGTGGAATTCCTAGAGAGGACTCGAGTTCATGTAGGAACCGGAAAGCGAAATAAAAAAAGAATTGCCCGCATTTGTTTAGATCCTCGACCCCCCATTGGCAAAACTTCAAAACATGCAAATGAAATTCGTACCCTAGCATCACACAACACTCGATTACCCTCATAACTTTGTAATATTTTTAATACCTATTTTGTACACATTATGACTCTAGCATGTAGATTAAGAGCTCGATAATTAGCAGATAAGCCTACGTAAAATTTGCGGACGGAATTTTTTTAAGTAGGGGAGAATGTGACAACCCTCGTTTTTGGCCTAGAAATTATTTTCAGAAACCTTATGGGCCATACACACAAAACCCCTGTATATGGAGCCCATGAATTGGACCCAACAACTTTTGGCTTAGGCCCACATTGACATACACACCTAAATGGGCTTTGACCTATCAAACCCTAATTTGGCCATTGGACCATACTAACACACACACCACAAACCAACACTTATAGCTGGATGATGAAGATGGTGAGTTGTCCTTTACCAAAGAGGCAGTCAATGGGTCACTATAACAGATGGGCTATGAACTTGACTTCTCAGTCGGAAAATTCAAGAAAGGAAATGTATATTCTTAATAGAACTATCTTCAGCATGTGGTTATCCACTCTCTATCCAACATACATGGAGGATGGGACCAAGTTCTAGAAAATCTTTCTTAAAGTCCATGGAATGGTCGAGGATATGAAGTTCAAGTATTTTGAGTTATATAGAAATTTACTTGCTAAATTTGATTTCATTGAATATTACATGCTCCATAGATATGTCTAGCACATTCTCAATTGTGAACTGGGATCACAGTAGATGTGAACAGGTAATGTTCTAAAGCGGGGACAGATGAAGCCCGACGTCATTAAATAATGAGGAAAACCACCGTTGGTTTTTTCGGGGTCAAAACAACCCTTGTCTCCGAAATGTTAAAGCTATCTGATTAAGGTGAAAACATGGAATCCCAACAAATATTGAACCCACACCTTCATCACCACCACCCACACTGTCTGATGACATAATCACCTACATAATAAAATCAAGATGAACCCTTGCTCAGTCTATTCAGATTGAATAGGAACCCATACAGTCACCCATACAGGAGTAAGTGAAAACAAAAGCACCCACTTCTCCTTAGGAGCAAACCACTCCTATTCCTTCAAGCATCACTAATGAGGTTCCTCATGCTCAGCCTGATGAGCTCAAAATCCCAGCCTTAAGCCTTCATCCTGAGTCTCAAAACTCAGATGATCAACCATCAGGGGATTCTATGATGATGAAAACGTTGGATTCAGTGAGTACCATAAATCTTTCAACTCCTCCCTTACTTAAGGAGAGATGAGTGCTCCTGACACTCCTAAGTCTAGCCCATATCATCCACCCACTACCGAAGTTGACCTCTCTAAACATTTTTAATAGGTCCATGTGGAGGAGGCTCTCACTTGTGTAAGTGATTACATTATTCAAACCTAAAACACGGCAACCCAGATTCATGGCACTTCTTATAAAGTTGTCAAAGAGTAGGGGAAATCTAAAGACCAAGAACAAATATTTGTTGGTAAGAGGGTTGACTTTTGTCATGTGCTCTCATCCCCCCATGATTCTTCTTATGAAGTTGAGGTGAGCATTCAATAAAAGGTGAAAAACTTGAAGGATACTTACACATATCTTGTTTCAAAGGTTAGTCATCTAGAATCACAGGTGGCTAGCTTACAAAGGTAGGTGCTTAATTAATAACTTGAGAGGCCTGCCAGGCATGCTCGACAATGGCCATAAGAACCTATGGTTATAGTGGACCTACCCTCCAACTCACTTGTGTAAGTTAGTGATGCTACCAAAAAAGGAGACAAAGTCACTACAATCATAGAACATGGCAGCATTGCCTAAAGAATGGATATTAAGTATTCACAAACCCTCACTTGTAACTGTTCAGAACCAACAACCTCATCCTGACCACATCAATGTGGATGCCTTCTTTCTGTGCTTATTTGGCAAGGGTTCTGTGCCAAGGGCAATGTCACCTCCATCCAATCCTGCTGACAATCCAATAGTAGGATGGAGGCATGATATTGGTAGAAGGGCCTAGGTGCTTTCTAGATTCCCGGGTCAATAAGAAATTTTCAACATATACCACCTAGGATTCTATGAAACCTTCTATATGATAACCCTAGTTTTTAGGCCTATATATTTTTTATAAACCTTACTGGGCCACACAATGACACCAAATGCCTGTTTAGGAAGACATCAATTGGGCCAAATAACTTTGGGCATAGACCCACACTAACACAAACAACTAAATGGGCTTTGACCCATCAAACCGTAATTGGGCCACAAACTTAGTGGGATTTGTCCCGTATAATCAATATGGGCCGGTGGGCCAACATATGATTATAGGGCACGCTGAACAGACCAACTGGGCCCCGAGCCCAATAGCTTAGAAAACGAAGTTACAAAATAAACCTTAGTTAATAAATTTACTAAGTGGAATCCTACTTAATATTGAAACTTTAAAACCATTAACATTGGCTCATCCAAACAAAAACAACTGAACAAACCAATAATGTTTATTACAACTTAAGATCATCAACCTTGCAAATTATAAAATATTATACATTTAAATTAAACAATAAATGACGGTTCTGAAAATTTTAAAAACCCATAAATATAAAATGTATTGAAGGACTTAAATAATAATAGCAATAATAGTAGATAACATTATATACATAAATTAATATATGGAACTCTATAATATGTCAAAATAAATAATCCTATGGTATCCTACTAAATATTCTATAAAACAAAATTTTATTTAAAATCCTTATACAATCTTGTTATATATACAAAATAATAACACACACTCATATACGTATATATATACATCCGACACACACAGTCGCACATATACTCATATATATGTCCATACGACACACAACTATATATACACACACCATACGGCACACACATAACACATATATGCATACATATATACACGACAAACACACATATATATATATATAAATATATACACACACATATCCAAGTTACCTACATGAATAATTATAGTCAAGTCTTGAGTTTTATAAATATTAATTCTACTTTATAAAAATAAATTAGTTAGTTGCAGAAGAAAAAAAATAATAATAAGCCTTATCCCATCACCAACCAAATTGGCCATTGCATAGACCTGCCTTCCAAATCTTGACTAACTTGATCCTCTACCCATGAATCCACAAAATTCCATCTAAATCTTCTAAAGTCCAAGAATTACAAGTCCAAAACCCCCCATCTCTCTCCCTATTTTGGCCACAACCATCACCTCTACCTTCACACTTAATCATTTTCACATTACAACTCTCTACCCCTCCTTTGATACATCTCTCAGTTGAATACATCATCAACTATCTTCTTTGTGCTCAAAAACACCAAGATTTCCAGGCCATCTTGGTAGCTTCGTTCGACCCACAAGTGCAACACCATCAACCCCACCAAGTCAAGGTAATGGCACATACACACACCTACACTTTGTCACACTTTCATCTCATATTTCTCACATTCTAGAACCTAAACTAATCCACCATTTGGGCAGCAAATCCTCATGATTTCAAGACCCTACAGCAGCCTTTGAACTCCTCACACCCATCTTCTACCTCAAGGTAATTCGTTAACACCCGAAAACTCATGAAACATCGCATATCGTCATGATCGTGACACGAAAAATCCCACGACACCACAAATTATTATGAATCATTAAAACACTTTATTTTACAGTAAATCAATGATAAAAAAAGCTTTCTTACAACTCTCCTTGGTCACATACCAGGTTTTGATAATACTAGTCCACCCAAAAAAACCCGTTTTTCATGAAACATTAAATTATATAATATATGTGCATAAATATTTATGGAAGTTAAACATACTTATCTAAACCAAGAAATAAAAGTTCATAATTTATATAATACCTATTTGAATTTTATGAATAGAGTAAAATGTGAAAATTTCATAATTTTTGTAAAAATTCTAGAAAACAAGTTGGGGACCTAATCTACTTAAATGTGGGGTTAGTTACATATTATATATCTTATAAGACCAATTGGGAATGGGAAGACTGGACTAAAGGGGCTTAATGTAGAAAAACCGAGACTTAACGGACACTTAAAGAAACTAACCGAACTAGGTAACAAAAATGGTGAATCTATGAAATTTCTATTTACATAAAAAATCCAATAGACTTGTCATCTTAATAAAATCCTAGAAATCAAGTTTAATAATTTTTAGAATTTATTCAATTGGTGTAACACCCCGAAAAGTCAAAACGAGTCATCGTGAATAATGGGCTTAATTTGTGAGTATTTAATAAATAAAGAAAAACGGATTATGGGCTAATTAGGCTAATGGACAA
The DNA here is from genome assembly GCA_024085815.1 of Flaveria linearis. Lineage (NCBI taxonomy): Eukaryota > Viridiplantae > Streptophyta > Magnoliopsida > Asterales > Asteraceae > Flaveria > Flaveria linearis. The sequence goes on along the minus strand of CM044008.1, from coordinate 82,635,646 downwards.
GAGCCTAAGTGGATTGTGGCCCATAATCAGCCCTTAACCCACCCAAAGCAGCCACCATCTTCATCATTTCAACCCTAACTCCAAAAATCAATAGAGGGAGAAAGTAGAGAGAGAAAGTGATAGAAACTCAAGATTTGGAGCCTCTAAGGTCAAAGGATTGAAGATCTGGGTGTTTGTGCAACAAATCTCAAGAAGGGAGCAACAAATCCAGATAAGAATCGACCTATAATGCCTTCTGTAGATCAAACTCGGATGCTAGGGTTTTGGGGTTTTAAAAGTCACAAAGAAACACATAAAGGACGAATTTTTACGTGTGAAAACGTGTAAAAAGGTTAGCAATGGTTTCATGGAAGGTAAACCAAGGATTTGGACGTAAAAAGCTAAGATTTTGGGTTAAAAACGGGCTGGTTCGTCATTGATATGCATCCAGCGAAACTGTGCCCCGATCCAGCGAAACTGTGTACTCATCCAGCGAAACTATGCAGCGAAACTAAGAGAAGTTCCAGCGAAACTACAGTTTCGCTGGGGAGAAACTACAGTGTTGGACCAAAAGAACCAATGAGCCAAGATCAGGAAAACCTCTAAGTCCCACATGACATCACAACAACTGCTGAAGACCTTCATCAGCAGTTTGACAAAGTCTGAAGAATCTACAGCTGAAGTTCAAAGATCTGAAGTACAACAGCTGAAGATCCCAAAGTACTGAAGATAAGTACTGAAGTCTAAAGTACTGATAAACACAAGTACTGAAGACTTCAAGTACTGAAGACAAGTGCTGAAGATCAAAGTCTGAAAAACTGAAGAACTAAAGAACAACTGCTGATGCACAAAGTCTGAAGACGACTGAAGACATCAGCTGATGACAACTACTGAAGTCATCAGCTGATGAATCATCTGAAGATTAAAGTCTGAAGACCAAAGTGCTGAAGCTTCAGAGTTTGTCACAACAGCTGAAGAAGTCTTCTTCAGTTGTTGTGATGGTTTTTCTTTTCAGTAGTTTTATGTTTTTCATTTCAGTAGTTTGTTCAACAGCTGAAGAGTTTGTTCTTCAGCTGTTATAGTTCCGTAGTTGTAAACGACTGAAGAGTTTGTTCTTCAGTCGTTGTAGCTTGTCAGTAGTTTTCCTTTTCAGTACTTGTAATAGGTAGAACACTTAGGAATTTTGTAAGAAGATGTCAGCTGTTGTGACATCTTCAGTAGTTGTGTTCTATCAGTAGTTAGTTAAATAACTGTTTAATGTCAGTGGAATCTGACAACAGTATGGGTTCAGTATGGGTCTTTTGCCTATAAAAGGGCAGTGACCTAATTGTATTTTGGGCCAAAACATGTGAAATAAACAGAATATTATTCCTTTTAAGGCAGAATTAATCTCTCTCTACAATTTACTTTACATGCAATATTCCTTATGTTCTTGCACTAATTGCTAATTATCATGCTAAATCCGCTGCGAACACAATCTAATTGATCAAACTAGAGGCTGAGATCCTGTCAAATGGTATCAGAGCAGGTTAATCATTGATCGATTTCACTATTGATCATTTGAAACTGCTCTTTTGATCTCTAAGTTTGATCGATTAGCAATTTGCAAGAATTAGCTGTAGAGAGAGAGAGATTCTGCTGCTTCTGGCCGTAAACTTGAAGTTCTCTGGTGGTTTTGAGCTATATTTATTTTGTTTAAACTTGAGGTTGACTAATAACTGAGATGACTACACCAACAAACGATCCTCACAATACTGGTTCCTCAACCAAGCCACCGATGCTTGTGAGGAATGAGTACAACATATGGCAAAGACGTATGCTTCACCGCTTGTCTGTCAACAGTGCTGGTTGTTGGAAGTCAGTGGTGCATGGACCATACAAGCCTATGGTGAGCGTCCATGAATCTAATGAACAGGTTCCGAAGAAACCTGAACAATATTCGGACGAAGATCTAAAGCTGTTCGAGATTGATGCTAGAGCCCATGGAATTTTAGCCATGGCTATTCCAAATGAGATTTACTCAGGGCTCTTGCATCATGAAACTGCTCATGACCTATGGGTTGCTCTAAAGGAACAATTTGGAGGAACTGATTCGGTCTTAGCAAACAATAGGGAAATCCTCGCCCAACAATATGAGACATTCTCATATAGAAAGGGTGAGACTCTGACCCAGCAGTTTGAGCGGTTCTCTTGTTTGATTTCTGAGCTGAAGATGGTTAAACAAGAGTACTCCAACAGCCAGATGAACAACAGGTTCCTCAGATCACTGCCTGAGAGATGGGACACTTATACCATTGTCCTACGCTCCAGTGCAAATCTGGAAACTCTATCTCTCACCCAACTTCATGGGAAACTGCTCACATTTGAGAGAGAGATAGAGCAAAAGAGGAAACTGTCCACCTCTTGCAAGCTCGCTAATGACTTTGTTCAAGGAAATGCTGCCTTGATAAGTCAGGAGTCTGAATATGCTTCATCAGAGACTTCCTATGATGAGCATATTGATTTCTCTACCAACTCTGAACAAGCTTTTGTTGGTGTAGGTAGTAGTTAAGGAGGCAGCAGTGATAACTGGTGCTTTTTGATGGATGATTTGAAGGGCATTCCAGATGATGATCTGGAGGAGATGGATATTTTGAGCCAAATGGCAATGATCAATATCAGATCTCAAAAGTTCTATAAAAGAACTGGTAGGAAATTCCCTGGTCTCTCTGGCAAAACCAAAGTTGGTTTTGACAAGAGCAAGTTAAGGTGTCACAAGTGCCAAAGGCTTGGACACTTTGCTAGAGAGTGTAGATCATCTGGATCTAACTCCTCTGCACCCTTTGTGACTTTTCCAAGCAATAGCTCACAACACAGAGGGCAACCTTCCTCCAGTTCTGGTCATCCATCACAAGCACAGGCATCACCTGCTTATTTTGTGCCTCAGGGGTATATGCCATACTCATACCCCTGCTACTACGTGCCTCAGCCCAGTCAAACTCAAGCACTTTCTGCACAACCACCACAGGCTCTTCCTAAGCCTCAATCTTCCCCATCTCATCATCAAACACAACCTCAACAACACAACTTCTTCACCCCAGGAGTTGTTGACTGGAGTAGTCTACCAGATGATCTATATGGTCAGGAACAACTACTCCAAGGTGCTGGTCAACATGGTGCTGATAGTCCTTTTGGAAATCTTGCTCTGATGGCCCTTGAGTCTGCTGAGGGGTCATCATCCAATGCCTCATCACAGGTATCATCTGAGGCTAAAGCCAAGCTTTGTTCTGAATCATGCATAGCAGCATTTGCTTCTATTAGAGAAGAAAATGTAGCTTTAATAGATAAAAATCCTGAGCTAGAGCACACTATTTCCAAAAGAAAAGCTGATTTTGAGGCTGCACTAAAAGAGAAAAATGATGAGATTTACAAGCTTAAATGCCAAATCAAAGATAGTAAAGCTAGGGAAGATGTACTTCTAGAGAAGTACAGAGACCTCAAGGAAACTCTTGCAAACACCCAAGTATAGTGTGATCGATGGGTGCAATCATGCAAGGGTTTTGAAATGCTTCTTAAGAAGCAATCAGCTTCCAATGTGAAGTTTGGGATTAGTTATAATCACACTGCTCCTCCTACAGATTTCACTTCAAGAGCAGAAGTTGAATCTGATGGAGAGAGCAATAACCAATCCTTCTCATCATGTGACCTACTATCCTCTGATTCAGCATCATCAGAGATAAAAGTCAGCATTAGGTCCTACCAAAACCAATCAGCTGATGCTACAACAGCTGTTGGTTCAAATGCTGACTGTCATATGATCAAAAGGTTGATCAACTCAGGTGTTGTCTCTAGAAGTACTGAAAGTACTGGAGAGCAAGTGATAACACCTGAAGTTCAAACCTCAACTACTACCAGCACTGAAGAGAAGAAAACTGACAGTAGAAAAGGTTTGAAGACAACTAAAGAAGAGGTCAGGAAAGCAGGTACTAAAGGGAAGAAAACTGCTAGTACTGATAACAAACAGCTGAAGAACAAGTCTTCAGCAGTTCCATCTTCTTTAGTTGATGATCAACATAAGATGAAGAAGAAGCCATGTGAAGTATGTGGCTTGTTCAATCATCTTACTGATGATTTCTGGTACAAAAGGGGCTCCAAACTCAAACAAAAGGAGAAAATTAAAGAGCTAATAAATGAAATGAAAAATGAGTTTGAGACCAAGTTTGTACTAGCAACATCAAAGCCTGAAATCCCTAAGCCTAAAGATAAATCCAAAAGAAAGTAGGGGTTACTCAGGCAACAGCTGAGGTTGCTCAGAAAAAGATGGTGCAACATAGGAATCCATCATCAGCAAACTCCAATGTGTCTGAAAAGCTGAAAGCTTTATCATAGAATCAGGCACAGCTGGTGATGATGGTTCAGCATCTAATGGGAAGAGTCAACCATTTAGATGCTCCTGTGTTGAAATCACAGAAAAGGAAATCCAAGCCAAAGGGTTCCTCTTCTACACCATCTTCTTCAGCTCAGGCTGTTACACATAACACACCTGTTAGTGTTGCACCTGTAGTTGAGAACAGACCCAAAACCAAACAGGTTTGGGTCTCTAAAACTAACATGTGGTTATGATTGCAGGGTTCTTCAACATGCCAAAGAAGCATCTGGTATGTAAACAGTGGAGGATCCATGCACATGACAGGAAGCAGCTCCCTTCTTAATGACTACTCTTAAGGAAAGAAGGGATTTGTTTCCTTTGGCAATAATGCAAAGGGTTACATCATCGGAAAAGGCTTTGTTTCCAATGGGGAAATAAGGTTTGATGATGTTAACCATGTGGAGAATCTCAAGTACAACCTCTGAGTGTCAGTCAAATGTGTGATAAAGGCCATATTGCCCTTTTCACAAGCAAGAACTGTCGGATTCTGTCATCCAAAGTTCTAAATTTGATTGACAAGGTGTTGGATGAATACACTCTCCTGAAGGCCAACAGGACAGGAAGAGTGTATGCCTTAGATCTTTCCAAAAAGATAGATCTAAAAGGCCATCCTTGCCTATTCTCCAAGGCATCTCCTCAAGAGTCTACTCTATGGCATAGAAGGCTGGGGCATGTTAATTTCAAGAACATGAATCAGCTGATAAGCCATGGTTTAGTAAGAGGATTGCCTTTGAAGGAGTTCAAGTGTGAAGACAACTGCACTGCTTGCTTAAAAGGAAAACAACACAAAGTTTCATTCCCTTCAATAGAAGAACCAAAGTCCACTGCCTGCTTGCAGCTCCTGCACATGGATCTCTTTGGTCCTGTCAGAGTGATGAGCATGGCAAAGAAGAAATACTGCCTGGTAATTGTGGATGATTATTCCAGGTTTGTATGGACTTTCTTCTTGCACTCCAAGGATGAAGCAGCCAAGACTATCATGAACTTTGTGTTATTTGTAGAAAAGCAGTATTCCCTACATGTCAAGTGTGTGAGGAGTGACAATGGAACAGAATTTAGAAACCACATACTTGATGACTTCTACCTGTCCAAGGGAATTAAAAGGCAGTTTAGTATTCCTAGAACTCCTGAGCAGAATGGAGTGGTGGAGAGAAAGAACAGGACTCTCATTGAAGCAGCAAGGTCAATGTTGGCTGACTCAGGGTTGCCACTGACCTTTTGGGCTGAAGCTGTCAATACAGCTTGCTATGTACAAAATAGAGCTTTAGTGAATAAGAGGTTGATGAAGACTCCTTATGAAGTTCTTCATCATTTGGCTCCTCTGATTTCATTCTTTAGAGCCTTTGGGTGTCCATGTTTTATTCTCAACACTAGCAACCCACTCCAGAAGTTTGCTAGTAAGGTGGATGCAGGGTATTTGTTGGTTATTCATCAACTTGCAAGGCATACAGAGTCTTCAACTGTAGGACAAAGCTGGTTGAAGAAACTCTGCATGTTAAGTTCAATGAATCTCCAAAGGACAAGATTCCACAAAACCCTGTGGAGTTGTTTGATCTGGACATACTGCAATATGTTCCTTATCAATCTCCAGCTGTTGAGCCTGTCAACAGTTCTCCACCTGGTGGTACTGATGATGATGTAGTCAGTACTCACCTCTTCAGGTTTAGTGACAATCTGCCTGAGTCCACTAAACCGGATGCTCCTGTAGCTTCAGCAGCCCCATCCACAACAAATGCTGATGAGATTTCTGCAAGCTCTACTTCATTTGAGCTGCCATCTCCTACATGGTTTCAAGAATCTCCATCACCATTTGTTGCTGCTGAAAGTCCTACAAACACTTGCACTGACATCATAGTCTATCAAGAGTGAAGAATCACCCCACATCTCAAATCATTGGTGATATCAATGCTGGAGTTTCAACCAGGAGTCAATTGTCCAATTTTGCTTCTATGCTCTCTTCATCAGTCAGCAAGAGCCAAAGAACTATCATGTTGCTTTAAGAGACAATGGATGGGTTGAAGCAATGCAGCTTGAGCTTCTTCAGTTCAAGAAACAGCAAGTGTGGGAGCTTGTTCCTTTACCCCAAGGGAAGTGTGCAATAGGCACCAAATGGGTATTCAGGAACAAAACAGATGATAAGGGCCAAATTGTCAAGAACAAGGCCAGGCTGGTTGTTCAAGGGTTTGCACAAGAGGAAGGCATAGATTATGATGAGACTTTTGCTCCCGTGGCAAGACTGGAAGCAATCAGACTGTTCTTAGCTTATGCTGCCTTTCACAGTCTTAAGGTTTATCAAATGGATGTCAAAAGTGCTTTCTTATATGGGAAAATAAAAGAAGAGGTTTATGTGTGTCAACCACCAGGCTTTGAGGACAACAAACATCCTGATTGGGTGTACAAGCTTGATAAGGCTCTTTATGGGCTGAAGCAAGCTCCTAGAGCTTGGTATGAGACACTATCTACTTTTCTTCTCCAAAATAAGTTCACTAGAGGCACCATTGATAAAACCTTGTTCATCAAGACTGTGGGACAGCATAAGCTCCTTGTTTAAATTTATGTAGATGACATCATCTTTGCATCCTCTGATCTAAAGTTGTGTGATGAATTTACAATGCTCATGAAGCAAAAGTTTGAAATGAGTGCTATGGGGGAATTACAGTTCTTTCTAGGTTTGCAAATTAAACAAAGGGATGATGGAATTTTCATCCATCAGTCCAAATACACCAAAGAGTTGTTGAATAAGTTTGATTTACAAACTTGTAAGCCCTGTTCTACTCCCATGAGCAGCATCACATAACTAGATGTAGATCAGAAAGGTAAAGCGGTTGATTAAACCCTTTATAGATGTATGATTGGGTCCTTGATGTACCTTACAGCCTCTAGACCAGACATCATGTTTGCAACATGTGCCTGTGCTAGATTTCAGGTTGCACCTAAAGAATCCCATTTGATTGCAGTCAAAAGGATCTTTAGATATCTGCAAGGTACCCAATCACTAGGTCTTTGGTATTCAACTGGGCATTCTTGCAAATTAGTTGCTTTCTCTGATAGTGACTATGCAGGATGCAAAGTCACCAAAAAATCCACTTCTGGTGGTTGCCAATTCCTAGGCAATTGTTTAGTTTCTTGGTAGAGTAAGAAACAAACATCAATTGCTACATCCACTGCTGAAGCTGAGTACATTGCTGCTGCAAGTTGTACATCTCAGATACTCTGGCTTCAGAACCAACTCTTGGATTATGGCATTACAGAGACTAAGACTCCATTATTAATGGATAGTGCTTCAGCTCTTTGCATTGTTAAAAATCCAGTCCAGCACTCTAGGACCAAACATATAGAGATCAGACATCATTTTATTAGGGATTGCTATGAAAAAGGTCTGATTGATCCAAAGTTTGTGCCTAGTGCTGATGAGCTTGCAGATATATTTACTAAGCCTTTAGATAGTGCCACATTTCAAAACTTGGTACTAAGGCTTGGTATGCTGCAGCTAGAACAATTTGACCAATACTGATGCTCTCAGTTCACAAGTACTGATGAGCATTAGTATGCAAAGGTGAAATATAAGTACTGATGAGTAATTTAGTCTTCAGCATGTTCACAACTACTAAAGACTAAAATGCTTCAAAGTACTGATGTACATTATTTGTTGAAAACAACTGATGTAGTGAGGTGGATTACAACTACTGAGGTATCATTTTCAAACAAATAAGTACTGAAGAACAAATTTTGTTCACAAGTACTGATGTGTAATCTTACATAAGTACTGAAGACAAAATTTGTTCACCAGCTCTGGAGTATTTCATCAGCACTTGTGAACATCTGATCACAAGAGCTGAAGTCATAAATATTCACAAGAGCTGAAGGGTCAATGAAACATCTGAAAGTCAACCAAAGAGCTGATGAGTAAATGTGGAGGCCAGCATGAAACAACTGATTTGACGGAAACAGCTGATGAGTAATTTTACTCTTCAGCTGATGCCAACAGATGCTGTTTCATACCCAAACAACTGAAGGACAAAACCATGTCTTCAATAGTTTCACAACTACTGATGGCTAACACCAAGTCCTCGGTTGTTTACAACAACTGAAGCAATACCATGTCTTCAGTAGTTCACAACTACTGATGTCAGTAGTTCACAACTACTGAAGGCTAACACCAAGTCTTCAGTTGTTACAACGTCTGAAGATGGAAACTAGGTCTTCAGTAGTTTATAACTACTGAAGACTGACAACAAGTCTTCAGCCGTTTACAACATCTGAAGGACAAAACCAAGGTTTCAGTAGTTTCAACTACTGAAGAGTAACACCAAGTCCTCAGACGTTACAACCACTGAAGGTTAAAAACCACATCATCAGTAGTTTCAACAACTGATGACTAACACCAAACCTTCAGTAGTTTTCTTTCAGCCTTTGCCATACCCTATAAATACCCAACCTTCAGAGCTTTTCATTCTCACTTGACCTAACTTTTCAAAAACCTCTGAAATTACCATACACCATTAATGGCGGCCATGCAACTCAAACCTCGACACAACTGTGTCGCTCATCTCACCAAATCGCCATTATGGCCTAAGTTTCACAATGCTGTCGATCTGATGACCGATTCACCCTACCAAACGGCATTCCTTCTCAACCCCACCATATACACCGACTCCTTGGCGGAGTTCTGGACGAACATCACAGTCCAAACCGGAGAGAATGATGGCGAGGTCTCTCTCCGGTCCTCCGTCAACAACCACCCAGTGGTTATCACTCCAGCTACCTTACGCCAAACCCTAAAGCTGGAGAATGCCACCTTCCCAACCTCTTACCCCAAAGGCGCCCTCGACCTATGCTTCACAGCCAACGATTATCAGGGCGACCTCTCTGCCACCACCTTGTTGAAGAAACACTTCCCAGATCCCCAATGACTCATCTTCCATATGGTGAATGTGTGTCTGGCCCCCAAAACTTCTTCATGGGACCAGATGTCAACAAGGTGGCAACAGGTATTGTATTCTATCCTTGAGAAACAACCCCTAAATTTTACTGATATTATATTTTTGGAACTCAAGGATATGGCCACAAAACCTTTTCTAACCGTTGGATCTTGTATCCTCGGTTCATAATGGCATTATCGAGAGCCAGCTTCAAGCTGAGGGACTTGTTGGCACTGGGGTCCCTGACAGGGCTGTTTTAGCCGAGGTATACTCCAGGCACAACACCGATCACACCCTAAAACAGGCTGGCCGGCTGCGAAAACCCACGCAGCAGGAACCCACAGCCTCCACATCCAAATCCAAAGTCCCCACCAAACCAAAACCCAAAAAGAAGCCCAAAAAGGCTACTCAGGGAAATGAGTCCCCTGAGGATGCCCCTGCAACACAAAGGCAGGATGTGGCTGCTGGTTCGATTCTCCCAGCAGCTACCATGACTCCACCCACCACAACCGCACAGGCTTCCTCTCAACAGGAGCCTGATGCAACCACTTCTGGGGCACCCACACATCTGGGGTCTTTCTCACTTGAGGAGACTGCCATTGAAATGCACACTCCTCCCCATGTGCACTCTGCTTCAAGCCCATCTCCCACAGAAGCCGCCCCACAAAGTCCTACCCTAATCATTGCAAAAGTGTTGACCCACCTGAGCACTCCACCCTCTCCCCAGAAACCAATTACAACTGGGGAGACTCCAACCGAAGAGAGGGTGGACACTAGTGTCGGTGGGAGCCCACAGCACAGAGAATCACATGTCCAATCTCCCAGTGTGGCTAGGGAGATAGGACATTCTGGTGAGGTTGCCACTTCCCCTGCATCAGTACATGAGCGGGGAAAAGCTTGTACAAGCAATAAGACCTCACCAGAGGCAACTGCCGATGATGGATCCAATCCGAAGGCTGGAAGTCCCCAGTACCAAGAACAAGGGGCACATGCTATATCTGAGCCACACTCAGAGCATGTACATCCTGACATAGTCAGGAGGTCAGGTGATTCAGTGCAAACTGATGATGACCTGAGCTTCTTCTTTGACGTAGTTGCTCAAAACACTATCTTAGAGGATGAGATAAGCAGACTCAAAGAGCTGCTTGCTCAAATGACTCAAGATAGAAGTCCATCTGCCACCATTGACCCACAGATGGCACCTTCACCCGAAGGTCTCCAAAACACTCAACCACTCCCAAAAACTCAGGCACCTGCCCCTGCTTCTGGCACTAGCTCTCAGGGCCAGAACCCCCTGAGCAGCTAGATGCTATCCTCCAGAAATCCCTGCCTCTCATCACACCCATAATCACAGAAATTGTGATGAAAACCATTGATGAGAGGTTTCCCACTCATATCCAACCTCTGGTGGAGGTTGCTGTTACTAAAGCACTTGCTGAGAGTCAAACCCCAACCAATGCAACCAAAAAGGGGGAGACCTCAGTGCAAGTTAAGAGGAAGAGAGGAGAGGAGGAGTTAGAAGTAGGAAGAAAGGAGGTGATTGAGAGGGAGAAGGTTGAGTAGACTAAGGGGAAGGGGAGGGAGAAGGAGGAGAGAGTTGAAAAAGAAGTGACTGGAATCCAAAAGGATTTCAGTGTCACTTATCGAAAGAAAGAGAAGGTGAGGGAGGGTGTTGACTCTGATCTAGCAGCCCTTGTCAAGGAGGCTGATGCTGAGCATAGCCGATCAATGGACTCTGTCATTGATCAGCTGTTTAGGCAAGGCTTTGACAAGGACACTGCCCTGCTAGATCAGGAGATCAGAAATATGGAGAGAAGAGAGATTGAGTACCGATGGACTACTTATAGCCAAGAGGAAAGAAAGAAACTTGAGGCTATGAGTAGATTCACTTCGAAGTACCTGGGCAGGCCAGTCCTTGATGTCAAGGCATGGACCAGGGACAGACTCTTGGCAATAACCACCAAGATCTGTTCGGCTGGTGATTTCACTAAAGGACTGGTCGCTGAGGCCCTCTCAGAAGCCGGTGCTGGGAACAGGACCCTGCTAGTAAAACAAACCAAACCTGCTCTTATTTCTAGGTTACTAGCAGTGCCTGCCAACATTCTCACACCAACAACCCAAACACAACCCACAAAAACAACCCCTTCACCATCAAAACCCACAGCCAATGATCCACCCTTGAAGAAGAATAGAAGGGTGTTGAGGCTGCAAGAAGAAGAAGAGGAGGATGAGGAGGATAGACTGCCCCTTTCAGCAGTCATTCCTCTACCAAAATCCAAACCTCAAACCATCACTCCAATCTCACATATGGATACTGTGAGGGTAAAGATAGAGGAAGAGGAGCAGCAACAGCTTCATGATGCTGAAATGCTTAAGTCAATTGACCAAGCATATGCTGCCTCTACCTCTATTATGAACATGAAGAAAGAAGCTCTGAGACTCTTCACTCTCAAACAAACTTTCCAATATGACAAAGAGAGAGTGAGGACTTGGCCTGATCCTAGGGTGGCTCATAGGATTACAAAGAAAGACATTCCTGTGAGGTACAAGAGCCAGATGAAGAGGATTGTAGATGAAGTGATTACAGTGGCTCTTGTATTAACACCCTGGGAAATTGTGGATGAGTTCGAGAAGGCCTATAAATCTAAGCAACCACCTGAAATGATGTTGGAGAATAGGGTGGTTAGGAAAGGCTTAGTTTATAGGAGGCTTGAGAACTTCCACAAAGATGAGCTCAACTTGTTGCTAGAGGACAGACATCCAGATGAATTTGCATATAGGCAAATCACAACAGTTGAGCTCAACAATGGCAAACAGGTCAAGTTTGTCTCAGAGCTGTACGGCCGTGAAGGATTATTTGATGGTGGGGCTGAAGACCTGTCCAAAGAAGAACAAATGATCTTTGTCAGAGCCTACACCAGAGAATCCTACAGGCTAGTACGTGGGAGGTAGGTTTCATGGATGGGACAACAGCTCTGTGTCCAATTCCCCAAAACAGAGCTCCCATCCATACCTAGCCAAACAAATACCAGAAACCTTCTCCCAGGCCAGTGCTTATCAGGGTCAACTTCTGATCTGATCCAGAAAGAAATAGACCAATCTTTATGCCAACAATAAGTGGGACAACAAATAATTAGAGGTTTTGGCTACATTGGTTCAGGAGGAGTTTGTTGGACCAAAAGAACCAATGAGCCAAGATCAGGAAAACCTCTAAGTCCCACATGACATCACAACAACTGCTGAAGACCTTCATCAGCAGTTTGACAAAGTCTGAAGAATCTACAGCTGAAGTTCAAAGATCTGAAGTACAACAGCTGAAGATCCCAAAGTACTGAAGATAAGTACTGAAGTCTAAAGTACTGATAAACACAAGTACTGAAGACTTCAAGTACTGAAGACAAGTGCTGAAGATCAAAGTCTGAAAAACTGAAGAACTGAAGAACAACTGCTGATGCACAAAGTCTGAAGACGACTGAAGACATCAGCTGATGACAACTACTGAAGTCATCAGCTGATGAATCATCTGAAGATTAAAGTCTGAAGACCAAAGTGCTGAAGCTTCAGAGTTTGTCACAACAGCTGAAGAAGTCTTCTTCAGTTGTTGTGATGGTTTTTCTTTTTAGTAGTTTTATGTTTTTCATTTCAGTAGTTTGTACAACAGCTGAAGAGTTTGTTCTTCAGTCGTTGTAGCTTGTCAGTAGTTTCCCTTTTCAGTACTTGTAATAGTTAGAACACTTAGGAATTTTGTAAGAAGATGTCAGCTGTTGTGACATCTTCAGTAGTTGTGTTCTATCAGTAGTTAGTTTAATAACTGTTTAATGTCAGTGGAATCTGACAACAGTATGGGTTCAGTATGGGTCTTTTGCCTATAAAAGGGCAGTGACCTAATTGTATTTTGGGCCGAAACATGTGAAATAAACAGAATATTATTCCTTTTAAGGCAGAATTATTCTCTCTCTACAGTTTACTTTACATGCAGTATTCCTTATGTTCTTGCACTAATTGCTAATTATCATGCTAAATCCGCTGCGAACACAATCTAATTGATCAAACTAGAGGCTGAGATCCTGTCATACAGTTTCGCTGATAAGTTCGCCAGTGCCCAGGTTGACCATTAGACATTGCGAAACTAGTAAATTCCAACGAAAGTTGGGCGCTCAAAACAGCAAATCTGTCTAGCGTAACTGGCAGAAGTGCTGACGAGCGAAACTGGCAGCGAAACTGCCAGCGAAACTGGCAGCAAAACTGCCAGCGAAACTGTAAGCGAAATTATAAGGAAAATGACATTTTTGTGTATTAACTTTCGTGCAACTAGAGTATTCGGACTGTAGCTTAAGTAGCATAGGATTGAAGTTATACAGCTAAGTTCAGGTGAGTTCTAGACCCCCTTATTTAAACGTTTTTCCATGTTTTGATGCTATTATGCATAGTAAACATAAGGTTTTCAAGATAAGGATTTCAAGGTGATTTAATGAGGAAATACATTTTTCTAAAGTAAAATGTGACATTTAAATAGCTCAAAATAATTTTCAGGTACGCTGACCTGGCAGCCCGGCCCCAGCCAGGGGCGTTGCCCCTTCGACCCCACTAGGGGCTGCTACCCCTAGGACCCCGCTATCAGGGGCTGCCGCCCCCGAACCCCCGCTGTCCCGCGGAGGGTCGGTTACGTGTTATGATGACTAGTACTTGGTATGTTGTGTACTTAATAAGCTAAGTATTATATATATATTAAGTGAAAGATAATACTAATGAGAAGTGGAACTTAACGAATTTTACCCCCGGGCCCGTTTGATGATGAAAAGTCTTGCAAGCACTATGATAGACTTCACTTATGTAAAGTCTGATGTATGTTGACGGATCCGTATTCATGAGCGGGCTATGTGCCTAGCAGTGTGGATCAACTGTCGGGGGAAGCTACCATGAAGATGTGTACCGACGGGGATCGATCAACCGTCGGGGGTAGCGACCATGGATAACGTGTACCGACGGGGATTGACATTCGTTGACAATCAACATGGAGATCTTGCATTATGCAATCTCGCTTATGATGAAGTGAAAACATAATGAAAGAATGAAAGATAATGAACGTGTTTAATATGATGCAAGTAATGTTTTGAAGTATGATGTATGCGTGTTCATTATATGGAGGATAAAAGCTTATATTTTCTTATTTATATAAAACTAGAACTCACTCAGCGTAGCTGACTTTTTATGCATAATAGTGGACTGGTAAGCGCGGATGCTGAGGATGGCACCACGAAACTACTTGGGGAGATATGGATGGCATTCCTGTTATTAAAGTCTTTATTGAAATTAATGAACAAGGAATATGTTTTGTGTACATTTATAGGACAAATGTATGAGTACAATGGGGTTTTTAAGTTTTAAATGAATGTTTAATTATGTCCCGCTGCAATGTTTGTTATTAAACTGATTTTATGCTATGAATTGCCAACTGTGAGGTTTCCCGGGACCGGGTCCTTACAAGTTGGTATCAAAGCCAAAGTTTAAGTGAAATGGGTAATTTTTCAAAATAAACCTTAACTTAAACTGAAAATGGGACGGAAAGGGAAGGAATGCCAATCTGAGTAGCTACGTGCCATCAGGTATATTCTTAAAGTTAACTGGTATTATGTGCGCATGTTATGTGTTTATGTGTTACTGTTAGATTTAGATGCTAAGTAGTCAGGACAGGTAATGCTCGGGGTACGAAGAGTAAAGTAAGTGGCTAATCACAACTGGCCACTATAATTAGGGACTTACTGTACTTGACATAAAATGAGCCATTCCCTTGAATGACCGCGTTGGTAAATGAATCTTTCAGTGTGGGATAGAGGATGGCTAGCGGTAGATCTTCTAAGGTTTTGCCAGATAGGGGTTGTGGTGAACGTGGTGCCGAACTGCGTATCACGAGAAGCATGGCTAGGGCGGCTGAAATGGCACTCGAAGAGCCCGAGCCCCTCACGTGGAAGGCAGCGATGATGGCACTAGTTTGAGGATCGCCATGAAAGAGGCTGTTGTTGAGGGAGTCCAACAGGCCCTACAGGCGGTTCTGCCGTCCATTATAACTGAGGAAATTAGAGCGGCGAAGGAGACGACTGCTATTGAAGAAAACACGAAGAATAGAGATAACAAGAACTGGCATGGAAAGCGGGTTGGACGCGACAGTGCCACCCTCAACACAAAGGTTGCAAGGACGGAGGGCTGGCGTGCAGCTTCGTCTGGTGCGAGGACTAAGAAGTGTGGTAAGTGTGTCAGAGAACACCTCGGGGAATGTAGATTGGGAACCAATATGTGTTACCGATGCGGGCAGCAAGGTCACGTGGCCAGAGAGTGTGGAGTGGTACGATGCTACAACTGCAGTGGAAGGGGTCACAAAAGCAGGGATTGCAAGAAGCCAAGGGCAGAGGGCGCAGGGCCTTCACGATAAGGCCGGAGCAGGATAGGATGGGCCCCGATATTGTGACAGGCATGTATATAGTAAATAAATTTCTGTCTTCCGTGTTGTTTAATTCCGGAGCTAGAAGGAGTTTTGTTTTGTTGTTTTTCTATGTTAAGTTGCCCAGTAGGAGTTTTATTTCTGCTATTTTCTGTGCTAAACTGCCTGTTAGTAGTAAATGCCTTTATGAGTCCTTTGACGTAGAAACTGCTATTGGTAAGTTCATTAGAGTTACGGATGTGATAGAGAACTGCACTATAGAATTAGAAGGTCATAGGTTTGCTACCAAGTTACATGTGATGCCCTGGGAGGATTTGATGTAGTACTAGGGAGGGATTGGTTAGCAACTTACGAGGTGAATATCATGTGCCGAAAGAAGGTGATTAAACTGACGACGACTGAAGGAAGTCCGGTGACAATATACAGAGATCGGGTTACGACGATTCCAAAAGTGATTTCGATGGCGGTGGCGGGAAAAGTGCATGAGGCGTGGATGTAGCGCTTCCTTATGTTATGAGAAGGATGTGAAAACGCCAACACCACAACTATCCGATGTGCCGGTTGTGTGTGATTTTCCAGACGTGTTCCCAGAAGACTTATCAGGATTGCCACCTGATCGAGAGATCGAGTTCCAGATTGACCTGATACCGGGTGCTTAACCTGTCACCAAAGCACCGTATCGATTTGCTCCGACGGAAATGAAAGAGTTGATGGAGCGGTTGCAAGAGCTGCTAGATCAGGGGTTCATTAGGCCGAGTATCTCACCTTGGGGTGCTCCGGTCCTGTTTGTAAAGAGGAAGGACGATAGTATGAGAATGTGTATCGACTACCGCGAGCGGAATAAGTTGACTATAAAGGACAGATACCCCTTGCCGAGAATCGATGATTTGTGTGACCAGCTTCAAGGCGCCAGTTGGTTTTCACGAATAGACCTTCGATCGGGTTACCATAATCTAAAAGCAAAAGAACAGGATATCCCTAAAACGGCTTTTCGTACGTGCTACGGTCACTACGAGTTCGTCGTCATGTCTTTCGGTTTGACTAATGCGCCAGCTGCTTTTATGGACCTGACAAACCGAGTGTGTCGGCCGATATTGGATAAATCAGTGATTGTGTTTACTGATGATATCCTGATTTATTCAAGGAACGAGATAGAGCATGTCGGTCACATTCGAGAAGTATTGGAAACATTGAGAAGGGAGAAATGGTACGCCAAGTTCTCCAAGTGCGCATTCTGGTTGCGTGAAGTTCAATTTCTTGGGTCACGTGGTGAGTCCGGAAGGGATTATGGTCGATCCGGCAAGGGTGGAGGCGGTGATGCAATGGAAGTCTCTAAAGACGCCATCCGAGATCCCAATTTCTTGGGTTTGGCGGGCTATTACAGAAGATTCATTCAAGACTTCTCCAAAATTGCTTCTCCACTGACCAAGTTGACCCGGAAAGATGTAAAGTTTGTATGGGGTCAAGCGCAAGAGAAGACGTTCGAAGAATTGAAGACGAGGTTGACCCATGCTCCTGTATTGGCATTACCTGACGGAAGTGAAGACTTGGTGGGTTATTCTGATGCTTCCTACTCGGGGTGGGGTGCGTGTTAATGCAAAGAAGAAAGGTTATAGCCTATGCATCCCGACAACTGAAAGTTCATGAGGTTAATTATCCTACCCATGACTTGGAGCTAGCAGCCGTGGTCTTGGCATTAAAGATTTGGAGGCACTATCTCCACGGAACGAAGTGCACCATCTTCACAGACCACAAAAGCTTGAAGTACTTCTTCGAGCAGAAAGATTTACACATGAGGCAGAGACGATGGCTGGAGCTCATAAAGGGTTACGATTGTGAGATCCATTACCATCCGGGCGAGGCCAACGTGGTGGCGGATGCCCTTAGCCGAAAGGAAAGGCCCGAGCCGTTCCGGGTGAAGTCTTACCAGCTAATTATGACCTCTAACGTGATGACACAGGTTAAGGAGTTTCAGAATAAGGCTTTCAAAGAAGATCATCTTAACTCCAAAAGGATAAGAGGTCTAGTTACAGAGTTGGGTGAGAACACTCTTGGTGTTAAGACCCGATTCGGATGAATATGGACTCCTCGATACGGGGATCTACGTGGAAAGATTATGGACGAGGCCCATAAGACTCGATACTCCATTCACCCCGTGCTACCAAGATGTATCATGGTATGAAGAAAGATTACTGGTGGCCGGGCATGAAACGCGATGTGGCGGAGTACGTGAGTAAGTGCCTGACTTGCTTACAAGTAAAGGCAGAACACCAGAAACCCTACGAGAAAAATCCAACCGCTTGGATATACCTGAGTGGAAGTGGGAGCACATCACCATGGATTTCATCACGAAGTTACCACATACCCCGGAAGGGTATGATGCTATATGAGTGATAGTCGATCGCTTGACAAGAGCGCCCACTTCCTACCGATCCGCAAGACGTATTCATCTGAAAGATTGGCGGATCTATTCATCAAGGAAATCGTAACTCGTCACAGCGTACCGGTGTCCATGGTGTCGCATCGTGACGCCCGTTTTACATTGAAGTTTTGGAGGAGATTCCACGATACGATAGGGACGAGACTACATATCAGCACAGCGTATCACCCTCAGACGGACGGTCAGTCGAAAAGAATGATTCAAACGTTAGAAGACATGCTAAGAGCATGTGTAATCGACTTTGGAGGAAGTTGGGATGAGCACTTACCGTTGGCGGAATTCTCATATAATAATAGTTACCATGCCAGCATTGGTATGCCCCCATCACGAAATGTTGTATGGTAGACAGTGCAGAACACCCGTGTGTTGGGGTGACATCGGGCAAAAGGAATTAGGGAGCCTTGAAGTGATTGAGGTCACAACTGAGAAGTTAGATAAGATCAAGGCATTCATGAAAGCTGCAAAGGATCGCCAGAAGTCTTACGCCGATAAGAGGCGTAGACCTATAGAATTTGAGGTTGGTGACAAGGTTATGCTCAAGGTATCGCCAAGGAAAGGGATCATCACGTTTCGAAAAAGGGGAAAGTTAAGCCCAAGGTTCATAGGGCCTTTGCGTATTATCGCAAGGGTAGGGGAAGTGGCCTATAGACTAGAATTACCCGATGAGTTGAGTGGAATTCACCCTGCGTTCCATGTATCTCATCTTAGGAAATGTCTAGCAGACGACGATGCATTTGTACCATTAGAGGACATTGAAGTCGACGAGCGACTGAACTATGTAGAGCAGCTGGTGGCCATCCTGGATTGGAAGGAGAAGCGCTTACGTAACAAAGTAGTTCCACTTGTACAAGTACAGTGGAGACATCGAAAAGGATCAGAATCTACATGGGAGTCCGAGGAGGAGATGAGGAAATTTTATCCTCAATTGTTTGATGACTGACAGGCTTCGAGGATGAAACCTAAATAAGTGGGGGAGACTTGTAACACCCCGAAAAGTCAAAATGAGTCATCGTGAATAATGGGCTTAATTTGTGAGTATTTAATAAATTAAATATAATGCCTTCTGTAGATCAAACCCGGATTCTAGGGTTTTGGGGTTTTAAAAGTCACAAAGAAACACATAAAGGTCGAATTTTTACGTGTGAAAACGTGTAAAAAGGTTAGAAATGGTTTCATGGAAGGTAAACCAAGGATTTGGACGTAAAAAGCTAAGATTTTGGGTTAAAAACGGGCTGGTTCGTCATTGATATGCATCCAGCGAAACTGTGCCCCGATCCAGCGAAACTGTGTACTCATCCAGCTAAACTATGCAGCGAAACTAAGAGAAGTTCCAGCGAAACTACAATTTCGCTAGGGCGAAACTACAGTTTCGCTGATAAGTTCGCCAGTGCCCAGGTTGACCCTTAGACATTGCGAAACTAGGAATTCCAACGAAAGTTAGGCGCTCAAGACAGCGAATTTGTCTAGCGAAACTGGCAGAAGTGCTGCCCAGTGAAACTGGCAGTGAAACTGCCAGCGAAACTGGCAGCGAAACTGCCAGCAAAACTGTGAGCGAAATTATGAGGAAAATGACGTTTTTGTGCATTAACTTTCGTGCAGCTAGAGTATTCGGACTGTAGCTTAAGTAGCTTAGGATTGAAGTTATATAGCTAAGTTCAGGTGAGTTCTAGACCCCCTTATTTAAACGTTTTTCCATGTTTTGGGGCTATTATGCATAGTAAACATAAGGTTTTCAAGATAAGGATTTCACGGTGTTTTAATAAGGAAATACATTTTTCTAAAGTAAAATGTGACATTTAAATAGCTCAAAATAATTTTTGGGCGCGCTGACCTGGCAGCCCGGCCCCAGCCAGGGGCGTTGCCCCTTCGACCCCACCAGGGGCTGCTGCCCCTAGGACCCCGCTATAAGGGGCTGCCGCCCCCAAACCCTGCTGTCCCGTGGAGGATCGGTTACGTGTTATGATGAGTAGTACTTGGTATGTTGTGTACTTAATAAGCTAAGTATTATATATATATATTAAGTGAAAGATAATACTAATGAGAAGTGGAACTTAACGAATGTTACCCCCGGGCCCGTTTGATGATGAAAAGTCTTGCAAGCACTATGATAGACTTCACTTATGTGAGTCTGATGTATGATGATGGATCCATATTCATGAGCGGGCTATGTGCCTAGCAGTGTGGATCAACTGTCGGGGGAAGCTACCATGAAGATGTGTACCGACAGGGATCGATCAACCGTCGGGGGTAGCGCCATGGATAACGTGTACCGACGGGGATTGACATTCGTTGTCAATCAACATGGAGATCTTGCTTTATGCAATCCCGCTTATGATGAAGTGAAAACATAATGAAAGAATGAAAGATAATGAACGTGTTTAATATGATGCAAGTAATGTTTTGAAGTATGATGTATGCGTGTTCATTATATAGAGGATAAAATCTTATATTTTCTTATTTATATAAAACTAGAACTCACTCAGCGTAGGTGACTTTTTATGCATAATAGTGGACAGGTAAGCGCTGATGCCGAGGATGGCACCACGAAGCTACTTGGGGAGATATGGATAGCATTCGTGTTAATGAAGTCTTTATTGAAATTAATGAACAAGGAATATGTTTTGTGTACATTTAAAGGACAAATGTATGAGTACAATCGGGTTTTTTTGTTTTAAATGAATGTTTAATTATTTTCCGCTGCAATGTTTTGTTATTAAACTGATTTATGCTATGAATTGCCAACTGTGAGGTTTCCCGGGAACGAGGCCTTCCAATTGGTAAAGAAAAATACAAAAGATATTCATTGGTAAAATAGGGAAAATTGATAAAAACGTGTAACACCGGGAAATTTTGTTAGTTAATAGAAAAGAAAAGAAATAAGAAAAGAAAAACAAAGGTGTTTAGAAAGAAAAGAAAATAAGCATAAGTAGAGGGGTTAAAGTGTAAAAAGGATAAAATAATGTTATTATTTTGTTTAAAGTGGGCATGGCCACCCACTTCTCTGTTAACATCAACTGCTCGATAACATAGAGAGAGAAAGCAGAAAGATCTTCGGCTTTAGAGAGAGAAAGTAGCTGAATTTAGCCAAGGGTAAGCAAATTTAGCATAATTGGTTCAATTTTTATGGATTTTTGACCATGAAACCGATTTCTACATGTTCTTATATGTGTACATGTGTTCGGGTATGTGTTTTGACATGTATAGGTGTTAGAAACTTTTGGAGAGTTCAAGTTAAAAGAAGTTGAGCTTGGAAGCATAAAAAGTGAGTACTAGACCCTAATTTTTGTATGTTTTAAATGTTTTGGGGCTAAAAATGCATCTAAAACATTTTTTCAAGTAATATATATGTAACCGTATGTATGTGTGCTTGTGTTTAATGTTTTATGGTTGTAAATGCTTGTTTGATGTTTGGGAAGCTTGTATAAGCTAAGAATAGGTTGAATTGATATTTGGGACTGAAAAATATGTTAGAAGCATGTAAATAAATGGTCATGCGCCCAAACAGGGCCCATGCGCCTAATATTTTGCCTTAGAAAAGTTTTAGGTGTGGTCATGTGCCCAAATAGGGCTCATGCGCCTGAAAAATAGACTTAAAAGTCTAAGTGTATGTTGATCCGCCCAAACAGTGCGCTTATGCGCCCAAGCAGTAGCCCATGCGCCTAGAAAATGCTTTAGAAATACTAGGTGGATGTTTTTGCGCCTGAACAGTAGATCATGTGCCTAAGTTTTTGCTGAAACACCTAAGTATAGGGGTGATGCACCCCGATAGTGTTCATGCGCCCAAGTTCTACTCAGGCGCCTAAGTGTAGATTCATGCGCCTAAACAGTTCAAGCGCCCAAAAGTGAGTAACGGTAAAGTATAGGGCCATGCGCCCAAATAGTGATGAAACGCCTGAACAGGCCTCATGCGCCTGCATAGTGTTAAAACAACGCCTAACACTTAGAAAATTTTTCTTAATTTTTGAGAAATTAGATTTTTAGGGTTTTGACCCTAGTTTGACCTAAGGCTTATATGTGCCTATTATATACATGATTATGCGTTGTTCTTATGTTCCTTATGTATAGTGATGTGTGACTTTACGTGGTGTGTTTATGATTATAAACGTAAAGTATGATCATTAAAGAAAGAGATAAAATTAATGATAATGACAGTGGAACATAAAGAAAGAATGAAAGAAAGACTGGCAACCAGATGAAAGGAGGATCTCAACCCATTAAGAGTTATCAGCTGTCACACCCCGGGCCCAGGTAGGGTGGGACATCACAGACTACCAGCAACATATGGCAGTGGAAACTAACCATTACAAGAGTTCAAAGGAGAGAATATCACATGGCATTTAAAGTTTTCAAAAGATACGGGGCTAGAAACAAAACTAGCCCACAAATGAGTTATACAACCAACATAGAGACAATTGTATTGTTTAACAGAAATTTTAAATTGTTCAAATTGTTCATTAGGTAAAGTAAGCCAATGCCATGGTCATGGGGATAAGTCTAGGTCTTCAACAACAGGTAGAGTCTCTTCATGGATTACCTGAAACATGCTCAAAAAGAAATTGTGTCAACTAAAAAGTTGGTAAATTCAAGTGCTTAAAGGTTAAAAACAAATGGAATTAACAAAATCCTTATTTGATAAAAAGGAAAGAATCATAGTTTCAACATCGTGGGAGTATCATAATCAACCATGCACTCAGTCTCGGTTAGCCTATTCTAAATTTGTGTTTTACCGGTTATTCCCGACGGAAGAACTGAGCCCCAAACCAGTGCACCATACCTACCCGGATGGTTCACCATAGTTTCTTAACAAAACCTGTCACATGCCACAAACGATCCCTCAGGATCTTAGTGGGGTACCCTTCCTAAACAGAAGCCACTATGTGTGAGGGATTCCCCAAATAGATCTATCCATATAAAACAAGCGGTTCACGAAACAATTAATGATCATGATATAAGTATCAGCAGGAAACCATAAATCCCACTTATAATCACCAAGTAACGCACAATTGTAGTTCATAAATTACAGAGCATGTTTCATCCCAAAGCAGTAGTAAAAAGGGGGATCACTAGAACTCACCTTAGATGTTAAGCAAAAATAACTCTTCGTGTGCCGGGAGTGTCTCAAGCCTAGCACCCTAGCATCAATATTATGTGGTAAGCTACTGCTCTAAACTCAATAAAGGTGTATTAAGTGTGCCAAAGAGTTAGTTGTCGGATTCGGCTTTGATTCGATTAGGGTTGATATAAAAAGTTTCCTTTTATGGAAAGTCATAGTTCCTTATGAAATTTGGGATTTTATACCATTAAGTTAATGATATAAGTTAAATAATGTTGTTCAAGTGATTATTAGCCTCATATGAATCGGTTATGAAGTTTGGTAAAATTTTACAGTTCAGTCCCTTAAGTTTCAAAATTGACAGTTCTACCCTTAAGTTTGGTTTTGATAGGATCAATTAGAGCAATCTGTAACAATTATATGAACAATTCAAAGAAAAATACAAGCAATTGTAATCAAATCATGCAAAATCAAGAAAATTCATATTTCATTGATAGCAAAGACGATTACAAAAGATAGAGAGCAGTTCTCATAAAAACATACAACAACTTGCAATCTATACTACGTCTATGCTATTTATACTAGAACCTAAGGAACTAAATTTACACAAAAAGTCCCTATACTAGTATAAAATACAAAATAGACACTAAACAATAAAGACTAAATGTTAATCTTTTAAGGGACCTAACAATACTCCCCCTAAGGTTTACATAGTCTTCTGTCTTCAGTTCAGCTCCATCCTTTCTTTTCTTCTTTTATCTTCAATCTTGTCTTTGTCTTCATCTTATCTTCTCTGCATCCTTTGACTTCTTCTTTTATCTTCAATCTTCAAATAACTCTTCAGGTTCTTCTTTAACAGTAAACATTGGTTTCTTCTTGTAAATCTCTGTTTCTTTCAACGCATTCTCTATTGCTGACTTGAATTTCTTTGCTAGAACAGCTTGTTCTGGTTTTGATTCATTGGTTTTTATAACTAACTGCTTCATTCTTTCCAACGTGTTCTTTGACAAACATGCTATATCAACATTAGCATATAGCTCAATTGGAATTCCGCAGTCTTTTGTATACAATTCAACCACACCTTTCCTTGATATTCTCATAAACTCAATATCTGGAATATCTTTCTTCATGATCTTTGCATTTGCAAGAGCCTTTCTCAATGAAATTCGCTCCATTGCAGCATTCATCACATTGATAATTGAGATAAAGTATTTCTTATCTTGTTCTGCAATTTCAGGAATCACCTTCTGAAACTTTTGTACAGCCAAGAATGAAATATAACTCGGGTGAAGTAGTTTTAGTTCAAAAGTACCAAACAATGAAATCATGTCCTCATCCCAGTTTGAGAGATTTCGGACCAACTTCAACTCAAAAGTTGATGTGTTATAGAACCATCTCAAAATTGGTTTTGTCTTTTGATTTCCTTCAATAACCTTCAATCCCGGTGAAGTTACTTTTTCGAAATACTTATCAGAAAATTCAATCATAAAATGTTCTTCTTCTGTTTGTAAACCCCTTAACTTTTTGTTTTTCTTTAGCAAAGTAAAGTACTCCTTGTCTTCCTGATCGCATCTTGTTTCAAGAAAGTTACTAGTCCTTGCTAATCCTCTTCTCAAGAGTTCTACAAACATTGATCCTCTTTTTGATTCAGTAGGGTTTATCAAGTCAAGCTTACTTAACTCTTTCAAATCTTGCACTGGAAGTTTAATGATGCTCGAGTAGAAGTGATATACATCACACACAGCATTTACTTGTTTTATCAAAAATGCATCAAAAATCTCATCATACTTCCATGCTACGATTTTAACTTGATTTGTAAAATCTGGAGCAATCATTGCATTTAAAAGCTCAGCAACTGATTGTCCTCTCTGTAAAACATTTCTCACTAGATCACCAGTTGATCTAGACTTATCAAAAATTTGAATTTGATCAGAAGAAGCTTTGTATACTTGTTTCTCTGTTTGTGGAAACATGCTCATCAATTCTTTCCTTCTTTCAAGCATACTAGATTTTTGAGCCATCTGTTTGATTTCTTGGGGTTTCAAGATCCGAGTTCTTTTTGTAATGTCTAAATACTGACGATTATCAGTATCTAGAATGATCATTTTATTCGATTGTTTTTCAGTCAATTGAAAACTTTTTACTAAGTTCCTCAAAGATTCTCCTTGTAATCTCTTCAATCTTTTCCATAGATAATTTCTAGCTTGCAACCAAGATCGTAAAGCAGTTATGCTCATCTCATCTGGATCTGGATGGTGCAATTCAGAACTAGAAATTTCTTCAACGTTTATGCTCTCCTGTCTTCTATCCCATTCACCATATTCCAAGCTTATTTCATTTGGATCCATAGGTGCAGAAGACTCAGCAGCTAAACACTTCTCATATTCATCGTTGATTTGAGAAACAGTTAGTCCATCTAAGAACACTCTGTTGTACTTCATTTTCACCAAGAAGTTATATCTTTCTTCAAAGTCTGTTGGAATATCATCAAATCCTTGATCATGTTCCAAAGGAAGATTTTCAAATTCTTCAACCATATCTTCATCATCGAGAACCTCATTATACCAATTATCATCAAATTCATCTTCCAAGGCTTCCAAAGCACCAATTTTATCTTGAGTACTTGGTTCTTGGCTTTCTTGAATTTCTTCTTCAAGTGACTCTTCAGTTCTCTGAACCTTTGAATATGATTCAGGTATAACTTCTACATCTATTTCATCTATTTTTCTCTTCCCTTTCTCCATTGCAGATACCTTCTCAACACCAATGGGAATATTTTCTGAAACAATCACTAATTCAGGAGAATTGGGTTTTTCAGATTATTTTAACTTCAAGTTTTCTTTCAAACTTTCATTTTCTTCAGTCAATTTTTGAATTTTTCTTCAAGAAGGTCATAGTCTTTTATCATCACTTTAAAATTTTTAATCACATCTTCTTTGTCTTTAGCATAAGCCACAATCTTTTCATCTTTGTTAAGATTTTCTTCTTTCAATTTCTCATTTTCTTTCTTTATCATATCAATCTCAGTCTTTAGATCAACAATCTCCTTTTATTTTGCTTTATTTTCATCTTTTAATCTATCAAGTTCATCAACATCTACAATCTCATCAGTTTGAACTGCCACATGAGTTGTAGAAACTGGTATATTTTGATCAATTTGAAATGAATCAATGAACTCATAATAAAAAATTTGATTATCAACATTCATATCATGATCTGTCTCTGTTTGAGCCTCTGCCTCTTCATGCTCAATGTCATTATCAACTGCATCATGTTCACTTTCCTGATCATGAACTTTATCACCAACTATTTCTTTATCTTCATTTTGAGCTTCATTTTCATGCTCAGACATTGGTGGTTCATGACTTATATCTTGGTGTGTCTCAGCTACACCACTATAATCATCATCATTATTATCATCATCATCTTGATCATCATCATCTTGATCATTATCATCTTGATCATTATCTTCCTCATCTTGATCATCTACTTCTATAGGAAACTCATCTATCAGATCAGCAGGATCAATTGGTTCACCCTCTAACAAATGATAATGCTCTACAGTAATGTCAACTTCATCATTTGCTACATTTAACATGTAGTCAAACATAGGAACATTCTGAGCACCTGTTATCATTGTTAGCTTCTTATATGTCATTTCAGACATGTTTTCCAATTCCATCCGATCTCCACCAACACCATAAACATGTATGTCTGGATATTCCTCATTGATGATCATTTGGAGGAATCTTGGATACATCAAGTATTTGTGCCTTGTTCCTTTCTCTAAATTAAACACAAATCCATTAAGAATCCATCTTGATATATTAAATCTTCGATTTGTGATTAAGGCAACAATAGGTGATGCAATTTCCATAGAAAATGAATTCCATCCTGCACTTCTTTTGGACAAGCAATGTTGAAAGATATAACATAAAAGCTTCCAGTGGTTATAGACTCTTGCTCTAAAAAACTGTTGTTTAGGAAATTGGTCTGGATGACCCATAGCTATAAAAGTTTCTCTGCATTCATCAAAAGTCAATTCACATAGATCTTCAGGATCATTTGGACCTAGTCTTAGAGCATTTCTGATAGAAGCTTCAGACACTTCAATCATTCTGTCTCTTGTAATAAACCCTCTGAGAACTTTTCTGCCTTCATCACCTATTTCAACACTGGCAGTATTCCAGAATTGTCTAATTAGTCTGTCATAGATCACAATTTTGTAGCACATTGCATACACATATTTTGTTCTTAGAAGAAATCTTATCATCTCTTCATAAGATAATGCATCTTGTGCTTCTTCATCAAGCAATGCAGAAATGTTATGCTTTAGTGCAAACTTTAAGTGAGCCATCTGCAAAATTTAAAATCAAAAATATTAGACAATCTGTGTATTTGAAGCAAATGATTTAATGTGAGTATAGAAATATAATGATTTAAGATATTATAAACTGAAGTGTTAAAATTCATTTGAATTTTAAATTCAACTTGAAATTTAAATTTTAAGTGTAAACACTTAATTTTAATAAAAGATGAATTTTCAAAATTTATTTTGATTTAAAAAATTAACACTTTTGTTTATTTTATCTCATATCATTTTATTAAAACTCTTAAGTTCCTGAATTGATGATTTTTTTTATCAATTTGAATTAATTTTTCATTTTATTTTTTTATAAAAAAAATTCATGAATCTGTTCATCTTCTTCATCAGGTTCTTCATCTACTGTTACTGTTCATCGAAGAACATCAACAGAGTATTCAATCAAATGTCAGATTAAAACAAGTTTAACCTAATATCATGATCGAAATCACCAGACAAACAAGATTCAATCATCAATTTTGCACATTTGTTCGATTTGAAAGTTTAATCTGAAATTTTTGAAGTGTTTAGGGTTAAACGACCGTACAGGAGTCGAACGCCTATCACACAATTTTCATTGAAACACGAAATCAGATGAATGATAATCATAAACTTATGTTTACAATCACAAAAACTCTATCAATAATCTGTGATTTGTGCTTGAAATGAACGAAGAATGAGGGTTTTTTTGGTTGAAAGTTCGAGAGTTTGAGTGGTCAGAGGGTTTAGAAGGGTTTTGAAATTATAATGAAATGAACAACACAAGTATGCTTTTTATACTAAGTAAAAAATGTTAGCCGTATAAGCACTGTACAGTCGTTTAAGAACTGTTCAGTCTTATTAGGTTACAAATTTTACTAAGTGTGAGACATATGAGCACTATTCAGTATTATACGGCTAGTCGTATTAGCACTGTTTGGTCGTATAAGGTCAGTCGTATGACAACTATTCAGACATATAAGAACTGTTGAGTCGTATAAGAACTGTTCAGTCGTATAATGATGCTGAATTGTCCACAAACCAACTTCTCATACACATAACAATTGTTTGAACATACGACAACTGTTCAGCCACATAACAACTGTTCATGCAATTTTGCACTTCTATTTTTCAAATCCTCCACCTGCACACTGTTTAAACACATTAGTAATATTTCATACTAATATTTAAACAATATAACATATTTTTATTTTTCCTCAAATTTACACTTTTGACCCTCAAAAATGAATTTTTTACATTTTTGACCCTTCAAAATTAAACTTTTTACATTTTTGACCCTCAAAAATGAATTTTTTACATTTTTGACCCTTCAAAATTAAACGTTTTACATTTTGACCCTTCATCTTAACATTTTACATTTCGACCCTCAAAATTTCAAATTTACATTTTTAACCTTCAAAGTTTAACTTTTTACATTTTGACCCTTCATCTTAGTTTCAAAATAAACAACCAAATATTTCAACATATTTGTCTTGATTTCAACTTTTCACAGAAGATTTTCCACTTTGCTAAAAATAAGCTTTTCCACTTACTAAAAATTATGAGCTCATTTTATCATAGATAAACACATACATGCTTTGAAATTAAATAAAGCATCATCCTTTTAATTCAACATGATCATTTTGATTTTCTGAGAATATTCTTATTGGTTTATTACTCCCCCTAAACTTTTAAGTTTCTCAAAACGTAGAAGTTTACCAATAGATCATAAGAATATCACACTTAACAATGTTATATTGCCTTCACACAAGAAAACAAGCATAAAATCAAAATGAAAGCAGAATGAAAATCTAATATTTACAATAGAATCATAGATTGCAGTGAGATCATATTAGATAAGATCAGAACATTAAAACAAAAAATTATATGGATAGTCATAGACAATGATTAAATCCTGATCAAGTGTGTTCCAGGTCAGTGATATCACAGCAAAGGAGACACAAGATCTAAGGACAGCAAATGAGTGTTTTTGGCACAAACTATCAGCTCACTTACTTTTTTAATTCTTGGATGAGTATGGTAGAAGTATATGACAAGATGTGACTCATACCAAGACTTAGAGGATCAACCATCATCAAGACATGAAAGAAAGCACATATTCTCAACATATTACCAAACAAATATGCATAATCAGAGTTCATGTTACTGAATTGAACAGAGAATGATCATGGATAACCATTTGATCAACTCTAACCATCCTTTTGAATGGGTTGTGCACATTGGCATCTTTTGCATCAAAGGAGAATATCCAGGTCTGTAATGACTTACAACAGAGGATATCTCAGCACTTCAGGTCTATGATAACTCATAACAGAGAAGTAAATGATGCTTGTAACAGATCTCATGATTAGTCACATTACCATTAGGCGTGAGCAGGAGTAGCTTAACAAGCAGTCAATCTGATAAGCTAATACACTTAAAAGTACTTAGATGAATACACAAACAAGCATAAGAATATGGGTAATCACAAGAATTTACTTGTTCAGTATACTAGCATGATAGTGTCTACACATCAAATCCTGATCATGTCAGACTTTATTAGCGAGTGAAGTATGCAACTGATCTTACTAATGTACTATCATTTCTCACATAAGGCAAACATAGATTCATTTCTAAAATAATGAATGAAAAATGAAAAGCACTCTATTTTTGGATTTTTGATTTATAATTTTCTATTTGAGTTTTGAGTTTTCTAATTTTGTATTTGTTTTTCTATAAAAGAAAGCACACACACACAAACAATCAGGCAAATAACTATGAAAAGTTACCCTTATGAAAATATCAGATTTAGGAAAGTATTTGATCATGAAAAGATTCAAATTTGTAACCAGGTTTACACATGGTTAATAAGGCCAATTGACTCCACTAAATACTCAAACCTTCCTGGTAGAAAAGCTTTAGTAAATAGGTCTGCCAACTGTTTTTCAGTTGCTATTTGAATCAAAATGATTAAACCTTTTTCAGAATTATCTCTTAAAAAATGATATCGAATTTCGATATGTTTTGTTTTTGAGTGTTGAACTGGATTAGCTGTAATGAACATAGCAGCAGTGTTATCAATGTAAATGGGTGTTTTAAGAAAATTGAACCCATAATCTAGCAGTTGGTTT
Organism: Flaveria linearis; assembly: GCA_024085815.1. Taxonomy (NCBI): domain Eukaryota; kingdom Viridiplantae; phylum Streptophyta; class Magnoliopsida; order Asterales; family Asteraceae; genus Flaveria; species Flaveria linearis. The sequence continues at coordinate 82,604,932 of CM044008.1, read as the reverse complement.
TGCAACCCAAGTATTTGAGAACATCCTGCTGATGCAGCTATGTACTCAGCTTCTGCAGTTGAGACAGAAACATTTGTTTGTTTCTTACATTGCCATGAAACTAATCGGGTCCAAGAAACTGACAACCACCCGTTGTAGATTTTCTGTCTTGACAACATCCACCGTAATCACTATCTGTGTATCCATGTAACTTAAAATTACCTTCGTAAGGATACCAAAGCCCTAAAGCTGGTTACCTTTGAGATACCTGAATATTCTTTTGACAGCAATTAAGTGAGATTCTTTCGGGTCTGATTGATACCTAGCACAAACACATACTGCATACATGATGTCTGGTCTTGATGCAGTAAGATACATCAAAGAACCAATCATAGATCGGTATAATGTTTGGTCTACTGATTTTCCTTTAGGATCAGGCTCAATCTTGGTGTTTACGTCAGCTGGAGTTCTTATGGACTGACAATCATGCAGTTTGAATTTCTTCAAAAGTTTATCAACAAATTTCTCCTGATTGATAAAAATACCATCTGCAGATTGTTGAACTTGTAATCCAAGAAAGAAATTGATTTCTCTCATAGAACTCATTTGGAAATGAGATTTCATGATTTCTTCAAATGCATTGCACAGAGTTGGATTGGTAGAACCAAATATGATATCATCTACATACACTTGCACACATAAGAGATCATCATTATCCTTCTTTATATAAAGTAGGATCGATTTTTCCTCTTGTGTATCCATGTTGAATCAAGTGCTGAGATAATGTCTCATACCAAATTCTAGGAGCTTGATGTAGGCCATATAGAGCTTTGCTAAGCTTATACACTCGATGTGGAAATTCTGCATCCTCAAAGCCCGGAGGTTGCTTCATATACACATCATCAGTGATTGGACCATACAAGAATGCACCTTTGACATCCATTTGATACACCTTGAATTTCATGAATGATGCATAAGCCAGGAAAACACGAATAGATTCTAGTCTTGCAACTGGAGGAAATACTTCATCATAGTCAATTCCTTCTTCCTGTGTGTATCGTTGTGCAACAAGTCTTGTTTATTTCTTATTACAATGCCACGATCATCAGTTTTATTTCTGAACAACCATTTTGTGCCTATGGCATTTTCTCCTTCAGGTAATTCCACTAACTTCCATACTTCTTGTTTTCGAAATTGAAGAAGTTCTTCTTGCATAGCTTCAATCCAACCATTGTCCTGTAATGCCTCGGTGACATTTTTAGGAACAATCTGAGAAAGGAAACAAGAGTATAAACAAACATTTGCATGTTCAGATTTACTTCTAGTAGTTCTTTCATTCAGAGGACCAATAATCTGTGATGTTGGATGGTTCCTGTGGATACGAGATATCGGAATCTCATTTCCTTGAACATTAACATCAAGATTGGTTTGGTTCAAGTTGGAGAGCTGTTGCAATAAGGTAGAAGAATGTGGATTGAAATTTGGAACTTGAGTTGGTGAATTGATAAAGTAATCAAAGTTACTATGATCAATTGCATCTCCAGAGATGGAAGATGTGCCAGACTCAGGATGTCCAATTTCTATACCATCATTAAGAAAAGGTTGTGATTCTTCTTGATCTGCTGAAACTGAATGATCTGAAGCGGAAGCATCATGAACATTGTCATTAAATTGGATTGTTGAATCCTTGACAAATGAAAAAAATGGATAATCTGGGCGAGCATCATCTGAATCATCAGAATCTGAATCATCACTGAAAGATCCAAGATCTCCTCTTGCGTTCTTCTTACCTGAAAAATCATTAGATTGATTAAACAAGTAAGATTGAAATGAGTTTGACAAAGAATCTATATCAAATAACCATGCAGTACCATTTGAAACTGATGGAAATGAATTTTCCAGAAATTTAACGTTGAATGTTTCATTAATAGTATTTGTCCTAGAGTTATAAACTCGATAGGCTTTGGAAACTGATGAATATCCAACGAAAAATCCATGATCAGCTTTTTCTTCAAATTTTCCTAAATGATCACTTGAGTTTAAAATCATAACTGGACAGCCAAATGATTTTAAAAAGTTTATGTTTGGTTTCCTGTCAAACATTAACTCATATGGAGTTTTCTTTTTATCTTTAACAAGTAAGATTCTATTCTGAACAAAACAGGCTGTTGATATCGCTTCGTCCCAGAAAATGATTGGAATTTTAGCATCAGCTAACATAGACCGGGCAGCTTCAATCAGAGTTCGGTTTTTCCTTTAGCAACTCCATTTTGTTGTGGAGTTCTAGGAGCACTGAACTGATGAACTATCCCTTTTTCTGCACAAAACAAATCAATGTTAGCATTTTTAAATTCAGTTCCATTATCACTTCTTATTATCTTTACTTTTTGTTCAAGTTGATTTTCAACTTTATTAATGAATTCTTTTAGAAGATCTGCAGTTTCAGATTTAGCTTGAAGAAAGAAAACCCATGAAAATCTTGTATAATCATCTATGATGACTACACAATATGATTTTCGACCAATACTCCTAACATTAGTTGGTCCAAAAAGGTCCATATGTAACATCTGGAGTGGTTTGGTGTTTGAGTTTATCAGTTTGGACTTATAAGACGCTCTATGTTGTTTTCCTTTCAGACATGCTGAGCAATGATCAGTTGTTGAAAACTTCTTGGAAGGAAGTCCAATGACATGATTTCCTGCTACTAGCTTGTTCATGTTTTTGAAGTTGGAATGACCAAGACGTCTATGCCAAAGCTGGCTTTCATCATTTGAAGCTTTAGCAATCAGGCAAGTAGTTTCAGTTGCAGGATCCACTTGAGACATATCCAGTTTGTATACATCTCTGTCTCGAGCAGCTTTAACTATCACCCAGTCATTGCTAATCTGAAAACCTGGTTTCAAGACATAACAGTGAGATTCATCAAAAAGAACAGAATAAGATTTGTCACAAATTTGGGATACACTTAGAAGATTAAAGTTCAACTGTGAGCAAAAGTTGACTTTATCAAAACTGATAATCCCATTGGACACTGTTCCCTCTCCTGTTATCTTTCCACCTGCATCACCTCCAAACGCAACATGAGTACCATCCTTTAACTTAAAGTCTTGCAACAAGGCTTGATTGCCTGTCATATGCCGGCTACACCCACTGTCAACATACCATGAGTTGATTGGTCTCCGCGAGCGTACCTGCAGTCACAAACATTTAAGGTGAGTTAGTAACCCAAGCCGAGATGGTCTTGGGCTTGCCAAACTTGTCAACAATTGTAAATTGTTTGAAATGAAGTTTGTTGACATCTGGTTTCTTTTGAATTTTAATATGTTCAAATCCTTTTTGAGAAACCAACTGATTATCTCTTTGTGATTTTGATTTCAAAGCATTATCAAGAAATCTTGAACTCTTGTATGAATCATTTGAGAATGTTCCTTGGTTTATTCTCACAGATCGAGGAATAAACTTTTTTTGATTGTATTGTTGTGATTTGACAAAATGATTATTATCATAATCAGAATTTTTTCTTCTGAAAGATCTCAAACCCAAGGAAGGTTGTTGTTGTGAAAATTTAAATCCAATATTTTGATTTCTTATAAATTGTGGATTTACAAAGCCTTGATTATAGAATTCCTTCCTTGAAGAGTTCTTCCTGAAGTAACAATCATTGGTATTGTGATTTCTTTCATCACACAAAGCACAGTATTTGTTAAAATAACACTCAGCTGTTGTGTGATTTGTCATATCACATATGTAGTAATACTTGTTAAAGTAACATTCTGAAATGTCATGATTGTACATGTCACAGATATCACAATACTTTTCAGAATGTTTAAACAACATTTTATTAACCCTTGATGTTGAAGCAACATTTGATTCTTGTTTAAATTTTGGGTTAAGCAATTTAATTTGTTGTTTAATTGGTGTAAATTTGGTCTTTTGATCTTTAGGATTTTTCTTTTGAACTTGAACAAAATTCTTTGACTCCTTTGATTCAAATCTTTTATACACAGCGGAAGTCTTATGATCTAAACTTGTTCTCAGATCAGAGTTAGATTTGATCTTAGGTGTAGGTGTTATTTTTGTGTTTGTGTTCAAGTCAAAAGTTCCAGCAGACACAAACTTCACAGGTTTAATTTGAGTATTGTTCTGTGACTGATTAATTGATTCAGTTTTCTTTGCTTTTGCAGCTTTTCTTCGTCTTTGATTTCTCAATCTTGATGAAATTTTCTTACTTTGAAGTTTAGTTGAATCTTGAGAAGATTCCTTTTTACGCTCTTGTACTTCAGTTAGTTCATTTGAACTTGAATCATCAGAAATATTATTATCTGTTTTAGCTTCTTCACATTTTCCTTTAAGTTTGTTATTGAATTCAGTAGATTTTTCACTCATTTGTTCACTTTGTTCAATAACAGTTTCACCTTTTGGTACAAACAGCTTCTTTTGCTTTTGTTGAGGTTCATATGATTTGACTTTGATTGGATGACCATTTTTGATCTTGTCTAAGTCAGTTTCTTCATAAACTTCAACATTTTTCTTTTTAAAGTTCTTTTGATCTTGAAATTCTTTGAGTTTAGCTTTGTTTTCCTGTGAATGATCATGTGTATTGAAATTCTCTGGTAATGTTTTTGAGATTGATTCAGGCATAGGTTCATGTGTGTGAATCCTAGTCCTGTTTTATCTTTGTCATTTCTTCCATTGACCAGTTGCTCAACAATTTTCTTTGAGCTTTTAACTTTGGCTAAATCTATTTGAGTTGCTGCATGTGCCAATTTTTCTTGTTCAAGTGTTTTGTTCATCTCTTCAAGTTGTTTCTTTGCGAATTCAAGTTCTTTAATAGTTTTGTTCCATGAAACTTGAAGAGACATTATCTTTTCATCAGCAATTTTGTGATCTGATTTTAGTTTATTGTGCCTTGATTCTTCTTGTTTGAGCTTGTCACATATTTTGAATGAATATGTTCTGTAGTGTTCAACAGGTTCAAAACATGCTTTTGTGCACATTTTCTCTCTCACGTATTTCAGGATATGAGTTTGAAGATTCAGTATCAGCAGAGTTAACAACCTTTGGTTGTTCTGATTGAGCCATAAGAGCAACTTCTTCAGTAGTATCTTTTGGGTCTGATTTGTCGCTCCAATCATACTCTTCTTCTTGATCTGATTCATCATATTTAGGATCTTTAACTTCAGACCAGCCTTCATCATCAACTTCAGCAACTAGTGCCAGATTAGCAGTGAGATCAGCCGTAAATTGCTCTGCATATGCACTCCAGTCATAACCATCTTTGATGTTTACAACCAGTGCCTTCTTAGTTTCCTCACTGTTCTTCTCTTCTTTGGGTTCTGGCATTGGTAGACTTTGATATGGCTTCTGAAAGGTCTTGTTTGCATGTTGCTGATATTTTTGACCATTTGAGCTGCCTTGAGTATTTCCTCCTTGGTTTCTTGGAGCTTTACATTCTCTTGAAAAATGACCATAGCTGTTACAGTTAAAGCATCTTGATTTTGATTTATCAAACCCAACAGTTTTGTTTGCACTGGGTTTGTACTTTCTGTTAGTGTAAGAATGCTTTTGAGTTCTGTAAGCTATCATGACCATCTGCCAGTTAAGATCCATTTCTTCTACATCATCTGGATCCATTTCAATCAAATCTTGTAAAACTAGCTCCATTTGAGTTAGATGACTGCCTTGATAAGCTTGAAAGCTTGCCATGAAAGCAGTGAAAGCAGTTTTTGACTCTTCATCTTGTAAAAGAATGTTGATCACATCTTTCACTTTACTTGGATTGGGAGAGTTTGAGGAAGATGGCATCTCAGTTGAAGGTTTAGGCATTTGAGCTTTAGGTGAAGAATGTGGTTGTGGTTGAGTGGAGTAAGCAGGTGTACTGGTGAAGAATCCTGCTCCCACAAACAGATCACCTTCATCTTCAGGAGTTGATTGGTCTTTAGCCAGAAATGCATTCTCTACAGTATTTGCTGGTGAAGCAACATACTTATACTGAGTTGTTGATGCATGTCTATCATTATTTCTTGAGCTCTCATCAATCTCTACAGATTCAATTTTAGCAATGAGAAGGTCAAGATCCATTGGAAACTTCTCAGTATGTTTGAGTAAAGTGACAGTTTGTTTCCAAGAAGATGGTAGTGCATTCAGAAGTCTGTTGTTTAGATCCTCAAGATCATTCTTGATTCCCAAAGTAGACATTTCTGTAGTTAATTGCACAAACTTATTCATCATTTGATTTATTGTTTCTCCTAAGATGTGCTCAAATAATTCCAATTGCCTTTTTAGTTTTTGTTTTTTCAGATCTTGGATTTCTTTCCCTCCTTCACATATGATCTTCAAAGCTTTATACATTGTATATCCAGTTTGGTAGTTTTCAAGTCTGGATAATACTTCCAAAGGTAACCCTTTGCACATGAGAGAATAGGCTTTAACATCATTTTTCACCCTCTTTAAGTCTTCTCCATGTAGGTTATCTTCTGGATATGGCTCTTGTGTATCTTTTGTATACACAAATCCTCTGTCTGGACCATCAGTAGTCACAGGAATGTATGGTCCCTTTTCAATTGATTTCCACAGATCTGTGTCTATGGAATTCAAATGATGTTTCAGTCTAAGAGACCAGTTTTTAAAATCAGCTTTATTTTTAAGTTTTGGAACTCTGTTCTCAGAATCTTCTAATTTCACCATTTTTTATATTTTTGTTGTTTTCTAAGCTTTTGAATTAAGAAAAAGACTTAAAAAAAATATTTTTGGATTTTTTTTTAAATTTTATGAAAAATTTCCAAGTGTCAAGGCTGATATGTCCGAACAGTTGTGATACGTCCCAACAGTGTAAAACGTCTCAACAGTGTAAAACGACCAGCTGATAAGTCTAAGGGAATGCCTTAGAAAATTTCCAACACTAGAAACTATCGCACAGTGGTTATACGACTACACAGTAGTTATACGTCCACAGTGAAACTCTCACAGCAGTAATACGACCAGTCACACGATGTCCCACCAGTAAAACTACCACACAGTGGTAATACGACTACATAGTGGTAATATGTCCAACCAGTTAAACTACCACAGTGGTAATACGACTACACAGTGGTAATACGACTAGGGGTAAAACGACTGAACAGTTGAGAAAAGTCTTAACAGTTCTCAAACGACCAAACACTTAGGCAAATTTAAGTGTTTTTCAGCCCTAATACGACACATTCATCAGATTCTTATGAATTTAACGAACTCAGAAATCTCAAAATCCTTCAATTGTTGATGAATTGAGCTGAAATTTCACAATTAGTTCATGATTATACCGATAATCAATCCTATAACCTCAATTTCAGTAATTATCAACAAATTTCGATGAATTTTGGAGATTCAAAGTCGAACACTCAAGAACACTTATTTGAGCTGATTTTCACTAATTCACTCGATTTTTATGAGATAAACTGCAATTTGTGATTCAAAACATGTTTCTAATGATGAAACACAGCTTCGATTCACAATATTTCACTTGAATTGTCAATTGATTACAGATTTTAGTGGATTTTTGAAGTTTCTATCTTCGACAGAACCTTCAAAAACACTCAACCGAGAGCTCTGATACCAATTGATAGGATCAATTAGAGCAATCTGTAACAATTATATGAACAATTCAAAGCAAAATACAAGCAATTGTAATCAAATCATGTTTTTTCACTAATTCACTCGATTTTTATGAGATAAACTGCAATTTGTGATTCAAAACATGTTTCTGATAATGAAACACAGCTTCGATTCACAATATTTCACTTGAATTGTCAATTGATTACATATTTCAGTGGATTTTTGAAGTTTCTATCTTCGACAGAACCTTCAAAAACACTCAACCGAGAGCTCTGATACCAATTGATAGGATCAATTAGAGCAATCTGTAACAATTATATGAACAATTCAAAGCAAAATACAAGCAATTGTAATCAAATCATGCAAAATCAACAAAATTCATATTTCATTGATAGCAAAGACGATTACAAAAGATAGAGAGCAGTTCTCATAAAAACATACAACAACTTGCAATCTATACTACGTCTATGCTATTTATACTAGAACCTAAGGAACTAAATTTACACAAAAAGTCCCTATACTAGTACAAAATACAAAACAGACACTAAACAATAAAGACTAAATGTTAATCTTTTAAGGGACCTAACAGGTTTCTTGTACTAAATGACTTTTATGACCAAAAATCATGTTCTCAAAGTTAAATTAACTTATTATTAAGTAAGTGTACACAAATTTTCAGAATATATGTCCGGTTTAATATCTATGCGTTTAACGTTCCTAGTCACGGTAAAACCGAAGGGTTTTAACGGTTAATTAGGAACTTTCATGTTTTTGAGTCTTAGACCAGTAAGTAACATTTTAAAGACATTTTTCTAAGTTTCAAGTCTTTTGATTATGAAATTTTTGCCTCTAATAGTTGAAAGCCTCGTTTTGATGTTTAACCCGTTAAAACGTGTTTTTAACCGAATTTGGCATTTAAAAGCTCGTTTGACCAATTTTTCGACTCTATAAGTTCTTTTCACACTTAAATTACTGAAATAACATGGTTTTTATATATTTTAGCTCTACACCCATATTTCTTGGATTTTTCTCAAAAACGTCACCCTGTTAATACCTGTTTTTAGTTAAAAATACCGTTTAACCTATCTTTTGACCACTTAATCAATCCATTTATTCCAGAACATTTTATTATCCATTTTTGAGCCAGGAATTCTGTTTAAAAAAGTTTAAAGTCTTAGATCTCTTATTTTTAAGTCGTTTTACCATGTTTCGGGTCCCGAAAGTGACTAAAGTGGGTCTAATCTTAACATGTTTTTAATTTCCAGAGTGTAACCATTTATCACACACTTAATATTCATCAAAAATTTCTGAAATCATGTCCTAAAATCACGGCCTAGTTGTTCAACACAACAATAAACTATAATCATAGTGATTATGCCATAACCGACCATTACACATTGTAAATCATTATAACTTGAGTTTAAACATTACCAAAAACCTTATTTAACTTTAAAATCAGATTATAAAGGTGTTTCAAAGTTGTTCTTGTTCAGGTTATGATCGTTGGTTGAGAGCGCTTTCAAACAAGTGCTTCAACAGTGTTATTTCATGTAAAAAGAAGGTTTTCTATGGTGTAACTCATGCTATAACCACATGTTCATGGTATATACCCTTTGTAACTTTCAAAACAGGTTATTAGGAGTCTTATAAACCATTAACAAGAAGTTTACATGTTTTGCTTCAAAGGGTTACAAAATACACAAGTTAGATGGTGCAAAACACCCAAAAGAGGGTTTTCATGGTGGAAATCGGTTTCCACCTTAAGAATGACCAATATAACGTGTGAGATACCTATTGTGAAGTTAAAATCTCCTCAAGAACAAGATGATGGCAACAAGTTTCTGCTACAAGAAAGAAAGGTAAGGTTTTTAAGAGAAAAGTGGAGAAAACACAAGATATGCCTTGATTCGGGTATGATGATGCTTACTCTTAGTTTTGTTCATGATTTGGTGTGCTTAGAGGGACTAGATGAGCTGGAGAATCTAGAAAAAGGGCTGGAAGATCTCGGACTTGCAAGAATCAAGCACCAATGTTCATAAAATGGCACTTTCTTGTTGGATTAAGCTTCACCGATGGTGGTTTAGTGTTGTTCTTCGAATATGGGGCTGGAATTATGCTTGGAAACGTAGTGTGTGTGTGGTTTCAGTTGAGAGAAACCGAGAGGAAGAGGTAGAGATGAGTGGAGTGTGAAGTGAGGTTGGAAGGGATTGCATGAAAGGGTAATGGGTGGAAGAAATGGTGGTGTGTAGTGGTGTAGAAGGGAGGCGATTGGAGGAGAGGGGGCGGCAGAGATTTGGAGTCTAGTTGGGGTTTTTGATTTAATTTTTAGTGGTAAATTTTATTGTGTACTATTGTTTTGTAGTGTAGTGTAGTATTTTGGATGGTAAGGTTTAGTTAGTTGTTAAGTGTTGTGCATGATCATGCATGCATTAATCCGAGAATTATGTGTTCATACACATTTTAATCATCTCAATTAGAATTAAATAATGCAAGGGTGACTAATTGACTTTCCTAGAACACTAAGTTTTCCTAAATTAAAACTTGAACTAGCCAAGTGGTAATAAAAAAATCACATAAAATAATAAAAATGGTACTAATATCAAATGATTATTCTAATATCATTGATATAGTGAGATTGTTTCTATTATTAGTACTCATAAGATGGGTAATGATGCAAGTAGATTAGGGTTAGAATAATGACCTGGAGGTCGGTTGTCACATTCTCCCACCGTTTAGGAAATTTTGTCCCGAAATTTTAGCTTCGATAAGATTCTAAAGGGGTGGGTTTGAAGAGGTGTGGGTAACTCTTTTTCATCTCGTCCTCTCGCTCACAGGTGAAGTCAGGTCCTCGTTTCGAATTCCATCTGACCTTGACCTTGGGTATGCAGCTTCGCCTGAGTTGCTTGACCAAGCGGTCCGTGATCTCTATGGGCTCTTCCATGAAGTTCAGCTTGTTATTGATTCTTGCTTCTTTCAATGGTAGCTCCAGGGTTTTGTCCACCATGCACTTCTTCATGTTTGACACATGGAAGGTGTCGTGTATATAACTCAACTTCTGAGACAGTTTTAATTTGTACGCCACATGGCCAATTCTTGCAAGTATTTTGAATGGCCTAATGTATCTCGGGCTTAGCTTTCCTCTCTTTCTGAACCTCATGGTTCCCTTCCATGGTGCTACCTTCAACATTACCCTATCACCCACTTGAAACTCTAAAGGTTTTCGTCTTCTATCGGCGTATTTCTTCTGACGGTCTCTTGCTGCCCGTAGACGCTCCTTGATTTTGAAAATCCTATCGGTGGTCTCCAACACGATGTCGGGTCCCATTACTTGGCTATCACCAATCTCATTCCAACTCAATGGTGATCGGCATTTCCTACCATAGAGAGCCTCATACGGAGCTGCCTTGATACTTGCGCGACAACTGTTATTACAGGAGAACTCCACCAAAGGGAGATGGTTGTCCCAGTTCCCACCAAAGTCAATCACGCAAGCTCTCAGCATATCCTCCAAAGTTTGAATGGTCCTTTCGCTCTAACCGTTAGTTTGTGGGTGGTAAGCAGTGCTTAAATCCAGACAGGTTCCTAAGGCTTGCTGGAGTGATTTCCAGAAATGAGAAGTGAAACGACTATCACGGTTGGAGATTATTGATAGTGGCACGCCATGCCTGGTCACTATTTCATCGATGTACAGCTGAGCCAGTTTCGTTAGGTCGTAGTCTTCCCGAATCGACAAGAACTGAGCTGATTTAGTTAGCCTATCCACTATTACCCAAATACCATCATGACCTCTAAACGTTTTGGGTAACTTTGTGACAAAATCCATCGTGACATTTTCCATTTCCATTCTGGGATTTCGGGCTGTTGCAACGTCCCTGACGATTTTTGGTTTTCAGCTTTTACCATGGCACAGGTTAGACACTTTCCGACCTAAACAGCGATTGCTTTCTTGATTCCAGGCCACCAGAAAAGTGCCTTTAGGTCCTGGTGCATTTTGTCGCTTCCGGGTTGAACTGAGTACCTAGATTTGTGTGCTTCATCGAGGATTACCTCTCTAATTCCCCCGTACTTCGGCACCCACGTTCTCCCCTCATATTTATATGTGCCATCATCATTCCTCTCTAACCGCTTCTCCATTCCTGTTAAAGCTTCCCCAGCAAAATTTTCTTCCTTTAATGCTTCACTTTGAGCTTCTTTCAGCCTTGCAATAAGGTCGGTGTACACACTTATCCTTAAGGCTCATACACGAAGAGGCTTTTCTCTCTCCTTTCTGCTCAGAGCACCTGCCACAACATTGGCCTTACCGGGATGATAACGGATTTCACATTCGTAATCGTTTAGCAGCTCAACCCATCTTTTCAGACGCATGTTTAGCATCTTTTGGTCAAGAATGTGTTGCAAACTTCTATGGTCGGTGTAGATGATGCACTTCGTGCCATAGAGGTAGTGCCTCCACATTTTGAGAGCAAACACTAGGACACCCAATTCCAGATCATGCGTAGTATAGTTCTTCTCATGATCGTTCAGTAGTCTAGATGCATAGGCAATGACCT